>CM052892.1:16557931-16646794 GCA_028534135.1 Potos flavus | reverse complement strand
TCAGGAACACGTCGTTCTGGGTCTGCTCGGGGACTATCCTGTCCAGTGCTTCCCGCTCCCTCCCGCTCCCGCCCATTTTTCTCCACTCCGTCCAGCTTCCAGATGGATCCCTTGCTTCTGTGGCAGCAGATGCTCTGCCGGTCCCTCCTCCGGTCCATGCCGGCCCCACACGGCAGGGCCCCAGCCCCAGGCCCGCAGCAGCCCCAGGCTGGCCCGCAGCCCACTCCCATCCCGCCAACAGATGTGCTGAGGCGGGGGGCGGGGGGGAGGGGCCTCAGCCGCTTCTCCCTCCATTTTGAGAAGCAGCTCTGGGGGTGCTGAGGGAGGCTTGTCCCTGGCAGGAGACCCCTCCTCCTGCGGCCACGTGTGGCTGGGGCGTGTGGACGTGGGGTATCTTGGACAGGACTCCCGCCTGCTTCTGCATATAACAGAAGGGGGTGGGTTCCAGAAAGTACACTGCAGTGGGAGGCTGCTGCTTCCAATAGCGCTTGCCTAAACACTCCAAGGGGAAAAGCCATGCCCTTCGCCAGATACCTGGCCTGCAGCGCAGGGGTGAGCAGAGGTGACCCCAGGTCAGGCCAGTTGGGTGGGAGACCCCAGTTTGCTGAGCTCGGGGTTGCCCTTGGGCTGCCCTTGATCTGGGGCGTGGCCAGGACGAGGTTAAAGCAGAGACTCTCCCAGGGTGGAATTCCTGACTGAGCTGAGGCTGGAAGAGAATGGCGTGTATCTGCACCCAGGGTGTGATTCTGGGGAGAGGGTCCCCCCTGTGTCCCAGATCCCCGTTGGGCCTGGGAGGGGACCTGGTGGGATTGAAGGGCTGGCTTCCCTCAGGACCCGTGCTGGCTCCTCCTCTTGCCCATGATGTTGGCTCTTAGAGCCACCGTGGGGCCCCCCATCTGGTCATCTCCTTCAGTCAGCAAATGTTTATTGAGCACCTACTATGAGCTGTTAATGGAGAAATCAGCCAGACAGGAAGGTGTGCGCATGTGGCAGGGAGGTCGCACTCTGTCCAGACGGGTCACTGTGCACTCATTGCTTCAGTGAGGTTACGGAGCCCTTGGGAGCTTGTGGCCTTGTGTGATAAAGACTGAGGGGTGGGAGAGACTAGTAGGGGGAGGGGGATCAAGAAGGGAAGGAGGATCAAATGAGGGACTTGAGGTCACAAAGATGCCAAGGTGACTTGCCTGGCGTTACTGGCAGTGACCAGCACTGGCAGGACTGTCTTTGGGATCCTTGCTGGAAGACCCTTGTCAGGGCCGTTAGAGCACAACCCGCCTCCCCCAGACCCCGAGACCTTACCCACGTGCCATAGACCGGGACACCCCACATTCAGATCCATCAAGGAGAGGGCAGGTCAGCTCCCACATGGGGTCAAGATCAAGGACTTTGAGAATGAGGCAGAAAAGCCAGCCCCCTGGGAGGACAGTGTTGGCTGACCTTGGAGGCCCAGTGTTTAGTCATTGGATTGATTCACGTCGCCAACCGACCCACACGTATTGCTGCAGGAAAGGGCAGAGGTTAAGAGCACAGACCCTGGAGCCAGTTGGTCGAAGTTCAAACCCCAGCTCTGTCACGTCCCAGTTCCGTGACTCTGGGTACATTATTTCAGCTTTCCGTGCCTCAGTTTCCTTATCTAGAAAATGGAGAGGAAGAGTCCCTGCCCCCTTGAGTTGTCACGAGGAGTGACCGAGTCACTTAGAGCAGCGAGGGCCCATGGAAGGGTCAGCTGTCAGCACGGGCGAGGTGTTGGTCCTGTACTGGGCCCCAGCAAGGACGGTCCCTGCCCTCGTGGAAACAAGCTAATCACACTGATAAATGCAGAATCATGTCATGATCATGGCTCCACATGGGAGGCCTGGGGTGCCTACCACAGTGGGGACTGGGCCGGTCTAGGAGCTGAGGCACACCTTCCTGGAGGGCAGGTGGGTCTGACTGAGGTCTGAAATGCAGCGGGTGACAAGGCACAGGGGCAGGAGGAGGCCGGGTTGGGTGGCAGGCCTGGGAGGCGGTGGTAAGGTTTTTGGGCTTCATCCAAGCAGCAACAGGAAGACATGCAAAGGGTTTTAGCAGAGATGACACGATCAGATGAGGTCTGCAGAGGCCGCCTGGGCAGCCCGAGAAGCAGGGCCTGGCTGGCACCCAGGGGAGGAGCAGAGTGGCCGTGCTGGGGATGCTGATGTGCACCGTGGTGCACGCGGGTGGGATGCAGGGCCGGGGGCAGGTGAGGGGCCCGGGGCTGCAGGCAGTGGGGCTCCAGCTGTGTGGGAAGTCTAGTCTCTAGCTGCCCAAGCCAGAGGAGAAGGAGCCTGGCCCCACTCTTCCTGGCAGGCGGCCGCTCCGTCCCTGCGATGGCCTGCTCCGTGTGCAGTGAATTCCCCAGGATGATTATGGGCCCTCAGGCACCGGGGTCAGGGGGGTGGGGAGAGGCGGGCAGGAAGGAGCAGACTCGGTGAGCCAGGGGGCTGCTAGCAGAGCTGGTGGGGGCTGAGGTGGAGAAAGCTGGCAGGGTTCTCAGGCCCCAGCCTCTGCTTCTCCTTCCTCTGATGACAGAGGTAGGGCATGCTCATTAAGGGACATGTGGAATAGTCTAGAAAGTATCAAGCAGAAAGTAAGCTGCCTGCAATGGCCCTGCCCAGTGCTAAGCACTGAGTGCCTTTCGAGGACTGGGCCAAGGACTGGCCAAGAACTTTACACACTTTGTAGGGCAGATGTTACCACCCCCATTTTACAGATGAAAAAACTAAGGTCTGAGTGGCTAAGTAACTGGACCAGGGTCGCATTTCTGATAAGTGGCAGAGACAGGATTTGAACCCTCTACTGCCTAACTCCAAAGCCTGTATGTACTTTTAGCTACAAGGCAATTTTGCTCCATAGTTCTATCGCCTTCCTCTGTAGATTAAGTAACATAACATATTATATATATATTCAAGTATGTATATATTATATATATGAGTTATATATAAGTAGCATGTATATATGTTTAATCAAAATAAAGAAATCAGAATTTTTATTTTTTAACATATATATGTTAGCATACATATAATATATATGTTAATATACATATATAACATTAATCAAAACGCATGCATACAGACACAAAGATATAGATGTATATACACACACAGGCACACATACATGTATATGAATAATTTAAAATATGCCCTGCATGTAAGTGCCTTATGGGTTTACTTGTTTTATTAGCGATTGCCTTCTAGAAAGATTGAACCAGTTCATGCTGTTGCTAGCATCAGAGGAGGATATCTTAAAAAGACATTTTATTGTTTTCACTTCAGTTCATTGATCATCTAGAAGAAGAAGGCTTTTCTTACATCTGTTTGCCATTTGTATTTTATCATTTATGGATTTATTTATTTGGGGGGTTGGGATGCTGTCTTTCATTATGGATTTGTACAATAATTGATATTTACATATTAAGATTATGCAGGCTTCATCCACCGTATAAGTATATTCCAGTTTGGCTGTTTGCCTATGAAGAGTATTCATGACGATATCCACAAATAAAAGTTTTATCTATTTTTTTTTGGAATAACAGTAACAGCTAACACTTACTTATTAGGAACTTATGTCAGAGAGTTTCGAGAGGGTTCCTCCCATATGTAAAATTTATTGTTCTTCCCGTTTATACTTAGACATTTCTTTCCCACCACATGATCAAATAGGTATTCATTTATATTCCTAGTCATTTCATAGTTTCGTTTGTATTCTTAAAGATTTTAAACTATCTGGTATTAATCTTCATGGGGGGGGTGAGTATGAGATGGGGCTGTAACTTTATTTTTTCCCCCATAGTTAACCATTTATTAAATAACCTTGACTCTACTGATTATCATATGATAGAGCAAGGTCTATTCCTAGCCATTCAAATATGTTTCATTGCTCTGTTTGTATAGTTTATGCTAAAATACTGTTTTATATGACGTTTACGATCTTTACTCTATGTGTCTTCTTTCCTTGTTCTTTTAAAATACCTCTGGCTATTTATTTTGTCAGATGAACTTAATGTCCATCTTAATCATTTCCTTAAAAACATCCTTGGGATTTTTATTGGAATTATATTAGATGTATATATTAATTTGTGAAGAATTAGCAGTTTTAAAATATTACATTTTCCTATCTAAAACCATGGCATGTCTTCTCATTTGGTTGAGTTTTTTAACATCTCTTAGTAAACTTTTATAGCTTTTATTGCGTAAGGCCTGTACAGCTCTGGTTTATGCTTAGAAATTTTATATTTTTGCTGCTGTTATGAGTGAAATATTTTCCCCATTCCATTTTCTAGCTGGCCGTCAGCTACTGACGAGGACTGTTGACTTTTGTATTTTTGTACTTTTTGTGTTTATTTTATAACCACACCCTGTACTGTATGATTTTATTGATTTTAACAGTATTTCAGTTAGTTTTCCTGTATTTTCTAGACAGGTCCTCATATCGTTTGCAAAAAAGGACATACTTTTGTCTCCTTTTACTCAAAGGCTAGTTGTCTCATTTGTTTTTCTTGCCCTATTGCATTGGCTGGAACTTCTAAACACATGACATAGTAATAGTGGGAGGCCCAGGTTATCTTCAGAGGAAGCCAGTCTGAGCCAATCTCAGCCTTGGAGTTGTCTCTTGAGATTCTATTCATTCATTTGCTCATTTGTGAAATATTTTATGATGCCTCCTCTGGGCCAGGCCCTGTGCTGGGTACTTGGATTAGAGATGACCTACGCAGGGGACTTCTGGCCCAGAATTTCCCAATCCTTCGTGATGTGTTCCTCCTTTGTGTCAGTCCCTCTCTAGACCTGGGCCTCTCAGAGCCCTCTATTCCTCTGCTTCCCAACTCTACCTGCAGAAAAGGTGCTCAACATAGTCCCCACTCCCACCATATTGGTAGCATTTATGGTTAAGGATATACCTTCCCGTCTGTCTTCCAGTTCCCAGAGGTTCTGTTAACTAGTCTGGAGTACCGTTTCCCATGCAGACAGGGAAAGGGGCTTGCCCAGGGTCACACAGGCTCGTTGGCTGGAAAGCTGGGTTGGCAACGGATTCTCATTCTAACCAATGTGTAAACAACTAATTAGACTTTATATATTCCTTCTATCTCTCACTGGGGAATCTGTAGGAGTCTGGCTGGGAAGACACACAGTCTTCTCCATCCCAGAAGTCACACCTTCACCTGACCAGGAGTGCCTCAAGCATCCCTGAAGTTGAAAATTCACCTGCCTCCCTCCTTGTCCTCCCCCAGCCTTAGCTTAGCTGGAACTCCCTTCAGGGATTTCCCTCCCATCTGGGTCAAGTTCTCCCTGATGTCCTCCTTACTCCACTTACTATTGGATGGTAGTGTTTGGTCTGTAGTGTACAGACAGGTAAAGAGCTTGGGCTCTGAAACCAGACTTCCTGAGTCGAAGTCCCATTCACAAGTTGTATGACCTTGGATAAGTGACTTAGCCCCTCTGTGCCTTAGTTTCCTCATCTGTGAAATGGGATGGTGATCGTTGCTACCTCGTGGCTTTATGTGTCCAGGCCTCAGAAGAGCACCCAGTAAATGCTAGCGCTGATTATCATTACTGGTCTCTGGTTTCTCCTTCGAGAGCCCCCCATGAACACGAACTGTGTCATGTTCCCCACTGCGGCATTCTCGGTGTTCACCCCAAAGCTTGGCTCAGAGTAGATGTTCGCTATGCATCTGTACTGGTGGCTATCGTACTCGGGTAGGGCGTCCCTCCTAAGCACCTTGCTGGCTGCCGAGAATGCAGAGAGAAACCCATCCATAATGAAAATGGCTCAGGTAAGGAATCCGGACAAGGGAGCAAGTCCGTCATCTCTTGGGGCCTCGGTTTCCCCTTTTATGAAACGACAGAACAGGGTACGTGAAGGCCGACCCCTGACTGCGTTTCAAGCCCGGCTGCTCTACCAGCCGCAGACCGAGGTGGGCGAGGGCGGGTTGGGGAGAAACTGCCGTCCTTTTTTGGCCATTGGAATCCTTGGTAGCCCTGAGCTTGGCTTTGTACTTGCACTATGGACGTAAAAGGCATTGGAGTGGGGCTTGTGAGGAGCCGAGGGTGGGAGATGTGGGGGGGTGGACAGCCAGGGCGAGGTGGTAGGTCCCAGAGGGTGGCTTCTGCAGAAGTGACCTGGAGGGGCCCCGCTGGACAGGCAGTTGGCGTTCCAGCAGGGAGGGACTAGTCTCCCACCGGGGGGGCAGCTGTCATCCGGCCAGAGGGAGTGCTGGAGAAGCATCCAGTCTTCTCAATCATAAACGAGTAAATGAGCGCTTCGAAGTCAGACCGAGCGGGCACTAGCCAGACCTGGGAGGACCTTGCTTCTTACCTGCGTGTCACCCCGGGCAGTGACCCGGCCTCTCTGAACCTGGGGCTCAGTCCTGAGTTGCAACCAGCGGGTGTTAGGAGGACGAATGGGCACAGTGTTGGGCATGGAGTCGGTGGCAGAGAGACCTGCCCTCTTTAAGCCTCTGTCCAGTTCGGGTGTAGTGACTTCTTGTGGAGAGCAGCTGAGCCAGGATTTGGAAGGGCAGGGTTCCGATGAAGAAAGGGACCAAATGGGAACTAATTAAAGTTGGCCAAACCACCTCTCCTATGGGTCACATCCGTTATCTCGCTGGCTCCTTGCCAAGAAACCCAAGACGCTAGTGGATGTGTGTGCGTGTGTGTGTGCGAGCGTGCACCCGTGGGCATTTGTGTGTGTGCCCCCGTGTGCGTGTGTGAGCATGAGCATGCACCCGTGTGCCTGTGTGTGTTTGCATGTACCCGTGTGCATGTGTGTACGTGAGCACACACCCGTGCACGTGTGAGTGTGCCCATGTGTGTGCACTCATGTGTGAGAGAATGCATGCGCACGTGCCTACCTGTGAATACGTGCATGCATGTGCGTGTACCTGTGTGCAGGTGTGAGTACGTGTGCGTGCGCCCTCATGCGTATGTGTGCCATGCAGGCCAGGAAGTGGGGGCTCAGAGACGTGAAGTGACTTGCCCGAGGTCCCTCTGGGATTCCCTGCCTTCAGCCCAGGACTTGTGACTCAGAGCCGAGCTTGGGGAGGGAGCGTGGGAGTGAGCGTGAGGGATAGTGATCAGGGGTTCTTGGAAGGTGACATCAGGGTGGACCTACTCTCCAGAGGACCGTTTTCTGAGTAACTGAGCCACGTTGGGCCAAAGGAGCGGGCTGGCGGCCGGGAGCCCTCGGCAGCCCCGGAAGAGACGGAGCTGCTGCACTCCGCGGGTCTTTTTCCTCAGCCTCGCGCTCGGAGGAGCCGGGATCCTCAAGACGGGGACCCTCCCTTATGCTAGGCACAAAGGGTGCTTGTCTCGGACTGGGAACCCGCTGCTTACTGGTTTCTCCCCAATTTACTGCCTATTCTAACTTGTCGGGTCCCAGGACCTCCCGGAACACAGATTTGGGAATGACAACGTCAGGGGTCTGTCTTAGCTCTGCCTGGGCCTCACCTTGGAGCCTCGGACAGTCCCTTTCCTCCTCCTAGCCTCAATTTCCCCAAATGTATGGGGGAGGGGTAATAACACTTCCCTTGCCCGCTTCATCAGGTTATTTTGAGACTCTCATGAGACCAGAGTACCGCACATGGTGAGGGGCTGTGCACAGACGTGAGTGGGTCTTACCGCACTGACCCTCGGTAAATAGAGAACAGCAAGGTGAACGTACTAGAAATTCCAGAAGAATCGGGCGTGCTTCCTCGATGCGTCTTTCAGAAGCGCTCTGAGAGCCCCGGGGAACAAGTCGGGAAGCAGTCCTAGCAACATGTACGCGCAAGGACTGGTTGGCAGGGCCCTCCGGCTGGTCGCGAGGACACCTTCCGGCTGCATCTTGAAGAATGTCTATGATTTGGTGAATTCGAGGAGCGGTTTTCTAGGCGGGGGTGACGGCCTGAGCCAGGACCTGGAAGCAGGGAAGTGCAGGGCACGGCTGACGATGGGCTGCGATCTGGTGAGGAGTAGAGGGAGCCTGTCTGTGGGTTTAGCGACTGAAAAGAGAGCCAGATTTGCAGAGGGTGGGCCAAACCAGATGGTAGAAGACGCGGGACGGCAAAGGAGGAGTTCGGAGATGTCATCGTGCACAGTGGGGAGCTATGGAAGGTGTTAGTGCAGGGAGGAACGGAACTGGAGAAGACACACCCTCCCCCACCCCTGGAGATGTGAGACTGGGGGCATGGATGGGAGGGCATTTTAACAGGGGACAGGACTTTGAGCAGAGGTTGTGCGGAGATAGCCTCTCTAGATGACTCTAGAAAGAATTATTTTTCTTTCAGGGGCAGAAGGGGGACCCAGGGCTCTCACCAGGAAAGGCCCTCGATGGGGCAAAGGTAGGTTTTCAGGGACCCCAGCGTCAAGGGCAGTGGGGGAGTGGACGGGAGGGAAACCGCCGTGCCCCGGCAGAGGCCGCTGTGTGTCAGAGGCGGGACGAGGCAAAGGAGCAGGGAAGAGTGTGGTTTGGTGTTTTCCTTGAAGTCCTTCAGCTTTCCCTGTGCCAAACCCAAAGTCATGCCCTGTACTTTCTTTGGGGGGCAGCCCGTAAGACTGACAACAGCTTTTGCCTGTGGACACGCCCTCGGCGAGTGATCTTTTGTGTAATGTCCTGCATTTCTGTAGGGCTCTCTAGGTGACCCTTGGCATCCAGAAGCTTTCTGCTAACATACACCCAGGAAGCTTCCAGCAAACATTCAAAATCCCCTCTGAGGTTAATTTGAGCCAACAGGTCTGTGGATTTCTAGGAGGTGGGAAAGGATCAGGCCAGAGGTTCAGGGCTCCCGAACTCCGAAGGGCTATGGGACCAGAAGTTTCTCATGGAAAAGAACACTTAGGCCAGAGGACTTCATCCATCCCTGAAGCATCCCCCGTACACTGATAAATGGGCCTGGAAGGGGCACAGCCAGGTAGGAATAGGGGAACCCAGACTCTAAGTAAGACCCCCAGCACTCAGACATATACATATATCCTGGAAGGAACCCTCAAGTCTGTCTGGCTCATTCTGGACACAAGAGCCCTCCTGATGGACAGAACACTGCTTCTCAACCCAGCCTCCAGTGCTTAGGCACGTAGAAGCCACAGCTTCCTTTGATTTCCCCAAGACCCAGGTGGCTCATTCCTTCACATCCTCACGGATCATTTTTTCATGCAGCAAACATTTAGTTGATGTAAACATCCACACGCATGCGCCTGTGGTCCTCATCCAAACCTTATAATACAGGACAGACAGACCTGGCCTGCAGATGAGAAAACAGAGAGGCCTCAGAGGCAGGGGGCTTGCTGGAGGTCACAGAGCAGGTGAGGAGCAGAGCCGGGTTTGTATCCGGGTCTGACAAAGTCCCAGAGCCCCGGCTTCTCTCTTGCTCCTGAGTTGTCTGTTCTCAGGTCTCAAGGCAGAAATGCCCCCCTACTGCCCACCGTGCCCAGCCAAGAGGAGGAATGGGCAGCAGGGAAGGGGTCTCTGGAATGCAGAGAGAGCAGATTGGAATGGGACAGTGGTGCGTCCCCTGGGGCAGTGGTTTTCAGACTCGGTTTTAGCAGCAGACCCCGTTCCCTAGATGGTGTCCTGTGCCAACGTCCAGGGGGTAAAATAGATCGTGGGGAGGGGCTGGATACCTGCCCACCCGACCGACTGCTCTCACCCCTGCCAGGGGCCTCCGGGCCTCCGGGAGTCCTGTCTGCAGACAGTTGGCCGGGCGAGAACAGGCTTGCCATTTCACGAGTGTCTCTGCTCCTGCTCCCCCCACCTCACCCCTTTGTCTGTTTTGCAGGGTGACGCGGGCTTGCCTGGGCTTTCGGGGGATCCAGGACCTCTTGGACGAAAGGTACACCTTTTGTTTTCTGTGCTTTGCTTTGTCCAGTGGGCTTTCTAGCCTCCCGGCCCGCGGCTGTCGTCCTTCAGGACTTAGCCGTGCTCATGCCTATTCCAGAGAGTCCTCCTGGAACCCCAGCCTTCGGTCCAGGAGCCTCCACTCTGCTCAAGGACCGTTGGCCCATCTTGGTTATTTTCAGACTTCAGGCTGAAGTGAGGACCAGGGCGTGCCATTCTGGTTTGGCACTCTCCCTTCAGAGCCCAGCACAGGGCCTGGGCGTAGTAGGTGTTCAGGAAACGGGGGCGGGGGGCGGGGAGGACGATGCAGGCCAAGGGTTGACTACATCTCACAGGATTGCTGATGGGGATTCCAGGAGGTTCATTGGCCTAGGCCACGTGTTCGGCTCCCGCCCCTGGCTCCCCGCTGTGGCTGTAGCCACCCGCTCTCGGGGCCGTCTGATTCTTCTCTGGACAGACGCTGTGTCCCCTGGTTCCATCTTGTCCTTGCTCTGAGGGTCCCTGTGGCACTTGAAGCATCGTGTCTCCTGTACCTTCACCCTCCATGGCCAGAGCAGGCCAGAGCATGCATCCGGAGAGGCCGGACCCAGACAGGAGTCTGTGGCTGTCTGTGAGCTGGGGAAACATGGTATTTTCTGGCTCAGGGAACACGGGGACTCCCTCTCCCCACCCACTTCCCCTCCGTGCTCCAGTGCTTTCTGATGGATGAGGTGTGAGTGGAAAAGTCTCTTTCCAGTGGCGGCTCATAAAGCAGTCAGTGGTGGTCTTGCTCTGCGTGGGGGTGGGAGTCTAGCAGAGGCGGCAGGAGATGGGAAAAGTAGGCGAGACCCGCTCCTGCCGGGGCTTCAGGGCTCCCTGCTCTCAGCAGATGTCCAGGGAGGCCCAGAGCCACCACCCAAGAGGGACTAGCTCACCTGAGAAGGGAGAAGCATCTTTTCTCAACTAAAGAAGGGTCTCTGTGCGGTTGGAAAACTTGCAAAGCCATTGACATGGAGGCCCTGGGGCCCCGGCTCAGGCAAACGTGCAGGAGTTGGTCTGTGGCAGGCCGGTGGGCAGAGGATGGGGGGCTCGGGGCCCAAGGCAGGGACCCCTGACCAGTCATGGGGGCCGGGGAGGAGCACCGATGGGGTAGAATGGTACTTGGAATCATCACCGTTTGTAAGCACTCTCTCCTCCCGCGAGTGTCTTCAGTGACAACAGCGGCCACTTTGTCCTGATGCTCCTATGTGGCTTCTCTGCATCGTCTCGTGTGGGGAGCCTTGGGGGAGAGGGGACGTCACGGCGGGTGAGAGGTGAAGTCAGCATCCTCTTTGCTCACCAGCCCATTGACTTGGGATGTCACCTGAGGGCGACACCAATAATCCCATTCATTCATTTATTCAACAGAAGTGATTGAATCCTTATTATGTGCCAGGCAGGATGCAAGGCAGGGAGCTGAGTAAATAGACAAAATCTCCTGTCCCCCCAAAGCTTGCATTCTTGTGTGTGTGGTGGGGCGACAGATAATAAAAAGAAAAACAGTAAAAATAGAAGAATAAATGGAAAATGGACAAAAAGAGGCAGGAGAAAGGGAGTTTTGGTTGGGAGGTTTCCCGGGTTACTGTGGTGAATTAGAGGTGACACAAGGAGTGACTGTCCTTTGTCATGTTGTGTCCTCACAATAGCCTCCAAGACTTAAAGCACTATTATACCTATCTTACAGCTGAGAAAACTGAGGCTCAGATTGACCTCATTCATTCATTCTTTAGTTCGTTGATTCTTCCAGTTGTTCAGCAAATAGGCATTTACGTCCCAGGCTCACCCAGGTCACCAGTGCCGACACGGGTGTTGAATGAATGCCAGAGAGCTCATGGAGGGCCTCATGGAGAGGAAATTCTGTAGCAGTGCCCTCCTCCCCACCGCCCCTGCCTCACTGTGCATTAGAACCAGCGGGGGGCTGTGGGCAGGGACTCTGGTCCTGTTGGTGTGAGTGGGACCCAGGTACAAGATCCTCATGAGCAGCCGAGACTGAGAGCCGCTGCTTTCATGGAGAGACCTTCCGGAGTCGCTAAGCCGCAGAGTCAGGATTTGAACCCAGGTCTCTGACCTTCAAGCCCTTTCTCTGCCCAGCGCTGGTTGAGATAGCTTTTCAAATAAGAGAGGGCCCGTTGAGTGAAAAAGAACCTCCCCGGCTGGGAAGGGTTTTGTCTGCCATCCGCCTGCGATGTTTGCCGAGGGCCTCTGCCGAGCCACCCCCGAGGGCTGGGCTGGTGCGCAGACCAGGCCAGACAGACCTGGACGGAACGCAGCTCTGTCCCCTCTCCTGCTGTGCGAGCTTGGACAAGTGGCCTCACCTCGCCAAGCCTCAGTTGGGATTCAGGGAGAGGTCAGATGAAATGAGATGTTCTAGCCCCAGCACTAGCATGGGGCCGGCACTCGGAGGCACTGTGTGAGTGTTTGTTGAATGAATGAGTGATCTCGATCACAAAGGAAAAGCGTTGAAGGTCTTGCCCATCTGTTACCATCGGTCATCTTGCCTAGTTACCAGGTAACCAACCTCCACTAGCCAAGAAGGCTACCAGAACCCTATTTGCACATTGGGAGGGTAGAATCTTATGCTGTCCCTGGTCTGACCATCTTGCCTTCTTTCCTTAGAGCAGTGCTTCCCAACTGGGGGTGATTTTGCACCCCCCCCCCCACCCAGGGAATGGTTAGCAATGTCTGGAGACATTTTTGGGCATCGCCGCTGGGAGAGGGAGGCTACCAGCTTCTAACAGGTAGAAGCCGGAGATACTTTGAAATATCCCACAAGGCACAGGACAGCCGCCCCTGCCCGGCAAAGACTTAGCCGGCCCCCCGTGTCAGCGGCTGCATCCCGTGCCTGCCTGCCTCCCTGCACTTGCTTACACTGTGCCCTCCCCTGGCGTGACCTTCCACGCTCATCTTCACACATCCTGTCCCTTGGTTCTTTTCTCCAGCACCGTCTTCTCCAAGAGCACGCTCCCAGCAGCCGCCAGGCGGGAGTCCCGCCTCCTTCCCCTGATCATCTGGCCCACCTTCTCAGCCTTTCTGGGACTCTGCCCATTCCGCTGGCAGGAGACTCTCTGGTGTCCTTGGCGCATTTATCAGCTGGAGCAGGTGTTCACCCTTGTTTCCTGATGAGGGGCTGAGCACAGCGCTGGACACATGCATGTGCCCTGTCCCATACCTCCTTCTTCCCCTTCCTATGGCAGATGTCACTCATTGATCTTTCCTGTCAAACCCTGATGCGGCCTCAATCCTTCTTAACACATTGCCCCACGTAGACATGACTAATGGAATAAAATTGGGACTCCAGTTGAAACTTTCTCCCGGCTCTCTCTTGCAGCCCTCACCCTGCCCATGGGCCTTCTTTGTGCCGTCTGAGTTGGCCACTTCCATGAAGAGCCCCTACTGAGAACCTTCTCTAGGTTCCCCTGCTCCTGGGCTGCCCTGGGCTTCTGCGGCCCAGGCCCACTGCTGTTTCTGAGCTCTGCTGTCCGACCTGGCCCCTCCTTCAAGCCTGTTTACAAGGCCACCCCTTCTGGTTGGCTGTCTACACTGTCTTAGCACGCGATGTTTCTCCTTCGTTCCACTTAATATGTGTTCCCTTCCAGAAGGTAGGGAGTGAGTTTGTTTTATTCACCAATGTATTCTCCGTGCTTAACACAGGGTCATGTTTGGAGTTCAGCAAACCCTAGTCGAATGAATGAACGATTGGTTGAATGAATGAGCCAGACAGAAATGGTGTGTTCCTGCCCGACCTGTCTCAGGAACCCACTGAGCAGAGTTTGGCTCATGCATCATGATGGCTGCGTCATGACGACTGCGCTTTTGGACAAACCACCCATTTCTGAATCCTACAGTTTCTGAGCCGACACAAGGCTTTGAGACGCCAGCAGGGGAAACTGAGGTCCAGAGAGGAGCAGGGACTTGGGCAGGATCGTGGAATGAGTCACTCTGCCTCCTCGCCTGTTTCTTCCTCACTGACCCGTTCTGCCCAGTGGGGCTCTCGGCCCTGCCAATGGCCCCCGATGGGCTGCGGAGGTGGTCGAGAGGTTTAGGGAGTCTCGTGGAGCGCTCGGCAAGCACGGCGAGTTCCGTTTTACTGCCAGGGAAGCTGGGATCTCGCACACTGAGGTGGAGCCGGGGGAACAGCTAAGGTCTAGGCACACATCGCTCCCCAGGACCCCCAGGCAAGAACAGAACCCCCTCCCCCCCACCCCGCGCTCCCTGCCCGAAGCCCAAATAGCATCCCGGCCGACAGAGAGACTGTCTGCAGCCACAGTGAGGTGATGTCTGGCTTCTCCTTGTGCATTGTAAGCAATGATTAATCTGGCTCCCAAACCAAAATATAGCCCGAGTTCTATTATAAACACGGGTCCTGTGGAGACCCGCCTGCTGGGCAGCCAGAGGCCCCTGACAGACTCCGTGGTCCCCCGAGCTGCCCTGAAGCCTCGGCCCTCCCCCAGTACCCGCCGGGCACCGGTCACACGGGGGAAATCACTGCCCGCGGGTCCACCTTGCGGTTAGTACTCACCCCGTAATTGCCGGGGCCCGGGAGAAGATAATGGTTTCGATTCTTCCCGGTCCTGGGGCCCTGTCATTTGAAGCTATTTGGCTGGCCCCAGCTTGGTAAACACTGCTAAGGTATTTCCAGGGAGCACAGGAACCGCCCCCCGCCCTCCCCCCACGCCTTGGTCTTCTCAGCCTCTCCTGCTCTCAGCCAGCCGGAAGAAGCGGGTCGTTCACAGCAACGTGCAAGGCCCTTCAGGGTCCACTGATTGGGACAGACCTAGGAAACGTGGCCTGTTGGACAAAGCACAGCCTCGGGGCATCTAGAGTCCTGGGGGACAGTCTGGGCTTGGCCATAACTTGCTAAGTAACCTTGGGCAAGTCCCTTCCCCCGGTAGGTCCGTCCAGTGAGAAAAGCGGTCGGATCGATGGCTCAGGTGCCCTCCAACTCTGATACTCCAGGGTTCCGTGATGGTCCTCCGTCCCGGGGATGCCGTAGCAACCCATATGCTCTGTCCCGGGGAGGAGGGTCTGTAAGGGGGTCTCTCTCTATGTGGCCCTGTGTCCTTCTAGGTGGGCCTTGCGCCTCAATAAATATGTCTTATCCCATGATTGGGCGGTTAGGATTTAGAGATTCGAGTCATACCCTGGCCTTGCCCCTGAGAAGCTGTGTGGCCTCAGGAAAGTCTCTTTCCCTCTCTGAGCCTCTGTTTACTCATCTGGGACCCCTGTGTGCATGGTAACGCCTGCTTGCTAGGGGTGATGGCAAGGAGTTGATGAGCTGATGTATTTATTTAAGGCTCTAGTACCAGGCCAGGCAAAGGGCGGCCCAGTGTCCCTATCCCCGAAGATCATGCATTTCCTTTTTTTTCCTGTGTCCTGAGTAAAGGGTTTACTTAAAATCTTCTGGGATCTCCCTGGCAACACTTCTCTGCTGGAGCATTGGTTTCCAGCAGATTTCTTCCTGACTGCAGGCGAAGCCAAAGGAGCTGGTGATGCTACGGGGCTCCCTGGTCCCCTTTCTTGGTTCTCTGGATATTCTTGCTGCATTATTGCATCGGCTTTTGGCAGCAACCCAAGGTGGGCTGAGAATGGCAGTGAGGCTCAGAGAGGGCAGTTGCCTGGGCGGAGTCACACAGCACAAAGAGATTCTGCTCTTTGTGGGAAACGCTTTGCTTGTTCTTCCCCGTGTGCAAGTTCCAAGTGGAGAAAGGATAAGAAAGACGATTACATGTGTCCTATCATGACATGTCCCTGCTCAGAATCCTCCTGTGGGTTGCTGCTATGCTCCTGCCTTGTGCGCTCTGGCTTCTGGCTTCTTAACCACCTGCCCCTCTCCGCCTCACCCCTCACTCATTCTGCTCCCATCACAGAGGCCTTGGTCTTTGTCCAACCCACCCAAGAGGGCTCTTGCCTCAGGTCTTCTGCACCTACTGTTCCCTCTGCTAGGAACACCTTTCCCCAGAGAGCCAGCCCTGTGTCCGGCTCACATCATTGTCCCAGCCGCAGCCACGCACCCCCACAATACGGCCTCTCTCTGTCCTCTGACTCTGCTCACTTTTCTTTGTAGTGGTGGTCCCTACCGCACAGTTGCCATTTTCAAAATCGTAATTTTTAATCACAGCAGAAACCACACAACATAAAAGTTACCATCTTAACTTTGTTTAAAGGTACAGGTCAGTAGTGCTAAGCACATTCACATTGTGGTGCAAAAGGCATCCCCAGAACTTTCCCATCTCGCAAAACTGAAACTTTACACCCACGAAAACAACAATTCCCTATTTGCCCTCCCCCAGACATTATTGTTTATATTTGTTTTTTTTTTTTTTTGTCTTTACATCTCCTTAATTAGACTGTCAACTCCATTAAGGCTAACGGATGTTATCTTCTCATTCATCCCAGGCCTGGAATGGTGCTGGCACATACAAGTTCAGTGAGTGTTTGTTGAGTGAATGAATGAAGTATGAAGGTCACAGTGGTGACAGCAGCAGGTCTTTACGGGGCTCCTGAATTCGGTGCTCTGTACTGGGCTAGGTGCTTTACACACGTTGTATCGTGTGATCCAAGCTCCAGTCCTTTTATTTCCATTTACAAAAGAGGAAACCAAGGCTCAGCGAGGTGACGTCAGTGGCCTCAGATCATACAGCCATCCAGGAGTGAAGCAGGAGAGTTCCAGATCAGCCCGACCCAAGATCAGCCAGTTCCAGATCAGCCCGACCCAGCCACTCTGTATGCGAGTCCCCGGCTGTGGCCCCAGGGAAAAGAACAGGCCCCCCCAGGTAGAAGACGCGCCCAAGCCCCGTTGCCTCAATCTCGCGGGCCCCGTGTGTGCGACGTAATCATATCCCCGAGCCCTCCTGAGATGTGAGTGGGTGCAGAAGGAATGCTCGTAAACCCCCCAGACCTTTTGGATCCAACCGACGCTGCTGTTTATAATTAAGAGTCCTGCTTCCCGGGGGTCTGCGGGGGTGCCGAGTGCGTGTGCCTGTGTGTGTTCACGGACGTGCGTGAACACTTACTGTGCCCGGGATGTCGGCCAGGATCTTGGTGTGGCCTCAGGTGTCAGAAGGACCCAGCGGGGAGCGGGAGCCCAGTGCTTCTTGGCGATGGGACTCGGAGCAAGTTCTCTGAGACTCCGTTTTCTCCTCTGTAAAGTGCAGTTGATAATCCGGACCCCCACCCCCGCCCCCGCCAACACGACCAACCGCACCTTGTCAGGCCGGCGTAACGGCTAGAGGAGGTCATGGGGGCATAGGCGCAGGTAAACAGCCGCGCATGGAGGGGATCTATGGGCTGTAGATCCGGGGAGCTGTAGAACTTTGGAGTCCTCAAACACCCGAGCCGGGGGGACTGAGAGGGCTCGTGCCGTCAGCTGAGGTCCAGAGCAGGGAAGCCCACCAGCGTTGCGTGGTTGGTGAGGGACAGTGTCTGAACCAATCCCTGGGCTGTCTGTGCCAGGGGGTCTCACGGAGACCCGGGTGGCCCCCTTGTCTGAACTGGAAGGCCCCTGCCTGGTTTTAGTTCACGGCTGCCCTGGGGTGATGGAAGTTTGAATTCCCGGGTTTCCCTTCAGAGAGCCCCTAAGTCTTAGGAAATGGCTCTGGTGGTGGTCCCTAGGGCCGTGGGTAAGCCCACACTGGTCGGATTCTCTTGACCTAGAGACCTAGTGGTTGGGCTGTGGGGACAGAGGGTCAGGGTTGGTACTGGCTGGTGGCCAGAGTCCTTCCCAGCCAGGCATTTGGGTGGCCTCTTCCTCCCTGGAATGGGAGCTGGGACCAGCAGGAGGAAGGGGGCTGCTACTGTGGTTCATGTATTTGGTCGGTATGTGTGAGATCTTTCCTGATAGGGGGTTTACGAGAAGGGGCAGGTCTTGACACAGATCCCAGCAGCACACGGTGGTTGTGCGTATCCCAGACCTGAAGGTCCTCGTTGGCCCACCCATCCGTGGGGAACTCGCTCTACCCCCGCTGGCTTCGGACGGGCTCCCCCTGTCTGGATTTGGAAGGAATGGTTGGAATAGAGCATCACTCCGCCCCGGGGGGGCTGTCTCCCAGTTCAGCTCACAAACCCTGTGGGAGGAGGGGACACCTCCCCGGATGGCTTCTGTCTGAGCGCCCTTGGTGGGAGAGGAAAGCATCCTGCCAGCCTTGTATGTATCCATTCAGCGAGGGGTCAGCAAGCACACACACTCCACCCCGGCCGTGCACGGAGCGTACAGCGCTGAAAAGACAGGCAGGGCGGCTGGGCCTCTGCCATCTGATCCGCAGGCCCAGATGCTTTCCTGGCCTGATGCCCTTTCTTCCCCCCGACTCCCCCCCCCCCCAGGGACACAAGGGCTATCCTGGACCAGCAGGGCACCCCGGAGAACAGGTGAGGGCCGCAGCCTCAGCCCTGCCCTGCTTGCACCCCCCCCCTCCCCTCTCCACCCCTGTCTGGCCCTGGCCTCCTCCCTGGGCCCCGTTCCATGAGTGAGCCCCAGAACCAGGCGGCTCTGCCTCCCATGGGCAGCCTCCCCCCGGCTCTCCCCCAGCCACCTCGGCCTGGAAGAGCCAGAGTCCACGCCGACCCGGCGTTGGCACGAGCCACTCGGCTCCAGCCCGAGCCATGAAGAGCAGGCCTGTTCTGGGCGATGTTAGGGGATATTATGCATGCTGCCGCGGGGTTTGCAGGAATTTGGGCTCTCCTGCCCCAAGTCAAACATCAGCCCCTGCCAGCGTGGGGAGCCAGCCAGGGCTTCTCAAAGCCTTCTCGATCCTGGGCGTGTGTCCTTCTGAGCTGGTCTGACCGGTTTCACAGAGGGGTGGGCTTGGGGCCCAGCAGGCCCGTGGCTTCCCCTTACCCCCATTCAGCTCGCTTTCCTGCCCTTGTCTTTGTCCATTGTGAGTCAGCCCCAGCCCCCCGCCGCCCCCCAGACCCAGAGTGGGGGCAAGGTCTCCCCTTTCCTTATGTTTCTCCTCGTTTCTTTGCAGGGGCAGCCAGGACCCGAGGGCAGCCCAGGGGCCAAAGGTTACCCTGGCAGGCAGGTGCAGTATATGGCTTCTGGAAGCTCGGTGGCCATGGTGGTGTGGAGATGGCCACGGGTGCTCCCCAGGCAGAGGGAGGCGGCGGGCTGGGGGCCGAGGAGCTGTGCCTGCTGGGTGGGCCCCGAAGAAAGTGCTATTCTGGGGACTGGACCGAGGAACCCTCTCTTTGAGGGCAATAGGGCACGGGATGCTGAGAAAGGGAGCTGGGGCTGTGGGGGTGGGGCTTCAGAGGCTCCTCCCACTCAGCCTCCCCACTCCCACCCCCCATCTACTCCCCCCGGGACTCTGGGGCAGACTGGGGTCCTCAGTGTGGAGACTGCAGGTCTAACCCCACTCCCTTTCTACAGAGGGGGGAGCTGAGGCCCCAAGGAGGCAAGACTTGCCCTGGGTTGTGGGCAGCAGGGAGAACGTTCCCCTATGTCTTTGCCCCTCTGTCTCTTATGTTTCAGGGGTTACCGGGACCAGTAGGAGACCCTGGCCCCAAAGGCAGCCGGGTAAGTGGGCTTTGGCAAGTGCCACTCAGGTGGGGCCCTGGGGGGCCTTTCCCTGTCCCCCCAGCAGGCCTGCTGGGAGGTGAGGGGTGCAGGGTCTCTCTACAGTGTCTGGCATGGGGGGCTGGCACCTCTGCCCTCCCACCTGAGTGCTCTCTGGAGAGCAGGGGACAGCGGGGTGGGCAGGTGAAAGGGGAACCTTGAGCCAGGAAAGCCAGGCGGACTGGGCAGCAAAGGTTCTTCTGCTGGGTGCTCAGCGGCCCAGCTGCCGCGGTCAGGTGTTTGCTTGCCGTGTCCCCCAGCACATCGCAAGTGCTAGGGGACCTAAGTCAGGGCTCCTTTACCATTAGAATCCTCAGACCTCTCTCCTGCTCCTCGTCTGACCCTTTTCAGAGAGCAGGGGTGACTGATGGGGGTTGCTGCTCAGGCCCGGAGGCTGAGGGATGGTGGAACAAACCCCGAGGAGCTCGCAGCCTCAGTTTGCCCATCTTTACAATGGGAGTGACGTCCGTTCCTATCTCTGGCATGGTTATGGGGCTACCAGGAGTTTGGAAGCAAGTGCTGCTGAAGAGGGGCTCCCAAGTGGGTCATGGAGGGTGGAGAAGATTCCGGGTGCACTTATGGCAGTAGACGGAGTTTGGAAGAGGTGGTGGCATGCCCTTGTCTCCACACAAGGAAACTGTGTTCGTGGTGGGGAGCAGATAGCCGCGGTTCGCTCTGCATGCCTAAGGTGGGGCTGGGATGGGGACCCAGGTGTCCTGAGGGCCGGACTTCCTGCATCGCAGAGAATGCTCAGCAAGTGGGTCACACAGCCCTCGGTCAGGCCAGGTCAGTTGTGACGTGTCCTCCACTCCCGAGCCAGAGCTATTTATGGCCACAGTCTGGGCCTTGATCCCTGCAGCTGACATGCGGCCATTAGGGCTTCTGGCAGGTGGGCAAGCGGGTGGGCGGGCAAGTTCCTCGGGACGCGATGATGTCGGTGGTGACGTCACGCAGGGGCCTGGGGAGGCTCCTGTCCTGCATCCAGCTGTTCCCGCGAGCTGTGGCCCCAGAGGCATGCTGCTGACATCTGGGGCTGCTTGCTGTTTGCCATGCGGATGGCATCTTGAGACCACGTGCGGCCCAGAGTTGGTCTGGCCCCAGCACCCTCCTGTCTGGGTCACAAGGCCCTGCGCAGCCTGGGGGAGCCGGGACCGCTGGAGCCGCCCTCCCACCCCTGCCACCACCAGCCTCGTCGTTGGGAAAGTGGTTGAACGCAGACTTTAGAATTAGGGCCACAGGCTTTGAGACCAGCTGAGCCCTTAACCAGCTGTGGGACGGCGGGCAAGTTGCTGGACCTCTCGGAGCCCAATTTTCTCACCTGTAAATCTGGGCCAGAAGCCCTGGCTGGCAGGATCAGCAAATGTCCCTCGTTACAGGGATGGCTGTTTCTCACACGGGACGCCGAGAAGGCTCAATGACCTCTCGCCTTACTAGGGAAGGTGAGATGGCCATGAGCCTGCGCTCTATGCTTGCTGGCGGGAGGCCGTGTAGCCGAGTGGTTAGGAGGCGCGCCCGGGAGTCCGATGACTCGAATTCCAATACCAGTTTTATCGTGTTCCAGCCGCGTGACCCTGGGCAAGTCACCTCACTTCTGGGCCTAAATGTTCTCACCTTTACAGGGGGGCCAACTGATAAAATCCTGCTTCTGGGGCCGTAGGGAGGACACGGTAGATGCTTAGGTGCACGCAAAGCCCCGAGAACCAGGCCTGGCACGGGGTTTGCGCTCAGGAAATGTTAACTTTGTGGAGCGTTACTATTAAAGCATTCCACAAACATCTAGAGAGTGCAGATAATGCTAGACACTCTGGGTTAGGTCCCTGCCCTTGCGAACTTCCCGGGCTAATGAGGACGTGAAATATGGACCCAGATAATGGAAGATACATCGGAGAAAGTGGTAAATCCTATTCACGGAGGAGCCAGCATGGCTCGCGGGTGAGGGGAAGGGATGGGTTCCGCTTGCCGGAGGCGAGGGCATCGGAGCTGAGCTTGGAGGGGATGGCTCTGCCGTCGCTGGGCTGGAAAGGGCATGCCTGGTGGCGGGCACAACTTGGAGGCAGAAAGTTAGCTGCATCCGAGGGCGGTGGACTCCCAGCTGTGCCCCGACTGCTTGTGCCGCTTTCTCTCCAGAACCTTGGTTTCCTGGTCGGGGTGGATGGCCAGTCCGCAGTGTCGCTGGGTGGGTCGAAGGTGGTGGCGTACGCGTGCCCAAGGGGCAGCCACGCTTCCTGCTGGCGTTCAGGCAGCCGCGGGTGGATGCGAGCCCCATTTCCAGGGCCTTTGGTGGCCTAGGAGAAGGCATCGTGGAAGCCACGGGCACCCGGCAGGGTCCCTCGGAGCAGGTGGAACCTGGTGTCCCTCTAGCCTCTAATCCAGCTGAGAGCTTCCTTCCTGCAGGTCCGGGAGCCCCGACGCGGGGCGGGCATCCCTCCCCCCCAAGAGCGCCCGCGCCCTTCCCTGGCGTGAGCGTATGTGCCTTTGGACTACATCGTGGAAGCCAGCACCATGCAGTCCATGGGCATATACACTTGCCTCAAGGCCTGTGTCGTCGAGGAGCCGCCGGAGCTGCCGCTACCACTGCCAGCGAGCAAGAGGAGCCTGGGCGTGGGAGGGCAGCGAGGGGCGCTGGGATGGGTCGGGCCAGCCACACCCCGCCACTCGGTCCCTCTGACCCCCTACCTTCTCTTTCCTAGGGCTACATTGGCCTCCCGGGGCTTTTCGGCCTGCCAGGGTCCGATGGAGAACGAGTGAGTAGGCTTTCTTTGTTTACCTCCCGCCCACCTTCCCACCCCTTCTGCCTGGAGAAGTCCGGGAGTCCCTCCTGGAGGACGTGCCCTTGAGTTGAATAGGAGTCTGCCAAGGGGTCAAGGCAGAGCCCTTCCAGACAGAAGAGATGGTGGTGCAAAGTCAGGGAAGTACGGTAACTTGGCAGGCTTGGCAGTGTGTGCCATCTGAGCTCGGGGCAGGAATGGTCAAGGAGATGAGCTCGGAGGGGGTGCCTGGGCGAGGTGATGTGGGTGCTCAGGGCCCAGGTCAGGAAGCGGACTCAATTCTGAGAGCATGGACAGCTTCTGAAGGGCTTTCAGCAAACGAGACATGGGCCCACTTTATATTTCAGACCAAGTGTCTGCAAGTCATCTGTTTTTATAAAGTGCGATGGTTACCTGCTGTCTCCAGCCACTTTTTCTCACGGCGTGACCGCAAAGACCCCGTGGCCCAAGGGCCTCTTCCTCCCTGTCCCCTCCCAGCCTGAGCCCGTATTTGGGAACTCGCGCGTAACCGCATCAACAAGCTGAATAGGGAGGACCTTGAGGGAGCGCCTGCTGAATACCAGGGGCCCCGGGTGCTCTCCTAGGCATTTCCCCAGTTCAGGTGCACGAGGACCCCAGCCCCTAGAGTGTAAGCACCATCCATGTGATGGGCACGTAACTGACACCGTGTGTGACCTGCGCGCTAGGCCCTCTAGGGCTTCCTCTCGTGGGTGGCTCTGGGGCTGGTTGTCCCCTGTGGACTCCCATCCTGACCTCTTCCCTGTCTCTCCCCTACAGGGCCTGCCTGGTGTTCCTGGCAAGAGGGGCAAGATGGGTAGGCCGGTAAAGATTTTCCGTGTCTATTATGCAGACTCTATGGGTGGATCTGTCGTCCCGGGGGCCACACCCCCCCGTGCACCTGCAGCCTGGGCGTTCTCTGCTTCTGTCCGCTGGGCCATCGCTCTGCTCTGAGTGTGTGGGCCAGCATGCGGGCCTTTCCGGGCCTCGTGTCCTGCTGTCGGGACACTGACCAGCGGCTGCCTGGCTGGAGCTGGGGTCTGCCGTGGCTCTGGGCCCCTCTGGGGCTCCCTTGTGTGTGTGTGTGTGTGTGTGTGTGTGTGTGTGTGTGCACGCGCACGCGCGCGCGCGATTCTGTGTCCGGGGGCGTCTGTTGTCTGGACCAGTGGTGTCCGTGGGCCTGCTTGGACTGAGGGATCATGGCTAGACCTGGGTCTGGGCTCCTCTCTTGGAAAACCCTCAGTCTCCATGTTGTCTTAGGGTGGCCAGAGTCACACGTGCACCCGCCAGGCCAGAGGGCGGTGGGCGTGTGAGCAGGCCCACAGCGGGTGTGACCCCCCAAGAGGGGCTGGCCGTGACCCCCGATTCACCGGCTTCGCCCATGACTCTCCAGCACGGCAGGGATTGCTTTCCTCCTGCTTGGGCACCTGCAGGGCAGGAGGAGAAAGCCAAGCCACAGAGAGGTTAAGTCACTGGCCCCCAGTTTCACAGTCAACAAGGAGTCTAGCACCGCCATCCACCTCCAGGGCCTCTGATCTCAGTGGTGGATCAAGAGCTCAGATTCACTGGCTGGCAATAGTGTCATAGACGCAGATGCCCCAGAATCTTCACCTGGTGGGCGAGACATTAATTCCGATGCTCTCATTACTCATAAGGGGAAGCTGAGGCTCCCCCTGCGGTGATATGTCTGGCGCCCTTGCCGGCAGCAGAGGGAGACCCCAGACTATAACGGAGGCATATTTCTTTCAGGCCTGATCTACGTTGGTGGCTTAAGGTCCCATGCGGTGGTCCACAGGTTACCTAGACTTGGAAGTGTCGTCCGCTTGGGTTCTGGGCTTCCCTCTGCTGGTGGTTGATGGAGAAGGGACTGTGGGGAGGTTGGAACTTGAGAGGACTCGGGAAGGGGGCCAGGAGCGCTCAGTGGTGCCCAGAAAGTGGCTTGTCTGTGATTCTGGGGTTGACATGAGTGACCAGAGGCATCTTACCTGTTGTTGTGTATGGATCTGGGTTCTATGGGGCCCAGTGTGGTATGCAAAGAAAAGCAAGCTCCAGGTCCTGGTCTCAAGGACCAGAGGGCACCTCACCCTCAGACTAGACCTTTCTGTGGCCAGCGGCCCCTCTGTGTCTGGGGGTCTAACACCTGAGACCTGTATCTGGGCAAGGACCTGGCATCTGTGAGCGCTGGGCTGGCGTCTGTATCTGCTCCTCAAGCCAGGAGACCTTGGGCAAGGAGATCCATCCAACCATCCATCCATCCATCCATCCATCCAACCATCCATCCATCCATCCAACCATCCATCCATCCATCCATCCATCCATCCATCCAACCATCCATCCATCCATCCATCCATCCATCCATCCATCCAACCATCCATCCAACCATCCATCCATCTATCCATCCATCCAACCATCCATCCATCCATCCATCCATCCATCCATCCATCCATCCATCCATCTCTCTGTCCATCCTCTGAATATTGAGCGTATCCTGTGGGCCAGGCACTATGCTGAGTGCTGAGCAGTGAGCAAGACAAAGTTCCCATTTTCGTGGACAGATAGACAATGAACAAGGGAAGGAGCAATGAGTGAATGAATGTCAGATGGTGCTGAGTGTTAAGACAGAGTGGGGAAGGGAGACAGTGAGTGCTTGGCGTATAGACTATTAGGTGAGTTGATCCAAGAATCCTCACTTCTTGAGAAACCTTAATGAGGTGAGAATGAGAACCCTGTGGCTATCTGGAGAAGAGCTTTCCAGGTTGAGGAGATAGTAGGTGCAAAGGCCCTGGGGCATTGTTGGCTCAAAGCCCCTGAATTGCAGTTTTCCGCAGTGAGAAATGGGGATAATAGCCTCTAGTTAATGAGGTCATTCTGCTTGTCACATAATAAGCGCTCAGTAAATAGGAGCAGTCATTATTGCTGTTTGTAGTTTCATGGGTGGCCGAGGCTGTCTGTGCTGTGTCACTTTGAGCAATGGCTTCACCTCTCTGGACCTGTTTTCCCAACGGCTAAGTTGCAGAGGAGAGGCGGTTGACTTCCTTAGCTAACCTCAGCTGGGCCCCGTCCCCTCACCCAGGTCTGCCTGCCGGGCCCCCCATGAGGGATTTGCTCAGACTCTATCCTGGGAGGCTGCCAGAGCACCGGGCATTGCCCACTTTACAGACGGGGAGGTGGACGCTCGGGGTGAATGACATGGCCAAGGTCTTGAGGCTTCTGAGGGTCATTGTTGGGTTGAAATGCGGCAGCCAGAGCTTTCGCCTCTTGCCCCAGAGTGTAGCTATTGAGTGGTCGAATTCCGGAGTCTCCTGAGCATGGAGGAGGGAAGCGCCTGGAAAACCTGGGCATGATGGCTTCTTTTCCACCCTGCTGCCCCAAGGACCACCAACAGGGCCAGGCCCCCGCTGTCCTCTTCCACTTCCCCCTTTTTCCTCCTCCCAGTGGCCTCTTCATCCTCCTTCTCCCCAGCATGTACTTGTTTGCTCCTTGGAGCTGAAGGCCAAGCTGCTCGCGGCCAGGAAGGCAGCTCCCGCTTGCTCTGAAGTGCTCGGCGCCATTTTGCTATCTGCGCATGAGATGAGACCACTCATTTTTCGTTCAACAAAAATTTACCGTACACCTACCAGGGGCCGGGTGCTAGGGATGGCACTTGTAGCCAAAACATACCCTCCAAAAGCAACATTTATGGGGGCCTTTTGCCTGCATGGCGTCTGAACTACGTAGGATTCTCTCACTGATTCTCCGAGGTGAGGTTGACTACACCTGTTTTCAAGCCTTGGCAACTGAGACTCAGTCAAAGCCATTTGCTCAGACACCCCCTGGGGGCCTCCCCACACTCGAACCCCTGTAACTGATGATTTGTTTCTCCTTCCTTGCTCCTTGCCTTTCACTTCCTAATATTCTGCCCTGTCCTTCATGATGGCACTGCAGTGTCAGGCATTGGTGGGGGGGGGGGAGCCCCCTTCTCCAGCAAAACAGTGCTGGGGCCACACAGTACCCCTGAGGGCCATGAAAGTCCCCTTGACTGTGATCCAGCTGCCATGGTCAGCAAATGGGCAAGGTCTGCACTGGATAGGGTTTAATGGCGTCTGGAGCAGGACTGCATGTCACCGAGGCCCTCCAGCTTTGTCTCTCCCCCTGCCAGGCCTCAGTCTGCAATGCCCTTGGCCCACGCGTCCCCTGGGTGGTCTTTGGGGCCATCCTCCCGAGCCCTTGATCTGGCGGCTGGGGGGGAGCAGGGGGCACTCCTTCAGCAAACGTCTGCTTGTCAAAGCTTTGGGCCAGGCGATTTCTAGGCATTTATTAACAAGAGGAAATGTCAGGAGAATGAGCCGAATTCCCTCCTGCCAGATCACAGCTGGCCTCATTTCTGGCAAGGCCGGCGATGATTTTGCTGAAGTTCAACTCTCTCCAGCAAGCAGAACCTCAGGCTCGGGCACGCGGCCTCCTTAGCATCAGGTGGGGAAGGAGGGTGTGTGGGGATCTTTTGCAGATGGGAACCCTGAAGGAGACCCTAGCGGTCAGAGCATGTCAGAGCTGCGGAAACTTTAGTGATGAGCTGGCCCAACCTCTCCGTCAGACAGATAAGCAGACACGGCTCAGAGAGGCCAGTCATTTGGCTGAAGTCACACAGCAAGTTGATGGCAGCGTCAGGACCCGACCCCCAGACCGTTGCTTGCTTTCTACCTTACACTTCTCTCTGTGCTCCTATCTTTAGCTCCAAAGGAAAGCTTAGGCTAAAGCTCTCAACTCCTCACGTGTGCAAGAATGAAAAGTGTGTTGTGGTTTTGTGAGGAGGGGTCCAGATATGAGACGTTGCGACTTGCCTGGAGCTGAAGGGGTTTCTCTCGGTTTGTCCTGGCTTGTTCTGGGCATGGCACAGTGACGCTCCCAGCTGGGACAAGGGTCCCTCCCAGGAGTTAGGAGGACGTTGCGGTGGCTGGATGGGCGCTCTGTGAACTCACCGTGAAGCCCGCTGGAATGCCTGGCGAGGCTGGCCACGGCTCACAGCGTGTCTCGCGGCCTCTGGCCAGGCCTGCAAGGCTGGTCTTGTGTAGCGAGTCGGGCCGGCAGGCCCTCGAGCTTTCAGCTGGAAAGGCCCAGCCCTGGCTCCCAGGCCTTCAGTGTGTGTCTCAGAGACAACCGGGACTTGCCCAAGGCCACACGCCCATCAGGAAGAGCTTCTACCGTGGTGCCTTTGGGTTTTGAGGGCCTTTTCTGATTCTCAGACTGTGGGGAGCAGGGAGCACAGTGAGAGGCCTCATGTTTCCAGGTGGAGAAACTGAGGCCAAGACAGATGAAATTTTTTTGCAGTGGCAATGATGTGTGTGGGTGTGTGCGTGTGTGATCCCCAGTGTCCCATACATGAGCTCGAGCTGCCTAGGGCTATCGGTGACCCTGGGATCCTGGCGAGAACTTGACCTACCTATCTCCTTTGTTCCCTGACGTGACTTCTTAGATGGGCTCCCTAGTGGATTCCAAAAGGGCAGGGTGAGAACATGCTCAGCATCGTGACCTCTAGGGGTCTTTCCGTGTCAGCACACTTGGAGTGTGCACGTGTTCTAGAAAGGACTACGGCCGGCTACAAGTGCAGCAGGAAGGATGCAAGTTAGGCTTGCCCCAGCATTTCCTGACTTTGGAGAATCTCAGCGCTGTAAGGAGGCCCCCTAGATCCTTCTGTGGGCTCTTCCGGGAGGTTATTCTGTATTCCTGCCATTGAGGCAAACCGGAACTAGTGCGCCCTGGCTCCGTAGAGCGTGCCGGCCTCCATTACGACATCTCACCTCTTTGGCCCAGCTCTGCTAGCGGAGCTGACAGGACGGACCATGTCATAGGTCAGGGAGCTGAGCCTTGAGGCTTTAGCGGGACTTCTGATTCCAGAGGCTTCATGCCTCCTCTGTCTGTCCAGCCTACCTTCCGGAGTGGACGGATGGGGTAGACACTGCCCGGAGGCAGGGGAGTGGCTGAGGTGGCCCTCAGCGGCCTCCTCGGACCTTGGCATCCTGCTGTGTTTGTGGTAACAAGGACCGCCCTCTCTTCACGTCTGTTCCTCTGAATTGCTGTAGCTAAGACAGGATTTGGAGTCCCGTCCTGGAGCCTCATTCTGCCTCCTCCTGGGCCTTGTTCTGCTCAAAGTACGAGGCGTCCAGTTCCCCGGGGGCCCCGACCTGGGGAAGTGGAGACACCACGTGGCTGGGGCCCTGGCAGGGCGCCGAGCTCATTCCTTGGGCCTCGGGCCAGCCTGCTGCAGCCGGGAGCTCAGGCCTGCGGAGGAAGGTCCCGGGGCCGGCCGGGCTGGGACTGCACTCCATGCAGGAGGAGATACAGCCAGACAGAGGGATGCAGAGTGGGAGGAAAGTGGGGCCACACGTCTAGCTTGGCGGCCGCCTCTCTGAGATCCAGAAGGGCCCAGCATCGGGGCCCCAGGGCAAGTGCCAGAAATGACATATGTCTCCAGTGGTGGAGGGGTGACACGGGCTAGCGGGTCATGGGCCCTTGGGCACGCTCTGGGCCTCAGTCTCCCCATTGGTGCAATGAGGTATGGATTGTCAAGAACAGCTAGGGTCTTTCTACCTTAGACTGTGTTCCAGCACTTGGAAAGCTCCTACCTTTTTTCCAACCATTATGCTCTTAATTACTCATCTCATTGGGCTGCTGGCTGCTGGAGTTTGCTGTTAACTGTCTTTGTTCTCACCCTGCCGTTATCAGCCACTGGCTATCTTTGGGTTCCTTTTTGTCTGCAGAAGTGCCTTCCTTTGGGATTTTGACCTTTCTGGTGGTCTCTCCCTTGCTTCTACCCCAGAGACGTGCCTTCACATTGCTGCTGTCAGCAAGGGACGCCTCAGCCCATCCTGTCTGTAAGCCCCATTGTACAGCAGAGCAAACTGAGGCTTGGAGAGGCCCGTGGGTGGTGGGGCCAGGACGGGCACTGGATATCCCTGCTTCCAAAGCTTCATGGGGGAGACTGGCCTGGCAGCCGGGGCTGAGGGGAGTCCTTGAGCCAGCCTCAAGTGGCCTCTGAGTGCAGACCCGTGGGTTTGGCACCTACCTGGAGGGCTGTTTCGGGGGAATATATTGGGCATATTGCAGCCAGGAGGCCTGCCTGGGGGATGGTGTCAAGGTCTTATCTTGCCCCAGGCTAGGTGCCATTCCTGTGCGTAGGGAAAGAGGCTCCTTCCTTCCAGGCCTCGTCTAGGGGTTGGGATAAGTGTTCTTAGGGACCACCAACCTGACCAGGGCAGTGCGTCAAGTGAGGGTCTGCCCAAGGTCATACAGCCAGTCTGGAGGTGAGCCAGAGCTAGTCTCCAGACACTAGACTTGGCGAGCAGAGCACAGACTTCCTGAGTCCTGCCCTTCATGGGCCATGTGGAGTTGGCCAGGTGCCTGGCTGGACAGCATTGGCCTTGTCCCCTGATGGATGGTCCTCCTCTCCTGCCAGGCCCCTAACCTCAGCCTCCAGAGGTGAAGGCAGAAACGATGCCTTCAGAAGGCTCCTCTGACTGCAGCCCAGCTGATGTCTCTGGTCCTAGGAGGGGAGAGGGATCTCACTTACAGCTTGACCAAGAGGGGCTGGATTCGGGAGAGGCTGAAATTTGCCAGGGGGAGAGGACTCTTAGAGAGGATCCAACATACCCCCACAAAGACTTGACCTGGAGATGGGCCTATAAATACACACACACACACACACACACACACACACACACCCTTGTCGCTCTCTGCAACCGGCTGAACACACGTTCTAGCAGCTTCTACGTGCCATGATCTGCCCGTGTGCAGCTCATACACACTTGACGGAGTTCAGAGAGGTGGGGAGCTGGGTTCAGCTCTGCCACAGACTTGCTTTTTTTTTTGGTTTTGCCTTAGCCTTAGCCAAGTGACATTGCCTCTTCACGCCTCACTTTCCCCATTGGTTAAATGGGACTGATAACCTTTCCCTCAAGGGTACATGTCCAAGGCAAATGAAGTTTTGCATGCCAAGAGACTGGCTTGGTCCAAATCTCATTATTCTGTCCTCATGTCCTCCTTTGGGTGTCTGAACAAAGCCACACCTCCTCCAGGATGAATGCCAGCCCTTGCCCTTGTGATCCAGGAGGGCTCCCCGACAGAGGAGGGATCTGAGGAGAATAGAACAGCTGGACAGGGCAAGGACAAAGGCCTGGATGTACACACATTTCAAGGTCTCTTTGCTCAGCCAAGACAGACATTGTCAGTGGTTTGGGGTTTGTCCTTAGGTTTAATCTATTCCCTGGATCCCCCCAACTGTGTTAGAAACCAGACACAAATTAGCCTCTGTGAGGAATCTTCACTGAACAGCTCAGGCATCTATTTGGTCAGAAAAACATGTGCTGTGTTTTTTATTAAATTTCCCTGGAAAAACAATGATTTGAATTCAAGCAGGGGGGAAGAACAGGTTTCCCTAAATCCCAAACTTGAGGACTTTCTTTTCCTTTTGAAGTGAAACGAAATTGCCCCCCACCCCTACGCTGGTCCCCGGAGGTGTCCCCACAGCTGATGTTTTCCCAGCTGCCAGTCTCCCCAGAGAGTATGGAGTGGGGTCAGGGGTGGGATGAGAGGGCCAGACCTGCCTGGGCCGGGTGGCCTGGCCTCTCTCTGGGCTGCTGAAACTTCCCTCCGCCAGCGGCGCTGAGAGTCACCGACTGTGTGACCTTGCGTAACCTTGACATTGACCCCTCCCGAGTCTCTTTCTTTATCTGTAAAAACGGGGATCGTGATTGCATAGTGCGGTTTTTGAAGAGCATGTCACAGCCGCAGAAGGTCTGAGCTGGAAAATGCTGCAGAGGCCTTCCCTTCTTCGACTAGTGGGGAAACTGAGGCCCACAGGGGAAAGGGATGTCCTTAAAATGCTCTGCAAGTCAGCTACTGGTTCAGGCCTGGACTCCACTTCCTGACCTCAGTTCTCGTCCTTCCCGCCTCCTTGGTCCGGGTCTCAGATTTGGGGGTGGGCATTTCTGTGCTGCAGAGTCAGGCACTCGTTTCTTCTCAGAGTGTGCGTTGGTAAGAAAAGGGCTCCCTCGCTGTGGGCTCCTCCCCAGGAGCCAGTCCCAAAGCAGTTCTTCACATTGAGGCCACCACATGACTGGGGACCCCATCACCTGCCCAGATCCCAGAACCCAGGAGTGAGACTGCGCGGACATGTCGTGTGTGCCCGCGGGGGTTGAGATGGAAGCCGCCCCACAGGTATAAACACTAATCTACAGATGTTTCTCCTCTCTTATGCCTTCAGGGCTTTCCTGGAGACTTTGGGGAAAGGGGTCCTCCCGGACTGGATGGAAACCCTGTAAGTATTTCAAGTCTCGGGCAACAGGAAAAAGATTCCAGAGCAAACACACAGCAGGTTTGAGGAATCCAAGCTTTGGGGTCAGACAGAGCGGATCAGATCCCAGCGCTGCCACCCGTGAACCCCAGGCTCCTGTCCACAGTGGGTGTCCTGTGCCCCCACCCCAGGGAAGCCCCCCCCCGACCCACTGAGCCCCTAGTCCCAAAGCCCCAGACTGTGCCGCATCCCCAAGGACCCAGGAAGGTTCCGGGTCAGTCCCCACTGGGGAAGCCAGGCTACTAGCATCTTCTAAAGCATCGGCAGTATTTATGGGACATCAGCGCCCTGGGGGAGCAGATGGTTTGCAGGCCCTGTGTGGAGGGAAGAGCGGAGTTCTAAAGAAATGTTCAACATTGGCATGTTTATAGAGTTTGGTCGAGGGGCCAGGTCAGCCTGCCCCACCCGCCTCTCCCTTCCTGCTCCAGGCTCGGGCTCAGGCTCGGGTGGGAGAGGAAGCTCGTTCTCTGCCCCAGGGGAGCAGACTGAGTTGAAAGCTCTTTGGAACACCTGCCGTGTCCCCCCATCTCTCTTCGGGCCTTCCCACCTAAGCAGCTGGGGCCGGCTGTGCTTTCTGTCGCGGTGACGGCTGGATCCATGGTCAGCCCCTGAGGATGTAGGAATTTCAATTCCACAGATGCTCCCCGAGGCTGACCCCGCTTGGGCTCACCCCAGCTCCCCTGGGGGCGTAAGCCCTGGCCTCAGAGCCGGGAGGACTCGGGTTCGATTCCTGCTGCGTCGCTTGGACACATCGGTTCCCCTCTCTGACTCTCATTTTCCCTCTCTGTAAATCTGGGGGTCGGAATGCCGGCCCCAAAGGGCTGGTGTGAGCAGGAAATGAGAGGCGGTGGGCAGGTGGTCGGCTTATAACAAGTGTTCCCTGGGTGGGGCGGTTGTAAGCAGTCGGTCACAGCGGGGACATCGCCGGCCCTCTGGGAGCTCACGCCTGTCTGTCCGGTCGGTCGTACCAGGCAGAGTGAGATGTGTGGGGACAAAGGCCCCGGGTGCTGTGGAGGAGGGATGGGGGAGCAGGGAGGCTCCTGGGGAAGGTGACATTGGATTGGGTTGAGGAGAGAGGTGAGGGGACATTCCATGTGGAGGAAAGGCCACCCATGAAGGCACGGAGGTGAGAAATCGGAGCCTCTCCTTCAGGGTGATGTCATCCCCGAAGCCTGCTTGGGGAGGGGCAGCCGTGTCTTTGTCCTCAGGTCCTGGGGGAGCAGAAAGAGGGCCTGAGCAGTTGCTGAGGGACCTCGGACAAGTCGCTTCCCTACCCTGGGCCTTGCTTCCCTCATTTAAAGCCAAGGCTGCTTCTCCCCTCCTCTTCTCGGTGGCTGTAGTGATAGCCTCCTGTCTGGGCCCACAGGAAGCAAGACAAACACTGGGGGGGAGGGGGAGGGGCTGGCAGTTCCCATTGATAATCAGCATTTCTAGAACTTCCCCGTTTTATTCATGTCTTTGCATCTTGAACTTGATCCAGACCCCTCTACCCATCTTTTCTGGTGCAAGCAATAGAAGGTCCATTGGTAGAGATGAGGAGATGGAAAGTTGCCCACGCCACACGCAGCCGTGTCCCCTGACTCCCAGGCGAGAGTCCTCTCCAGCATCTGGGAGGCAGGGACCTAACAGCCTCCTTCGGTGATGGCGGGCTTCTCTAAGCGCCCTAGCGCCTCCTGGCTGGGAGAGGGAGAGAGAGGCCGGCCCGGTGGCTCTCAGCTTGGAGCTGAGCCACCGTGTTATTTCCTTGCACTTGACCTTAGGCACATTGTGTAACTCTTGAGCCTCAGTGTTGCCATCTGTAAAGTGAAGGCGAAATGAGACCTGGGCCAGGCACCCGGCACGTCTTTATTGTCAAGATCAGGATTCCGCCTCTTCTTGCACACTTACAAGTGGAAAACACTGGGTCTGGAAATCCGGCCTCCCCGTTTTACAGATGTGGAAAGCTGAGGGCAGAAGGGGGAAGAGTCTTGTCCAAATTTCAGGCCAGGCTCCGAGAGTTACTAATCAGGCACAAGGAACGGTCGGCTACAAAGGATCCCACCAGCTGCCCACAGGGAGATAGAGGGGAGGGGAGCGGCTCCAGGAGGGAGACAGGGCGAGTAACCGCTTTGCTCTCTTCCTATCTGCAGGGAGAACTGGGCCTGCCAGGGCCCCGAGGAGTCCCCGGCCTCATTGTAAGTACACAGATGCCTGGGTGGCGGGGGCCAGAGGCAGGGTGTGGGGAGAAAGCGATGAGTCTTGATGGAGAGGTCCCTCTCTCATCAAACGCCGAGAGGAGCTGGGGGAGCCAGACCTATCCGTCTGGCCAAGAGGGCAGAGGGAGGAAAGCCCTGCTGTGTGTCCTCAGGTGGATCGCCCACCTTCTCTGAGCCCCTTTCTTCGTTAGTTAAATGAAGACAGGTGCTTGGAGTGTGAGAGTACCGATGTGCCTTCACACCTGCTGCCTGCCTGTCGTGCTGCAAGGAGGTCTAAGCGGGGGATGGCATGCCCGTTCATGGGCGAGGTGCTTCCGGTCCAGAGGAAGGACTCGGCTGGCTGAGGAGCTGAGGCTTTGGGTCATGTCAGGCCGGTCTTCCTCATCCTTCCCTTCTCAGCGCTGACTCTGGAGCCAGACCCCCTGAGTTCAAGTCACAGATCTGCCCCGTCCTGGCTGTGTGACCTGGGTGAAGTTGCTTACCCTCTCTGAGCCTTAGTTCCTCATCTGTAAGGTGGGGATGGTGATAGGACACTCTGGGGGTGCTTGTGAGGATTAACGGAGGCCTTACATGTACTTGGCCCAGGGTCTAGCATTTAGTAACTGTGTGATGAGAGGGAAATAATCGTTATATGAATCGTCGCTATCACTTCCTGACATGCCTGGGACGGAGAGAGGCCTGCGCACAGGGAAGTGGGAGGCAGGCTGACCTCTGACTCCATCCAGATTGGGGTAGGCCTTGTGGAGTGGTTCCAGGGGCCAAAACCAGGGCCTCCTGCTGGGCCCTCAGAGTGGGACCTTGACCTTGGGTCTGGCCACAAGAGCCCTTGAGAGGTCCAGGCCTGGGAAATGACTCTGGGAGCTCTCCCCAGGGTCCCATGCCCCCTTTGCTCTGTTCCCGGTCCATTCCTCACGGGGCTCGAGTCTGGGGGGCCGTGCAGGGACCTAAGTAGGCTGCTGTCTAGTTTGGCAAATGGGTTGCCGGCCTCGGCTACTGGAGTAACTGTGCCACGAAATTCGGGTCAGAGGGAGGCTGGAGAAGGGCCCAGGGGCGTTCAGGGGCCCCATCGATGAGGGGAGGCCAGTCCTGGCAAGAGGGCCCACAGGTCCCCCGTGGCAACGTGCTCGTGATCGGGCAGATGAGTGCAGAACTCAGGAAGTGCTAGTCACTGTAATAAGTTATTGTTAGTTCACACACACACACACACACACACACACACACGTGTGTTATGCGCAGTAGCAGTCCTCTAGAGTGCTGGGTGGAGAAAGATTTCAGAGTCACATTGGAACTTAGTGGGAGTGGGGGCTGGGTGATGAGTGACGTCTCCTTGGCTTGGGACAGCATTGGCCCCCCAGGAGTTGTGCATTTGTCATCCCTGATGCCACTCAGCAGGACTTTGCTGGGCATCTCCTTTGGCACAAGGCACTGACCCAGATGCTTTGGAAAAGGAGAGGTAGAGAATCCCGGTTTATGAGGACCCCCAAAGTCTTGCAGTCCTGCGTCCTCTAAGCTCACAGGGATGCCTTCTGGAACGTCCCCGTCCCACGGCGATTACAGTCCAGCTCGAACAGCCTGGTGTTGGACGCCCTTTCCTGGGGAGCCCAGGCCGCTCTACAGAGTTGCTGTCCTGAGCCCCAGGCATTCCCCTGCCCCTGGGAGAGACTGTTCAAGATGAAAAGATGGCAGCTCTCTGTCCTTGCCAAGGCTCCTTCCTCAGGCTCCATGCTCTTGGTTCCCAAAGGTCTCCGGAAGGGATGTTTCCATACCCCGGCTTGCATCACTGGCACGTGTTTCTCTTCGTCACTGTCCTGGTGGCCACTAGGTTGGGTCCTGAGAGGAGCAAGAATATCATTTGGCCGAAGGAATGCTCTGGAGACTGAGACGATGCCCTTGGCCTTCCTGACTCTTTAAAGCTCTTTCCCACCTATGCTCCTCTTTGCTTTCCATGGCGAGGGTTGCCAGAGAAAATAGCAACACGCCTGGTGAAATCTGAATTTCAGATGCAATATTTAGAACACAGTTTATGCTAAAATATCTTTCGGTGTCTATCTGACATTGGGATTTAGCTGGGCAGACTGTATTTTCATTTGCTCAGTCTGGCAGCCCTAGTCACGGGATCTCTTAGAAGAATCCCATTGGACAGATGGGAAAGCTGAGGCCCCTGGTCGAGGTCACCCACAAGGCAGGACAAGATGGAGGCAGGACCGACAGGCATGTCTTCTAACTCCTACTCGAAGACCTTCCTCCCACTGCCCCACTTCGGAAGGGCCTGAGCTGGGGTGTTCCTGCATTCCTCAGACTGTGTACTGCCCCGTGATGTCCCTTTCCAAGTCACTGCTCTGTGCCTCCTCAGGGTTCCCTCTTGCCCTGTGTCTTTCTCCGCCACTTTCAGCCTCACTTCCCCTGTTTTAAAATCCCCTCTGCTGTCAAAGTAATATTCCCTTCCTCCCGTGGTGGGGATGGGGGTAGGGGTCACGAGCACGGACCTGAACCTGCCAGACCACCAGGGCTCCCCAGACTAGTGCCCTCTCTTACCCAGGGACCCCCGCCTCCCGCCCTGGATTTTTGGAAACAGCAGCTTCTGTGCCCTGGTGGGGACAGAGGGGGGTTGCGTAGGGAGAGTAGTGGCCTCCCCAGAGAGTTGGAGAGGAAAGGAATTTTCTACCCAGGAGTTAAAGGGGAAGAGGGATCATGAGTCACCCCTGGTTTTCCAGCGGATGTGGGTTTTTAGCTGACCAAATGGGAATTCCACATATTGATAATCATTTTAGTGGAGTTTCAGGTTTATTCAGTGCCTTCTGTCTAGTCAGCTGAAGCAATTTGCATGCGGACTGAAGCCAAAACGTCCCCTGTCACCCCCCTCACCCCCCGCCCCCCAGGTCCTTGCAGGCGGGAGGAGGCAGACTAACATTTGTGGAGTGTCTCTCTGTTTTGCGTGTGCTCCATGTGCATTAGGCTGGGGAAGCCTTGAGGTACTGGAGGGAGGCGGCCGCAGCCCAGTCACCCAGACAGGGAGAGGGAGGCTGGGGCCTGAGGTCACCAGCTAGGACTTGCAACCCAGGTCTGTGTGACTTGGATCTCAATGGATCTCAATAAGCGGCTGGTGGCCCCTTGCAGCCTCCGAGGGGAGACCGCCTCGGAATAGCCCCCTCTGAGTGACTGAAACCCTTTGGCTGGCCCTCAAGAAAAGCGTGCCTGGTTCCAGAATCTTCTCAACAAAGATTTCTGTGTTTTTTACTTTGAGTGACAAAGAGGGAATTCTGGCTTCTCCTCGGGTCTAAGGAGACCCAAAGAATATGTGGTCAGGCCAAAACCCAGCATGTGGGGTATATTGGACAGGTCCCCCATATTCTGTCAGTAAATGATCATCTGGCTTCGTTTCCTTGTGACGAAGCAAGATCGGGAGCCTCACTCGCTGACCTTTCCCAACCCCTTGTGTGCCAGGCCTTGTGCTAAGTACTTCATGATCACGGCAAGCCTCTGAGGGTAGGAAGTGGGATTATCATGGTACACTGGAGGGAACCAAGGCACAGAGACGCTAAAACACCTGCTCAAGGTCACACAGCGAAAAGCTGGACCTGGGCCTGCGTCCTTGGGTCGCAGACTGCCCCACCGCGTCCCGCGTTGAGCTCTGTGTGGCTTCTGGAGACCGAAGACTGGAGAGAGCAGATGTGTGAGACTGTGGGCCACGCCAGGGGGCTCTTCTGTGTGAGAGATGAGGCTTACGAAGACCACACAGGAGCCAGGACTGGCCACAGCCCCCACGCCCCTGTCCCCAAGCCACTGATCCCTATCAGAGTTTCTGGAAAGAGGCCTTGCTGCCTTCAAAGGCAGTTCTAGGACCGCAGAGGCGAGATTTCTCCCTAGAGGGTTTGTAAATGGGAGCGGAATTAGCTTTCTTTCTCACCCGTTGTTAAGCTGCTCTCAAACGTAAACACACACATAAATGGTCGCCAGTGTGGCAAGGACCGTGCGACCCGCTGCAGGGGGCGGACCCGGCCTGTGGGGTCAGGGAAGGGATGTTGGCGCTTTGGCGGAAGCATGAGCGTGTGTGAACGGGAGCACAGGGTGGAACATTCTGGGTCTGGGAACCCGTGGCGGAGGATGCTGCAGCTGCAGAGGAGTGAAGGGCAGGGCAGGAAGGGAAGACATACGTGGAGGGTGATGGGAGGCCCTGCCAGACAGACAGACCCGGGTTCTGGTCCTGCCCCCGTCCCCCGTGGTTGGCTTAGTCTTGAGAGACTGTCTTCGCCTCTCTTTAAGCCTTGGGTTTCTCTGTATGACGGGCCTCATGGGGTTACCATGGATAGCTGGCGAGGCCCCGAGCAGCACCAGCCAGGGCCCAGCCTAAGCACCCGCGCACGGCGCTTGATGGGACCTCGATGTCTCGAGCGCGGTGCCTGGCGCGCAGTAGGAGCTCTGGAACCGGCTGCGGACCTGGCTGGTTGTGTTTTGGCGAGAGTCAGCAGGACGAAGGGCAAGATGTATAGAGCGGTGTCTGGGAGCTTAGGCAAGAGTGGGAGCAGGATCCAAATTCAGGGCGTTACTCATCGTTCTTTCTTGTGAGGACATGACACGCTGTGTGTCGCTCGGCCGGGCTGCCTGCAAGGGTGTCTTGCGCTGAGCCGGGTGCTTTGAGGGCTGTACTGGGGGGAGAGCGGCCTGGAATTTTCTCTGTTCCTCCCCCGAGTGCTTTCAGAGCCCGGCCCTGGGGCCCTGCCGACATGGGAAAGGCCTGCTGTAAGCAAGACGCCACCTTCTCCCCATGTGCCCTGCAGCCAGAGTCCCTTTTCCACAGATTCCTTGTCCTTTGGGGTTGGACACCCATGCAGGTCCCTGCCTCCCACCACACACACAGACCTTCTTGGAAGGGCCGGCAGGGGCGGCGGGGGTGGTGCTGCTGTGGCTCCCCAGGGCCCCAGGCATCAGTCAGGCCCGTATTGAACACAGTCCCCACACAAGCCCCTTCAGGCCTGCAGCGGGAAGAAGGAGCCTGTGTTCCTGGAGCTGCCGACTGGTCCCCTGCCCACAGCCCGGGCCCCAGCTGGAGCCAGCTGTGCCAGGAGAGCCTCCTCTGTTTATTTGTGGATCACGGGGAACTCTGAGCAGGCCACCCCTGGCTCCCTTCATCCAGGAAAGGAGAGGGAAAGAAGCAGCAGCCAGCATGGCTGAGGGAGGTACACTTCTCTGAAGGGCTGGCTTTTCCTCGGACCCCGGCCTCTCCCGCCAGTGATCCTGGCCTTTTCACTCCCCTCTCACCTTCCTCTCCCAACACGACTTCAGAATTGCCTGGAAGCTCTGGAGACGGACTGCCTGGTCTGAGTCCCAGCTCCACCCGTTCCTAACCTGATGGAGCCTCAGTTTCCCCATCTGTAAAACAGGGATGGTAGGAGGGTGACTCTCCAAGGGCTGTTGTGCGGAGTCCTCAGGGCGAGGCAGGTAAGGTACCGAGCTCCGTGCCTGGAAGACACTGCTGCTTGTGTTAGTCTTGCCACCTGCTGAGACCTTACTTCCTTCAGGAGAAGATTACCTGATGGAGTGGAAAGCACCATTTCTTGGCAGAGATTCAGCTAGAAGGTTTGGTTTGACCTAATCAGGTGGGGATCCTGAGGTCCAGAGAGGGCAAGGGTTTTGCTCAAGGTCACACAGCCTGTCCCTGGCAGGGCCATGGCCAGACGGTGGTCGGCCTCGCGTCAGCTGGTCCGAGCCGTTGCAGGGACACCCGACAGTGTCCCCACAGACCACGCCACCGTCTGCGAACTCAGCACCTTCCCTCCGTCTCTCTCCTTGGGCCCGTTGGCCCTCCTGCAGAAGTCGGGCAGGAGTGCAATGCAGACATCTCCGGGTGGTTCCCACAGGAGGCCTGGGGCAGCTGGCCTTCCCCGGGGGCTTCCGAGCACTTGCCAGGGACCCCCACGGAGCCTGACGCAGGGACGTGGGAAACTGAGGCCCAGAGAGGTCAGGCACATTGTGTGAGCGCACAAAGCAGCAACACCTTGACAAGTCACAGCGGATGGAAAGCAGGGAGAAGAGCGCATTTTGGGGGGCTCCCTATCTCTGGGCATGGGCTTACCGATGTGGCTGCGGCCGGAGGGAGTAGCCGCAGGGGCGGGCAGGAGCCGAGGGCCCGTGCGGGGAGGAGGGTGGGCTTGTGCACAGAGGATCCAGCAACCCCTTCATTCTCGGCCAGGCTTCTCGCCTCAGCACGGTGGGCATTTTGAGCCAGATCGTTCTGTGTTGTGAGGCTTTCACCCACAAGATGCCGGTAGGGCCTCTTCAGCTGGGACAACCTCAGATGCCTCCAAACCATGCCCAGCACTTAGTACGTGTAAGTCAGTTCTTCCCGAAACAGCTCTAGGAGGTACATAGTACTGACCCCCGTTTTAGATGGGGAAACTGAGGCACGGAGCGGTTCGCTGCCCCAGATCACACGACGAGCGAGCAGCGGAGGAGAGACGAGAGCAGATGGTCTGATGGAGCCAGTGGTGTTGTGTCCCCAGCAGCCCAGGCCAGGGGATGTTGGGGATCATTCCTCCCAGGCCAGACTCCTGGGAGCCCCCCTCACGATGCCCTCTTCTCTTTCTCTTGCCAGGGCGACATGGGAGCACTGGGTCCAATTGGCCATCTAGGACCCAAGGGCGTGAAGGTAAGTAAACAAGAGCCATCCCTGAATCTGGGTCTCATCCCAGCCAAGCGCCCCCCACCCCCTTGACCCCTGGCCGCCCAGAGGGAAGTGGGCCTGGGCACGGTGTGGGGGGTAGGGGAGGACGGGGGCTCGGGGGGTGCTGGGTGGACGGCTCAGGGGCTCAGCTCTTCCCGGGTCTGAGAGCCAGTCAACATCTGTATGTCACTTATGGCTGACATGTTTCTTGGACAGCAGTCCTTGAGCTGGTCATGAGTCACATGTGGGTTCCAGATGTCAGGGCACTGAAAGGCCAGCCGGGGGGGGGGGGGGGCATCACAAGGGGCATAGAAACTATAGCGGCAAACCAGTGAACTTGGTACATCCCTGGGTGGGATGGGCGTGCAGGAAACAGATGGGCCCCAACTGCTAGGACCTCGTTCTGGGGGTGATCCCGTGTGGCCAGCATGCAGGGGACAATGCCTGTGGACCCCATCTGTCCCCACGAGCAGCCTTCCCCCCTGGATTTGTTCAGAGTGCCATGGCTGAGGAGTCAGCTGTCTCTTCTCGTGCTCCCTCAGTCCACACCACGGCCCTCCGGGCTGGGGGTCATTGCCCACTTTCACGGATGGGAAAACTGAGTGCTGGGTGGGGCAACGAGCACCGGGTGGGCACGGCAAGCCAGTGGGTGTCGGGCAGGTCACTTGGCTTCTGGGGCTCTGAGCTCCCCCCTCACAGCAGGATCTGGCCTTTGTCTTGCAGGGACTGATGGGGAACATGGGGGAGCCCGGACTGAAAGGTGATAAGGTGATCGGAATACTCCCTTGTTGCACTGTGTTTCATCTGCATGCGAACCAGCCCTCCCCTCCCCTCAGTGCCGCTGCTGCTTTCTCGCCAGGTCCGCTCCCCCGCACTCCTCCTGTCTCGCCTTTGGCACCCCGAAATCTGCGTTCCCCGGCTTCTTCCTGGTAGCTCAGGAGGAACTCAGGCGGGTGGTCTGGGGCATGCAGACCCTGGAAGATAGAGCTTGGGGGGAGCTGTTGAGGCACAGGTGGGGGGCAAGGCAAGGCAGTTCTCTGAATTCGGAGAGCAAGGTCGGGGCCAGTGTCTGGACTGGGAGGCCGAAGCCAGAACGGGGGTGGGGGGTGGGGGGTTTGTTACTGAGGGGACAGGCCCTGCGGCGGGCAGGTCTGGTGCGGGGGCCAGAGAGCTCTCCCAGCCACAGGAGGAGATGAATCCACATAAACCGCCCCAGTTAGACCCGGGAACCCAACCCCAGAGAGCACGTGGTCTGAGCGTGCAAGAGAAAAGCTGGCACAGGCCTCTGAGCCCCTGACCCGCTTTCTTCCCAGTTGCCATGGGGAGGCCACCCGTGCCACGTGTCCTCCACCCAGTGCTGCTGCTGAGCTCCCCCGGTGCCAGACCACAGTTGGACAGGGTTCGGTGGGACCTCAGGGCCCGGAGCAGGGCAGAGCCTGGCCCCGTCAGTCGTGCGGTATCTGAGGGACCCAGACGAGAAGGGCCGGGGACGGCATTCCCCGCACTCTGCCCTGTAGCAACCTCCCTGTCCTCCCTTCTCAGCCTCACGGGGAACTAGGCACCCCAGAGGGGGTGTGGGGGGCTTTTGGACCGCATCCAAGTTTCCCCGAGTCTGAGCAGCTGAGTGCCGCTCCCACGGGCAGGATCCCTGTGCACCTGTCTTCAGATAACTCGGCTCCCGGTAAACCTGAGAAACGCGAGCGGGTGTCAGGGCCGGGCACCGTGTGACTGCTCTGTGGGGATCAACCCCTGCGCCCCAAGCCAGGCACGTGCTCCGGAGACCTCCACTGTGCCTCCATTTCCAAGGAGGGGAGACAGCCCCAAAGAGTTCAAAGAGATCCATTAAAGGTCCTCGGACTCTTAGAAAAGGGGCGGCGGGGAGCTGCCATGGGCACACCCAGACGGTCCTACCCACCTCACCCCTAGGTAGCCGGGGGCCTAGTGCTTTCTCCGTGTGTTTCCACCTCTTCCGCCTTCTCACGGTCTCCTGCCCCCCGCCCCCCGGGCCTCAGGCTGCAGCTCCGCCCCCCCCACCCTGGGGCTCCCGCGCTGCACCCTGCCCCGCTGGCTCCTGAACCCCCTCTCCTGTGGCCTTCCCCTTGAGATGGAGGAGCTTTCTCTCCAAGGCGCGGGCTCCCCCCCACAGCTACCTGTTTGCTCTGGGGTTCGAGACATCAGCGCTCTGGAAATGTTGAAGTCATGCACAGGGGAGAAAGGAAGTGGGGGGGCAGGGGGGGTGTAGGCTTTGAGCTTTTTATAGGCCCCTCTGCAGAGCTGGCCTCCCGCTCACTGGCCCTGCAGGAACATGGAAATAAACGTGTTACATGGAACTCGGCTGGCTTGCTGACTGCTGGTGCCTGGCTCGTTTTGAGATGTGAAAGCTTTCTGGGGAAAAAAAAAAAAAAAAAGTGGAGGAAATTGTTTTCCTGCCCATAGTTTTCAAGAAAGTCAAATAAGTCTTTGGGGTTGGAAAAAAAGAAGGAAAGAAAAAGGACTTTCTTTTCTGTGCCTTTGGCTGGGGAGGGGTCTTAACGTTGCCGAGAGTGCCCCCCACCCCCGGGCCCTCCCCTGGGACGACGGAGCCATCCCTTCGTGTTCCCCGGTCGTCCTGCCTAGAATCCCAAATTTTCCATGACCCAGCCTGGCCGCGGTCCCGCTTACAACCACTTGGCTCCGTCTTCCTGCGTGGAGGCGCATTTTGGAACCGGGACTCCTGCTCCAGCCCAAATCCATTGTCCTGATTTCTTTGGTGTCTTTTTAAACTTTTTTTTTTAATTCCCTCTACTCCTCCTTTGGACATTAAACACACACACACAGACACACACACACACACCCCGAGGGGGAAAAAAAAACTTTCTTGGCTCTTGAACCTCTGGGATATTGTACAGGGTTTTCCAGATTGGAAAAACCAAAGTAAGTTGTTTTTTGTTTTTTTTTTAAAGCGATTTATTTATTTATTTATCTATTTTAATTTTGGCTTTTGTTTTACCGAGGAAGTTTTTTTTTTTTTTTGCCGGCTCGTGGCCTGAGCTGCACAATGTGGGTCCTCTGAGAGTCTTCATTCTTCCTGGGTTTCCTCCCCATCCTTCCGACTGCTCCCGGGGCTGTGAGTGTTTTCGGAGCGCTGGGGCCGGGGTTGCCTTTGGGGACATCCGACATGGCAAGCTGGAGATGATGAGGGCGGCGCACGTGACTCTGGCTGTAAGAGGAACCATCCTCCCGTGTGGTTCTCCGACAGCTCATGTACCAGGATGTGGCTGCAAACGGGGAGGGACCAGGAGAGACCCCTGATTGCCAGAATCCGTGTCGCCTTAGGAAAGAAACACTCAGAACTAACTCGGGACCCGTTTACTCAATGTTTACACATAGTCTTAGCTGGCCAGGCTAGCCGGTTTCTCACGCTATAGCTGGTTACTGGCAACTGATTAGAAGCGGCCCCACACAGGCCGCTGGTTACCAGCAACTGATTAGAAGCGGCCCCACACGGGCGGCTGGCATAGAGACTCCCACAGGAGGAAGAAGGGACAGCTGCCGCCCTGGTAGTGAAAAAGGCCGAGCAACAGATGCGAGAGCTCAGAACCCTCCATGGTGGGGGGACACCTGCCCCTGGTGACCTGAAGCTCACGAGGAAGACGCTGAAGGATCAAGAAGCAGTTCCTTTGATCTGCAAGCGTCAGCTGTCCAGGAAAGGCCAGGCAGTCTGGCTTCTGTTAGTGGTGTTTTCGGCCACCTGAGCAACCCCAGTCAGGTGTGCGGCGAGGTCGGCTCCATGCCCCCCAGGGCCTGCCTTCCCCAGCCAAGCTTCCCTGGGGGCCTGCCCTTTCCTGTCACAAGGCTGCTGCTGGCCAGACCCACTCTGGGGACAGCCTCAGCCCAGCTGTACCCTGCCGGTGGGTCTGGAAGTGGGGAGGCTTCCGAACCCACCGTGGTCTCCATTGTAACGTTCTTTGCTGGTGTGCATTTAGGGTGAACAAGGGGTCCCGGGTGTGTCAGGAGACACTGGATTCCAAGGAGACAAGGTAATTGCAGCGAATTCTCCCCCGACCCTGCTCTTCTTTGGTCCCAGCCTCCTTCTCAGGGTCTCTCATGGGCCAGGACCCCTCTGAAAGATGGCTTCCTTTCACATAACCCTATCTTCTCCAGCGTCAGTCCCCCATCACCATCTCTTCCCTGGCCTTACAGCCTCCTGACTAACTGTGAGGCCCTCCCCCGCCCCCTCTCTCCCAGTCTGTCTTCCTCACTGCTGCAAAGCTCTGCTCTGCGCTCACAGACCATCCGTGGCTCCCTACTGCCAAATCCTGGCTCCTCACCCCAGCACCCAGGACCCCAGTGAGTGAGCCCCTCGGACCCATTCCCGCCCCTCGCCCTTACAGCCCCGTGCTCCCCCAAAGGGCCCTCCACCCCACACGCTGCCATCTTGCCTGGTGCACCGTCCACTCAGCCTCTGCCCGGCCCCATCCTTCAGAACCCTGCTCAGATGCCGTTGCCTCCACCTGCTTGGACGGAGGCCACTTCCCTCTCCGCATGCTGTGAGCAGCCCGTCCGTCCATCCTCTGGGGCAGCCCCTGGTTGATGGGTACTTGTGCTCAGCCCCGTGCCAGCCAGCTAGCTCCCCAAGGGTACTGCCCCCCCTGCCAGACTGCCCTGGCCGAGCTCAGCTAGGAGTCCTACACGGAACAGTGGACCTTTAGGACATGTTTGAGTAAGTGACTCAGTTACTTGAGTACTTACTTAGTAAGTAACCGGCCTTCCTGACTGATGGGTGAACCGAGGCAGCTTGCCGAGGCCGGCTCCCCTTTGCCTGTGTCCGGCACCATGTGGCCACATCTGGACCTCGCCCGGCCAGTCAACAAGACCCAGATGTTGGCCCACTCTCCCTCTTCCTCTTCCCTCCCTCCTGGCTGGCCTGTGCTGACCCAGCCTCGGTGTCTCCGGACCACGAGCCGTGCAGGCCCTCGCTGCTTCCCCCGCTGGGCCCCGGTCTCCAGAGTTCCTCAGGCATAAATCGCACTGCGGAGCTCGCTGGGGGCTCCCCCAAGGTCCCAGGTTCCAGGAGGACTTGGCGAGGACAGGGCCTGCTGTGTCACCGTTGTACCCCTGAGGCCCAGCCCACAGGGGTGCCCCGCTGGAGCATGCAGGCAGGGAAAGTGAGGGGGGAGCTCATCTCCCCCAAAGGGGGGTGTTCTCCCGGCCCCAGGCGGGCAAGGATGACTGAGCAGCTCTTCACCTGGCCATTTCCGTCCCTTACTGACCCCAGCCTACTCTTGGTCTTTTCCAGGGGAGCCAGGGATTGCCGGGGTTCCCAGGTGCACGGGGGAAGCCGGGGCCTCTGGTAAGTACCTTTTGGTCTGACACCCCCAAACCTCGCGCTCTGCAGTCATGAAATGTGGCCAGGGACACGGTCGCGTCCTGGGCCGCATTTCCTCCTGCAGCCGCCCAGGGAGCCAAGCAGAGCAGGATAGGGATGAGATTCACCTGTTTTACAGAGGAGGCCCGGAGGGGCAGGAACTCACCCAGCGTCAGAGACAGGCCTCGGTCAGTGTCAGAGGTCTGGGGAGAATCCGAATCTGGGGCTCCCAAAGCCTCGAAAACAGCAGTAGCATTGATACCATGTATTTCCGCAATGTGGCTATGTGTCCGCTCCTTGCCATACCATATTCTCCTTTGAAGGCTGCCAACCACCCCGAGGGCTAGAGGATTATTATCCCTCCCATCTTACAGATGGAGAAACTGAGCTTCCACCAGATGAAGCGTCTTGCCCAAGGACCCCTTGGCTTTAAGTGTAGGAGGTGGGTTAGCTCCTAGTTATCTACTAGTTATCTACGGAGATCTCATTCATATGCTCCTGAGGTTTTCAGCCCCCCACAGCCAGGGGGCTAATACAAAGGATGAGGGAAGGTGGGCCCTCACTTACCCAGGCCTCCCCTGCCGTCTCTTCTCTTCCCCAGGGCAAAGTTGGAGACAAGGGATCCCTTGGGTTTCCTGGGCCTCCTGGACCCGAGGTATGTGAAGCCTTAGTTCTGCATCCGGCTACAATCGGGACTGGGGGTTGTCCTTCGGAAACCGAGATCCAGCGATTGGGAGGAGGGGGTACTTACCTGAGGCCACGCAGCAAACGAGAGATGGGGCCAAGGATAGAAATTCCAAGATCAGCGATCTTTCCTTTTCTGCCTCTTTGCCCCTGGTGACTTTCAGTGGCAGTGGGACAGAAGCTGGCCTCGGAGACCCTCCCTAGCTTTGTGGTCCCCTTTATAGCTTCCAGAAAAAAACATCAGGAAAGCCCTCTGAACTTGGGCCTGCACCCTTAACAGGAGCTCCTGTTTCTCTAGCCTGAGCCCTGGAGCTTTTCCAAACACCCACCCTCCCCCTGGAAAAAGTTCAGGGCTCAGAGTTCCGAGGAATAGGGAGCAAGAGGCAGACGTGAAAATTCTGGTGTTTGAATGGAGAATGAGAAATCGTGAAGGATGATTTAGCAATTCGTAGAGCTTGCCCGGGAGGTTCTGATGCACGCGAGAGCACAGGGCTGCTGTCGGCCAGTGGGCACGCTTACCTACATACGACGGTGTAAGGCAGCTGGCTGGGCTCTTCCCCCTGCCCCTCCAACGGGGACCATCTCTGGAGCATGGGGTGGTCCTGCCAGGGCTGCCATCTACCCGAGATCCTTGGCACCCAGGCTCTCCGGGGGTCTAGGCCAACCCCAGCCAGCCCCCATTGTGTACACACATGTCCCCCACCCCCGCCGTCTTCCCCAAGATCTCAGAGACAAAAGTCTCCCTCTACCGGGTTCTCCAGACCCTTCCAAAGATCACTCCTGGTATCACCCAGAGAGATGAGGGATAGTTTCCTGCAAGCTCCAAGTTCTGACTTCCCGCTGTGTTGACTTTGGCTATGACACAGTCCTATCTTTAGACGAATGCAGTTGGCCTCTCTTTCACGGCCTTGATTCCTTCCCCTGGCCGCTGTGGAAGAAGAGTTTTCTAACAGCCTAGGTTTCCCGCAGTCTGGCCGCTGAGTGGGGGGGCGGGGGGGGGAATGCAGGCTGCCTCACGTTTATCAGGCAGCACCTCGTGTCAGCAGGCTGTGTCGTAGCTTGGGGACGAGAACGTGTGGACGCGCCGCCACAGCCGTGTGAGGGAGGTGGTACCACCACCGTGTGACAGATAAGGAAACTGAGTCATAGCACCGTGAAGTGATTTCCTCAGGGTCACTGCTGCTGGCAGCAGATAAGCTCTGCTTTGGTTCTCTCCTGGGTCCCTGGACAGATCTGGGGGCTGCGTCTCTCACCTTTGGGTTCTGTTTGGATTGGCTAACTCCACGTCCAGAAGACGGTCCTGCTCTGCTGAAGACAGAAGCTGAAGAGCACGTCAGTGCCTTCCTGGGTCTCCGCTCCTTCTGAGACCATGCCTCCCTGGGGTGAGGGGTGGGGGAGTGGGTGTCGGTGTGGCTCCCCCTCTGCGTCCTTTTGGATGCGGATTTTTACTGAGTGCTCACCAGATGCCAGGCGCTGAATGTTGCTCGCATTCTTCCCTCCGAGCCTCAGAACAGCCCTGTAAGGTGATGTTGTGGTCACCATTTTTCAGATGAGCAAACCAGGGCCCAGAGATGCTCAGGAACCTGCCCAGGGTCACGCAGTGAGTCGGTGGCAGAATAGGACTTTGAGCCTCTCAATTTGAAGAAAAAAGATGTGGTAGCTTTGGCTTTCTCTATTAGCTCAAAATTCAGACCCATTCTTGCCTTTACTAGTAAGGAGGGTGAGAGGATGTGTGAGCTGGGATTTAATGGGAGTCACCAAAAAGGAAGGAAAAAAGCCACTTATGGAGGCGACATAGGAGGAGGCATTTTGGTCTCAGAGATTCATATAAGATTTTAGTTTCTAGTTGTCAGGAAACTAAGGGAGTAGTGGGGCTGCCCTAAAAGTGACTGCAGCACTAGGATGAATTAACAGAGGTATTACACCTACAACAAGGAAGGGGATGTTCCCGTGCTGGCCTCTGCTGGTCTGTTCATACCCAGAGAAGCACCGGCATCCTAGTGATTGCCAACAATGGAAGCTGACCGACTAGAGGTGGCAAGACTGAGGGGCCCTGGGCTCCAGAGTAGAAGCCATTGAAGGGATAGCAAAGAGCAAGCCTTGGGGTGGGGGTGGGGGGGGGCAGGAACTGGTCTCCAAATTATGCAAAGACCAGTGTGGAAAGGACTCCCACCTCCCGTGCTTTGTGCAGTCCTACGGGGCAGCACGAGGTTGTCAAGGGGAAGGCATGGGGTTCTGCTCCATGTCAGGAAGAAGCCTCCAGTGCACGGCCAGCCATCGGGGACAGGCTTGGTCCGAGAGCAGTGAGCCCTCCTTGGTGGTGCGGGGCTGAGTCCAACACACCCAGCCGGGAGGCAGGGGGCGTTTCAGCCTTGGAGAGGAGGAGCTGAGCTTAATGAGACCAGCGTTTCCCAAGCCCTTCCAAGTTGTAGCAAACCCAGAACAGCATCGTATCCGAAGGATCACTGCAATCAAAGGCAGCCATTTATCGGAGCAGAGAAGGGCTCTGGTTTTTGGGGCTCTGGCGGCCACAGACCCAGGACGTGGGGAATTCTGGGGTACACAATCCAGTGTTAAGTATTTTCTTGCATTATCTCATTTAATGTTCTCAGCAACCCTCCAAGATGTACGGGCTCTTTCCCAGGTCCCTATTCTAGAACAGAGGACTGCAGGGTCCGGTGGTTAACGCACCTGCCCAGGGGTCCCATCCCATGCAGGAAGGGACAGAAACCCAGATCGGTCTCCCTCCAAGACCGACGCTCTTAGCACTTCCGTTCACCCGTGGGTGACCCCTGCTTTCTGCTTCCCCTCAGGGATTCCCCGGAGACATTGGCCCACCTGGGGACAATGGCCCAGAAGGCACGAAGGTGAGTCCCTGCTCTGTGGAAACCATGGACCTCCGGGGCTGGCTGCCTAGCTTGGAATTGTTGGGAGTCTTGCCAGCCTCTGATGGTTGTGGAGGTGCCGCCTCTGAGACCTCTTTCTGTTCTCTTCTCACCAGGGTAAGCCTGGAGCTCGAGGCCTGCCAGGACCCCGTGGGCAGCTGGGGCCCGAGGTGAGACCATCTGGCCCTGTGTCCCCTGCCTGCCCCCTGCAGCCCCGCCTGCTCCACCCGGGGTCCTAGAGGCCTCCGCTGGGGGCCAGGGCCCTTCGGCCCGAATGCCACTCGCGGGCTGCCTCAGGCTCGCCCTCCTGCTCATCCTTTATGGCCCTACCCCGTGACCCTGCCAAGGTCTTTCTCCGGCCTGGTCTGGCTGGCAGGTGGCTCTCTGCCGCTCTCTGCCGCCACCGCGTCCCCTTCGCCCAGGGCTTTTCTCTCTGGAGGCCACTGCCGCTGCTCCTGCCCGCTGCACAGCTTCCTGGGGGTGTGGGTGTGGGAGAGTAGATGGTGAGGCCCTGAGACTTGGGGTGAAGACACGTGTTGGGTCCCATGGTTAGTGGCAGGCAGGGTCGGGATTCAAATCCAGGCCTGCTTGAGCCCGATGCCCATGACAAAGACCCTATGCTATTAAGTCTGTGCTCCCGGGAGCTGCCCAGGGGGCATCCCAGAGGAGAAAACGACTGGCGGAGCTAGTAAGCAGCAGAGTGGACACTGGCTAATTTCCTCATTCACGCTGGAGGGGATTGAGAAGTTGTCTGTGGGAGGACCCGCTAGGCACCCCACGGGCTGGCCGCGGCTTTTGCCTATGCCTGAGGCCACCCAGCACCCCCCGTAGGCTCAGACCCCAAGGCCCCCGTGACACACAGACAGCCCGGGCTCACCACAACCACAGGCAGGCATCCAGCGGACACGGATCCCTCTGCAGGCTGGTCCTGGGTCTGGCGGTGTCCCAGCGCTGGCTCTGCGAGCGGCCACGTGCGGCTGCTTTCCTGGAAGCTGGGTTGGGGGGTGGCCCTGGGGAGGGGAGGCTCTGGGTTAGGTCCGGCATGCCAGAGGGGCCAGTTTGGAGGCTGCCCTGGCCTGCGGGAGGGCGAGGAGAGGGAAGGGAGGGAGGGGCGAGGAGGGGAGAGGGCCCGCCGCGTACCTCTGTCTACACCCACGTTACCACCCGAGAGCCTGCCACTTGCTCACGTCCCCGTTGATTCATTCATCCACCCCTGCATTCGTTCACTTCTCCATTTCCCCCCTCTCTGAGGCCCCTTGGTCCCACCTGCAGTCCCACACACCCTTCCTAAATGATGTTTGTGCTAGAGGAGGGGATGGGGCCCAGGAACTCCACGTAGGCTAGTCATCAATCTTTAGGATGGTCTTCTCCATTCAGCACCATTTTACAGATGGGGAAACTGAGGCACGGGGAGGTTAAGGTTCGCCGCTGAATCAATGGCAGAGCTCAGAATAGAACTCGTATCTTTGAGCTGCAGTCGAGGCTCTGTACCCACAGCATATGGTAGGGTTTGACTTTCTGCCCAGCCCTGCCACGAACCCCGGGCCTGTCACATTCAGACGGCACTGGGAGCCCCCTTCACGTGGACGTCCCTGTGTGGCCTGGGTGGGGGCCCAGATGGGGGACCAGGCATGGCATTTCTCTTGGTCCAGGAGGGCTCTCCTCTGTCCACCCCTTTCCCTCCTTACGGGTCAAGGTCTCTGAGACCCTCACTGGGTTGATTTCTCTTTTTTCCTCTCTTGTGTCTCCCAACTCTAGGGAGATGAGGGACCCATGGGGCCTCCTGGGGCCCCCGGCTTGGAGGTGAGTGTCACTGGCCCTGGGGAGGTGGTATTTGTCGTTCCTGAGCCCACCGTGTGCAGATAGGCAAGACCCGGGGGGAGGGGGGGGGCGCTCTGCTGAGAAATCACCAGCAAGAGCCTTGGGCCAGCCAGAGAGGGACTAGAACAGACTCGAAGGACAAGAGACAAGAGGCAGGAAACCGACCGGCTGTGTTGGCCCAGCGGCTGTGTGCTGGGCTTTGCTCCGGCTTTCATGCATTTGACTCTCCATGAGAATGCCATTGCTGGTCTTAGTTTCACCCGCGGCCGTCAGGCTCAAAGAGCAAGGGTTTTAGCCCAGTGTCTCACAGCCTGGAACCTCGCCTCGTGTCCTCCCCACTGCTCTGCTCCAAGTGGCCTTCCACAGGGCCCACGCCAGGGAGGGCGTAAACCAGCAGTGCACGAATGTTTTGGTCTTGGGGGCTGTTTACCTTCTTAAAAAAAAATAAATGATTGTGCACCCAAATACTTTTCTTTGTGTGGGTTCCCTCTATGGATATTAGTAATTAAAGCTGAAAATTTTTAAATGTATTAATTCATTTGAAATAATAATAATAAGCTTACTTCATGGTCCCAAAAATAATAGTTTTACAACAAAACAATACAAAGTAACCAACGGGCTATAGTTTCCCAAAGCAAAATAATCTAATGAGAAGAGTGGCATTGTTTTACCGTTTTTGCAAATCTCTTTAATGTCTGATTTAATAGAAGTCAGCTGGATTCTCCCATCTGCTTCTGCATTCAATCTGTTGATGATACCACATGTCATGTAGCCTCTGGAAAACTCCGCGTACACTCATGAGAATCAGAGAGACACAGGCAAACAATGTCTTAGCACTATTGTGAACCTAGTTCTGACGTCGTGCATCTCCGGAGAGGGCCCCAGGGATCATAGGGGTCCCCAGGCCACACTTTGAAAACCACCGGCATAAACTCTCCATCCCCCCCGAGACCCTGTATCTTCTGTCCGGTTCCTTCCTCTTCCTCATTCCTTGAAAGCAGGTTTCAACATCCCCATTTACAAAGCAGGACCGGCCTGGGAGGGGAGACTTCCCTGAGGTCACACAGCTGCCAGACCCCACCCCCACCCCCCACCCCCTCATCTCCAGACCAGCTGGCAGCCCGGGGCCCTCCGGGTTCTGCGTCCTTGCCCCCTCTGGGGCATTGCAGCCCTCCCCTGGGCCAGGGCTGGGACCCCAGCAATGCTGCACCCCCATTCCCCCAGCTAGCCCCCCTCACTCACCTCTCTGTTGCAGGGCCAACCTGGCAGGAAGGGGTTTCCTGGTCGGCCCGGTCCGGATGGCATGAAGGTGAGAGGACCTGGAACTGACTGGGCTTTTGAGGAGGGATGTGTGTGGAACAACTGGGGAAGAGAAGAAAGGGGGAAGCAGCAAATGAGGGTCCCAGGAAGAACCCCAATCCCAGGGGCAGTTGTGGAAAGGGGGTCATCGGTCTCCATTTATCACAACATGTTGGTAACAGGATAAAATGAACAAGAACCTCAATCACCAACAGCGGGGTAGAGTTCAAGTAACGGGACGCAATGCAGCCACGAAAGATGGCGGAGCGGAAGAGTTTAGAAGATGGGAAGATGCCCGTGTGTGTGGAGGTGGTGGTAGGGCAGTAGTAGGAAGCAGGTTCCAGATGGAGGCTCACAGGACGAGCCTGCTGCGGGGGCCCGTTGCATGGTGGTCCTGCGTGCTCAGAGCAGAGGCTGCAGTGTGGACAGGGGCCCTCTCCAGGTGGCGAGAGTAGAGGACATGACTGTTCTCTTTTGTGGGCCTCTAGCTTTTCCCCATGATGTGCAATCAATATGTATTACATTTGGTAGCAGTTTTTTTTTTTTTTTTTGTCTGATCAAACAAGACCTGGCCTGGGTAGGAGAGCGATGGTCCTCGCAAATGGGCAGCCTCGCTTAGTGGTTTTCCAAGGACTCTTCTTGCGGGTTGGATTTTCCAAGCGGTCCTGGACAGTGTTGGGCCACGTGTAAAGCTGGGCAGACACACGAGGCTGAGGGCAGAGCCAGGGTAGCCCAGGACATCCATGCCCCCTCCCGCTCGGCAGACACGGCCCATGTGTCTGTCCGGCCCCCCTGGTTCTCATGAACGGGAGGTCTGGGGGAGGCGCTGGAGGGAAGGATGAGGCTCGGACCCTGATTGCGCTGAGCCGCGTCCATCTGGGAGCCCAGCTCCTGGCTAGTTTGGCTTGTTTAGCCCTTGTCCTGCCCCCTGAGGTCTCGGTCTTACTCCCTCAGATACCAGCTGGGTTTCTGTGGTGAGAGCAGTGACATAGTCTGGGTGGATTTATCCCACAGGGCTGTTCGCCTCTCCAGCTCACGCTGTGGGGAGACCGGGGCGGCTATGGCTGCCTGGGGAGCAGGAGCCACCCAGCATGGGATAAAGCTGGCAGACAAGGCTATACATGAGGCCACCAAGCATCAGAGCTGGAAATAGCCTACGAGACAAATGAGTCTGATTTCCCTTATTTATAGCTGGGCAGGCTGAGCCCGGAGCAGAGACAAGGCTCACTAGTCATTTTGTGAGCCGGTGGCAGAGGTCTGGTAGCTTAGGGTCTAGGATCTAGGTGCCCTGACTCCTTGATTCCCTGATCTTCCTGTGGTGGGGCAGCCTCATCCAGTAGAAATGGGGATTTCAATCAGTCAGACCAAAGTTCTAATTCTAGCCCTGCCTCTAGCTTGCTGCGTGGCCCTGAGCAGATCACCTTGCCTCTCTGGGCTTTGGTTACCACCTCCACAAAATGCAATGGGTTGATGAACAGCCCAAATGAGATACAGACCGGAGGGTACCAAGTCATCTGCCAAAGGCCACTCAGAGGGAATGGGCGGCTAGGGCCGTGTCTGGGGCTGGAGGTTTTGTCCAAGTGTCCCATCGTTTCTGCCATTTGTTTGGGGTCTACAAGGCTAGACTCTGGACTTGAGGTTCCTGTCCTTCCCTACTTTTGGGGACTAAGGCCAGTCACCTGGGGGTGTTCCTGGGGGCTTAGACTCCCATCACCCATCCCAAGTGATTCTCCTCTTTTCTTTACAGGGGGAGCCAGGCGACCCTGGACGGCCAGGGCCCGTGGGTGAGCAGGTAAGTCAATACTGGTCTCTGAACGCAAGGACTCTTTATTGAGTGCTTACTGTGTGCCAAGCCCTTTGGTAAAACGCTCCGCACGCATCCCCTGCCTCCATTCCCACGCTAGCTCCTGGGGTCAGTTAGCTCATTTCCCTCTGTCATTGAGACGGTCACTGACTCTCAGGGAGGTGAAGTCTCTGAATCAGAAAGCCATGAATCATGGTGCCATGGCCCGGCGGCTCTGTGGATGTTTTTGGAGCATTTGCCGAAATGGATGACATGACTTTGCTCCCAGATCATTACAACTGCAAGAGCCTCCAAGAATCACCAGCTGTGTTCCATCTACAGATAGGGAAGCTGAAGACCAGAGACGCATAACCACCTGCCAGGAGCCCTTGGTCCGGGCCACCCTAACTTACGAGGAAAGCAAAATTCAAGCCAGTGGCTCCGGCTAGTTGGGAAGTCAGGCTAAGTTCTGAAGAGGAGAGGAGGTTACAAGTTGTCATTAAAAAGAAGGCTCGAGAATCACGACCTTCATTATTGAGGCCTGGGGCCCTCGGTGCTACCGAGAAGCAGCTGTGAGTGCTGGGACGGGGGGGGGCAGATGGGCCGGCACCGCCGGAAAGCTTGACCTCCGGGCTTGGAGTTCAAGTTGAAAGGTAGCAACCTCCTCCCCTCCCTTAAAGAAGCCCCCCGAAACTTGCAAGGGGCTGCCTCGTGCGGGAAGGAGGATGGCGTTGGCGACTCTGGAGAATCTGCCTTGGCTGAGAAACGCCATCAATGGCGTGAGAGTCGTGCACGACGGGCTTCCTCACCAGGCCGGCAACATCTGTTGGGGGGAAGAAAGGAATTAAAGCAGGGGTGGACTGGATTTTTGAAACCTTTCCAGTGTCATTCAAGCGCATTCTGTGGGAAGCCCGGGAGTTTGGAAGGGCTGTCATGGCCTGGATATATTTCCTGATTAGAAAAAAAAGGCCATGCGATCAGCAAATTTAATTTCATAGTTATGCTGATGGTAAGGGCTCTCAGGACATAGAGCCTCAGAATCCTAGAATGTTAGGACACGAAGCGTCCTTGCAAAGCGCTCTGTCCCCAGCAGGCTGGCGAAGCCCACGGACCCCTCCTCAAAATAGAGTTTTAAATGCATAAAATGCACAGTGAAGGATTACAAAGGAAATTGATTATATCGAAATACAATTATGCAAGTATGCTCAATGTGATCTACTCGTAGATATCTTCTTTATTAATGCATTAAATAACGAGATCCAGCGGCAGGTCCAATAACGACCTCACTTCTGAAGCAGTGACAAGCCTTAGTGACACATTTTGAAATCTCTGTGACAGTGACTGTCATGTGACATGTAAATATCTGGGACGGTAACAGGTACCGTGGGTTTGTCGCCTACCTTCAGATTTGAGGGAAATGCTAAATTTCAATCAGAGGTCAGTGAAAATAAAAGTTGTGGTTTTTTGTTTTTTGGGGTTTTTTTGCCTCTTCAAGTTCAGGGACCCCCTGAATTCTATCCACGGGGTCTTCCAGAAACCCCAGTTTAGGACCCCTGTACCCCAGCCCACATTGGCAATCTGATTAACAGGGGTGACTGAGTAAGGTAGTGGCAAAGCCAGGGCCAGGAGGAGTGGCCTCCCAGCCCTGGGTCGTCTGCAGGCCCACGTGGTCGGCCGGCCCCCAGACGGCTGCCTGGCTAGCTGGGACCACAGCTGGAAAGAGAGACCTGTCTGACGGCGAGGCAGAGCCTGAGCCCCGTGGCTGCCAGCGGGCATGCAGGGATGGCATGGCAGCCCTGCCCTTGGCTCCTTTCCCGTGTGGGACGGGGCAGGCGTCTCTTATTCGCGGCACAATCAGAGGGTCCCCAGGAAGGGTTAGAAGGCCCTCCCTAGGATGACAGTACCGGCTCCACTGATTGGGTTCCCGTTAGGTACCAGGCCCCAGTACCTGCCTGCACGTCCCTCAGCAACCCCGGAGTGGTAGTTAGTCTCCCCATTTCACAGATGAGGAAAGGAAGGCTCTAGGAAGTTAGGTCACTTGACAGGATCTGCCAGACAGCAAATGATGTCAGGACCAAGGTTGAACACAGCGCCGCTGGATTCCCAAGATCTGCCTTGGAGGGACTGGAAAATCCCTTGCCATTGTGTGACAGCTAGGGAGAGTGTAGAGGTCTTGCCGGCAGGCCCTGTCCTAGGTGCTGGGGACACAGAGATGATCACAGGCTTGGGCCTTGCCTGGAAGCCACTCTCTCCATCTAGGGGGAGGCTGGGCATGCAAATGCTTACCCCTGAGAGGCCCGTTTTCGCAGAGGACCCACAGCTGTCTTGTTCCCGTGTGTGCCCCCAGTGTCTGCCGGGATGGCAAACGAGGGGAGGGAAGGAAGGAGGGAGAAGAGCAGACATAAGCAGACAACAGCCCTTTATCTGGAGATGGCATGAAGACAGGGCAACCCCCTTCCCCAAACCAGGGACTCAGACCTGCCTGTGCAGTACCCGTTGGAGGTGACAGAGCTGCCTCCTCCCCTGTGTCCCTATGCTGGCTTGAGAGGAGCCAGCTGTGCCTGCAGCGGTCAGAGCTGCTTCCCAACCCCCCAAACCCCCCCCCCCCCAGCCAGGTAGAAGCTCTTGGCCTCCGGGCTGGCTTCCCGGCCAGCCTCATCTGCACCCGCAGGATGGGCCTGCCAGGATCTTCTGGGACGGCGCCCCATGGGTGTCCTGGGGGCCGGGGTGGGGAAATGGGGCACTTGCTGTATGACCCTTATTCATTAAGATCCTGTTTGGCTTCTTGTTTGAGGTTTATGACCCGCCTGCCTTCCAGGACCCAACAACTCATAAATTTAAAGTAGCTATGAAATTTTAGTTTCTCTGGGCCAGTCAGCCAGGGGCCTCTTAACAGAGCCGTTTTGATTCCCGTTCCTCGGCATCCTCTAAATAGCTGAGTGCTCCCTTGTGGGGCACTCAGGGCTCTGTCTTAACCCTATGCCCTTTTAAAATAAATTAGAATGGGACGGGAGGGAGCTAGCGTTTATTGAGTGCCTACATGTGCCGTGCATTATCTTCAGAACAACCCCGGGAAGAGAGGGAGAGACCTTTCTCGAAAGGGCCGCCCTCTGTGGAGGATGAGCCTCGGAGAGGCTCTGTGACTTGCCCAGGGTCTACAAACCCAAAGACTGACTAATGATGTCAGAAGAAGGGTCAGGTGCATGGCTCAGCACTTAGAAAGCCCCAGCTGTTACTCAGACTGGCGTCACCTTGAAAATGCTCTAATTGTGTTTTAAAGTAAGTTGTTGCAAAAGTCAAATACTTGGTTATTGTCTGTGACTTACTAGCCGTGATCTCATACCTTGTACCTCACCCCTCTCACCTCATACCTCAACCGTGAAGGGTCTTGGAGCCCGGGGAAGCAGGACCTCCACGGCGTGGCGATGGTGTGGGGTTTCTGGCGGGGATGAGGGTTGGGGGGGGTCTGTGCCCTTCTCATGGCCACAGGCTGTGGCGGCCCCCGGGGTGAGGGACAGGCACGTGGGCCTTGGAACCACAGCAGCAAGACACACACGGTCGTGGCCTGAGACCCACAGACCTAAGCCTTTGGAAATGGGCACCGTGTTTTCACCCTAGTGGATGGAAAAGTTGGCCAGCTTCACCACCTGAGCGTACGACTTGCAGCCTCTGACCTGTGTCCCCTCAGCTTCGAGCTCTCCTTTCTGGACCCTGTTGGGGGGCCAGGAGCAGATCGCGTGGGGCAGATCTGCTCCTCCCTCTGCCTTTCCCGGTTCTCCCAGAAACTCTTGGCGGCAGCCCCGAGTTCTCCCCAAGCCACCGTTGCTCCTCTGAACCGCACAAGACCCCCCACTTCTCCAGTCTTCCTTAGCCGGGAAGAGCGTGGGGCCTGGACAGGGAAGTGTCTGCTCTCCTGAGGGGCTCCCCCAGGCCGTGCGGGTGCGTGCGTGCCTCGTCGGGCCCAGCGAGGCCGGCAGCCACCTAGGAGAGCCCCTGGAACACGGAGGCCAGTTATCACCCAGTGGAGTTAAAAAGAGCAACAGGAACCTCAGTGCAAGTGTGTGTGTGCTCTGCAGAAAGGGGAGGAAGCCTTTCACAAGACAGTAGAAAGGCCTCCGCTTCCCACGATGGAATCGAGTCTTTTGGCGGAAGCTCTTCCACTGTTTCCATCCTGGCAAGCGGCTTTGTTTCTCTTTGAAGCCGCCCAGAGCCCTGAAAGATGGGGACAGATTTCTAACAGGCAGGGCTCTTCCCAGCTCAGTGTAAGGGCCATCCCTGCTCCGCCCGCCCCCCAAACGTGGCCACCTCCCAGCCCGCTTCTGGCGCGGGAAGAATGTGTGGCCTCCCAGGGATGCTGGCAGCGGCCCCACCGCTTGGCTCCAAGATCAGAACCATCTGGCGGAGCGAGGGAGGTCAGGACAGTGCCTGGAGGGAGGCAGCTCTCCTCCCTGGCACCCCGCGCCTGCCGGGTTCCCAGGCACGGGGCAGGGGGCGCAGGCCAGGAGCCCCAGGAGCCAGGAGACGCCGGCGCGTTGCCTTTGAAACTTGGCACATCCCCAAATTCACGCAGTTTCCTCTTCTGTCTTGCTTTTCGTGCACGTTTCTCCTAGGGACTTCTAGGATTCATTGGTCTGGTCGGGGAGCCAGGGATCGTGGGAGAAAAGGTAAGTTTGGTTGGGGACAATCTATCAACAAATAGAACTTGCAGTGGAGATTTTAAGAAGAAGAAGGGGCCAATTGCCCTGGGTGTTTCGGCCCTCTTTCTCCTGGCTTCTCCTTGCTTCCCTAGCATTCCAGACCCTCAGAGAGCCAAGGTCCCCTGTCCCAGCACCTCCTGGGGCTCTGCCCTGCCCTCCTGTCAGCACCATCCCATGCAGTCAGACTCCCGTGTGACAACCAGCTCACGCACGTGGCCTGGGCCCTCCCGGCTGTTTGCTGGAACCACACGGGATGGGCAGCAGAAGGGAGCGGGCACGGTTCCATAGGCGACCTTGGCAATCCCCCAGCAGCTCTGTTTTATAGACCAGATAACCAAGGCTCACGGCGGAGAGGTGAGTTAATCCAGGTCACCCAGGTAGGAAGCAGCAGAGCTGAGATGTGAATCAGGTTCAGGGCCCGAGGCCATGCTTGACGCTGCTAGGCCACCCTGCCTCGCGTTAGCTCCCGACCCACAAGCCCCCCCCCCCCCCTTGGCTTCCGGTTTCCCACCATGGGCCCTGGAGGGGACCTGCTTTCCTTTTAGGGGCTTATCTGATCGGCAAGCTGGCCTTCTGGGGAGCCGATATTATGCCCACTGGATAGACAGGGAAACTGAGGGCCAGAGAGAGGAAGCCTCTGTGCTCATCGGGCCCCACCTTCCTTTCCAGGCTCTTCCCGTACCTTACTTCTCATCACTCCACATCCCAGACCCTTCCTTCTCCTCCTCCTCCTCCACTTTCCCTATTTTTCTCCTCTTCCTCTTCTCTTTTGAACTTTTTATTTCGTAGTAATTATAGAGTCACAAGATGTTGCCAAAAGCAGTGCAGAAAGGTCCCGTGTACCCTTCACCCTGTGGCTGCCGATGGTCACATTCTTGCACAACCGTAGTGCAATATCCAACCAACTCTGGCCTTCTTTATTGCTCAAGTGTTCTGTGTCCCTCCTCACCTACAAACTGTGGGCCGTGCCGCCCCCCCTTTCCCCAGCCAGGTACACCCCTCCCCCTCCCGCCCCTTCTCCCTCTATGCCTAGATGAGTTATCCTTCAGCTCTCTCGGGTCCAGCAGGCCTTCCCCACCACTCCCCTGCAACCGGGTGGGTCAGATCCCCTGCCGAATGGCCTTGGCACCAAGACCCATGCCCTCACTGCACTTACTCAATGGCATCTGTGTTGGTGATTTGTGTCTGTGGATACAAAACACAGGGCTCACAAAAACAGGCAGGATTCAGACAAACCCAGAGCCCCTTCCTCCAGCCATCTCCGTCTCCTATGCCCACCGTCTCTGCCCCGGTCGGTCTGGATGGATCAGGAGGAAAAGAGCTGCGTCTCAGATGCTCCAGCATCCCATCTGTGTTTGGGCAGCGGATGGGGAGGGCGAGAGTGCCTTCTTTTGCCATCTCCACCTCTGCAAGCCCCGCGCCGGGGATGCCGGGCCCTGTGAGGACCCCATGACGGGGGCTGGCATCAAAGGGGACAATATCATTTGCGCATCCCTGAGCAGGACCATCCTTGCCTGAGGGCTACCCGCTGCATGGGCTTACTGGGTTCCTGGCTTCTGCAGAGTGAGATCCCAGCACTCCTTCCCCTGTCACCACCCTGGGTGATGTGACTGTAGACTTTGGACAAGTCCCTACCCCTCCCTCTTTGGCCTCTGGAAGGCCTCCGCACTTGCCGCCTGCAGAGCCACCCCCCAGCCATGACCTCCCTGCCTTGCTGTCTCCATCACAGGGTGACCGGGGCATGATGGGACCCCCAGGCGCACCCGGACCCAAGGGATCGATGGTAAGGAGCAAGTGGGTGCCGCTTGCCCTCTCCTGTCACAGGGGACGGTGACAGCTGTGTTCTCTGCCTGCTCCCGTATACCCTGGGCATTCAGGAAGACCAGCTCCTTCTCCCTCCACCTACTGCCCACGTGGTGCTGGGCTGGGGCCGGGGCCGGGGCCGAGCCAGCTGGGGCAGAAGGAGGAAGAGCCACCTGCTTCAGCTGGTTCCTTCTCCCTCATCTCTCCCTTGGTAGGGTCATCCTGGAACTCCCGGCGCTGTGGGGACCCCCGGAGAGCCTGGACCCCCGGTAAGCAAAGCCCTCATGAGCTCAAACCCCCTGTCCAGTAATAGTGAGGAGTCCAGGTCTCAGAGTCAGACAAACCCAGGTTTGAATCCCAGCTCCCTATTGCCAGGCACGATCGTTGAACTTCTCGCAACCTAAACTTTGTTCATCTGAAACACAGAGAAGATAATCGTGGTCGTGGTAGCGTAATCCCACGGGTCAGATGAAGCCCGGCGGCTCGTGTTCATTGCACAGCGATGTTCCTGGCCCTGGAGCACCTTGGTCAAGGCCCCATTGTTGCTTTGTTCATTCACTCGGGCCATACCCCATCATGGGTGCCCGAGGCCAGCTCCGGGAGCTGGGGGTGCAGCCATCAGCTGGGCAGAAAGCTCCCACTGCCCTTTAGGAGCTTCTGTCTTGGCATTTGGGGGAGAGACAGCCTAATACATAAGTGACACCTGCTCTGGAGACGATGGGAAATGCGGGGGACACTGAGGCTGAGCACAGCGGGGAGGACACAGGGCTCCTGGACTTCTTGTGATGACTGAGGAACCAGGGAGATTCCTGAGGATCCCGGGGCAGGGAGGGGTGGGAAAGGCAGGGTAGCCGGGGTGGGGGTGGCCCCCTGTACTCTCCCGAGGGTGGTACTGGGGGCAGGGAGGGGTGGCTCCCATCCTAAGCAGCTCCTGCTCCCTCTGTCTCGGCCGATGGAGGATGGAGACCGGGAGGGGCCCTCACTCCAGCCAAGGCTCGGGCTCAGGGCTGGGAGCCCCCTCTGGGGAGGCAGAGAGGTGGGCTTCAGGCAGCTGGAAAGTGTATGGAGGAAGGGGATCGGCCCAGGCAGGACCCCAGGGCAGGACTAGGGGACGATGAGTTCGGGCTGGCCAGATTGAGGGGCTCCCTGGAGTCTGCTGAGGGAGGAAACGGGAGCCTTGGAGGGTCTGAATCCAAGGGAAGCACACACACACCAGTTCTCTGTGCTGACGAGGGAAGCAAAGCCAGCTCAGTTCCCAAACTCGTCTATGCGCCTGCTGTGTGCTGGGCCTATGCTCAGCCCTGACGGTGCAGGAATGATTAAAAAAAAAAAAAAATACACCTGCTGGGTCACCTGGGTGGCTCAGTCAGTTAAGCGTCTGCCTTCGGCTCAGGTCATGATCCCAGGGTCCTGGGATCGAGCCCCGCATCGGGTTCCCTGCCTGCTTCTTGCTCTTCCTCTCTCTCTGCCCCTCTCCCCCTGCTCGTGGTCTCTCTCTCTCTCGAATAAGATCTTAAAAAAAAAAAATACATCTGCTTTTAAGATCCTGTGTAGGGGGAGTGCCAAGTATAAACAACTCCCTCATTAACAGAACTTTACCGAGCCCCTCCTACGTGCCAGGCAGTGCTAGGTGCTGAGGAGGGATACGGAGGGACGAGCCGGGGATGAGAGGCCTGGACACAAGTAACGGTCATCCCCAGAGAAGCTATGAGGTACTGAGGTACTGAGCAGCGAGTGCCTCTGTCTGTCTCCTATAATCCTTTCAATGAGGTAGAAAACTCAAGGCAGAGAGGTGCGAGGAGGACCAGCACTCCAGCCTCCCGGGCCTCAGTCTCCCCATCTGTCCAGTGGGAGCAGGAAAGCCTGGAATGGAGTTGCCGGAAAAAAAATGGAAGGCCAGTGGGAGATGGGAAAACAGTGGGGCCATCCAAGCCAGCGCATGGAAGGAAGCTCCTGGCCTCCTCCAAATCCCTTACCTCCAGGGCTCCGCCAACCTCCTCGCCGCTCTGTGTCCTTGGCGATTTCCACTGCTCTGGAGGTGGGCTTAGACTGAGTGAAAGCAGTCAAGTGCTGCTTTCAGTGCCCCCTCCCGCCACCCCCCCCCCGGGGTTGCCATTGACCCTCCCCTGCTGCCCTATGAGGCCGGTGGCTTGGACCTACTGGGGCTCCTTCTGGCCAGCTGGGGAAGCAGCGTAGCACCAAGGTCCAGAAATCTGACTTCAGAATCAGACAGCTGTGAGTCAATCCCGGCCGCTTACCAGCTGGGAGATTGTTGGACGTATTCATAGCTTCTCTGTGCCTCTGTTTCCCCATCGGCAAGCCAGCCTAGAGCTCCCTTCCTTGTGAGATTGCTGTGAGAAATCAATGCTATCAGTGCCTGATACCATGCTTAGCAAACTGTGTGCCTATGCTCAGTGTTTAATGACCGGCAGTAGTAGTAATTGCTATTTACTGGACAGGTTAATTACCGTTATTCCTGTAAGACTACTACCATTAAGGTGACGTTTCTGATGACACCGTTCACGTCCGATGAGCAGTTTCCCACTTTGCCAATCTCGTGAACATCCACGCTCTCCTTCAGCCCACTGCCCTCTGAGATCATTATCCTCATGGCCCCAGGGACTGGGGACCAGTCAGACCTCCCGTCTCTGACCCCCTCCCACATTGAGAGAGTCCTTTATTGAGGACTTCCCATGTCGTTTCGTTTTCCCAGCAACTCCAGGAGCCAGGGATTCTTCTTACCCTCTTTCATAGATGTGGAAACTGAGGCCCACGAAGCTGAAATCCCTTGCCAAGGTCACAGAATTAGGAAGCGGCAGAGCCGGGATTTGAACCCGGTTCTCTGAGGAAGCAGTCAGTCCTTTTGAGTCCTCTGTTCTTCTGCCTCAGAGTCAAGAACTTGGCTCCTGAAACTTCCCAGTGACGTATTGCATGCCTTCTGCAGTCCGAGATCCCGCTATAAAATGGCTCGTTCTCACCCAATCTTCCTGTCGCCCGCCATCCGGGAGTCAGCTCTGCCTTCTTATTGGGCCGAGCGTGGGTCCACACCCTGCTTGCTCCGCTGACAAGGGGCAGATTAGAACCCAGCCCCACACATCAGGCCTTCCGCAGCAGCTGACTGAGGGTCGGTGCCCCTCAAGGCCATGGGGAGAGAGAAAAGGGAACAGCAAGTGTTTCCCGAGGCCCCAAATGGAGCTGGGCCTCTCTCTGGTATTTGGAGGGGGATGAAGCCGCCTCTGCCTTGTAAAAGGAGCACGCCCAGTCTGAAAGTCGCTGCTGAGCTGGGAGGCTCCTGGAGGGGTCCTGGCCGGCCGGCCATGGGCGAAGGCGCTGCTTGGTGGATGCCGCTGGGGCCGGAACCCGGAAGAGAGATCCGGCATGAGGCAGCCTGCGTCCTCTCTTTTCCCTTCTACCCTCTGTCCTCTTCTGTTGTTAGGTTGTTCGTAGTTTCTCCAACAGATCCCTCACTTCTGGTCATAGGCCTCTGCTGTGCCGGTGTTGAGAGTTCAAAGAACAAAGGCAACCGTGTGTCATCCTTCCCTCCTTCCCTGTCTCTCCCTCGGGCCCCTCGTCATTCCTGCATCAAACCAAGATAACTGGGCAGCTTCCCTGGGCCAGGCCCTGTTCCCTTCTCCCTGCCTCCCCCTCCCTCACCTCAGGGCTGTGGTTTGCCTCTGCCCCCTCATACCCCAGGGCTCGCTCTTCCTGCTCTGGTCAGAACCTTCTGGATGGCTGTCAGGTGATGTTTGGGATCAGGGCGGGGGGTACAGAACATGGGCAGCCATATTCTCCTTGCTGGTGGAAGGAGACAAGGGGAAATGGGCATTTGAGGAGAGCTTTGGTCAAGAATGTCATGCTAGCTTCTGGTTGTTGATTCTGAGGTACAGAAGGAAATGGCTCATCCATCCAGGGAGACTTCTCCTCACTACCAGATTCCTAGGAGACGTGGAGGCCCGCCATATTGAACCCAGGGCACTGACTTGTGCTCGGTGTTCTGGCCCATGGGCGGCTTCCTCCCGGGGCATAGATTTTCCTCCTAGCCTTCCCTGTTGTCCTTGCCACCGCAAAGGGGGTTCTCCAAACTCCTTCTCCTCCCCACAGGGCCCTCCAGGATCTCGAGGCCCACCAGGCATGAGGGGAGCAAAGGGACGCCAGGTAAGTGGGGCCCAGCCCCTGGGAGGCTGGCACCGGTGAGGCCGCCTGACAGACAGACTGCCTCCTGTCCTTGCCCCCTGCCCAACCCTGAGAGCTGTGATTTTTACGGCATCAGGCAGGGTTCCAGGCTCATCCCGGGCCTGGCGGTCAGCCTGGCACCTCCCCCCTTTCCAACTCGTCTTTCCAGCCCATTTGCGAACACCAGGCCTTGCCATCCCACAGGTACAGACAGCCTCTGTGGTAGCAGCACCTTGTTCATTCATTCGTTCGTTCATTCATTCCTCCACCATTTATTTAGCTCCGACTGTGTGCCAGCCACTGTTGGAGGCTCTGTAGATACCACAAGAGGATGGGAGAGGCGTGACCCCGCCTGCCCTCATGGCTCAATCAAGCAGGTCGAAGAGATAGTTTCAGGTCATGGGCACATGGATGGTGAAGCGCAAGCGGCTTGGGAGCCTGGCCAGGGTATCGGAGCATGCCTCAGGGAGAGAAGGTGACTGGAGCTGGTGCCCGGCTCCAGCCGAGGGAAAGCCCTAAGGTGAGAGAAGGCATGGCCCGTTTAGGGGTCCCCATGGTCCCCAGAGGGTCAGGGGAGAAGGATGAGACCAAGAATGAGCAGGTGGCAAGCCTGTCCCACAGTTAGGCCTATGGGCTGTGCTCCCAGGGTAGTGGGGAGCCACAGAGGATTTGAAGCAGGGGCTGGCCTGAACACAGTTACCAGAAGTAATCACTGGTACTTACTATGTGTCAGGTACTGTTTAACACATATATTGGCTCATTTCTCTAGAAATAAGGTGCTAGGCTTCATTCCCTTTTACACACAAGGGAACTAAGGCACAGAGAGGTTAAGTCAGTTGTCTCAGCTTGCACAGTTACAAAGTGGCAGAGCTGGGATTTGAACCCAGGGAACCTGGCTCTTTTGCGTGCTGAAGGTAGTCTCATTTTCGGTCATGCAGGGAGGGCTGATGGAGTGGCTCTCTCCCCCGACTGGTGTACGGGTGCTGGGCTAGGCAACCTGGTAGAAGGGAACCACGATGGCACAGGTAGAGCCGACAGCCCGGGCCTGATATCCAAGCTCCATATGGGGGATCTGTGATTAGTCTCCTCTTGGCTGAATTTCAAGTGGTTTTACATTTCCCCCCAAACCAGATGGCCAGCAGTCAGCGTGGGAGAGGGGGGGATTAAGAGGCATTCCTCTGGCACGGCAGGGCCCCTCCCACTGCCATGTCCTGGGTTTCTGCAAGTGGACCCAGGCCCAATGGCAGCCAGTTCTACCTTGACCCTGTGCCCATGGCCTCCTGCCCCAGGAAGCCAGATTAGCTGGAGATTCAGGTCCTCAACTCACTGAGCTTCCCCCAGCTGTCTCTAGCACCCCTTCCCAGCCGTGGCTGCAAGAATGTCTGTCCTACTTGAGGAAACCCAGGCTCCTAACCACATCAAAAGTCTCCAGGGCTGGGAGGGAACATGAGCTCCTCCCCACTGCTGGGTTTGGCAGGAATGCAAAACCTGTGGGATCAGGGGTCCCCGGCCTCGTAGTCCACCATTGGCCACTTTGCAGTGTGTATGGGGGGGTTACCTAGAGAGGCACCCCTCATGCCTGCAAAAGAGCTCAGTTCTGGGCAGTTCTCCATGTAGCAACTGGTTTGCCAAGTGATCTTAGCAAGACCTTGCCACCCTCTGAGCCTCAGTTTCCCCATATGTGCCATGGGGAAGGTACGAGGACCTGCGTGTGTCTCTGCCGATATGCAAGAGAGGACAAGATGGAGCCTTAGGCCCTTGGCTCTTGGTAGACAGAGTCTGAGTCCACAGGCCTCAGTTGAAAGAGTGGGGGCTCTGGGGCCAGACAGGGGCAAATCTCAGCCTTCCCAGTTACCAGTTCTGGGATCTCAGGCTGGTTTCTTAACTTCTCTAAGGCTTAGCAGATGACACTAGAAGGAGGTTGTAAGGACCCAGAATTTGAACTCACATCAGCTGGATGCCATTTTTTTCCACCACCACCACTCACAGCTTATCAGTGTGGGAGTGAGCTCCCCGTCAGAGGGAGTATGCAAGTCGGGGACTAGAGAAGCCTGCCATGAAGGCTCTGGCCTGGGACACGGCATTGAAGAAGACAATGTCTAAAAGCCCCATTACCTGGGAGACTCCACTATCTCCCTCCACCAACCACTTTGAGGGAGTCGCGGGCATTCTGAGATTCCCGTGCCTGACACTGGACTCTACTCCCATGAATGGGGCTAATTGCTCAGCGGACCTGGCCTCGAGTCATGGCTCTTCCTCTTTGACCTTGAGCAACTGACTCTGACTCTCTGGGCCTCTAGTTTTCCTCTATAAAAAGGGCGAGCCACAGAACTGACCTGTCTGGATGGCCAGGGGATTAAATCCCTTGGCAAGCACCTTACACGTGGTGAGCACCTCCCTTTGATCGTCCATCTCTTTGTCATAAGAGCTGCAATTGACCACATTTTCTGTCCCAGCCTGACTGGAAGGTAGCCCCAGCTTTGACTGTGAGCATCTTCCTGGGGACTGGCTGTAAGAGAACAGACATATGGTTCTGATGGAAACCCAGGCCTGCCTCCAGTGGGGCTGGCTGGCCTGTGTTCACTTGGAAAAGGAAGGAACAGGATGGGGGGACCCTCGGGACACAGGACGAGCTGCAGAGTGGCCCAGAGCGAGGGTTAGCATGCGCGGCTGCCCTGCTCCTGTCCCTGCCCTGGGGAGCCAGGGAGCGAGGGTGGTTGGAGCTCCGTTGCCTCCTCCTCCCTCCAGACAGCAAAGGCTGGACCTATTTCCCTCAGAAGCACCAGCTTCTCCCTGAGCTCTCTGGTCTCCCAAAGGATTGCAATCTCCCAGGTACCAGGGACTTTAGACATGGTCTTCTCCAGCATCCTGCTCCAGGCAGGGCCTTCATGGCAGGCTTCTCTAGTCCCTGATTTGCACACCCTCATGACAGGGAGCTCACTTCCACACTGCTAAACAGTGACAGATCGTGGTGGAAAGAAATGGGCATCTGGCTAAATTCCGGCTTCTCCACTTCCCAGCAGTGTGACCATAGGCTGTTTCCTTATGGCAAAATGAGGATAGTACCTTTTAGTATCATTACTGCTGCTGCTGTTGCTACTACTATTATTAGAGATGACGTAAACTTTCTCTGAGAAAGCCTTGGATTCCTGGGATAAATAGGGTGCTGTGTGATTCACAGCAAACCATCAACGCCTCTGGGCTTCCCCTGCAGTCCCAGGGAAAGCAATCCCTTTCCAGGGAGGTTTACGGCTCAGTTAGAGACAGAGGCCAGGGGCCAGAAGCCATCTCTCAGGAGGACCCAGATGCCCACCCATCAGCTCAGGCTCTGTCCCAGCTCCTAAGATCTGGGACGTTCCTGGGTCGCTCCATCTCTACCAGGCACCTGTCCACGAACCAGGAGTGAAAAGTCTAACACATGGTCTGATGGGGTCCATCTGAGAGAGAGAGGCCCAGAGAGGGGAAGGGGCTTGCCTGGGGCCACACAGCCATCCAGCTGCAGAACAAGGACTGGCACCCGCAGCTAATTTTCTGTTGTATTGGATCTATGGAAACTCTCAGCTGGTGCTCTGTAGCTTGCTCTGAGCTGAGTCCTTGAGGAAGGGACTGAGTCCAGATCTTCCAGGCCATTCCTCCGTGTCGCCGGACCCGGGCGCCGAACCCGGGGGGCCTGATGCCTCCCCTGGCAAGGCCAGCTACTACTGAGTACTGATGGGAGGCCAGGTGCTGAACTGCCTGTGTGCATCGCCTTCCGCCGGAAGGGAGAGATTCTCATCCCCATTTCAGAGACAAGATAACTGAGGCTCAGTGTGGCCGCCTGTCCTGGGTTTATTCAATCCGTGAGGCACTATTTAAGGCCGTGGGAGCCCCAGGTAGCTGATAAGAGTTGTGGCTTTTTCTGGCTCAATGATTAATTGAAAGTTTCCTTGCTCAATTTTTAAATGATTTCTTCACGCTGTTTTTCTCGTCCCTCATTCCCCCACCCCCACCCGGACATATTCCCTGGTCCCCTTTTGTGGCTGGCCCCCAACTCCCAGACCAGGGTGGGACAGCCTTCTGCACAAGACCCTCCCCTCGCCATGACCTCTCTGGTCCCCTGCAGGGCAAAGACCACACTGTTCTCTACGGGGGACCTTTTCTGGAGGACCCCATCCCCTCTGTGTCTCTGTAGGAGTCCCCGTAAGGGGGTCACTTGGGCCAGTGGGTAGTACTGCAGAGGGGACGCACCTGCTGGTGTGCTAAGTGACCTTAGACAAGTCACTTCCCTTGGCTGGGCCTCAGTGTTCCCATCTGTGCAGTGGAGGAAGGGCCTGCCTCGGGGGGCGTTGGGGATGCGCTCCCAGCTTTCAAAGGTATAAGGCTGCTGTCTAGGGTTCCACGGAACGGCCGCCTCACCCCTGCCCCGTTCTCGCCCCTGCACACATCAGCCCTCCCTCGGTGAACAGGGCCAGACTGACTTGCACGTCTGCTCTGCACACCGAGCCACACGCCGACCCTCCCAGGTCCTTTGCCCTCAGTGTCCCCCAAGGGTTCAGGTTCGGACACCTGTTTCTGCCCCACATGTGCTCGGGGAAGAGGGTGCAGTGGCTGAGTCCGAGGGGCTGACTGTGGGGACTTGGCCACATGTATCCAGCCCTCGGCCTGCCTGACTCTGAGGTGCGCCGGCTGCCTGACCTCCGGGGTCTCTTTCAACAGGGTTGTTGGTGCCCTCCCAGCCCTATTCCAGAACAACAGGGCCTCTAGAGGAGTCCCCCCACGCCTCACCATCTCAGAGGCACGCTGTGCACGGGAAGCACCTGCACACAGGAGACCTGCGTGCGGGCATGGGGAGGAGAAGGGAGCCCCGGGCTTGTGCCGGGGGAGGCCCTAGGCTCTGGGCAGCCCTGCCTCCTGGTTCCCAGCCCGAGGGAGACCCCTGCTGTCCACCGTGCTAGTCCCTTTTTCCTATTCCAGGGCCCCCGAGGACCAGATGGACCAGCCGGGGAGCAGGGGTCCAGGGGCCTGAAGGTACCAAACACACGGCCTGCCCTTCCTCACGCCTCCCACGCTGGGTCAGGAGTCCGGGAACCAAGGCTCACACCTTCCTCGGCGCCAGGCCCCCGGGGGCAGCGGGGAGTCCAAGAGAGGCTGAGAGCTCATGGGCTGCTCCTCTTGGTCCTGGAACCCGAGCCTGGGGGCGGGGGACAAAGAGCGCAGAGAGAGAGCCATGAATAAGAGGGAGCCAGAGGAGGCAGGAGTAAGAGAGAGTGGGAGGGCACCTCGGGTGTCCTCTGACCCCTTCCCTGGGGCCCCCAGCCCCCTCCAGAGCCCCTGGGAGCCAAGATTGCTTCTACTCTCAGCAGGAGCCAGGGTCCTTGGTTCTCCAGAGCAGATGGTGACTACGGCGAGCCACTCCCCTTGCCAGGCCTCAGTTTCCCCCCCTGCACAATGAGGAGAGGGTGGATCTGGCGATGACACAGGTTCCTTCCATCTCCCACGGAGTGCGGGTCCTGTGTCCGTGAAGGGTCTCCCTGCGCGCCCTCTCCCACCCTCATATGCTTTGCTTCCCGCAGGGCCCTTCCGGACCACAGGGCAGGCCGGGCCGGCCCGGGCAGCAGGTACGTCAGGCCCAGGCTGCCAGCCCCCTCCCCGCTCCCTGCCGGGCCATATGTGCCTCTAATGACCCCAAATGTGCTTCCAGGGTGCAGCTGGTGAGCGCGGGCCCTCGGGCGTGCGAGGCTTCCCCGTAAGTAGCACCGGTTCTGGAAATTCCGTGGGGCTTTGCCGGGAGACGAGAGCCACGGGACCCAGTTCCCACCCTGCTGTGGAAACCGCACAGGTTCCGGCTGCCCACTCTCTGCGCCGAAGACCCTCCACCCTGCCTCTTTCCCCTGAGACTCAGTCTCCCCATGGGTCACATGGCGGAGGATGGGGGTGGGACACTCACACACTGCGAAGGCTTCCGGGCAGGGTGAAGGAGGCTACGGAGGGACTGAGGTCACCTTTGTTCTTCTCCTCAGGGCATCCCGGGTCCCTCAGGCCCCCCAGGCACCAAGGGCCTCCCAGGAGAACCGGTAAGTGCTCTCTCTCCTCCCTCTTTGGCCTCTTTGCCCCTGGCACGCTGGTCCCGGATGGGCCTCTGCCTGGGAGTGCGGGATGTGGTCAGCCAAGAAGGAGGTTGCAGAGGGATGGGGCTGGGCCTCTGCTACGCTGATGGGACAGGCCGGGGACGGGTGGGGTTGGGTAGAGAGAGGCACTGGCCAGGGAGCTCGGGAGCTCTGGGTTGGAGTCTAAGCTCACTTGCCCTCCAGCCTAGTTTTTTTTTTTGCATGTAAACGGGAATAATTGTCCCTACCATGCCATCCTGTTGTAAAGACGAAACGAGAAAATATGTACAGGGTGCAAAGCCCAGCGCAAAGCTGAGGACACAGAGTATTCAGGTCTCCAAGGGAGCGAGGATGGGAATTACAGGGTCTGGACAGGAGCCAGTGAGGGCTTTGAAGCCGAGATAACCCTTCAGGAGGTCTCCCTGGAACGATGGGTTTGGGGGACAGCCCGAGTGTGAGGACGCCCCGCGAGGAGGCGGTGGAGTGGTAGCACCGGCGAGGGACAGGAGAGGAGGAGGGATCCCTGCACAGGGCAGGGGAGGACAGGAGGCTCCTGCCCTCTGGGCCCGTGCTAGAGTCCCACATCTTTAGGCCCAAGGAGACACCGATTTGAACAATGAATTGACCAGGAGCCAGGTGGGGGTTTCCAGAGGTGGATCCCAGGTGGAAGGGCATTCAGACCGAGGGAACAGAGTGAGCGAGGCTGCTTGGAGGAGCTGGAAGGTTTCTGAGTGGGGGAGGGCTCCCTGGGTTTGAGGGAGGGAAACAGGAGAGAGTGCAGATGGTTTGAGGGGGAGGCAAGAGACCGGTGGTGAGGAGGGAGCTGCAGACAGTGGGTCCTTGGCATGGCAGGTGGGGGGGCATAGCCGCAGAGTCCCCAGTTCTTGGATCCTCGCCCTCACCTGCCCCTCCAGACTGCGTTATTGGGCCTCAGACCCCAGAGAGGGCCCAGAGAAGGCTGCCTTCTCAAACTGTTGTGTGTCTGTCTGTCTTACAGGGCCCTCAGGGACCGCAGGGGCCACTTGGCCCTCCGGGAGAGATGGGCCTCAAGGTGAGCACTGAGGGCCCCTTGCTTGTCCCGTGATGTTGCTGGGGAGATATCAGCCCCTCGCGGCCCTCCTCCACGTGGGGGTCCTAGGCCTGGCCTGGGAGATGGTCGCGTCCTGTGTCCTACAGAAGCCGAAGAGTAGACCCCCAGCGGGAGGGCAGATCCACGCTAATAGCAGAGGGCGAGGAGCTGGGCTCCCAGTCCCAGGTGCAGTGCATGGCCTACAGGGGCGCAGGGACCCTCAAGCGGGTTGGCCGTGCCTCTTCTGCGCCACCACGGGAAGCAGCAGTGCCTCCCCCGCCCCTGCCCTTGCGGGGATTTCCCCCAGCACCGAGGTGTGCCTGCAGAATCAGCCCTTTAGAGGGCATGCAGCGAGGAGCTCTAGGGGGCCTCAGACCCCTCTGCCTTAGCCAGAGGAGAAAGCTGAGCCACAGTTTTGTGCAGGGGCTATAGCCATGCCGGTGGGGATAACTCGGACCCCTTCCCACCCTTGGCATCCTGGCCCAGCTTCGGAGTAAAGCACGGGGATCCATCCGCCCTGAATACAGCCTTGGTTGGCTTCCTCCCCTGTTGTTATGTGAATCATGCTATTTTCCTCCCTGTGCTCGCCAAGGGGCTCCTGATGCGGTAACCCACACTTGTGGGGAACAAGAGGGCTCCAGCCGCCTCGGAGCCCCCTCAGGTCTCGGGCCCCTGGGCCCAATCACCACCCTCCCTGTGGTCCCAGCTCCAAGCTCCCAGAAGGCCCGCAGCCTGCTCCCAGCTCTGTGTCTCTCCTGCTGTGTGACGTCAGGCACATCCTTGCCCTCTCTGGGTCAGCCTCAGTTATTCTCCTCCCTTACAGTCGAGGCCAGCCCTTGCTGTAGGAGGGACCAATGGCACTTTCTTGCAGGGGCCGCCCGGTGCGGTGGGAGAACCGGGCCTTCCTGGGGAAGCCGGGATGAAGGTAAGGCAGGATGAAAGAGAAAATTAACTTATTGAAACCAGCTCCCAGCTGGCGGCCACGTCTTCCCCACGGAAGAGAAACGGGCCTTTCTTGTGGGGGATAATGAGTTCTCTGTGCTCCTGGCTGGGGAGCGGGTCCTGGCTGTGGCCACAGTGGCGGGCCCAGCCGGCCCGGAGCCCCCGCCCCCTGCCCCCACCCCTGCCCCCTGCCCAGCGGTGTTTTCCCTGGCACCCGCCCCATGCCCGGGCGGCTGCACCTCCTGGCCTCCCGAGATACCATCTGCATTTCAGCCCCCGAGCCCCTCATTACCTGCGGGGAAACAGGCGCCCATTGATGCCTGGGCTCTGGGGAGAGCTCTGCTGTGGAAGAGGGCGTGGCCTATCTAAAACAGACGGAAATGGGATCGTCCTGGGTTGGGGCAGGGCTGGGGGCTCAGCGCTCTCACCCCCGGACGTCAGCACAGAGGGAGACTAGTTTAGAAACCCCCACGTGGTGATCTTTTGAGGGGGAGGGGCAGATGACATTTACTCTGCCTCATTTAGGGCCTCTTCCTCCTTTGGGTTTCTCTCCAAGGCTCTCAGGGAGAGTAAAGAAGGTGGTCAGCCACAGAGTTGCCTTCCCTGCCTCTGGTCCTCCCTGGAGCCAAACTACCCAGGTTTGGATCCTGAATCTGTCCCTTCTTAGCCTCATCGGCTTGGGCTAGTGGCGTGACCCCCGTGTGTGGTACCTTGGTTTCTCCATTCGTAAAAGAAGATCCCTTCTCTGGCAGGGTTGTTGTGCGGTTTCAGTGTTGAAATCGAGAGGCCCTTCGAGCAGCGCTGTGTAAACGTGAGCTCGATGGTGGCGGTGTTCGCGGCAGTCCCGACGTGGCCAGGGGTGGCCCGGAGCTGGGGCTCTGGTTGGCATTTTGCAGTGTTGCTTTGGTCCTTGGGAAGGAGGGGCTTCCCCAGCTCCCCCGCCAAATCAGAGCTGGCGAGGACAGGAAAGTGGCGAGGGCTGGGACTGGCCTTACCCGCCCCCACGGACTTGTGTTTGGCTTCTCCTAGGGTGACCTTGGGCCTCTGGGCACCCCTGGGGAGCAGGGCCTCATTGGGCAGCGGGTAAGTCAAAAGCAAATTCATTCTTCCTGGAAAGCCACCTGAGGGGCACTTGGGTCTGGGGAAGGGCTTTCCTCAACCTCCTTGAGCCTCAGGGAGAAAGAAACTATGAATTCCTACAGCCTCATCTTGCTCTTGCTGAGCCAGCATTTCTACAACATAGAGGCACTCTTGGAAGAAAAGGATCCTGTGGTCAAAGTGTTTGGGATTCACTGCATGCTCCCTGTTCCCTCTTTCACATTAGCAGTAGCATTTTCAAGGCTCTGAGAAGGCCTGCAGCCAGGACAGTGGTTCCTTTTGGATTAATCCAAACTTATTTGACCTGCAAGCACTTTTACTTTTGAAAAACATTTGTTATCTCTGGAAACTGTTCCATGGAAGGTTATTTTCCCCTTTTCTAAAAGAAACCCACAAAGCTTATCTTTCTCTAAGAAGCTTTGAGTTGCCTCTCAGTCCACCTCTCCGTGCCCAGTTTATACGGTCTCTGCCCGAATGTGGCCTGCAGGTGGACTGGGAGGGGCACAGAGCAGGTATCCTGTAGCACCTGCCAGCTGTAGAAGGTGGGGTCCCAGAGGGAGGGGGAATTAGTGTGGGCCTCAGTTCCTCGGGGCACCAGATACAGGTGCCCTTCATTTCTTATCTTCCCTGTTTTTCCAATGCTTCATGCTCCCCCTGCCCAGAGTCAACTGAGGCTCGAGTTAAGACGTAGAAGGAGCAGGAAAGACCATAGGGCAAGGCAGGATGCGTGTGCAGCCCGAAACCACAAAATGGTAAATCTTGTGTGTCAATGAAGACCGATCAGTACAGTTTTCTTAGGGTGCTGTGTTAAGAAGGATTCTGAGGCTCCATCTAGGCACCGTAGAAAAGAGAATGATGGGCACTCACTTGATGCCCACTGTGTGCCAGGTCCTTCTCTCAAAGTGCTGGGAACAGAGCAGTGAGTAACAGGAGGCCATCTTTTTATGGAACCACATTCTAGTAGATCCATTAGTGACATCTGCCATGGGCACGAGAAGGGTGGTGTCCACACACCTGTGGTGCCTTTGCCATCCCTGCCTCTGATGACCTCTGGGGTCCCTTCGGGTTCAGGTGCTGAACAGCCATGAACTCTGAAAGGCGAGAGAGACCCAAACTAATCCGATGGCCAATTTGATAACTCAGAGGTCCGGGGGCATCTCTGGAGCTGGGGCTGCAGGCAGAGAACCTAGCTGAGGGTCAGATGGGGATTCGGGGTCTTGGTATCACTCCCCAAGTTGCGGGCCAGAAAGTCTTAAGGCTGGCCTCACTTTCCTCATCTGAGAAATGGGATTCCACGGGGAGTTCCATGGGAGCTCACTCCAGTTGCAGAAATTATATGTCAGACGGCTGCCGTTTGTGGGGTGCCTACACTGTGCCTTACAGGCACCCTTGAAGGAAGTGGTATCAGCCCAGTCTTCCGATGAGAAAACAGCCGCCCGCAGGGTCTAGGTAGTTTGCTTGTGGTCACACCGCCAGTGAATGGGAAGCGCAGCGGGGAAACTGAGGTCTGTGTGACATCAGAGCCTTTCTTAACTACCAAGCAGCCGTGTTTCCAGCCAACCAACCAACTTGGACACTTTGTAACTCGTGATCTCATGTAGTCCCCGCCCGACCCACCCTGCAGACAACCTGGGGCTCGGGGGTCTGCTCCTCCTTTCTGAAGAGCTTCGAGTACTCAGCGCCCCCCACCCCGCTCCCTCTCTGATTCAGCCACTGTTGGGCACCTGCTGTGTGTTGGGGTCCTGCCTCAGGAAGGGGGAGGAAGTAAAAGCACATTGGGCCCCTTCCCCAGAATGTCTCATCTTTCCCCACCACCCTTTCCAGGGAGAGCCAGGCCTCGAGGGTGACAGTGGCCCTGCAGGGCCCGATGGGCTGAAGGTGAGTGTCTTGCTGCTGTGGGGTCTGGGGGGCAGGGTGTGTGTTCTGGAACCGCCTTCTACCTCTGCCCGCATTCCCCTCCCATCCAAGACCTCAGCGTTCTCCCGGAAGCACTGTGTTCCCATAAAGCTCCGAGAGCAGAACTCCAGCCCCTATCGCAAGTAGCCTGTCCAGCACCCGCCCCGCCCCACCCTCCCCTGCCCGCCGCTGCCTCCTGCCCTGCTCAGACGGGACTGGGAGCCATCCCACCTTCCACTCCTCACTGCTACACTTCTCCCCAGAACTACAGCTTCTCTCGGTTAAGGGTAGCACCTGAACGCCCCCACTCTGTGCTAGACCCAGACCCGGCAGCTTTGTTCTGTTATCTTCCAAACATCCTAAAAGATCAGGAAAATCATAATCACCGCCCATGACCTGTAAGCCACTCTTTATGGTGGACTTGTCGCCTATGTATCAGGTACTATGCTAAGCCCTTTATGCAACACCTCAATTAACACTATGGGGTAAGTTCTGCCTTTAAATGAGGAAACTGAGACACAGAGAGGTTAAGCAACTTGCCCAAAGACACAGAGCTGGTAATTGGCACAGCCGAGACCCAAGCCTCGGCTACCTCTCTGCACCCTGCACCCATTCTAAAGGTGAGGAGACTGAGGCTCAGAAGCACACAGAGGTACACTCCTCCAGAGTCTACGGCTGTGAGTAGAGAATCCAAAATTCAAACCCGGGGCTCACTGGTGCCTGACTCGGCCCGGCCGCGTCCCATAGATCCTTCTGTCAGCCGCAGGTGCTGGCATCTTCAGGAGTGCCAGGCCTCCCCTGCACTGTGGGGCCGGCGGGCGTCACTCCCCGACTTACCAGCTCCTCGTCTAGCCCAGGCCCGTCCCTGGCTGCCAGCCCTGGCCCGGTGCTGGGTGGGCTCTCCCCAGGGCTGGCCTGTCACACTGAGTCAGCTCCTCAGCTCACGGCCCCAAGGGCCACCTCCCAGAATTCCCTGTCACCCATTTACTCTCCACGTGACCTCAGATAAGCAGCCCTCAATCCCCCCGTCCCCAGACCCACACCCCCTGCCCTGTGCCCATAGCTGCCCTGGGTCCCGGGCTTCCCGGTCTACCAGGGTGCCTCCGGGACAGGCCCCTGGCTGGCTCCCCAGCCGCCCTGGGCTTTTCTTGCAAGGCCGAGAGCGCCCCCTGTCTGCCACCCATCTGCCTCCTCTCCTCTCCAGCTCAGCAGCATCCTAGGGTACACCCAGGTCCCGGCGGGGAGGACAGGACAGCCCCTCCACACCCTTTGCCCAACGCCTGCTTGAATGGCAGTGACGCCAAAGAACATTTTTCTGTCTATAAAATGCTCTGCATACTCACCGTGCACTCCCACCACCTGCCTTAAGAGCTTTAGGTGACTGAACCCGTGTCATCCTCCCACCCACCCTGGGAGCTGGATTCATTCCCGTCCCCATGTGACAGATGGGGAAACTGAGTCACAGCACGGGGGCCTCTTTCATTTCTGGCCAGCCACCTTTCTTCTCGGAATCGTGCTGAGGTGGGACGGGAGGGGGGCTTCGAGCCCTGGGTGTCTCGCGCCGTCTTTCCTGCTCTCGGCATGGCTCCTGACGCTGGTGTCTTCCTCCTCCTTCACTCCCTTCAACGCCAGTTCCGTCTGAGACCTTGGGCCAGAGTAGTGGCTGCAGACGTCCAGCATCTTCTCTGGTCCTCGTGAAACCCAGGAGACACCGTGCTGTCTTCACCGTGTTTGTCCAAGAATCACCTTCATGGTGAAAACCGCCTCTCGGACCCACACGGCCCATGAGAGTCCGTAGCATGCTTTTCCACTGCTCATCTCTGTTGAGTTTGCTGACACCCAGCAGATGGTGGCGGGGACGGTGGTGGTGACTCCTAGGAAGCTCCAGACCTTCGTCCGGAACTCACGTGCCCGACGCGCTGCTAAGCTACTTACACGGATTAGCTCTTTCAATCCCCATAGTAACCCTTTGCAGCTTACTTTACAAATGAGGAAACTTGCCCGGGGTCACGCAGCCTTTGAGAGGTGGCAGCAAGATTCGAATTTAAGCGACATGACCCCAGGAGTGAGGGAGGTATTGTCTCCTCCACAGAGAACCTTAGAATCCGAAGGCTCCAGAACCCTAGGGTCTCACGCATGCTCCGCGGCTGACTTCCATGTGTGGTTGGAAAGGCTCCTTCTCTCTCTGGGCCTCAGTTTCCCCATCTGTAAATCGAGAAGTTTGAGCTAGACAACTTGTAAGGCTCTTCTGAGCATTGACAGATGTCCGGGGGACTCTAGGATTCTCCAGGACCCCCCTGTCCAGAGCCCATTCTGTAGGGGAGCCGCAAGTTTGCTACGCCAGGCTGGGGGGGCGGTCTGGGCAGTCCCTGGAGCTGAAGGCCCTGCCGGTGCCAGGCTGGGGCCCCTCTCTGAAAACCAGCCCAGTCCCCCCGGAACAGGCTGCCTGCCTCGAAGAGCTGGGAGAGCAGGTGGCCGGGGATGACAAGCCGGAAGGGGGGTCCTGGAGCTGCGGTCTGCCGAAGGTCATCATGGCGGCACCCCGTCTCCCTGCCAGGCTGTGCGGGGCGTCCGAGAATCTCAGTGGGGAGGGATCTCACACACCAACTTGTCAGACCTTCTGCGGGTGCCCAGATCTGCTCTGCGCTGGCCCACGCCTCAGCTTGGAGTGTCCCTCCCCTATCCATGCCATCTCTGGACCCCTCTTCACTGGGGGGTCTCCCCCCCGCCCCCTATAGCTGAGCTAGGAACCGCCCCAAGAGACCCCTGCACCAGCCTCCTGTGCCCAGGACCCAGGCTCCGGCTTCATGCCCTCCGCACCCTGATCTTTCTCCTGGACCCACACCAGGTTATCGGCGCTCCTTGTAAAGTGTGGCGCCGGGAAAGAGAACTGGCAGAGACAAGCTCCCCTTCTCCTAGCCTGCTCCCCGCCCACCCCTTCCTCCTGGCCATGACTTCATCCCCTTTCCCACGGTCTCTCCGAACGGTCCCAGCTCAGCCACTTGCAGACCAGCCATGCACCCCTCCGGGCCCGCCAGCCCCGACGGAGGTGACCTTCTGACAGGCGCCACCCTGTTCCTCTGGGGCCGCTGCCCAGGCCATGCCCCTCACCCCTGCTCTGCCCACAGCCTGCCATATCCCTGCCTGCCAGGACGTGGCCTGGACGTGGCAGGTGCTGTGTCCGTGTGAACTGCCGTCCTCTGGATGAGGAAGTTCCCTGCCGCTGGCGAGGGCGAGAGCCGTGCAGAGCAGACGGCAATGGGAGACGCTATTCGCAATAGAGTCGGACAGCAAAAAACAAAACCAAACAACATGGAACCAAGCAGTGCATTTGGATTGTGTCTTTAAAGATGCATGTACTGCTCACTAGCTTCCTTGCTTTGGATCAGCGGTCCTGCCGCTTGGAGCCTGGTACATAGCAATGGAAACTATGACCTTGGCCTTATTAGCATTATTATAAACCATTTGCATGTAAGGAAGGGTTGAAAAGGCAACTCAGAAAAATGGAGTTGGTTCCGAGAGGCAGGATCGGGTGAATTGTTTTCCTTTTTTAAAATTCCCTTCGGCGTCTTAAGACTCTCGGCCTCCCCATGTGTCAGTGTTGGGTAGAAAGAGCCTGAGTGTCCCGAAGCTGTCCCCTCCTTGTGAACTCGGGGAAGGGAGGTGGGAGTGGTCAGGGTCCTGCGGTCACTCTGGGCGACTTTCTCCCTGGCCCGAATACCATGTCGGGGGTATTTCCTGCGCCCGCCAGGCCATGCCACCCTGACCCTTTCGGTGGCTCAGGGAACCATCAGGGGAAATCCAGGGGCTGCTTGGCTCTGGACACCCAAATGGAGCCCTGAGGTTTAGTGCCTCTGATGGGCTGAGGGACTGATTCTCTCTCTCTCTCTCACCTCCTCATGCCCTTCCAACCTAGGGGGACAGGGGTGACCCTGGGCCTGATGGTGAACGTGGTGACAAAGGCCAAGAGGGACTGATGGGTGAAGACGGGCCCCCCGGCCCCCCTGGCATCACTGGCGTCCGGGTGAGTGTGCACAGCTCCGTGCGAGCACCGGGGCGTCTGGGCACGCGTACCACCCATGCCTGCTCAGGCAGTTGGACGGGAGGTCTTTTGATGGCAGCTGTCTAAATGTCTTCTGCTGCGGTCCTTCCTCCACCTGGGAGTTTCCCAGAGAACAAGCTGCCCATGTCCCTCCCCGGCCCAACCGTCCCATGGCTCCCAAGTGCCCTCGGACTAGCATCACCCTCCTCAGTCTGGCTGCCACAGCCTCCGCAAGCCCAGCCCTGCTAACCTCGTCCCACATTCAGCCACATTGAATTCAGCTGGGGGATTTAGCCAGCGAGGCGCTGGCCACCATTCCCCACTAGGAACTCGCTGCTGCCCTCTCTGGGTCGCGCTCTTGGTATGATGAAGGATTTGGAAGGAATGCGCTCCAACATTCCAGGGGTTGTTTCTTAGTAAACTCTTGAGTATCATGGCTGAGGACTGGGTGGGAACATGCAGCAGAAACAGCCCTGGGCCCAGAGACCAAAGGTTGAGTTCTGGCTCGAGAACCCACAGTCTGCGTGACCTTAGGCAGATCACGCTGCCTCTCTGTGAGCCTTGGTTTTCTGATCTTTAAAGAGTCAATGAAACTTTGGAAAGGAAAGTGCTTTCTACAATGTGCCAGAAAATAAATATTGTCTTTATGAAGCTGGAGGAGGAAATGACTGGTGGTTGGTGGTAGCGGTGATGGTGGTGGTGGTAATGTTGATGGTTGGGTGGAGGTGGAGATTGATGATGATGTTGATGATGATGGTGGTGATGGTGATGATGGTGGAGATGGTGATGATGGTGGAGATGGTGATGATGGTGGAGATGGTGATAATGGTAGAGATGGTGATGATGGTGGAGATGGTGGTGGTGGTGATGGTGGAGGTGATGGTATTAGTGGTGGTAGTGATGGTGATGATGATGGAGATGGTGGTGATGATGGTGGAGATGGTGATGGTGATGATGATGGTGATAGTAATGATGGTGATGGTGGAGGTGATGGTATCAGTGATGGTGGTGGTGATGGTGGTGTTGATGGTGGAGATGGTGACGGTGATGGTGGAGGTGATGGTATTAGTGGTGGTAGTGGAGATGGTGGAGATGGTGGTGATGATGGTGATGGTGATGGTGATAGTGATGATGGTGATGGTGGGGGTGATGGTATTAAGGTGGTGATGGTGATAGTGGTGATGGTGGTAGAGATGGTGGTGCAGATGCTGATGATGGTGATGGTGATGATGATGGAGATGGTGGTGATAATGGCAGAGATGGTAGAGCTGGTGAGGATGGTGGCAATGATGGTGATGGTGATGGCAGTGGCAGTGGTGGTGACAATGCCCATGCTGTTGGGGGCAGTGTTGCTGGTGGCCGTGGTAGCAAGGTTAATGTCTGTATTTTGCCATCTCTGCCAATTTTCATCTACTGGAACGAGAAAGAGATTCACTGGGGCCAGAGTGTGTGTTGGGTGACAGAGGCGGTGGGAGGCTTGTATTTGAGTCTCTTTGGCATCAGAGCTACAGGACAAGTATCTCCCACTCTGACCGGGAAACAGTGGAGTGTTTAAAAATAGAATTTTATGAGCCATCAGAGCCTTTCCAGAAATCTATCTCCATGGATGGGGGCCCAGCGAAAGTCTTCGTTCTGGCCCCACGGCCTCGTCCCACTGGATGCTCCAGCCCTTACTCAGGGTTTCCCACACCGTGAGGGATGCTCAGCTGGAGAGGGCCCGTCAGAACAAGTGGCCGGCCACCCTGTCCTGGGGGAGACAGCCAGCGTCCTGGCCCTCTGCTGAATTCTTCCGTGCCGACTCCCTTCTCCTTCTGACAAGGGATCAGCCGTAGCAGTCGCCTCAGCCCGCTGACCCATTCCACCAGCCCCTGTATCATGATCGTACAACTGCCCAGGTATGACCAGCCTGGGACAAGGGGTGTCCCAGACACTGAGGACCCGCATCTCATCCGAACCCGGCGAGGCGACCCGCGGGTAGTGTCTTCATCTCACTGAGCCTGTCTTTGGCTCTCAAATGGGATAAATAACCCCTTCCTCCCAGCCAGAGGAGGCTGTGGCCAGAACTGGGGGAGGCATGACACAGAACACAGACATGGTGCCCGGCCCATGCCCGGCCCATGGGCATGTTGTCGTGGCTATTTTATTACTGGAGGAGCCAAAGGCCAGGATATGGTCTAGTTCAGTGCTGTCAGTAGAGACAGAAGACGAGCTACCTGTGTCATTTAAAATTTTTTAGTACTCACAGTTTCAAAACGTAAAAAGAGGTGAATGAAATAAATTTTAATAGTATATCTTACTTAGCTCAATACAGCCCAAATATGAACATTTCCAACGTGTAATCAATATAAAAATCATTAATCAGGTATTTTGCCTTCTTCTTCTTCTTCTTCTTTTTTTTTTTTTTTTACTAAATCTATGAAATCTGATGTGTAATTTACTCACATGGCACATCTCGATTCGGATGCTAAATTTTCATTGGAAATACTTGTTCTGTGTTTAGATCTCATAAAATACATAGCTGAAAATGTAGATTTATATCCCCCAGGTTGTTCCAAATGCATGTATAAGTTTTGCAGTAACTGAATTATCCGTATTTAAGTTTAATTTTAAGTGAATTAAGAATTTGGTTTCTCCGTCCCAGTCACCACCTTTCAAGTGCTCAGTAGCCCTATGTGGCAAGGAGCCACAGACAGACAAAGCTAGTTCAAGACTTACCTGAGAGGCAGGGCAACTGAGGCACACAGAAAGGAAGGGGCTTGTCTAGGGTCACATGAGGACTTAAGCACCAGAATGCAGGGCAGTCTGCACTTGGTCCTTCCGAGACCACTACTTCCTCCTTCCTGAGAGCCCCAGGGTGGTCTCACTGGCACTGCCCTTGGGGACAGTGAATCGTCTTCTCCAATCCAGTTTTTTCATGTTTTGTCCTTCTACTGAATCAAAGCTGGCCTCTCTGTAATTTCCATCCACTGATCACCCCAAAGAACACACCTGCCCCTGTGTTCTGCAGATGGGTGTCAAGTGCCTCTCCTGCTCCTCTAAAATCCCATCTTCCTGCCTTTCCTCCATCACAGTTAGTCAGTACCCCCTCCTATTCCAAGATAGGGCCATCACCTCCCTCATCCTACAGCATATACCTCTGTTAATGCAGCCAGAGGGATTGCATTGAACCAGCTCTTTAGTGCTTGCCAAGAATGTAGATGTTCTTCCCAGGTCCCTTTGAGGTTGGGGTCTTGAGGGGGCTGTCCTCCGGGGACCATCAGGATATCCTTTCCAGACCAGAAACCCTGTCTGCCTTACTCCCTACATCCCAACCCGGTGTGGCGCAGAGTTGGGATTCTCTTCTCTCCCTTTCTTTTCCTGTCTTATCTGTCTTATGCTCACACATGCACACTCACACCCACTCACTCATCCCCCTGAGTGGTCCTGACAAGAGCAGGGCAAAGGAGAGCAAAGGGAGGCCCTGCGAGGGAGGGGGCAGAACAGCCTGTGGGAGGGAGTGGCCTGGGTGCCCCAGTGGGAGAGCGGGGGAGGGTGGCTGACCTTCCCGGCACAATGTCCCACTGGGAGGAGCCCTTCCAACCCCCATCCCCAAGGGAGGGAGCCCCTGTCGTGGGACACAGCCTCGGGCTGGTCAGAAGAGCCCCACGCATCCCAGAGATGAGGGAAGAGCTCCCCTGCCTGCCACATGTCATCAGCGTGCCCCGGGAGCCCCGGGCATGGAGTCAGACAGATCCACAGTTGAATCAGCGTTCTGAGCCACATCATTTCACCTTTGGGCATCCCAGGGGTCACCACCCGCGGGAGCAGGCCTCAATCGGGCCTCCGGCTCGGGGTGCCCCGGGGGGCTGGAATGGCATGCGGCTCACAGCAGGTACAGAGAGCTGCTCCCCCTGGGACAGCCTGGGCGCCTCGCAGTCGCCCCGAAACACGGATGCGTCCAGCACTGACTATGTGCCAGGCACCCGGTGAGCACGAGAGGCCATCCCGGGTTGGCTTCTCAGCCCCATGAGGCAGACAGGACCCCTGTCCCCACTTCGCAGACAAAGCCTTCCCTCAGGAAGTTCCCACGTCACAGGGTCCCGGGGGTACCGAGCGCAGGGTGAGTTCGGAACCCAGGCAGTCCGCCCTCCTGGGGACTCGCGTGCCCATGCCCCTTAGGCGCCGTGGCTCTGCCTTGAGTTGCTCTCGTTTCTCACCCTCCTCCTTCCCTCCTTCTCCTCCCAGGGTCCTGAAGGAAAACCAGGGAAGCAAGGCGAGAAGGGCCGGACCGGAGCCAAGGCGGGTGCCCTCCTCCTGTGGCCGTGATCTCCCTCCCCCTCCCCCACCTCTCTCCCCGGCCCCTACTGGGGCCCCGTGACCGCCTGTCTCTCCTCCCACTGCAGGGTGCCAAGGGCTACCAAGGACAGCTGGGTGAGATGGGCGTCCCCGGAGACCCCGGACTCCCTGGCACCCCAGGCCCTAAAGGGTCCCGGGGCAGCCTGGGACCAACGGTGAGAACTCTCGGGGTGGGGTGGGGTAGGGTGGGCAGGCACAGAGCAGGGGTGCGGGGGGCGGGGAGGCAAGGGGAGAAAGAAGTATCGCGGGCTCCACCGCTCAGCCAAACCCTTGGCTGTCCCCTGTCCTCGCTTGCATCATGGGTCCGTTGGGGATCCTATAGAAGCTGCTGCCTCTCTCCCTGGGAAAGCACCCCCAACGCCAAGTACTTCTTTCCATTTGAAGGGGCCTGGGGCCTTCTGAAGCCCGTTATAGACCCAGACATTATAGACCCAGACGGATAAGCACCCATTCTAGGGTGGGGAGAGGGGACCTGCCCCTCGGGAGGATGTTTCTGGAACAAGGAGTTCTCCCACTGGAAATGGGTTCGTGAGGATCAGGCTGCAGATCGCTGGGTGACGCTGAGGCCGTCCCCGCCTCTTGCTGGCCTGCCCTGAAGGGGTCTGCCGACTGCAGTGGGAGGAAGCAGGGGGGAGGCAGGCAGGTGAGGCATCTCTGAGCTGCCGGTGTGCGTCACGGACCGGCACTCGCGGTGTGATTGTTCCCAGCAAGGTGTGAACGCTCCCACCGTGGCTGATCCCGTGCCACCCGCGGGGGGTCCCCGAGCGCGCACTCGGGAGGAGATGCACAAGAGTGTCTCACCGGCTAGTTCTACCCCGTGCACTTGATAGACAGAAATAAGCTGGAGCCTAGGGAGTGGTAAAATGGAGCAAAATTCTTAGAAAGAGAGGAGTTTTGAATATGTGTCATCTTCGTTTTTAATAGAATTGATTGAACTGTGAGTTCATATAATTTAACTTTCTATAGCTGCTTCTGTTTAAAATCAGCTCACAGAGGTGAAGATGGTTTAGCTCCTGGGTCTCGTGAGCCCCCGGAGCTGGGAGAAGGGAGGGCCGGAGGGAGGAGGGAGCTCAGGGAGGAGCTCCGCAGCCTGGGTTCTGGGCCATGGCTGTGCCGGTCGGCTGGGTTGCCGCCAGTGCCCATGCCACTGTGGTGAGAACCACACCTGTACCAACATGCGTCTGCTCCTGTCCTAGGGCGCTCCAGGACGGATGGGGGCCCAAGGAGAGCCGGGACTGGCTGGTTACAGTGTAAGAAGATCTCACCTCCCCCTCTTGGAATTCTGTCCTGCAGGCGGGGACCCAGGCGGGCCTCGAACTCTGCCCCCACCACCTCCCCGCTGAGGGCGGCCCTGGGGCCACTGATGATCCCGGGTGGGCCCCCAGAGTAGGGGCGGGCAGACAGAAACACCCTCCCCCTCCGCATGCCCTCGCTGAGTCCTTCCTGCCCGTGGTGGGGGCCACGCGTGCGTCCTGTCCGGGCGTGACGCTGGCTGAATGTGGGAGGGAGGAGCCTCACCCTGCTTTTGCACCCAAGCTGGTACCCCTCTTAGGGGAGGCTGAGCCAAACCCATCTGGTACAGTTGGGTGACTAGTCCTCAGAGAGGCTCCGGGCCCGCTCAGAAAGGGAAACTGAGGCTTGGGGAGGCTAATGACAGCTTGAAAGTTTGAAGGTGGGATCCAGTGTCTGAAGGAGGCACAGCAGGGAGAGGAGGAGGGGAGAGGGGGACAGAAGAGGGACAGGGCGGAGGTCATGGGAACCGGAGAGGGGGAACTGGAAGCCCAAGGGAGGAACGTGCCTGTACGCTTCCCGCCAAGGAAGTCGGCGGAGGCCCGCATTTGCCCGTGCCCCGGCCCCCGGCCCAGGGGACACAGCTGGCTCTCCGAGATCTGGCCCCAGGTCTGCTCCAGGCTGGGGTGAGCGGTCCCTGACCGCCCAAGCAGGGGTCCGTCAGGGACTGACCTGGCATGTCTGGGAGGCTGGGCCCCAGAGAGGCACAGGGCCGGCTCAGAGTCACACAGCGAGCTGGGGCCGAGCCAGGGCCCAGACTCACAGCCCAGGGGCTCCACCTCGGAGCTCCTGGCCTTCATCCCTGTGCCTCTCGAGCCCTCACTCCCCCATGCTCTCGCCTCTTACCATCTTGTTTCCTGCAGGGACACAAAGGCATCGCGGGCCTCCTCGGACCTCCTGGACCAAAGGGCGAAAAGGTGGGTGGTCAGTCCGGGAAGCAGGTGCTCTCTCCCGTCCGGGCCGGCGGGAGCCAGCGCCTGGGGCACTGTGGCCGGGGTAGTGCGGAAGTTCACGGTCGGCTCACCTCCGCTCACACGGCAGCTGGCCAGGAGCCATTAGACCCACGTTCAACACAGATGGCCTGCGTGCCGCAGGGGTGTGCCAGGTGTGCGCCCCGCACTGGAACGGAAGCACGGTTCCTGCCTGCCCGGGCCTTCCAGTCCAGCAGGAGGGAGGGACGCATGACCTGCTGACTAGAGGCGCCATTCCACCATCCGTGTGAATGTGGGCATGGAAGCCTTGCTCGGGAACGAGGCCCCCCGTGACAGCGGCGCAGCGCTTACGACGGAGAGCGAGGCCAGCCTTTCCCAGCCAGGAAGGGGCCACTGAGGCAGAGGGAGCACACGTCCATACCCCACCGCTTGGCTCCAGCTTTGGTGGAGTAGAGAAATTGTTACCGTGCCCTGCTGCACGGTGCAGGTGGGGACGTGGGGCCAGGGGGCCAAGGCAGTGGCCCTGGGTCACCTTCCGAGGCAGCACCAAACTGGCCTTTGAGTCCTACCTTAGCAGCTCAAGTTTCCCTGTTCTTGCCTCCCTCCTGCCCTGATGGCTCCGCCGGGGTAATGCCTCCTAGCAGCCGGCCCCCTACTGTTTCCTTGCCCCCCCGCACCAGTTCCCCCTTTGTGAACTGAGTCAGCGACCCCCTAACTACACCCCTGGCTTGCTGTCCAGCTGGTCCCTGCTTGGGGAAGAAGAGCCCTGCGATCAGCAGGCTTCGACATCCCACAGGAAGCTGTGGGGAGTGCCGCTCAGCACCCCGAGTGCCCCCCTCGGTCCTGAGTCGGCCCCAGCTGGCACAGGAGGGGTTCGCAGGGACCCTGAAACAAGGGGGAGCCTCCCTCCCCCCAGCCACCTGCAGCCTCAGGCCCAGTTCCTGTGGCTGCTGAGAATGGGATCCGAACCTTAAACCGGCCCTACGTCTGCTGGGGCCTCGGATGGGGCCCCAGGGTCCCCTGAGCCTTGACTGCCCCATCCGTTAAGTGGGTGGCTACCTCAGGAATGCGAGGCTAAGCCGACGTCCCCCATATGTCAGCCATAGGCACTTTCTTCGTGATAAGGTAGTAGATTAGTTCAGTCACGCGTTCAGCTACGTGACAGATATTTATGCATGGATAGTGATCATATAACGTTTTCTCAGCCCTGGGATGGGGGCTGCAGGAGATGCCCTACAAAGGGTAAAACTAGATGCAAGAGCGAATCGGCAGGCACAAGCTGGGGGCTGCTGGGAGGAGGGGGAGCAGGGTCCCAGGGGAGACCCCAAAGCACACAGCCGTGTGTGGAGCTCTTCCCCAGGATTCCTCCACGGCCCTCACCGTGAGGTGTCAGTGTCCCACGTGACACATGGGGAAACTGAGTCTCCGGGCTGCTTAAGGACTCAGTCAGGACCAGGAGGCAGCCTCTGATGTCAGGCTGTGCCTCCCAAGCCGGAAACAGGCCCGTAGATGAGCTAATGTGCTGCTCACCCGGCGAATTCCCCGTGGGGCACGTGTCTACAGAGGTCGTATCTGGAGGGCCTGGCGATGAGACTCTGGGAACAAGGAGAAGTGGGGGCTTCCTGCTGCTAAACATGTATCCCCGAGCTCTAGCCACAGTGTGGGGAGAGTGGGGAGGTCTGTATAGCAGGCTTTTGGCTCAGACCACCCTCTGATTCCTGTGTGGCCTTGGCTAGGACCCTTCTTTCCCTGGGCCTCAGTTTCCTCATCTGTAAAATGGGCCAATAGTCACAGCTGCGTAGGAGTGCTATATGGATTCTGTGGAACACCTCCCGAAGGGTCTGCCACACAGAATGCTCTTGGTAAACACGGCCCCCTCCTCCAAAGTGCCCCCGTCCGGCTGCCTCCGTCCGCAGTGGGACCAAGACTTGCGATAAAGAGCTATAGAGAGAGATCAGAGAGGAGAGGGAATCCCCACTCCCTGGGCCACCCTCTTGGGTACAACTGGTCCTGAGCCTCGGGCCAAGTCCCTCCCATTTTCGGTCTCTGCGCGCAGGAGCCACAGAGGCTCGGGGCCAAGGCGCTCCGGCTGCCAGCCCTCAGGGCTGATTTGGGCCTGGGACGGGCTCCAGCCCCAGGGATGGCTCCCTCTCCTGCCTCTCCGGCTTCCCCTTCCATCCCTGCCAACAGCCAGGGGGGCCCCGGGGGGCCCCGGCTTGACCCTACTGCCCAGAATGCACCCCCATGGGAGGTGACACCAGTTGTCAGAGCTGGAACATTCTGAGTCCCGGGGTTCGGCCGCTTGCTGCTCAGATCACGCCTTCCCTGTAGCTGGCACA
>CM052892.1:16531687-16557431 GCA_028534135.1 Potos flavus | reverse complement strand
ATCGTCCCTGCTGTCATTGTCAACAACAGCCAAGTTCATGGCCCCTTCCACGTGGGCAGTAGCGAGCTCTCCTCCCTGGGTCCTCATGACAGTGCTGCCAGGCATCACACTCCTGTTTCACAGAATCTGTCTTATGGACGAGATGCCCTAACAGGCCCCCAGCCGAGTGCAACCTGGGGCCTGCTCCCGGGGCTCCCAACCTGGATAGAAGGTTCCTGTTAAAGCTGGCTCTCTGCCCACTTGATTCCAGCAAAGACGGGAGAAAGGGACTCTTTTCCAGGGCTGAACAATGGAGCAGCCCGCATGGCCTCTCTGTGCCTCGGTGTCCTCATCCGTAAAATGAGGAGAACACCGTCGCCTGCTTCACAGGGTTGTTGGGAGTATTCAGTGACTGCCTGTGCCCGCCAGCTGTCGGAATTATTGTCACTCCGTGCTGAGCACCATGCAGGGACTCTGCACCATTTCCCAGAATCCCCAGCACTCCCTCCTGGGTACCGCCATTGTTCCTTCACCCCACTTCACCCCGGTTCCCAGCTGAGAGAAAGAGCTCCAAGACGGGAAGCTACCCGCTGAGGGTCTGAGCGGCTGCTGGTCCTGTGCAAAGCTGGGTGTGACCAAGGTCTCGCTCTGAGCTGTCTGGGTCTCCCAGCCCGAGGGCGCCTGCCTGGGGGGTGCCCAGCAGGGGGCAGTAAAGAGCACTCTCCGGGTTCCACAGCCCTGGTTCCGCGCCTGGTCTGCCCCTCCCTCTCTGGCCTCCATCTCTCCTCTCTCCGGCTGTAGCCCTAAGGAGGCTGGCTTCATCACTGATAAAGGCACTTTCCACTCTGTGGAGTGTTTGGAATTCCCTAAATTTACCAAGAGCCAGAAATATGTTCTAAAGCTGGTTGTGTCCACAGGGGGAGCAGGGCGAGGATGGCAAGGCCGAGGGGCCCCCTGGGCCACCTGGAGATCGGGTAAGCCCCCTTTTCTGTCCCCTGAACTGCCCTAGGTGCCCTAGGTGGAGCCCTAGCTTCCTGCTGTGGGGAAGGGGAGGGGGAGGCTGAGCAGGGGTGAAGCATCCAAGCATCCAAGAGGAGACCTGATGGCCCATATTTTATTGCCATCCTTGTCATTCAGGGCCCCGTAGGCGATCAAGGGGACCGCGGGGAGCCAGGGGACCCTGGATACCCCGTAAGTATCAGAGCTCCTACCCAATGGCAGCGTCAGGCACCGGGTGCCTGGGCAGTCCTCCGCCCTACTGGCCCCCGGGGAAGGAAAACAGCCTTGGCCAGGACACAAGCCCTTCCTCCCACCATTAGTGCCCAGCCTGAAGCGCGGACCCCTGAGAGAGGGCTCCAGCCAGAATCCGTGCTGGCAGGGGGCGGGCTGGACGGGGAGGATGAGGTTGGGGAGAGAGACCCCTTCCTCACAGGGCCTCAGTCTCCTGTCGTCTGTGGCCTGGAGCAGCTCTCCCGACAGAAGCAAGAGAGACCGCTGAGTGATCCCCGGCCCCCACCAGGCCCCTCCCCTCCCCTCCCCTCCCCTCTCCTCCCCTCCCCTCCCCTCTCCTCCTCCATCCTCCCTGGCAGGGTCATTTGGCAGCTTTGCAAATGAGCAAGCTGAGACGGGGACAATGACACAGGGCTAAGAGGGGCAAGGCCTCGGGGGCTCCTCCGAGTGGGAAGTTGCCCCGGCCTCAGCCCCTCCAGGATGGGCCCCCTCACCGGTCTCTCCTTGGCTTCCAGGGACAGGAGGGTGTGCCAGGCCTCCGAGGAGATCCAGGCCAGCAGGGCCTACCTGTGAGTGGTGCTCCCTGTCCCACCCCCTCCGGCCCCAGGTGGGCGGGCGGCAGTGGGGGAAGGAAGGGACCCTCCCTGCAGGAGGGCCTGGGGCAGTCCACTCTGGTTTCTCCTGCCGGATGCTGGGGGCACTCCCAGAGCCTGCACCCCCAACCCCCTCCCACCCCTCCTCCTCTAGGCGGACACTGGCCACCCTCCCCGGGAGAGAATCCTGGGGCAGCTTTGCATCCTCTCCCCTTGGTTTGCAGGGGCATCCGGGACCCCGGGGACGACCGGGACCCAAAGGATCGAAAGGGGAAGAGGTAAGAGAACTAAGGTCCACAGGGGACCCTGGGAAGGGCGGACCCCCACCCGAGCCCCAAGCAAGTAGGAGGCTGGGCTGGCAGGCGCCCTACAGAGTGCTTCCTGGCCAAGATCTCTTCACTTCCAAGGGCCTGAGGGAGCAGGGATCGTCTGCCCAAGGGCCTCCAGGAAGGGGACCACCTGTGGGGCCAGCAGTGGGATTCGAACCCAGGGCAGTCAAGCCAGAGCCAGCCATACCACACTGGAGAAGAAAATTTGGAGAAGCAAGGGGTCCAGAGGAAGGGGGCAGTAGACAGGGATGCTGGTGGTGGGAACTGAGGGGCGGTCGAGGACTTTCCCACCTCGCACCCAGGCCCCTTGTGTCTGCCTCCACTGAGGTCGGGCCAGTGCCGTCTTCCTCCCCTCAACCTCCCTCCAGGCGTGTCTCCTTCACCTGCACACCGCCTCCCTGCCCCCGCTCAGGGATATAGCCACACTCTTGAGGATCGAAGGAGAGCGAAGCCCAGCCAGCCCTGGGCCCAGGCTCCCCCTGGGAAACTGCCAGGGCCTAGAGCCTCTGCAGCAAGGGGAGCCAATGGGGGCACAGGGCCCAGAGCAGGAGTGAGGACAACACTGGCAGGTCCCACGGCCAGCCCTGGCCCTGGGCTTCCAGGCCAGAGTGATGGGCCCATTTGCAGATTCAGACACTGAGGCCCAGGAGGTGGAGGGCAGGGCCGAGCCACATAGGAGCCCACGCTCCTTTCAGTCCCCCTTCCAGAACTCCTAGGGTTCTCTCCCTCCTCCAGGCGGCCTCTGCCATGTGCCCCTTGATTTTTCAGGGACCGAAGGGGAAGCAAGGCAAGGCTGGGGCACCAGGACGAAGGGGGACTCAGGTGAGTGACCCACAGTCGGTCCCCTCCCGCCTGCCCCCCTGCCCCCCTCCCCAGAGGCCCTCATCAACTTCCTTTATGTCCCCAGGGCCTGCAGGGGCTGCCAGGGCCTCGGGGCGTGGTGGGGAGACAGGGCCCCGAGGGTGTCGCGGGACCAGACGGGTTTCCTGGCAGGGATGGCCCGGCAGGACAGCAGGTGAGCAGGACCTGGGGTTACCACATGGTGTCTCCCTGGGAGACGAGGTGTGTTCTGTGTGTTGGGGTCTGGGAGCGGGGGTTCTGCCAGAGGCCGTGGGCAGGAGGAGCCGGTGTGGAAACTGGGATGGGGCAGAACCAACATATCCAGAAATTTCCTGCATGGGGACCTGGGAATGTGGCCTTTCTGACCACCCATGCCTGCACCCAGAAGGAGCCCCCCCCTCCCTGCCCAGGGTTGCAAGTTCCCTCCTCCTCCCCATTTACAAACCGAGGCATCTCTTGTTTCACTGGTCCTGCTCTCCTCACGCGCAGGCAGGATGACCTCCCTCCTGGGGTCTGGCCTCCTTCCCTCCAGGTCCACCCAGAGTTCATCCGGACTATGAGACATCTTGCCCCCTTGGCTGCCTTTGTTTCCTGAAACATGAGAGGTCCTCCTTTGCCCTCTTTCTTTACAGGGGGAGCAGGGAGACGATGGGGACCCTGGGCCCGTGGGCCCTGCTGGGAAGAGAGGAAATCCAGGTGTGGCTGGCTTGCCTGGAGCACAGGGGCTCCCAGGATTCAAGGTCAGACTCCTGTTAATCCACTTAGCCGCCTTCCCTCCACCCCTTTGACCTTGGTACTAACTATAGTGACACTGATTATAATGTTCACCTGGGCACCCATGTCCCAGGGCCTGTGTGAAAATGGAGTCCATGGCCCTCACGTTTCTCAGGGGCCCCTGCCCCAAGCTTGAACCTGACTCACGGGAAAGTGTGTCCAGGTAGCTGGAAATCCTGGGCCCTTTAAAACCGGCAACCGGTTATTGAGCTGTCCTTGGGCGCCCCCTTGTGGGTCTTTGCGGAACAATAGATGTTGCTTGCAGCCAGGACCCTCTTCCAAAAGGCATCTTTTTAGCAAGTTTTCCCAAGCCGTGGGGGAGGCAGCCATGAGTCAATCTGAACCCAGGGCTACACACAGAAGGGAAGATTGGGATGGATGAATCAGACATGGCTCCTATGGCCTTTCCCAAGCGCAAGGTTTAGCGGGGGAGAGACTGGAACCCTCCATGGGAACAGCAGGCAGAGTGAGGCGCCCTTGGCCCAGGGAGGATTGAAATGTGGAGAGAAGGGGAGGTGGCATCCCAGGCAGGAGGAAGGGCTGGAGCAGAGGTGGGGGCGGCAGGGGGGGAACTTCATGGTCTGCTGGGAGGAAACGGTGAAGAGGAGAGGCGGGGTAGGAGATTGGAGGGGAAGTTGGAGCTTGAATTCCAGAGTAAAGAAAGAGGCTGTCCTCTTAGGGAGGTTAAAATTCTGAGCCCCCACCAGGCCTGCATCTGAGCCCCGGCATCCTGAGAGGTCAGCTGACCCTGTGGCATCACTATTCTCTCTCTTTTATGGCCCCCTTCCCCTCCCCTAGAACCATTTTCCCCTTTGGTTATTTTGGTGGTTTTTTTTTTTTTTTTAAGGGTGAAAGTGGGTTGCCCGGGCAGCTGGGTCCTCCTGGTAAACGAGGGACTGCAGGTGGAACTGGGCTTCCTGGGAGCCAGGGGGAGCCTGGATCCAAAGGGCAGCCGGTGAGTAAGCCCCCAGGGAATACAGATGTTCTCATACTCGCACGCACACACTCACGTTCACACATGCGCACACAGGCCCGGAAGCTTCCCGCCCGCTCTGTGACAAGGGCAGAGTGACACCCTCTCTGAGCACCAGATACTCCTCTGCCTCCCCTGAGTGGTGGGGCGGGGGGAGGGAGGAGGCTGAGACGTGAGATCCGAGTGGTCCCTTCAGAATGAGGACAGGTGGTGGATCACGACCTGAACCCGAAATAACCTCACATCTAATAAAGAAATTCAATCTGTGGTTTAACAAACATCTCACAAGGAAAAGTCGGGGCTCAGATGACTTCACTGGAGAATTCTAGTCAAAGTTAAGGGAAGAAGTAATACCGATTCTGCATACTCTTCCGGAAGATTGGAGAGGAGGGAATACTTGTCAGCATATTCTATGAAGCTTGCATTACCCTGATGTCAAAGCTGGACATGGCGAGAAAGCTCCAGACCGATATACCTCAGAAATATAGATAGAGAAATTCTCAACACAATTTTAGAAAAGCCAATCTGAGAACGTATTCAAAAGATAGGACATCAAGACCAAATGAGGTTTATCCCAGGAATGCAAGGATGGTATAATATTTGCAAAAAAGTCAGTATAGTGCACGATATTAACAAACTGAGAAGGAAACCCCATTTAATTCTCCCAGTGGATGCAAGAAGAGCACTTAGCAAAATGCAACTCCATTTCCGATAAAAGCGCTCCGTAATCTCGGTAAGGAAAAAGGAGCTTCCTCAACTGGGAAGAGGGCATTCGTGAAAAATGGGTGGCTAGCATCATACTTAATAGTGAATGGCTGACTCAGTCGAAGCAGAAACGAGTCGAAGATATTCGTTCTCACTACTTCTGTTCAATATTGTATGGCAGTTCCCGCCGATGCCATCAGGAGTGAAAAATAAATAAAAGGCATTCACGTTGAAAAGGAAAGAAGTGAATCTTTCCATTTGTAGATGAAATTATTGTCTAGAGAGGAAATCCAGTGGAATCCACAGTAAAGCTACTAGAACAAGTGAGTATAGCAAGATGGTGGGATATCAGTGTTTCTATACGTAGCCACGATCAGAACTTGAAATCTAAAAAGCAATACTATTTATAATAGCAGAGAAATAGGAAATACTTAGAGATACCTATGACACTAGGTATACAAGACATGTGCCTTGAAAAACTGCAAAGCATTTCTGAAATACACTGGTCCTAGGTCCATTGACCTAGGAGATTCTGCGTTCACTGGTCAAAGACTCAGTATTGTCTTTTTTCCTCCAATTGGTATATGAATTCAACCCAATCCCAATCCCATCAGGCCTTTCTCAGGGAAAATAACAAGCTGAGTCTAATAATTATTTGGAAATGCGAAAGGCCTGGAATAACCAAAGCGAGTTGAAAAGAGAAGAGTAAAGTTGGGGGCCTCCTAGTAGTTGATTTCAAGACTTATTATAGAGCTACAGTGATCAAGAAGGTAGAGTACTGCCATAAATATACTAATAATTGATCAAAGGAACAGCATAGAGAGTCCAGAAATCTATTCACGCATACATGGATAACTGATTTTTGACAAAGTTGCAAAAGCAACTCGGTGGATACAGAAGAGTATTTTCTAGCAAGTGGTGCACGGACAATTGGATACCTTATACCACGTACAAACATGAACGGAAACCTAAAATGCTAAAACTTTTAGGAGGAAGCATAGAAGAAAATCTTTGAGACCTTGGGTTATACAAAGCTTTCTTAGATATGACACCAAAAGCATGATCCATTTAAAAAATATTGATAAATTGGGCTTTATCAAAATTGAAAGCTTCTGCTCCTCAAAAGACACTGTTAAGAGAAATGACAAGCCACATACTAGGAGGAAGTGCAAATTCTGTATCTAGTGAAGGATTTGTATCTGGAATACGCAAAGAACTCTCAAAACCCAATAATGAGAAAAGAAGCACCCCAATAAAGAAATGAGGCAAAAGACTTGAACAGACATTTCGGAGAAGGTTGTACAAATGGCAAATCAGCACATGAAGGAAACTCTATCACTAGTCATGAGACAAACGCTCATTAAAGCCACAATGAGTGCTCCTGCACACCTGTTGGAATGGGACACATATTATTGTTTTTGAAGATTTTATTTATCTGAAAGAGAGAGAGCACAAGTAAGGGGAGGGGCCGAGCAAGGAGCCGGATGCGGGGCTCCATCCCAGGACCCCGAGATCATGACCCGAGCGGAAGGCAGACGCCTCACCAACAGAGCCACCCGGGTGCCCCAGAATGGTAAAAAGTTTTAAAGACTGAACAGAGCATTGGCAAGGACGTGGAGCCACTGGAACTCTCCTCCGCAGCACACCGGAATGTAAAACGGTACAACCGCTTTGGAAACCTGCCGGGCAGTTCCGTTAAAAGTTAAGCATATAACCCTGGCCTCCAGAATCGTTCGCCCCCGATCACAGGGGCACAGGGTCCTCTGTGTGAATATGAGCGAGTTCCTGCTCTCGGCGAGCCTCAGTGTTCTCATCTCTAACTGGGCGTGTCGTGCCTCCCCGGGCAGAAGTCGGAACACGCATGCGTGGTGGTCCCTGCAGAGCCCCTGGCACGTAGGGGCCCACAGCTAATGGGCTTATTCTGAGGGACACAGTCCTTGATAGAGACTGTGTGATGGGTGGGGAAGAGCCTGCGGGTCCTCTCATTCTCTTCCTTGAAGACCTGGGACGGGAGCTCCTAAGCATTCTAGAGCCTTCCTCATGGAATCCTTGAGCTGGCCTCTGCTGTCTCATGCGACAGACAGCATAGGCCCCCACCCCCTCGGAGCCCAGGCCGACCGGTGTCCAGTGTGCGAACCGGCCACACTCATCTGGTTGCCTGGGGATGGAGTCGCTGCCGTCCGTGGGAGGAGGCAGGCCCTGGGGTCCTGGGTGACTGGCCGGGCGTCCTGTCCTGGCCCCACTCACCCCACGTCATTCCTCTGTCCCCGCAGGGTGACTCCGGCGAGATGGGCTTCCCAGGAATGGCTGGCCTCTTCGGACCCAAGGTACAAATTCCCACTGCACCCCGCTCCTGTTGGGGTTCCACCCACCCGCCTCTTTGTTTGCTTATCCATGTGTTTACTCAACGAAGATTTCTTGAGCGCTCACGATGTGGGCTGGAAAGCCTCCAGAATCAAGCAGGGACATCCTCGGTCCCCAGAACTCACATTGCAGCAGACCTAGGTTCTAAGCCCGGCTCAGTTTACCTGCTCTGTGCATTAGGCAAGTTACTTTGTATCTCCGGGCCTCAGTTTTGTCAGCTGTAAAATGGGTGTGATAAGCGTAGCGGGTTGTAACCGTGAGGTCAGAGCAGAGGCTTACACCATATAGCACAGAGCCTGCAAACAATCGTGGACATTTGTCGCTCTTCCTGGAGCCCCTCAGGTAAGGCCTCTCTTGACAGGGAGGGCAAAGTGTGGCCAGCCCCCAGGGGTCATGGAGCTGCTGGAGACCCCACCCGGCGGCCACCCAGACACAGACAGCCCTTCCTCTGCCTCCTACAGGGCCCCCCTGGAGACATTGGCTTGAAAGGCATCCAGGGCCCGCGGGGGCCCCCTGGCTTGATGGTGAGTCCTCCCGTGGTCTGTCCTAGCAGGGACTGTCGCCCAGGCCCAAGGCCGGCCAGCCGTCAGCTGGGTGGATGCCTGCCCTGCTCCTCCTGCCCCTCAGGCTCGAGCCCCCTCTGCCCACAGCCTCCACCCCCATCGCCATCCCTTTGCTTCTGCCGGCCCCTTTCACCTGCTCCCTCCTCCCCATTGCCCCCCAAGGCACACAGGAGGGGCCCAGAATGTGCGTGGCCCCTGCTTGAGGAAGACTCCCTCTGTCACTGTGGGACACTCAGGCTGCCGTCTCCTCTCCTGTGCCTGGGACTCTGTTCCCCAGGCCCCGGGATGAGGACACACAAACCTTTGTCTCTCCTTTAGGGAAAGAAAGGCATCATTGGGCCCCTCGGAATCCTGGGACCATCGGGACGCCCGGTACGTGTAGGGAGCTGGCCAGGAGGACCACAGGGACAAGCTTGTCTCTGTGACCCAGGGCCAGCCCAAGCCTCAGTTTCCCCATCTTGGAAATAGAACTTCCTCCCTGAGTCCTCTCTTATGGGGCCTGTGATTTATTGCAGGGTCCAAAGGGTGACAAAGGCAGCCGAGGGGACTTGGTGAGCTGATGGGCTGGGGGAGGGCAGTGCTTCAGTGGGTGGGGGAGAGGAGAGTTGGGGGAGGGGTGGAGGGCAGAGCTCAGCCCGGTCCCCTAACTATCTCTCTCTGCTTCTGTCCTCCTCCAGGGATTGCAAGGTCCGAGGGTGAGTGGGCTAGGGTACGGGGGCTGGTGGGCCAGGGGAGTGGGGCAGGGTGGGCGCTCTGGGCTCCCCTACCCATGCCCACTGAAGTCCTCAGGCGTGCTCTTTCCCTCTGGACCTCAGTCATCCATCACTACCCCTCTGTTCTGGGCACACCACTGTCCCTCGGTCTCGGGTCTGCTCTAGGAGGCCTGGGGTGGGGAAGATGGAAGGCCTTTGATCGGGGCCTCACTGTTCTTCTCTTCCTCCAGGGTCCTCCCGGTCCCAGAGGGCAGCCTGGCCCACCGGTAGGTACTTGTGCTCAGTGCCCCCCGGAAGTCTAGGCCAGGAGGGGGAGCTTGGAATGAGACCCAGATGCTCATCTTGGCCCTGACCTCACGAACTTCCCCAGACTTCTAGGAGAGCGTAGAGCGGCCCTGGCCGGACCAAGCCTCTAGAAGGGCAGAGACCAGTTTTGCACGTCCTCTAGTGCCCGGATGGCCCCTCCAGGCTCCTGACAGCCCCTGGGACCCCCGCACCCGGTCCCTCTCAAATAGTGACTAAGCCTCTTCTTTTGCAGGGTCCGCCAGGGAGCCCTATCCACTTTGTAAGTTGGAGAATGTTCTCTTTTGCCCATTTGGGGTGAGGCCTGGGAGGGCAGGGGGCTGTTGGCAGCTGACCTCTTTTCTGGGTCATAATAGCTAGGACCCTAAGCTAGGGATGCCCGTGAGCATTTGTCCTTCCATCCTGGACCCTGGACTCTGCAGCAGCAGAAAGAGCCCAGAAGTGGGGTGGAGAATCCCGGTTTTAGGCAGGATGCCTAAAACCTAGGAAGCCGCTCCAGCGGCTGGGCTCCTGGTCCTGTCCGCGTCCTCCGTGCAGATCCGCTGATTGCCAAGGGTCTAAACAGGTTCTGATGTCAATTCGAGCTTGAAGGACAGCAGCCAGGTGTCCTACAGTTTGACTCAGTTCTGACACTGTGCACCAGGATGAAGCGCTAGACCCCACGGGTCCCCAATCCTGCAGGACTCCTTCCCCATCCTGCCCAGCCCAGATGCAGCTTGTCACCCGCGCCCCTGACCGACTGAGGGTCCCACGCCCCTCACCGGCATCAGTGAGTGTGCTAGAGCGGCTCTTAGATCAGAGAAGCATTTCACTTACTGGCTTAGCGGTGTTTTATTTATTTATTTATTTTTTAATAATTTATTTATTTTTTTAATTAAAGCATAATGTATTATTTGCCCCAGGGTAGCGGTGTTTTATAATATACAGCAAGGCCTTGGGAACAGCCAGATGGAAGACAGGCACAGGGCAAGGCATGAGGCAGGGGCTCAGAGCTCCCGAGCCCTCTCCAGGCGGCCACTCTCCCCAAGCCTCCACGCCGTCACCAGCTAGGAAGCTCTCCGAATACCAGCCTTTTGGGTTTTCATGGCGGCTTCATTACGTAACCGTAATGGATGAAATCATTGGCCGTGGGAGATGGATGCCATTTCCATCCCTTCTCCTGCCCCAGGGGTGAGGGGTTGGGATGGAAGGTTCCAGCCCACCTCTCACAAGGTTGCTTCCCTGGGCAAGCTATCCTTTGGTTGCCCAGGGGCTTTCCAAGAGTGGCCTCATTAGGGTGACAAAAGACTTTTCTCAGGTTTTAGGAGTTCGGTGCCAGAAAGAGGGTCAAAGACCAAATCTCTGTTTCTTACAAATGACAATATCACAGGGTCTCTTCACCTCAGATTCTGAGTCCAAAGAGGGTCGGGCAAGGGAGCAGAGTGGAGGAGGGAGGCTGTGTTCCTCCCTGGTGGGTACCGGCCTGAAAGTACGGCCCCTCGCAAGCCCCCCGCCCCCGGCCCAGGGGTCCTTCCCCATGTTACCACTGCCCCCGCTGAGGGTTGCGGTCAGGCCCTGACAGCGTGTCCCGCCCCTGTCGCCCCCACAATGGCTGAGGGGAACCCAGCAGGAGCAGGAGCCCCTCAGATTCTCTGCTCTTCTCATCTCTCAGCTTCTCAGATCCCGCCAGCATCATCCACAAAAATGAACGGACGGTCCCGGCCTCCCCTCAACACCTTCCCTAGCCCTTCTCATCACTAAGGAAGCCAGAGAGCTCAGGGAAAGTGAAGGGATCCAGACAAAAATCATTTCCCTCTAAGAAAAAGGAAAATTAGAGGATTTTGAATTTTGCGCACGGTAGCGGACGTACTGAGTGTGATAGGCAGATGCTGTTAGGCGTGTTCCCCCTGGATTAGCTCACTGATTCCCCTCAGGGTTCTGAGAGTGTTACTGCCATGCCCATTCTCAGGATACCGATGCCGAGAGACCGTAAGCAAGCGGCCCAAGTCCCGCAGTCACCAAGTACCAAGGCCGAGATTTGAACTTGAGAAACACCTCTAGCGTCTGGGCTCTGGGCCTCTTGGGCTTTACCCAACATCAGAGTCTCCCTGTCACTGTTTTCACAGCAAGACCTCTTCTGGCAAGCCCCGTGCTAGGGCTGGAGGTACAGGTGCGAGACAGTTACACAGAGAAGGGGGCCGCCCCCAGCCTGGGGGTGAGAGCACCAGGAAAGAATTCCCACAGAAGCTGCTATCTGTAAGATGAGTATAGGGCAGGGTTTCTCAACTGCAGCTCTTGTGGACGTTTGGGGGACCAGATGATTCTTTGGTCCCCTGCGAGTGATTGTAGAATGTTTGGCAGCATCCCTGGCCTCTACCCACTAGATGTCAGGAGCACCCCCTCCTCCAGTTGTGACAGCCAAGAAGTCTCTGGATGTAACCAAATGTGCCCTACAGAGCAACATTGCCCCCCATGGAGAGCCACTGGAATAGTAGATAGGCAGATGGAGCATTGGAGGGAAAGAGGAATGTTCCAGGCGATGGGAGCAGCATGTGCAAAGGCCCTGTGGCCAGATAGAGCATGGTGCTTAGCAACTTAGCAGTACAATAGTGTGTCGGGTGCATAGAGCATATGTGGGCAAGGGAAGAGAGGCTGGGCCAGAGGCCACAGTACTCAGGCCAAGTCTTATAACCACATGGAGGAGGTTAGACTTAATCCTGTGGGCGATGAAATTCCTGGAGAAAGGGAGAGGAAGGATCAGCTCTGATTCTCTTTGTAAGTGGAGGAAGGACAGAGAGTTGCACAGAAAGCAGGTGACTTGGCCACCGGGCTCAGACCCTGGGTCCCCTTTCTCGGTGAGTCCGGGGAATCCTGGGGGGTGGGGTAGGGTACACACCCAGTCTTCTCTTTGCACAGCAGCAAGATGACCTGGGAGCAGCTTTCCAGACATGGATGGACACACATGGAGCACTGAAAGCAGAGGTACCCCGGGACGGCCGCCCACGTGGGATCCCTCCCTGAGGGAGACAGAAGGGACGGCTCGCGAGTGGTCAGTGCCCTCCTCGTGGGCTGCCTCGAGAGTTCCACAGCTCATCGGTTCCCTGAGCCGGAGGCTGGACAGAGTTGATGCTGCTTCGGCTGTCTTAGGATTCACAGTCCAGGGAGAGGGCAGCCCGGAAGAGCCCGTTGTCTTCCTTCCATCCTGGGGATGGTCAGTGGAAAGACCTCCACTGACCCCTTCTGAAGGGATCTGAGGCCACTGTCTCGTGCCCTGTCCCCTCTCACGGCAGCCCCCAACCCATTCCTGACCCCCAGTTTCCTTATCTGTCAAGTGGAGGGAGCCCCATCGTGCCCCTGGGAACTCAGGGACATCTCCTGTGTAGCAAGGACTCGGGGCCATGGAGGCTAAGACCCTCGGGCCGGGCCAAGACCTCAGGGGCCGGTGGCCCCCCTCTCTCTTCATGACAGGGTTACAACCATCCAGACCGGCTGGTGCTGGACCAGGGAGGGGAGATCTTTAAAACCTTACACTACCTCAGCAACCTCATCCAGAGCATTAAGACGCCCCTGGGCACCAAAGAGAACCCCGCCCGGGTCTGCCGGGACCTCATGGATTGTGAGCAGAAGATGGTGGATGGTATGAGGGCTTGTGGGGTCTGAAGAGAGAGCTTCCTGCCCCCGGGGCTGGAGCAGGCGGGGCAGGGGAGTTCCCGGAAGGGCTGGGCAGAGGCACCATTCAAGTCTTGGCTCACTGGGGCCAAGTTTCTGTCCTTGGGGAGGCAGGCACACGAGCAGTCCCGTACCTGCTCGGCAGTCACTGAGCCTCACAATATGGCGGACCTTGTGCCTCCTGCGGTGCAGGCGAGTGGTTTCACCCTTTCAGAGCCCACAGACCTGCAATGGGGACAACGATTTCAGGGCAAGGAGACAAGAGCTTTGGCAGGATAAGCCCCCAAGGGCCAGGAGGGGGCAGGGGCTGGGGGAGGGGGCTGTCGTGGGTGCCCTGAGAGACAGGATTTCCCCCCTTTCTGTCCACACCTCTTCCCTCCACTGACAAGAGGGTGGACCAGCGTCTGGTCCCAGTCTTTCAGCTGTGGGGCCTTTGGCTTCCTTGGAAGCCCCGTGGGGAAACCAGATACCGACACAGGTGTCCAGCAGATGGGGGGGAGCCGGCTTCCCCCTCCTCCCCAGGCAAGCCCCTAGGAGGATCACTAGCCTTGGGGGAGAACCCATTCAACTAGATGAGCCCTAAATCCTTGGGGCTGGTGATTCAGCCACTCTCAGGCCTCAGCTGTCCCGTCTGTAAAATGGACCCTTCACAGTAGCGGCGTGGGCAAGTACTCAGCCGCGTGGCCCCTCCAGGGGCTCTGCCAGCTGTGAGCTCTGCCCAGAGCCTTCCCTTCCATCTCAGTGGCCTCTGGGATCCTTTTCTGCTCCCTTTCCCGACTTCGGGTCCAACTGGGGCTCAGCAGGTCCCAAGGTTCGGGGTCTACCTGCAGAGCGGGGCCCTGGGCTCCCTCCCCCTCACACCTGTGCCATCCCCCCTCCACGTCACCCGCAGGTACCTACTGGGTGGACCCAAACCTTGGCTGCTCATCCGACACCATCGAAGTTTCCTGCAACTTCACCCATGGTGGACAAACATGTCTCAAGCCCATCACGGCCTCCAAGGTACCTGTGCGCCCCCCATCCGCTGCCGGCGGGCCCTCTCCACGCCCACCCGGCCCTGGGCCACCGCCCAGCCGAGTTTCGGTCTGAGCCTTGACTGGCCTCCTGCGCGGCTTCTTTGTGACCCTCGGTTTTCTCACCTACAAATCGGGGGATGAATTGTTCTAAATCCGTGGTTTCTACACCCTTTCGCGATGTATGCTGTTAATGGTTTTTATTTCAAATAGAACTTTCTGCCCCATACCTAAAACAGCATAGTTGGCCAAGCTGGCCGGGCTTGGAGAACCAGGAACCATCAGTACAAACTAAGTCATGGTGCCCGAGGCGTGCATGACGGGTTTAGCTGATGTTCCGTGCCTGCTTTCCGCGTGCCTGTCCCCCGGCTGAGCACTTGAGGTGGCTTAGGGCTGCTCAACAGCAAAGCAGGGTGCCCGGCGGCAGTGGGGTACCCCACGGTGGACTGTGGGTCCACAGGGATGGCAAGTCCTCCATATGGGAGGATTCAGGCTCCAGGGAGAGGACCCCCCTGCCTGTAGGGAAGGCAGGGGCCCAGAGACCCATCCCATCCCATCAGCCCTCCTGGGGAGGCTCCAGGAGGTGTCTGAGGCTGACTGGGTCAGACCCAGGGTTTGAGAATCTCTACGTGGGCCCGCGGGTCAGCAGGGCTTGCTGGGTCCCTACCATGTGCCAGACGCTAGGATTCAATAGGAAACACAGTAGCCTCACCAAGGACCTCCCCCAAGCCTGGCCCTCCCCTCCCCAACTCTGAGTCTGAGCCAAACCCGTCCGGCAGAGGGGGGAGGCCACAGTTGGCACCTGCATGGGTGGAAATCCCCATCAGGAACAATGGCCACCATTTTGTACCGATCTCAGCCTGTAAATTACTGATGTGGTGGCTGGAGAAGCCCTTGTGGGGCTTCCTATGATCGCAAGATGCCCTTGACGATCAAGAAACTTTGGAAAAATAAAGATTTGTTACTTACGGGACCTGGAAACTACACAGCACACTGGGGGCCACCCAGCCAGGTTGCGGGGGAGAGAGAGAGAGAGTGCACGAGCCTGGGGTTCTGCTTTTATTGGGGGCCACGGTCGGGGGCTTCGGGCTTCCCGGGCTCACTCTTAATTGGTGAATTGAAAACATAAGAGCAGGAATTTAAAGCACAGGAAGAGAAAAAAAACCAAGCGGCCCAAATGGCCAGCTTTGACAATCCCGAAGTCTAAAACAAAGGAGGCTCAATGCGGGGAGGCAGCCGGGCTCTTCCTCTAGCCCGTGGCTGGCAAAGTGTTTATTCGAGATTGCAGGCTTCGAGGTGGATGCCTAGGCAATCAAAGCTTCAATCAGGCCCTTGCATCACACAAAGAAAAATCAGCCGTCCGGGCTTTCGGGGCACCCACAGAAGCCACGAATCTTGTCCTTGTTTGAGGTCACTGCCATTTCTGGCATCTTGGGACTTAGATAGGGTTGGGGAGGCCACTTCTCATTTCTCTAGATCTAGGGCTAGTTCCTCTTCCTCTCCAGGCTTTGGGATCCCAACTCAGCTCCAGAGACAGCCCCCACTCCCAAGCGCCCATGCCGTGGGGGGGGGAGGATCGGGTGACTTAGGACTCTCATAGATCAGGCAGCCCTTGGTGCTGCTCTCCCTTCATCGTCACTCCTTGGCTCTGGACCAGTTTGCACAGACTTCTGTTTTCCTGTGTTGTCTCAAGTGGGCACACATCTGGGAGTGAAGCTGGGAAATGCTTACCAGGAAAGAGTTTCTCCCCGCGCCCTCCAGAGGGAGGGGAGGATCTCTGAGAGCCCCGGGCAGCCGGCCTGGCCCTTCCTCACCGCTGCGTCTCTGCTGCAGGTCGAGTTTGCCGTCAGCCGGGTCCAGATGAATTTTCTGCACCTGCTAAGCTCTGAGGTCACACAGCATATCACCATCCACTGCCTTAACATGACTGTGTGGCAGGAGGGCACAGGGCGGACCCCGGCCAAGCGGGCTGTGCGCTTCCGGGCCTGGAACGGGCAGATCTTCGAAGCAGGAGGTCAGTTCCGGCCAGAAGTATCAGTGGACGGCTGCAAGGTAACCCTTGGGGCCACTTACGGGCCCCTCATGTGCGGACAGGTTGAAAAGATGAGTTTTTATTATAAAATAGTATGTAACAGCATAATACATACTGGTATATTACATCAGTATATTAGTATCATCTAGTATATTGTATCAGTATAATATTAGTAAATACATATAATTTTTATCTTTGTGTAATAATTTTATTGTAACAGTTCTATAAAATCCCTCGTATTCACCAACCTCTCTGGGAAACTTTGGAGAAGAGATCTGGCTGATAAAAATTCCACAGGCTGTTAACTTGCAAGGCTGCTTGTTGAAGAATGTATTTCTATTCTCTCTGCCACCTCCCCCCCCACCCCGGCCAGGCTAATTTCTGTTAACATTTTTGATTATTTTTATATACCCGAGATTGGGGGAGGGGGGGTTGTTGGTGGAGAGGGAGGCAGAAAGTTGTCCAAAAAACTAGTTTCGCAAGGTTAAACAAAACTAGTAATACACAATGTGAGTGAAGATGTGGGGAAACCAACACTCTTGCACAAAGCTCTTTGGAAGAAAACTGGTAGAGGCTTTCGGGGTAGCAGTTGTATAAATACAGGGATACCCCAGAGATATTGTGGGTTTGGTTCCAGACCGCTGCAATCATATGAATATTGCAATAAAGTAAGTCTAATTTTTTAGACGTAGAGTGAGCGAATGCTGTTGGAACGATAACACTGACACACTTGCTTGATGCGAGATTGCCACTAACTTTCAGTTTGTCAAAAACACAACATCTGGGAAGCTCAGGAAAGCGCAGTGCAATGAAACGAGGTATGCCCGGATATCCAGCGTATACACAAAGCCTCAGAAATGTATGTGTCCTTCCAGCTGCTTCTAGAATTTGTTCTAGGGACCCGAGGAGAGGAGAAGAGCGTGCACAGAGGTTTAGCCACAGTGATATTGATTACAGCATTCCTTACCCAAATAGACATAGTGGCAGCAATCTAAGTGAACGAATACAGGTCTTTGCTACAGCGAAATGCTATGTGTGCCTTACAAAGGCTGAGAAGGCTGACAGGGACATGCACATGTAGATGATGAGGGTCCTGATAGTTTCACGCGTACTTTCCCTCTCTGCTCAGGTCCAAGATGGCCGCTGGCATCAGACGCTTTTCACCTTCCGGACCCAGGACCCCCAGCAGCTGCCCATCATCAGCGTGGACAACCTCCCTCCTGCCTCATCAGGGAAGCAGTACCGCCTTGAAGTTGGACCTGCGTGCTTCCTCTGACCTCTGACCTCCTGGCTCCTCTAGGCCTCGAGGGGGAGGGAAGAGGAGGAGGAGGCACAAGGAGGGGACCTAGGGGCAGGTGGGCCCAGGAAAGGCAGCTCACCTGCCCAGGGATTCTTGGGTAGGCCCCAGCTGTTGTCTGCCCGGTAGAAGTGGCTGGAGGGGGGCAGGTGGCAGGGGACTGGGTATCCTTGGGACCAGCTCACTGATCCCAGCTCAGCCCCAAAGACCAACCAAAGAGCCAGCCAGAGCGAGCTGGGCCTGCAAGCCGCCTGAGCCCCACGGCCTGTCTCCCAGCTCTGTGGCCACCCCCTGCCCTCCCGAGCTTCCTGCCCCAAGAGCCCCACGTTCCAGCCAGCTCGAGGGGAGGGGGCATCTCGCCAGCTGGACCCTGCCGGGGAGCTTTGATGTGCAATATTAGAGAGGAGACATGAAAAAGGAGAAAAGGAAAGAAGGATATATATTTTATTTAAACAAACACAAAGAAGGTGCATTACTATTTTTTCACCTGGGAAAGAGGTGAGAGAAGGAGCAGCCAGCGGGTGGGAAGCGGTGAGGCCGAGAGGGGGCGGCGCGACCTTCGGGGCTGGGGCACCCCCGCTAGCTACCTCCCACTGTGAAATCGCTGGTGCTCGCAGTTGTCTCGTAGCGTATGTGATTTTTTTAAGGAACAAAAAAAAAAAACCTATTTAAGATTCTGAAGGTGCTACCGTTTTTGCCAGACTTTGAAGAACCATTTCGATGTGGATTATCATCCACATTCTCCTCTCTCCTCCAAATGACAAAGTGTGGAGAATCTAAAAATGTTCCTAGTATCCCCCTTGTGCTCATCAGGTAATTGACTACGTGTGGGGAGGGGAAGGAAAAAGGAAAAGAAAAAAAAAAGCAAAGCCAAAAAGAAAAAAAAAAAAGGAAAAGAAAAGGAAAAAAAAAAAAAAGAAAGAAAGAAACCTACCAGAAACAGAAGCAGAAAGATTTACCTTTTAATTTATGGATTTTGAAGTGTTTGTCCTTTTAAGGCAGGAGGAGGCCTGAGCATGAAGGATTTGGGCTTGGCCTGTCGTGGCCCTGGAGGGAAGTTAGGCTTGTCTTGGAAGGTGGGATCTAGACTGGAGAGTCATGGGAGACGACTTGACCTTGAAGAAACCAGTTGTAAGAGTAGTGTTGGGTCGGCACTGACCTTGGAGGTGGGATATCAATTTGGAGCCATCTTCCCAGCCCCCGTACCATTCCCTAAGATCCTCCCTTCGAGGAGCTTGTCCCTTCCAAGACGCAGCCATCACTCTTGCTTTTCCATCGTCATTAAACCCTCTAGAAACCTGGCGTCATTAGCTCCAAGTTAAATGTGGGCTGAGGAGAAAGAATAATTATGGGGATCTCGGGGTTCAGCATGATGGGGAGAGTCAGTGTCATCGGAGTTGTCCTCTATCAGAGAAGCAGTCAGCACCCAGGTTGGATTTGAGGTTATTTTTAAGTATGGAATTATTTTTCTAGAAGGGGAAATGTTATGTGAACGTCTATTTGTGTCTTGTTTTTTTTTTTTTCTAAAGTTGTGTCTCTTTGGGGATTGGATTTGATTTTCATTATTTAATACCTCAGTCCGGCCCACCTTCCCCACCAGACACTTCCTGTACGCCTCGCCCTCCCACCCCAGCAAAGACGCTCCCCCCGGAAGTGTGTTGCAGCAGCTCGGGCCTCATCTCAGCCCTCGCTTCCCGCCCCCGCCCCCCAAACCCCACCGCCAGTCTCCACCTGGCCTCTGTCTTGTTCTTGGGATTTTCTGCTGTCCTCGTTTATGTCTGTCCACATGTCAGTGTGTTAAAACCCCAGTGGGTTCTATTTCTCCTTTTCCCTTCTGGATTTTAAATAAATATTTAAAACTGAGGCAATGGAATGACGCATCTGTGGCTGTGTGCTTCTTTGGAAAGCCCGGAGGGAGGTTTCTGGCCGGGCTGGAGAGGAAAGATGCTCAGAGGATGCTGCTTCCCCCAAAGGAGGTGGGTACGGGGGGATACGGCACCAGAGCAGGTGGGGGGCGAGGGGGCGGGGAGACGAGCGCTAAAAGTGAGCGGGTCCAGGTCCCAGGGTGCATCCGTTTCTTAGGGTTGCTATAACCGTACCACAAACCTAGAGGCTTAAAACAGCAGAAATGCGTTCTCTCCCAGTTCAGGAGGCTGGAGGTCTGAAATCTGAGTGGTGGCAGCTCTGCGATCCCGCTGACGCTTCTAGGAGAGGTCCCTCACCTGGGACAGCTTCTGGTGGCCCTGGGCATTCCTCGGCTTTTCCATGTGCGGTGCCATAGTCCCCTCTTTTTATAAGGACGCCAGTCCTGCTGGTTGAGGACCTACCCTAATGAGCCCATCTTGGCTCAATTACGTCTGCAAAGACCCCATTTCCATGTAAGGCCACATTCACAGGTAATAAGCTTAGGACTTCGACATAGCTTTTGGGGGACACGATGCAACGCATGACACGCAGGGAGGAAGTATATCGAGGTTAATATGAACAATTACTTTTTTTTTTTTAGTGTAGTAACATACATAGAAGACTTACATTTTTATCATGACATTTAGTGTATTCACCCTATACAACCTGTGCGACCATCTAGTTCTAGAACATTCTCGTCACCCCCGAAGGAAACTCCATACCTGGGAAGCAGTCGCTACCCGTTCCCCTCTGCCCAAACCCCTGGAACACCACTAACCTGCTTTCTGACTTTGCCTACGGTGGCTATTTCACATAAAAAGAATCCTATTTCAGATCAATTGAATCCTGTGTTGCAGAGGGGAAAGTTCAGTAAATTTGATATCTTCTCCCCGCCCCCTCCCCCAGAAAGCTCACAATAGATGACCTTCTTTCCGGTAGCATGAGTTCAAGGTTCATACCCATACAGTAATTCATCCCTTTTTATGACTCGATAATATTCCACTGTATAGTTGTAGCACTTTTGATTATCCGTTCATCCGCTGACAGATGTTTGGGTTGTTGCCATCTGGAGATGCGTCTGAGGGGCTCTGAGTCTGGTGGAGGCAGCTGGAGGAGTGGAAACTTGCGTGGTTAAGAGCTAGGAAAGCAGGACCAGGAGGCCAGAGTGGGGGGCCTGGGGGCGCGGGGAGCAAAAGGAGAGCGTGGCTGATGTACTCTCAACACAGGACGATGGTGGGGGGGCGGTGACACTCTGTATTAGCCAGGGTCTCCAGAGAAATGGAACCAATGGGATGTGTGTGTGTAAAGAGATTTATTATAAGGAATTGGCTTACGTGATGGTGATTCCCGGCAAGTCCCAAGATTTGCAGAGTGAGATGGCCCATTCAAGACCCAGGAGAGCAGATCGTATCATTCCCGGGTAGAGCCTGGCAGAACCAAGAAGAACCAATGTTTCAGTTCATGCCTGAAGGCATGAAAAGACTGAGGCCCGTCTCAATCAGTCAGGCAGGAGGAATTCTCTCTTATTCAGACTTTTAACACTCTTCAGTCCTTCGACAGATTAGACGAGGCCCACCCACACGTGGTTGGGGGAGGCAATCTGTTTTACTCAGGTTATCCATTCAAATGTCAGTCTCATCTAAAAACACCCTCATAGCTGTGCCCAGCATGTTTGACCAAATATCTGGGTACCCCATGGCCCGGCTAAGTTGACATATAAAATTAACCATCCCAAGCTGAGGCTCTCAGTAACCGAGGATGTGTGACGGTTTGCCAGGTGAGGAAGGACACCGGGAGAAGAGGGAGCAGCACCTGCCAAAGCTGGGAAGTACAGGGAGCACTGTCTATTTGGGGAACAGTATACCCACTGTTCAAAATGGTGCTACAGGGTAGGAGATGGGGAGCCCCAGGGTCCTGGGCTGGGTATAGAGCAAGCTACAGTTGCACAGGAGAGCTGGGTTTGAGCTGCAGCAGGGCGCCGTCGAGCTGTCCAGGAGGCAGCTGGCTGGGCTGGAGGACAGGAAAGAGGTCTGTGCCACGCTCAGAACTGCAGGGGGATCAGCAGCCTCTGCGGGGCTCTCAGGACCTAGAGGGAGTGAGAGAGTCAGGAGGAAGGGACAGAGGGGAAGAGAAGGATGGTTATGTGAAAACCGTGACACTCACAACTCCCAGTCGGCATCCCAGGAGGGCTTCTGGGAGGTGGCCAGTGAGGCCCCTGACCCTGGCCCAGCTCCTTCCCAGCAGGGGCAGGTAGGAAGTTGTTGGGGACCAGAATGTAGCTCTTTGGGGGTGGGCAGCCGCCGTGGTTCCCAGTCTCCTGTTGCACAACTGTCAGGAAACAGCCAGACTGGACTTCCCGGCAGCCCTGTCCTGTGTTTGCTCTGTCCACAGTGAATCAAGCCACCGCCGTGGACAGTCACATTCCACTAATGACCAACTGCCCCATGCTGGTTAAAGCACCGAGGGGCAAGCAAGACGTGCAGAGGCTGGCAGGTGGATTCTAGTCCCAGCTTCCTGACCGGGACGTGGTCTCGGGTGCTTCCTTCTCTCTGGGCCTCAGTTTCTCCCTCTGCATAATGGGGGTGCTAAGCCCTTCCCTGCTTGCTACCACAGACGGACCTATTGTCCTGTAATAGCGGTGTGAATCAACTCACACTGAATGATATCCAACCACTGTATAAAGAACCAGTTTCATGCAGTTCAACCCAATACTTAGCACCTTTCAAAATAATCGCAGCTCCGGGGTCTTGCACACTTACCGTGAGCAGGAGCCCTGTTGAGTGTGATACGTTTTCATCTCATGCACAACCCTCTTGAGACACGTGTTACTACGCCGGCCCTTCAGATGTGGGAAGCCAAGTCCAAAGAGGTGACATAAGTTGGCCAAGATCACAAAACAGGATTTGAACATGAGCAAATATTTTCGAGTGTTTCCTCAGCCCAGACACAAAGTTCCTGATTAGGATCTTTGGCTCTGCCAGTGTATTCTTCGTGGCTGCTCATGCTGAAGACCGCGAATGAGTCGTCAGACACAGAGCTCAGCCCTGGCCTCGGTGGGGAAACACGTATCAAGTGGCTTTCTCGGAAGACGGATCCTTTTGAATGGGTACAGTCCCCTGATGATTGAAACCTCACCTTTCACCTGACCTCTCTGAGCTATTTGTTTCCTTACCCATCCAATGGAGAAAGTACCCTGTTTTCTCGAACTTCTTATCGACGTATTTTTGCATTTTGAGGTCTTTAGATGTGGGATGAAACCCACCATCCCGGAAGTATACGTATAACGCAAGAGTCTATTTTTTCTCCCATCCCAGCTTGACATTAGACCGATGGTGATGGTTCTTATGGCTGGTGGACTCTTAGAAACAGTGTGTTTCATTTAACAAGCACTTAACAAATGTGAACTGATTTAATCCCCTTAACAACCGGATAAAGAAGCTACTCTCCATATCCGCATTTTACAGATAAGAAAGTTGAGGCACAGAGAAGCTAAGTAACTTGCACAGGGTCACACAGCTAGCAAGTGGTCGAGCCAGGACACTACTTCACTGCCATCCTGCATGACCCTAATTGCTTTTCATTCTACTTCCTGCCAACTTTCTCTTAACATTGGGGCTGGGCCAGTTGGAGGGGCAGGGTCGGGAGGGGAGTCCAGACGCTCGACCCACACAGGTACTAAAGCATCCCTGAAAGGTAAGAAGACGGAGAAAACGGTACTGCGTCAGGGGGAGTGCGGGTGCACTCGAAGGAACTCCTTGGAGAGCCTCTTGGGAGGAGAGGGAGACCTGCAGGTGCGCCTGAGCGGCAGCGAGGACCCCTCGCTCCTGAGGAGTGGCGCTCCATTTACTCGCTGCAAGAGAAAACATTCATTTCTCTCTACGCTACTCACCGAACACGGGGCCATTGAATGCGATTCAAGGATAGGGCGTAAGAGGGAAGAGTTGTGGGCCTGGGGCCGGACCGGCGATGGTTGTGAAGAAGGCGGTTTAGGGCTGTGGGTCACTCTGTGCCACTATTGGGCACCAGATCCCAAGTGACAGACGTGCTTGTGTTATTTAATAAATTTTGCGTGTGCGTGTCCGTGTGCACATGTGTGTGTGTGTGAGTGATATGGCGCATCCTCTAAAGCTCTGGGCTCTGGGCAGAGGCCCCGATGGCTGGGATAATGGTGACACTCGCTCCATGTAACAGTCAGCTTCTCCTTGAGAGAAGCGGTGTCTCCAATCTGTCCCCAGTCCCATCGTCTCACGCCGGGACCACTGTGACAGCGTCCGGCTCCTCTCCCATCCCCCACCCCCACCCCACCTAGCCTGGGAACTGCCTAAATCGCCTTCAGCATTTGAGTTATGGTTGGCTTTCACTCAAGTCTGGAGGCTCACTGGGACACGAATTGGGTAAAAAACCTGACAGCTTTTAAACAAGACAAAACAGGGGCTCCTGGGTGGAACAGTGGGTGAAGCGTCTGCCTTGGGCTCAGGTCATGATCTCAGCGACCTGGGATGGAACCCCGCATCGGGCTCCCTGCTCAGTGGAGAGCCTGCTTCCCCCTCTGCCTCTGCCCCTCCTACCCGCTCTCGCTCTCTCTTGCTCTATCTCCAACAAATAAATAAATAAATAATCTTTAAAACAAAACAAGACAAAAAACTGCAAAACAAAAAAACCTCTTAGCTTGCTTAGAGGTCCCTCTATTGAAACCTACACACGTTTAATAATACCACTCCAGCCCACACCCACCTTGGCTTTGACTGGCCGGACCTTGGGTCCCTTGTAACCCTTCAGGTCAGGGTTCTGAGTTAGACCCAGGCTTGGAGGCTTTAGCGACAGGGGGCTTTGGGGGAAGGAGGGATGGACTTGTGCAAAGCATTTCACAAGAGCTCCCTGGATTGTGTCACCAGGGGGCTCCAGGGCTCCGCCCACAGCCCATTATAAAGGTCACTCCCCCCTCCAGCCAGCAGTCCTGCCTGACTCCAGGAGCCTCTCCATCTAGGCATGGCGCTGTCCTGGGCCCTTGCTGCCCTGAGCCTCCTTCCGCTGCTGGACGCCCAGGGCCCAGTGTGTGCCAACCTCACAGTGGCGCCTATCACCAACGCCACCCTGGACCAGGTGCGTCCCTCGGCCCCCGAGCGCCAGGGCAGCTGCCTCCTTCCCTGGCCTTCCCTTTCTCCCGCTGGCTTGTGGTCGGCCCCTCTGCCTGATTCTGCCTGATTCTGCCCGTTTCTCTCCCGGGTTCTGGGCTGACATCCTGACCAGCCTCTGGACGCATTCTTCTGCTCCCAAACTCAGAAGCCTCATCGCAACGTCCCTCAGAGGGGCCATCCTGTCCTGGGCCAGGAGGAGCCGCCCAGTGTCTGGGGGAGGTGCCCGATCCTCAGAGGGAGCTCCTGCATGTGGGCCCCTCGCCTGGGGCCCCCGTCTCCCTGCGTGCAAAAAGGAGGGGGACATCTAAGGACCTGGCTGGCTGGCAGGGGGATTCGGCTCCCGGCCTCTGTCATCAGCTCTTGGCTTCTCCCCAGATCTCTGGCAAGTGGTTTTATCTCGGCTCCGCCTTCCGAAACCCAGAGTTCAACCAGTCAGTGAGAACGATCCATGCGGCCTTCTTTTATTTTACTCCCAACCATACAGATGACGCCATACTGCTCAGAGAGTACCTGACCATGTAAGACGCCCCACGCTAGCTCACCCCCAGCCCCAGGCTTCCGCTCCTAGCTGTCCCTGCTTCCTCCTGGCCTCAGGCTTTTCATCCACGGAATGTGGAGGGCGGACCAGTCAGCCCCAACTCTTGCCCCTCGATGATAGTGACCAGTGATTGTCCACTTCTTCTCAACGATCTTTCTCTTTTTGACCCCTCTTCTGTCTGGCTCTAGTGGGAACCAGTGCATCTATAACTCCAGCTGTCTGAAGGTCCAGCGGGAGAATGGGACCCTGTCCAAACACGGTGAGGACCAGCCCTCAGGCAGGAGGACTGGGGTGTGTCATGGGGACATGTAGGTGGGCCAGCCAGAAGGGGCAGTGCTGGGGCGAAGGCACAAAGAACCCAGGACAGGCCCTCTTCCTACGTTTCTGACATCCTAGGGTCTCCATGTTGCAATAATGAGTAATTAACTGTCCCCAGCTTTGAGCTCTAAGTGCCAGGTGCTGTTTGAAGTATTTTACTAGAATTAACCCACTTGAGACTCACAAACAATCTTAGGAGGACATGACAGCGATCAGCTGAGGAAACAAACAGAGACGTCAAGTCGTTTCCCTGAAGTCACACAGCTTGTAATTAGAACTAGAATTCAGGGGCGCCTGGGTGGCTCAGTGGGTTGAAGCCTCTGCCTTCGGCTCAGGTCATGATCTCAGGGTCTTGGGATTGAGCCCCGCATCGGGCTCTCTGCTTGGCGGGGAGCCTGCTTCCCCCTCTCTCTCTGCCCGCCTCTCTGCCTACTTGTGATCTCTTTCTCTGTCAAATAAATTTTAAAAATCTTTAAAAAAAAAAAAAAA
>CM052892.1:16507518-16531187 GCA_028534135.1 Potos flavus | reverse complement strand
CCGTATTTGTTTTCACGTCAAGCACTCTGAAATCCTACTACGTGTCACCGGAGGTCTTACTATGTGCTGGGTGCCTAGTTCATGAGATACGGGGGCTGATGCCAGGGTCTGGGGAATCAGACTTGAAGGTGGGCCAGGGGTCAGTGATTTGGTGCCCACCCTGCACACAGCAGCGGCTTCAGAACCCTCTTTGTGACCAACCAGCTAAAGGGGCTCCCCCAGCAGCCAGCATGGGGCCCGGGGCTGGAGGAATGAATGGGTTCACAGAGGGGCACGCCCCGCTGATCCCTGTGTCACAGAATTCACAGAAAATGCTCATCTTTCAATGGCCCGTGGTGAAAGGGGGAAGGCTTCCATGATGGGGGTCCTCCCTGGGGGTTGGGCCATGCCCCACAGCCCACCTGTGTACTGGCCCCAGAAGGTGACCCTGTCCGGCCGCTTGGCGCCACCGGCTCCTCTTCCGTCCCGAGCAGACTGGGTGCTGTCCTCGGTGGTCCGGCTCTTCTCAGAGAACCGCTGCGGGGAGGTTGGCTCAGATTCGGAACCTAGGGTGGGAAAAGAGGGGCATCGAAGGGGGACAGGAGGTGTCACAGAGCTCAGGGAGTGAGCCAATCCTAAATTGAGGCTCTGGGGCTGAGCTCGGGTTTGAATCCTAAATCTGTCCCTTAGTAGCATCAGCTGCCGCACGGGGACCCCTGACCTTGTGCTGAGCGCTAGGCTGGACCCGCCGGGCGCGCCGTGCGTGCACCCTCACGACAATCCCTGGACGTAGACACTACTATTTATCACTGCACAGTTAGCTGTCCCTTTAATTGCACAGAGCAGGTCAACGACCGGGCCGAGGTCACCCAGCCAGGAAGGAGTGAGATGGGCTGAACCCCGCCCCTTCTCCTTCAGGCATTTCCCCTGCCCTTCCGGGCTCTGGTGTCCTCATCTGCAGAATGTGGGTGCTACGCCCCACCTTGCAGTGAAGATGGACATGAGGTCCACACAAAGCCCTTCTAGAAACCCTCGCATGCGTGACATTCTGTGGCGATCACTGGAAGTACAGACAACTATGATGGACTAAAGACGACACACACAAACTTCTCCAGGTTCCTTCTAAGGCTACTGCTATGGTCCCTGACCACTGAGCTAATGGGCCCAGACGGCAGCCTCCAGACATGAGTCTAGCCAGGTGGTCACTTACTCAGGGACAGTTGGGGCACCTCCCGAGGCACCGAGGAAGACCTGGCTCGCCGCCTTCCTGCGGGCTCAGCTCGCTCCCCCCCTGCAGGCTCAGCAGACAATCTCTCTGTGGATTTACTAGCAAAAAAGAGAGAGAGAGAGAGAGAGAGAGGGATGATGTCAGCGGATGCGGTTTTATGCAGACTTTCCAGGTGATCAGCAAGCAAACCAACTCAGAGGGAAGCATGAAAGTCAAAATCAAAGACTCTGTGAGTCATGTTCACAGAAAGCCTCTGAGACCCTCAGTCTCCTCATCTGTCATGAGGGGATAATAAGAGCAACTACGGGAAGGATTAATGAGACAATGTCCATAAAACCTCAACCCCCAGTGCCCTCCCATAGAAACACCTAGGAACACTCAGCTGATCACAGATGATGCGCTAAGGAGTGAGCAAGCAGGTGGACGTCTTGGGAATATTTAGCTCTTGATGCAGGTGGTGAGTTCAGGTGACGCCTTGGATGTTTTATGCATCAAATATTACATAGTAAAAAACCGTCCGAGTAGGAGAGCTGTGTCAATCCCCACGCATGCAGAGCCCCAGAGGCAGCCAAGTCTCCCTCCTGCTGCTGGTACCAGGGCACAAGGGCGGGCATCTGGGGGTCACCCACCTGCCATAGTGGGAGCCCCAGGAAACGGAGGCATCCGTGGGCCGGGCCCGGGCGCGGGCGGGGCGGATGAGGGTGGATGCAGGGCGCGTCGGGCTGCCCTGGGCTGGCTGGTTCAGGCTGTCTTCCAGCCGCAGACGGAGCCGAGAGACCTCCTCCTGCAGCTCTCGGATGGCCTGGCTGGGGTAGGGGGTGGAACAGAAACAAAGAGTGCATATACAATGTCCCAAGCTGCAGCCACCCCCTGAGGGCCACCCGGATGCCCCGGGCTTGTCACTTTCCAGTGGGCACTGGGTCCAGCTCTGCCGTCAACCGATTCTGGAACTTCCTCGTGCGTCCATTTTTCTTGCTACCTATATCTCGACCTCTCTCTGAGCTCGTGTCCTTGCAAAATTCGGGGGACAAAGCAGTACGTCCCCCCCCGCCCCATGCAGGGCCTCTGAGTAGCTTTTCTGAAAAACCAGTGGCCCATCGTCAAGTTCACGGGGAAGGTGCAGAATGAAGAAGGCGTTGCTGAAGGTCCACTTTAAAATCTGCCCTCCATTCTTTTTTATTATTTATTTATTTGACAGAGAGAGACAGCACAAGCAGGGACAACGGCAGGTAAAGGGAGAAGCAGGGAACCTGCCATGGGACTCGATCCCAGGACCCTGGAATCAGGACCCTAGCCAAAGGCAGACGCTTACCCGACTGAGCCACCCAGGCACCCTGGTCCTCCATGCTTTTACCTCTGTCTGTAGAAATGCTAACTAACAGCTCAGGCCTGGGTCCTTCCCACCCTTACTCAGCGCATCCCTGCTGGCGTCTCTGGGGTAAGTACTGTTTGCGTCTCTCTCCAGCCAGCACCTGAATCTCAGGGTCTCATCTGAGACTCTGGCGTCACGGCTGACAGTACTCCCCCACCACCCCGCACATAAACCCCTACACACAGCGCGTCGGCGTCCGGGCTCGGCACGGCCTGGGCTGGTGTAGGTGCTCCATCTCCTGTTTGGGCCAGCTTCTGGGGCGGGGATCCCCTCAGGGCTCCCTCTTGCCTGGTGGCCTGGACTCAGTGTCTCCAGGCGCCCCCTCCCGCTCTCCCAGTGTGTCTGCGGGAGCTGAGAGCTCCCTAGCGGGGCCCCAGGAAAGCGTGCATCCAGGGCAGCCTGGTCTCCTGGCAATCCCCAGGGAGACCTTTGTTGGGGTTTCCAAGGCCAAGAGCGGGGCGTCGGCGGGAGGGCGGGAGCTCCCGTCACCGTTCACTCCTGCGTGCAGGACTGGAAGGCAACCCTGGGAGGTGAAGGCGGCCGAGTGAGGGCCCGGGACTCAGAACACTCACTGGCGTGTCGCTTGCCCCTCTGGGTGCTTCTGGCAGGATCTCAGTCTTGCTGACTTAATGCTTTCGTGACTGAGAGCCAGCTGACATTTCAAGTTCATCTTTCTCTGTCCACTTTTTCCCCTGCTGAGTTCCCCATCTCTGTATCAACATCCAACCAGTTGGCCGGTCAGAAGTCTGACTCATTCGAGACCCTTGTCCCTCCCGGAACGCCCCCAAAAGTTAACCAACTCGTAAGTCCTATGGGGCCAATGCCTAAATGTCTCTTTTCAAACACACCCATTCCCACCTACTGGCCCCATCGTGTCCGTCCTGGGGGAGCGGCTTTCTCGGCAGTCTGCCCGCCTTGCCTCCTCCTCACCCAGCGAGTGGCCAGAGAACTCCTTCTAAAAGGAGTTGAACCTGACCTTCCCACTCCCGTTTAAAATCCCCCTCATCGTCCTCAGCTATACCCATATGCATTTGTGAATATTAAGTGAACTCATTTCTCTGAGCTGAGCCACCATCCAAATCTCTCACCATGGTATTTGAGGTCCTCCAAGCCCCCCCCCCACCCCCCAGGTCTCCCGGCCTCCCTCTCCACTGCTCAGCACTCTCCACTGGCTCAGGAACCCAGATAAAAGGAACGTCTGGCTCTGCCAAGGTGATGGACGCTCCCTCACCCATAAGCCTTTGCACATGCTCTTTTCCCTGCCAAGAACTCTTCTGTCTCTCCTCGTTCTAGTCTCCTCTGAAATACTCCCTCCTCCAGGAAGCCCTCCCTGAAGCCTCTGACTGGGCCTGATATCCCTCGTCTGTGTTCCCACAGTCCTTGGAGCCTCTGCTGCCACCACACTTAGACTGGGGAGTGTGACCATGTGTTTTCTTGTCCATCCTACAAGATGGCGAGCCTTCCGAGGCCAAGGACTGTCTCGTCCACTATCATATTCTCAGGGGCTGGTGTACGCTGACCCACAAGCTGGAATTCCTCCACCGGGGCCACAGGAGACTGCAGTAGGACCCTTATTAAACTCCGGCCCAGAAGCCCAGTGCCAGTCCTTCACCCGCCTCTGCAAACAGGCAACATGACAGGCCCGTGGCGGCACAGGCCCGGAGGCCTCGGATGGGGTCCCGCAGAGCAGCCTTCCCCACGCACCTGGGACAGAGACCCCCAATCCAACAAAGGCCTGTGATTGATTATTGGCCAAAAGCAACTCGAAGGAGAGGGAAGAGGGCTGGCTACCCTACTTTCCCACTTCAACCAAGCAAGGGGCAACTCTCTTAGTGGAACAATCGTGCTTGGATTAAAAAGAAGAGAATCGAGGACCAGTCCCTCCTCAGTTCATACAATGACAGCACCAACCGCTGAAAATGCATCCCTGGCAAGAGTAGACTGGCCTTGGAAGAGAAATACTGGGGGGCACGAACCAAGGTCTTAGCACCAGAAAGGTGAGCCCCTAGGTCATTTCCCACCGGCCAGGAAAGTGTCCTCAAAGTCCACATCGGTGAGGTCCCACGGAGTGGCCCTGAGCTGGGAAGCAGGACACCTGGGTCCGAGGGCCCCGCACAGCCACCACCGCATACGACTGCTGAGCGAGGCCCAGCCTCCCCCGGGGAACCACCGTCCCGTCTCACAGAGACTTACTCTCGCCCTGTCCTGGTGAGGAGGAAGGTGCGGGCGCTCTCTGCGGGTCCGGGGGGCACAGTCGCGGCTGCAGGGGTCAGGGTGGGCGGGGGGCTGATTGTCGCACTGTGGGGGAGCTGTCTGGAATCCCGCTTTCGCCCCTCGAACTCTGAGCCAGGAACCGCTAGGAGGCAGAAAGAGAGCAAGGTGAGCTCACCCAGAGAGGGCCCTCGAAGCACGAATTTCTGCAGGTAGAAGGGTATGGGCAAAGACACAGGGATGGCTAAGGTCGTAAGTGAAGTTTCCAATGAGGTCACTGGCCCACTGCCCTCAGAACCCGAACACATGGTTTTTGCTGAGAGCCTGGCATGCAAAGCTGGGCCTGCAGAGCTGTTTCTGTCTAGACTTCCCCCCGCCATCCACCGTTTCGGCATCGGATGTGAGTCTTCAGGAACATTCCCTGGGAAAGCGCTCTTTGCTCCTTCACGTGGACCGCCTCAGACTCTGCCATGTCTGTGGATCCCCATCTGACTCCAGAGCCCCACCTCCTGCTAAAATTAGAGTCACACCTTTGCCTGTGTGCATGCTTCTGGGGAGAGGGTTCAAAACTTTAGCCTCTCAAAGGCATGGGCGGCCAGAGGTTAAACACCACTCATCTGGCCCCATGCATTCGAAACAAGGAGCCCTTGGAACACTAATCAACAATATAGAAAGGAACAGACTATTGTTACAGGAACAATGTAGATGAATCTCGAGAGAGAGGCTACGTAAAAAAAAATCCACCCTCAAATCATATAAATCATTCCATTTATAGAACATTCTTGGAATGACAAAATTATAGACATGGAGGACAGAGCGGGAGCTCACTGGGAGTTAAGAAGGGCATGCGGGCAGGAGGGGCGTGGACGTGATAGGTCCATAAAGGGGCAACAGGAGGGGGTCCTGGTCAAAACCTGTACCATCGTTTTGCAAGATGTTACCACTGGGGGAACCCGGGGGAAGGGCACATGGGATCTCCCGATCTCCCTGGATTATTCTCAATAACTACATGTGAAATCATAATTGATTGAACTTTTAATTAAAGTTTAATTTTAAAAGTTTTAAAAAATGAGCCTTGGAAAGAGCCTTTGGAGGGGTGGGGGTGACGGGGGCGGAGCTGGGATTCTGATCATGCTGTTTGTGAGTCTGTGTTCATTTTGTGAAAATTCATCCATTTATGTTCTTTCCTGTACGTTTGTTTTATTTCACTAAAAAGCATACATGCATCTTTTTAAAGGTAAAAAACTGGAATCCCAGGATTTACAGACACGGAAGTATTCAGGACAGTGTGTTTAGTGAACAAAGGAGGTTATTAAACACTCACGGAGAGTATCATCCCATTTCCATTTAAAGTGTGTCTAAATAAACATGCACACACCGGCAGAGAGGACAGCCCAGGGGTTCGACACCCAAACAAGGCAGTGATGGTTTTTAGCCTATTTTTTTCTCTTTTCCCTGTAGTTTCAAATATTCCCGCCATGAACCTCTAGGATATTTTGTATCCTAAAGCGTTATGCGAGTTTTTGGTTGGTTTGATTTTTCAGTCCACGCCGTCCAGCCATAACCAGGTTCTGGCCAACCCAGACGCACCCACTCACCCATCTCGGCCACCAGCGCCTGCTCCGAGCGGAGGCTCGATGCCCGCTGCCGCAGAGGACTGGCCCGGCCCGAGGGTTGCCTCTGGGCTCGGCTCCTGGGTGTGCTGGGCTCCGTGGCTCTTCTGGGGACTGGAGGAGCCCTGGTCTGGGGGTGGGAGGCTGCATCCCGGGACTCAGATGAAGCGAAAGGCTGGGCCAATGTTCCTGCAGTGCTGAGGGAGCGAGGAGGCAGAGACGAGCTGAGATCGCATGGACAGGCCCCGGCCACCGAGCCCTTCCACATGCTAAGCCCATGAGCTCCTGACCGTGGGACTGAGCAACGTGGCACGCAGTGTTTCTGAGCGTGCACCCGCATTCCACATGCATTTCTGTATCTACGGGCGAGCTGGGCTCCTGTGTACCCACAGAGGCAAGATTATAAAGCTCATGTTCATTTTTAGAAAATAAACAGGGAAACAGAATTTTACTCCTTTCTTCCCATGCAGCCCTGGTTGCCAGGCAGGCCTCCTGGGGGGGCTGCACCAGCGTTTGAGGCTGTCACTCTGCATGGTGGCTCATCACTCCACCCTTCACCCCGAGACCTTGCCTTGGAGTGCCGTCCCCGTCTCTTCCCACGTAGTCCCCCTGATTGCCCTTTAGCCTTGTCGTCTGCTCACCTCCTGCCACCCTCTTATACATCTCGTTCCCCACTCACTTATTCATTCGCTCAATAGATACTTATGCCCCGGGCTGTCGCAGACTGGCTGAGCGAAGCTGGGCTAGTCACTTTCCCTCTCTGAACCTTGGTGCCCCTCTGTTGATAGGACAGAGGCAAAGAACTCTGGCTGGGGGATGAGGTGAGGGCTCTGACAATGCCCAGACCACCAACTCCTGCTCTGGGGCTCACTTTGATTCCCAGGCTACCCCTCCACGGGCGACGCCGATGGGGAAGGGGGGGTCTTGGGGTACCTGATGTGGGAGAGCCGGTGCTCTGGTGTTTGGGTGAGGGGCGACACTCTGCTGGTTTCTGAGCCCACAAAGCCACTGTCTGTCTCTGGGGATGCCATCCAGGGCTCCTGAAAGAGGCGGTGTCCCTTTAAGTCTGAGGAATGTGTCTGAGGCGAGCTGGGAAGCCCTTCCCCGGTTTGGCCTGGGCCTCACATTCCAGAGGCTCACAGCCTGGGAGGCTGGCCCAGCTCCCAGTAGCCAGGCCCGGGGTGTGAGGGTCCTCGGGCGCTCGGGACGTCACCAGGCCAACAGCAGGGACTCCCCACCCCAGCCCTGAGCAAGTCCTGCTTCTCTGAGGCCCTCAGGAGAGCTCCTGCGGCAGCTGTCCTGAGCCGAGGAAGAGGGGAAGGAGAAGGAAGGAGAAAGCCATCTCATCCTGGGATGGGATTCACACTTCCCACATGTCTTCCCACTCGGGCCTGGAACGCCCCGGTCCTGTGTGACTGCAGAAATGCCTCGGGCCAATGACTCGGGAGAATAAAACTCATCCAACGTGCACCCCTCCTCAACGCTGGGACTAACGGAAGGCACCCCTCCTCAACGCTGGGTCTAACGGAAGGCACGAAGAATGCAAACAGGAGACACAGGTGCCTGCCCTCAACGAGTTCTGTGATCTGTGACTCCTGTGACAGTTTAAAAACTGCTGGTCTAATGTCATGAACAGGCCACGGAGTCAAGGACTCCCCCTGATCTGTGCTCAGCAGGCTCAAAGAAGTACAGACAATGGGCCCTAAGCTCTCAGGGGACAAGCAAGAGCTCCTGGCAGGGGACAGCGGTAGGGGGAGTGACTGAGCATAATCCCTGGATGTTGGGCGGAATTGTAACTGGCAGGGACTGGGAAGAGCAGGCATTCTGGAGGGGTGTGAGCAAAGGCCCGGGGGCAGAAATCTCCAGAAGATCCACACCCCATGTGCATGCTTACCTCTAGGTGGGGCCCCCCAGCTTGGTGCAGAGACTTCTGTGGAAGGTGCTCAGAGATGCCGCTTCCCTCTAAGCTGGTCAGACTGCTCCGGTGGGATCCCGCGGTCTTGGCGCCCTGAGGGTGGGGCGGCCTGCTCGGGCCTGGAGGACCTGCCTTGGCTTTGTCTAGGCCCTGGAGGTACCCGTCTCTGGCCACAGATGCATGGATGCCTGCCGGCTTCGCGGACCCCATCTGCTCCGCCGTCTCCCTGGCGGGGGGGAAGAGAGACACACCGATTCTGAGTCCTGGCAGGTACTGCCCAGCCCTGTCCTGGGAGCCACACAGTCCGGGACACAAGCTCGGGAGACAGACGCCCCCAGCCGCCCACCCTGGTTGTTGTCATCTTCTAGCTGTGTGACCTTAGGGAGGGCACCGCCCCTCTCTGAACTTTACTTTTCTCATATGTCCAATGGGGATGGCCAGCAAATCCTGCCCAATGCACCCCAGCAGCAACAGTGGAAACAAATGAGCTATAGTATCATTTCTCAGGCTCCGGAACTGGCCTCCTATCTTCCCTACCTCAGTCCCTTCCAGAAACTTCAATCTCCTCAAAGGCTTATGTCGTCATTAGAAATGGAAGATCAGTATTTAATGTGACAAATACAAACTAACTGTAGCCATAAACAGAAGACACATGAAAACAGTATTATTCTATCCTCGACAGATCCCGTCGTCAGCCCAAGGCTCTGGGCCCGGGGTCTGCTCACGGGTTCCATCTCTTTCCTTCTTCTCAAAGGAAGATCAAGAGAGGCACTAAAGACATGATGGCTCTGAAGCCTCCTGGACGAACCTGGAAGGAGTGAGACTGAGATGGAGAGGGGACAGTACCTATCGCTGCCTCTGTCCTACCAGAAACCGTGTCCGCCCCACCCCAAAGCCCCACTCGTGTTCTCGGTGGCGTATTCGTCCCATGGCTTGGAGAGACGCGCGCACCAGGTCAGCAAAGGCGTGGCTAAGCCGTGAGGAGCCGACTCGCTCTCTAGGACCATGGCCACGCCTGTGGTTCCAGAGCTGGCTTCAGGGACAAGGAGGCGGGGCTCACGGACATACGTGACGGGGGCCCTGTGACGTCGTTCGGCCAGTGCAGGGAGCTGCCTTATGGGGATCCTGGTGGCCTCGGAGTTTCCTGGAGCTGGGGCGGGCCCATCAACTTCCACTCTGCGGCCTTGCCCGTCCTCCTCCTCGTCCTCCTCCTCCACCCTCACGGCTTCTGGGAGGGACTTCGCGCTGAGGTACCTGAAAACCCAGAGGAGCGTGACTTCTGCCCAGCAAGGCCAGCCGCCATCCCGTCGCGGCGCCGGACACCCCGGCCTCCCTCCCAGTACTCACCGCTCCAGGAGGCCGTGGAGACCCTGCTCCACCTGCAGCTCCTCGTGCCTGAGTGGGGCCCGGAGGCCCAGGGGCCTGTCCTCCCCGTCACTGCTCGCGGCACTAAGCTCCACATTCACGGTCGAGGCGCACGGGCCTGTGCTGCTGGCGGCGTCAGGCTGGGCGGCGGAGAGATAGACATTCAGCAGGTAACCAGACACTTCCTAGTGACCTACCTTCTACGAGGCTCACGCTGGGGGCTGGAAAGTAATAGGTGAGCCTCACGAACCCTGTCACCCTTTACTGCGTGGGCAGAGCGCAGGGAGCGGCTGCGGCGATCTTCAGCGCTGACCGCCGCTCCAAACGCCTGGTCTCCGCCAGGTGCTGTTCAGACAGCACTTCTTGGGAAGCCCAGCAGGGATGGCTATCACCACCCGTTTCACAGACCAGAAACAGACCCAAATGATTTGCCCAAACTTACAACAGAAGCGAGGGCAGAGCTGAGATTTGAACCCAGATTTCCTGCCAGAAGCATCTCTCCTGGCCTGCTCCATTCCAGTATGGACCCCGAGCCCCCAAAACACCTTCTCTGCGGGAGCATGGGGGCCCCTGAAGGGGACACACTGGGGTTTTCATCCATTGGTGCACGAGGCGGCACTGGGGGGAGCTTTCCCCAGTGGGAGAGCATCCCCCACATCCCTGGGCCACCAAGAGCCCCCCATTATGGGTAGCTCACCAGCACCCAGCCCTCCGGCAGCCCCCGCCTCACCTGCCATGCTGGCCCTTTCTCTTGCTCCGTCCCCAATACACACATCTGTGCAGCACAGGCAGCAAGATCTAGAGACTCCTCTGCTGTTCCCGGTGTGACCGCTGTACCCTCGCTCTGCTCAACTGTATGCCACACAGTGATTGTCTCCCAGGGGCTTGTGACGTGGGCCCTCCAGAGAGACCTGTACAAAGTCCCTTCTGCACAGGGCCCTTGTCTAGTGTCTCCTGATCTGTGTGCATAGTCCCCTGGGGTGGCTAGTCCCCCGGGACGCTGAAGGCCATTCTCTCCCCCTTCCTCTCACCCCCCACGGCCATGTCCAGGCAAATGGGTCTTCTATGCCTCTCTCGGGTCCACACTTCTCTCCATCTGCCCTGCCCCCACCCCACCTACCTGCACACCCTCTTTTAATACCACCTGCTGAAAAACCCAGCAGAGTTTAAGGCCAAGCCTTTAGCCTTGACATCATGGGGCCCCTGCCTGCCTCTCCAGCCACAGCTCTCAAGACAACTGCCCCTTCGTGTTCCATGCTGTAACCACAGGGCCTTTGCACAGGCTGTTTCCCCCACTGCATGGCTTCTCTTCTTCTGCATGAAGCAATTCCCACTTACCTTCAGATCCCATTAAAACATTTCTTCCTCAAGGAGAGTTTCTCCTGCCCTATAACTTTAGTCATGTTACCCTGTTACCTCTCCTAGAGCCCCATAATTCTCCTTCGGAGCCCTGAACAAAATAGAATTAGTCCCGGTAGACAGAAAACTCCATGAGGGTAGAGGCCACCCGTTTCTGTTTGTTTCCCACTGAATTTCCATCATGTGCCAGGGCCGCTGGCATTTGGTGCCTCATTCACAAGTATGTAGGGAAGAAGTCAATTAATGGAGAAGAGGAGGAAGGGATAGTCCAATATGGCTGGGCACAGACGTACCTGAGGGCAGAGGGTCTGGATGGCGGGGGTGGGGGCTTGTCCTGAAGGAGAAGGCAGGCCCGCTGGCTGGCGCGGGGAGGGCGAGGCTGGGAGGCTGTCTGGAGGGCAGTCTGACCCCACTCGCTCAGGCTCCTGCTGGTTCTGGTCCATGTGGTCCTTCAGCTCTTCCAGGCGAATTCCCAGCTGGAATATCTCCTCCTCTAGCTCCCTGCAACGGGGAGACACCAGCAGCCACATCGGGCAGGGCTGGGAGGCCGTGTTTCAGAGCACAGACCCCAGAGAATGCCCACGGAGGGTCCATTCAGCGTCCTAATTTGGATGACGTGGAGAACTCGACAAAACAAGGTGAGAAGGGACTCCACTGGGAACCAGGAGGCCTCTGCCACCAGTAGGCTGTGGGGCCTTGAGTCAATCCCTTCCCCCTCTGGCCTCGGGTCCCCACTCTGATGAGTGCTTTCGGGTCTCATCTCCAAGGTCACGTCTCACTGCAGTGAGTACAAAAGGACACGGATCTTAGCCTTCATTCGTTCCCCCACCTGGATATGCTGCTAACCGGGGTAGGATTTCTCCCTGTGCTTGTAGTGGATGAAGATTGAGGATGAAATGTGCCCCTCCTGGCGACCAAGGGAACCAGGGCCTCCCTCCCCAGCACGTACCTGCCAGGATCGAATTTTCCAGGCGTCTCCTGGGAGCCGGCAAGCTGCTGGGCCGGCTGCTGCTCCCTGCAGGCCTTCAGGTACGCCTCCTCCAGGGCTGCGTGCGCAGCCTTTAGGCGCTGGAACACCTGCAACCAGACCAGGCCAAGAGGACTGAGCACCCAGCCCCCTGGGCTCTGACCCTGCAATGCCGCGGAGGAGACAGCTAACGGAGGGGGGGTGCAGAGACCCATCCTCTGTGCCCACAGGTTGCGGGAAGGCTAGGGTTAGGACCGTGCTCTAGCCCTCTGCCATCAGACTAGCAAGGCGCAGCACGGCTTTGGGCCTTGGCACCAGCTCCGGGGAGCACCAGTCTGTCCTGGAAAGAGCTACTAGTACTCTGATATTCCGTGAGGCTCCTGGTGTCAAATGTGCCATCACGCTGTCCCCATAAGGACCTAATACTTGAGAGCCCACGGATCCTCATGCTTCTTTTCAAAACTGTGGATCTGGGAACATGAGCCACTCTGTTCCCAAATCCTTATAGACCAGCACAACAGATGATCTTATCACCATCATACTAAGGAAAACAGGAGCTAACATCTACCACGCACGGAGGCTCTATGCTGAATCACTTTGCGTTATTCATTTAATTTCCAACATAATCCTAATGAGAGGAGTCATTTATCACCTTCATTTAAAGAGGAGGAATTGAGGCACAGAGAGGTTACTGAAGTTAGCGAAGGTCATACAGTGAGCAAGGTGGAGTCGGGATTTGAACCCGGGTCCTGTAGCTGCAGCGCTCATGGGCCTAGCAATGATGCTAGGCCTCCATAGCAAATGTGGTGAGAGCTAACAGATGGCCGAGACTGTGGGAGGTCGGATCATCATCCCGGGCTTATTAGCATCCCCATCCCACTCATTCTATGCGAGCGGCAGACTGAGTTCAAGGGCAACCTAGAGTCTAGTTCCTGGGCAAGCTTGATCTTCCAATAGCTCTCAACCTCCTCAGATATGGGGGAATGAAGATAAAGTGGAAGAAAGGGAATGGTTTTTGATGTTCAAGGTCCTTGCTCATCCTCTCAATGAGATAATATAACACACAGCACACATTTTGCAGTTGGAAAACGGATGATGTTTACATGCTAACACAGTCATTGGGAACATAGTAAAGACATAGTGAAATACAGTTATTTTTTTTTTTACAAACCAAGTGTGTTGCATTTGCCCCTCTCCATCCCACCTGAGCTCTTCTCTGCACCCTGCTCTGTGCCTCCATTGACAGCTGGCCTCCCCACCTGCTGGCTTCCCGTGGGGTCTGTCCAGCCCCCAGGGGAGGGAACAGCCAGTCCCCGGGCTTCCCTGTTCCTTGTCAGACCCCCCGGCGCTGCCCACAGCCCTGCTCACAGCCCCTGCATCGACCCCCTCACTCCTAGCTCTGAGCGCTCCACCTACTCCTTCCCAGGATCCTGGCTGATGCAGCAAAAATCTAGATTTTATACATGACTATAGTTTATCTAGAAATACCAAAGTCCAAAGGAAGTAAGCCAATAATGGTGAGAAGAAGGAGCTTCTCCCCTTTTCCCTTTGGTTTTCGGATATTGGGCAATTCCTTTGATAAGAAAGACAAGTAAAGAAAAGAGAAAGTCTTCTGCTGGTGGCTGAGAAGCCGCATTGTCAGTGGGAAGCGGTACAGGCCAGTGAGGCCCACCTTGGCCTTGGGAGTCAGACGGACCTGGGTCTGGGCTCTGCTGCCTACCAGCTGTGTGGCCTTCCCCATTCCATTCCGGTTAAATGGGGGTGATGGCTGTAACTGCCTTACCGGCTTTCTATGAGAAAATGAAGCCACATGCATCCGAGGCCCGCCACGGTGCCTGGCACACCACCGTCACAGCTAAGGAGCAGGAATCCTGCACTCTTATGATCGTGATCCTGGCAAGCTAAGCAGGGGCTGTTTGCTCTCAAAGGGGACAATGTGTCTGGGATTCTCTGGCCTGTCCTGTGGCAGACGAGACTTCAGAGACTCGGCCGTGGGAGACGGAGCAGTCATCTCCCGCAGTCGGTGGTACCTTGAGTTGGTCCTGGGGCGTCAGCCGTCCCGCCTGCATCAGTCCTGCAAAGGACTCCACCTGGACATTGGGAGGACAGGAAACACGCTCCGTTAGTCCAGAGCCTGGAAGATGGGTCCCACAGGCCCCCCACACTTGGTCACATTCACGCACTGCCACCAGGAACCAGGTTCCGCTGCAGAATGTGGGTTTTCTGCTAAGCACGGAAAGGCGAATCCCAGACACTGACTCCACCACGGGCCTCGGCCCCGGCGGCCTTTGAAAATATCCAAGTGGAGCCTCCCAGAATTTATCCACAGCAGAGCGCACTCACTCATGTGCATGAAGGCCTATGAGACAGGAGTGCTCACTGTGGCGTAACTGGGGGGCAATGGGAAACGATCTAAAAGCCCACGTGTGGAATAGAATGCAGCCATCAAGAAGAGGAAGGGGTATGTGCACCTGCTTTTCAGTGTCAAATAAAGTGTATGTAAAGGGGTATGTGCACCTGCTTTTCAGTGTCAAATAAAGGAAGGGGTATGTGCACCTGCTTTTCAGTGTCAAATAAGACCTACTTTTCAGTGTCAAATAAAGGGACAGGCCAGTCTTTTCAATATGCTACCATCTGTATAAAATATTGAGAGAAATAAAATATTGAGAGAAAAAGGAAAAATACAAATGCATTTGCTTGTATATTATAAACAACCTCTAGAAGGATGCAAGAAACTGAAACATTCATTGCTTCTGGGGCAGAGAACTGGGTGGTGGGGGCAGGGTGGGGGACAGGGATGGGAGGAAGCATTTTTCCTATATGCATCTTTTGAACTTTGAACAAAGTGAATTCATTGCCTACCCAGAAATATTCAACTTCAGGATATTAAAAAAGGGTACAGCATAGCATACATACTTATGTGACCATTTCTATAAACGTGTGTGTGTGTTAAACATTTTTGCACAAAACAGAAGGGCAAGTACGGGAAAACAGACTTTTCACTGCATATGCCCTTGTACCACGTGAGGGCCTTAACTTGTGCATCTCTTATCATTACCAAAAAATTTTTAACTAGGGTAAAAAGGGCAAAGGTGATTTGGGGCTTTCTGGGATTTCCAGGAAAGCTCTAGGTTAGTGCAAAATGATAATATAGAAATTTATTTATTTATTTATTAAGATTTTATTTATTTATTTGACAGAGAGAGAGACAGTGAGAGAGGAAACACAAGCAGGGGGAGTAGGAGAAGGAGAAGCAGGCTTCCCACTGACCAGGCAGCCTGATGCGGGGCTCGATCCCAGGACCTGGGATCATGACCTGAACCAAAGGCAGACGCTTAACAACTGAGCCACCCAGGAGCCCCATTACAGAAATTTATATAATACAACGATGTTACATAACTTCTATCTATAAAATAGAAATGTAATGCAAGCTACACAGGCAATTTAAATTTTTCAATAAAATAAAATTTTCTCGTAGCTATATTTAAAATGTAAAAAAGGAACAGGTGAATTAATAAAATAATATATTTTATGATCCTAAACCATTATTGTGACATGTAATCAATGCAAAAAATTATTAATGAGGTATTTTATATTCTCTGTCGCATTAAGTCTTTGAGACCCAGTGTGTGCTTTCCACTGACACATCTCAGTTTGGACCGGCCAGAGGTCAAGTACGCAGGAGCCACCTGACCTGTGGCTTCTGTTCAAACAATGCAGCTCTGACTCATCAGGGCTCAGCTGGTGCCCCAGCTGCTGCTCAGTGCGATGACCTTGGCTTTGCCCTATCACACACAGGACATAAGCCACATCCCTCCAGGGACGGGACTGAGAAAGACGGTGATTACACAGGATAAAGGACTTGTTTACGTCACTGTCGTACATGTGTGAAGACATTCTGCTCAGGGAAAGAAACTGGACACAAGAGGACGACTATTAGAGGGCTCTATTTATATGAAATGTCCAGAAGAGGCAAACCCATGGAGATAGAAAGCAGGCGAGCAGCCGCCAGGGGCTGGGGCCGGGGGAATGGGGAGCGACCCCTTCATGAATCTGGAATCTCTTACTGGGTGCTGAAAATGTTCCGAGGCCGACTGTGGGGATGGCTGCGTGACTGTGAAAATAATAAAACCCACTGAACCGTTAACTTTAAAAGTGTAAATTATGTGACATATGAATTCTATCTTCTCAGTAAAACTCTTACCAAAACTAAATAAATAAGTAAGTAAAAGCATGGTGTATTACTCTGAAGGAATTTTTTTTATGGACACGGTAATATATGTAACTGTAGCATTTCCCTTTTTGCATTGACAGCCAGGAAGCTCAAAGCCAAACATAGACCTATTAGGGCATTCAGGGTCCAACAGGACATTTTGTTTATTCATTTCATGCTAAGTTCACTCTAGTTCTTTCTACCCTTACTTCCCCTTCGCCCCCAGTTTCCTTACTTCCGTCTTCAGAAAGTGGTTATAATGCAAGTATTTTCTGAGCTGCTTTAAAGCCCTTTGGGCAGAAGGCCAAGTATATGGTTATAAATAGTCCTACAAACAACTCACAGTTACTTGGACTGTTTGGTGAAAATATAAAGGCCCTTTGAGAAGGGGCTGGAAATGGAAGTCTGTAAGGAATGAACTAAGAAAGTGGGGTGATTTATCCTGAAGAGGAACAGGTAGAGGGGAGGTTCTGCAATCCTTCCAGAACCCCAGAAGGGCTGAGAGTCTCCCCTGGGAGGGGAAGGGGACCCAGGAGATACTTTCAAACACAACTGCAGGGAGTGTGATGAGACCCGATGCCAAAAAAGGGAGGGAAACCCAGCGCTGAGTGACAAGGAGGCGGCTCCGGGCCAAATGGTCTCTAAGTGCGGGGAGAGGCTCACATTTTGGGGCTGTTCCAGTTACCGCCAGCACGGGAGGAACAAGGGAGCCCTGCGGAGAGCTGCTCACTTGAGCAGGCAGACGCCCTGCCTTCTCCAGGTGAGTTGTGTCTCCCCTGAGCAAAGCTGGGGTCCCCCTCACCTTGGCCATGAACCGGCTGGCCTGAGAGGCCAACTCCTGGGTCCGCTCTGCTGAGGGCTGGTCCTGAGTGATGCCTGGGTTCTCCAGAAGCCACGCTGGGGCAGACGAGGAGGGGCTCAGGTCTCCTTGAGCTGACGGCCACCCTGGAACGCACGACCACTCAATGCTGGGGCTGAGAACTGTCCCTCCTGGGGCGGAGGGACTCACAGCTAACCTCAGAACCACACCCGCCATCATCAAGCTACAACTGTCGTCTCGCGATCACGCTGTCCTCACCGGGGCTCCAGGATGTGGGCGGGCAGTGTAGTCCCAGGTACGGGGGAGAACGAGGTCCGGATCTGCCCTAGATCACACACCTGGGACCATGACAGGCCTTGGGTTTCCCGGTCAGTGGTTCGGACTCTAACTCAGAAAGACGCGGGGTCACATCCCCACCTTTCCTCTCCCCCTCCCCCTGTAGCAGTGTGACCTTCAGCATGACCTCGCCTCTCCGAGCCTTGGTTTCTCTGACTCAGTGGGGCCGATATGGGGATTAACTGGGATCATGTGTGGCAGGCCTTGGTGCAGAGCCTGGCCCCACGTGGGCTCCGTAGTGACGGGGCTTCTGTTCTGCAATGGGCCCAAGATCAGTCACAGCCAAGTGCAGAGTAGAGCTTTCCCCAGGCTGCTCTGGCTCTAGGCAAGACGCTTTCCACATCTGCATCTGACCTCTTCAAGTCAAAAGTCCCAGAGAAAGGCCTTGCCTCCCTCCCTCCCCTGGCCTGAAGCCAGTGTCACCCCAAGGGGAACCAAGTGCCCCCAGAGCAGAATCGCAGGCAGAAGGCCCCCCAGTCCCATTTCGTCTCCCACACTCACCTGAGGCCCCAGGGGTCTGTGGGGCTTCGGCAGGGCCGGACCACCGCAGCACAGAGTGGGGCTGTGGGATGGTGAAGGACAAGACCTTGGTCCCCTGGGGCACCGTCCCTGTGTGGATGCTGCGGCTGGGCTGGGGCGGGTCCGAGTACAGGTTCACCTGTCCGGGAGGAGAGGCACGAGCAGAGCCAAGTCAGGGTTGGGGCAACCCCCACAACAGGCCTCCCTTCATTCATACCATCACTCAGGCACTCGACAAACATGCCTTGTAATAATTACTGCTATCTTTAGTGGAGCCTTTGGGTGGGGGCCAAACACTGGGCCAAGGACTTATAGGCCCTTTCCTTCTCTGTTCATGGCAGTCCTGAAGGGGAGGCCAGGCAGGGACTATCATCCCCATTTTACAGAAGAGGAAACTGAGACTCTGGTTAAGCCGCTCACTCAAAATCTCCAGCTAGAAATCCTTGGGCTGAGATTATAACCTTGCTGTGACCCTAAGCACTATGGTTTTCCATATTAATCATTTTTAACAATATTTGTCATCATAATTTACAATGTAACCACAATTACCATTAATATGGTATTTAACATGTAGCAAGTATAATTATAATTATGTAATATTTATTATTAATAAAAACATTTCAATCATAATTATCGCATTGATAGTAACAACAATTGATGGCTGTGTGAATGAGTGAGTAAACCAGCAAGTGAACAAACTCCTCCCTCGGCAAGTCGCCATCACTGGAGGATGGTAAACAGCCCAGTGGGTGAGGGAGAAGTCTGGAATCAGGACGATGGCTAAGGAAGTCCACGTGAAGCACAAGATTAGAGGAGACCCAGGTACGGATGGTGGTCCAGCGCAGGGGCTGGCCAACTATGGTCTGTTTTTGTGAATAACATTCTAGTGGACACAGCTGTGCTTGTGTATGTGTCGTCTATGGTCTTTCGTGCTACCACAGCGGCAGTGAGTCACTACCGCAGAGACTGTGTGGCCCACAAAGACAAAAATGTTCACCAGTGGGCTTAACCACTGGCCACTTTGAGTCCTAAAACAGGCGATTTAACTAACCTCTCTTTGCACAAAGTGAGTGCTCAATAACCAGAAGCCACTATCCTCATATTCGTCATCACCATTCATCATCACCATTATTATTGCTGTTACCATCATTACACATCACCATCACCATCACCACCATCATCACCACCACATCACCATCAGCATCACCACCACCATCATCACCACCATTATCATCATCGCTATCATCATCACCATCATCACCACCATTATCATCACCACCATTATCATCATTGCCATCATCATTACCATCATCATCATCACGATCAATACCACCACCATCACCACCACCATCACTATCATTATCACCATCACTGCCAACATCACAATCACCACCATGATCTCCATCACCATCATCACTACCACCATCACTATCATTATCACCATCACCATCATCACCACCATCATGATCACCTTCACCATCATCACCACCACAATCACTATCATTATCACCATCACCATTATCACCACCACCATCATCACCACTATCATGATCACCTTCACCATCACCAACACCGCCATCACCACCACCATTATCACCATCATCACTATCACCATCACCATCATCACCACCATCATGATCACCTTCACCATCATCACCACCACCATCACCACTACCATCACTATCATTATCACCATCACTATCATTATCACCATCACCATCATCACCACCATCATGATCACCTTCACCATCACCAACACCGCCATCACCACCACCATTATCACCATCATCACTATCACCATCACCATCATCACCACCATCATGATCACCTTCACCATCACCAACACCACCATCACCACCACCATTATCACCATCATCACTATCATCACCACAATCATCACCATCACCACGATCACCATCTTCACTACCACCACCACCACCATCATCATTCTCTCCACTATCATCACCATCATTTCTGCGGCCATCATGGAGGCAGGTCCTTGGAAAAGCTATTCCCCTGTGGTGCCTCAGTGCCTCCCCGCTGGTCAGGCAGCTTATCTTACTGCTGCTTGCTGCCCCAGGGTCAGGGGTAGGCAGTTTAGGGTAGCCTGATAGACGGAGCTCCCTAGCCCCCAGGCAGGCAGCCTCTCCCTGCTTAAGCTGCTCTTCACGTCCTGGCTGTGGCAGAAAAATCTACTCCAAAGTGAGGGACAATGGCCCAGTACAGCCTGGCCCCCATTGCCTCCCCCTCCTTCAGACCCAGACTCTGATGAGAACAAAGCTGGATTTTAATAATCCTCTCCGCCATCTGCTCAGACCCGCCTATGGGGGCTTTCCCACTAGCACCCCTTTCCTCCCACGGTGACCCAAATCTGGGGAAGGCCGAGCCCTCCTGCCTGCTTCCCCTCCCCCAGCCTCAGGTCCAGCCCACCCAGGCCCAACCTGGGGAGAAATAGGAATGGGAACCATTTCAGCAGAGGGGCCAAAAGCCCTTGTAGAGGCCTGGGAAGGGGGAGCTGGGGGTGAGTGTGGGTAATTTGAAGCTGCTCGGGCCCCTCCCTCTTGGGACCTGTCTCTGGACACAGCCAGCACCCACTCCAGTGCCCCAGGGCACCCCTTTTAAGCCTGGGTGTCCTGTAGAGCTCCCTGAGGCCGAATTAGCTCCTTGAGGGAGGTTAATCAGTGAACAGTAGGCCAGCAACTGTGGGAAACACGGGGTTAAATAACTGACTAGTCTTTGCACAGATGGGTTTCTCAAAGCCTTTAAAATGCTAATGTGCTTTATGAATGGGGCAAGGAGGGGGGGAGTAGAGAGAATAGGAGATGTTTCCCCCAACTCCTCTGAAGACTAACCTCCATGCTCCCCCCTCCACCCACCCCTCCATCAGGGGCTCCTGGACCAGCGAGTGGTCAGCAGAACACATATTTTAGGAAAGGCAGTTTTATGTCATCCCCCAACTCTTTCTGGGGTAGTGTCTGGTCTCCTCAGCCCCTCCAGATGCCCCTGCAGCTGAGTGCAGGGACAGCAGCTGGCGGGAGGTGACGATGTGGCAGCAAATCAGTGAGATCACCATCAACTCTGGCCCGAGCTGAGCTGCAGGAGAGAAGAGAGCCTGGCAGGGACTCCGGAGCAGCCCTGCCTCCCTGCCCCCACCCCCAGTCCGGTTCCAGGGGTGTCCCCAGGCCAGACTAGTTGCCTAGTCTGGTTCTGCTAGAGAAGGTGGGGTTAATATGGGCTTAGAAGCCAGACTGCTGGGCTCCAGCCCCAGCTCCGGGACCTGCTGGTTGGGCGATGGGCAAATAGTCTTATCTGCCCCGTGCCTCAGTTTCCCCAGTGATAAATAACTCAGGACAGTGTTCCATAAACATCACTGTATGTATCACTGCTGTCATCCTCACTGTACCACCGTCATTCTCCCTTGTCCGTGTGCCTCTGTCACAAGCCCAGCCCCAGAGCCCCAATCCTGCCCACCCCGGCGTGGGGAGAAGAGCACCCACTCTGGAATCACGCGGACATAGGTTTAATTCCCAACTTTAAATCCCTTCCCAGCTGAGGGTGTTGAACAAACCACGGCCTGGCTGTGCCTCAGTTTTCTTTTGTGCGGATCAAACGAGGTGACCCTGGTGATACTTCGCCGGGGGCCTGGCGCCTTTCTAAGGCTGAGTGCCTGCCAGTCCCTTTCCCCCAGGTCCCCACCCGTTGCTGCCCACCCACTGCCGGGCTGCCTGGCTCCCTCCTGCGTGGGTCCGCCGCTCTCCCTTGGGCTCTGAGCAGAGGGGGTGGCACTCAGCAGGTCCCTGGGGGGTCCACTTCCGCCCGCTTAGTCTGAGGGAGCAGTAACACTTCTGTCTCCACGAACCGGCCGCCCTGGCAAGGGCTCTGAGCAGGAAGCCACTGGGGTCTCCTGAGTTTTCGGGGGTAGAGTCTACGGAGCTGGGGACAGGGTGAAAAGCAAGGAGAAGAGGGAGGGAGGAGATGCTCCAAGGCTCTGCCCTTGACCTTGAACTCTGGCAGCCTCTGCCGCTCCTGGGGACCCAAGTCCCAATTTGTTAGATGGCGGAGCTGAGAGTTTGGATTTAATGGCCGGTTCCTTTCTCCTCGGAGCTTCTAGGAGTCTGCAGCCATGTGCACATGGTTCCCACAAGGAGGATGCCTCACCAAGCCCCACCTAGGTCTCCCCAACTTCCCTGCCCTCCCACCCAGACTCTGGCTCCGTGGTTCAGAGGGCTAGAAGGAGCCGTAACACGTCAGGGGGAACCCACCGGCTCCCAGGAGGAAGGTCTGATTAACCCCCTTTCGCCCGAAGGAGGCCAGGACGGAAGGGACCTGCCTGCGTCCTGACGGGTGTGGGGACACAGCAGAACTGCTCCCAGGAGAGGACTTCTTCCGTTTCCTTATCAGGGCTGCCTCAGACACACGTCACAGAAGTGCCTCCGGAGGCTTGAGACTGGCCTGAGGCAGGGGAGGGGTCCTGGAGCGTGACAGGGACCGGCCAGGTGGGGGCCCTGAGAGAGCAGGCAAGGGCGAGGGAAGGTCTGCATCTCTGCGCCTCAGCTCCCACCCCGTCCTCCACTGTGGCCTGATGGGGCAAGAGGGGGGGCAGGGGAAGCAGGAAGCCACGAGGGGCTGCAATAGGCCCCACTTCCTGCCTCAGCCCCAGAAAGGGGAAGGTCCCAAGTGAGAATTCACAGCCTCCTCCCCAGGCAGGGTGGGGGCTAAGCAGGATGGGTGTGGATGGATTTCCCCCTCCTCACTCCCTCTGCTACACACTGGATATTCAGTTGGGGGTGGGGGGGGAGACTGTGCATGAGCCGTTCGGGAAGGACCAGGGCCAGGAAATAAGCACCAGGAGCCGAGCAGAACCCCTGTGCTACTCCCTTGAGGTCCAGAGAGCCCAAGAAACTTGCTTGGGGTCACACAGCTGGTCAGTAATGGAGCCAGGAGCAGGGCACAAGTGGTCTGACACCAAACCTGGTGAGAATCCTGGAAACCCAGATTCTAGGATTCAAGGACATCAAAGCTCATCAATGATAAAGGAGATGGAGCCCAGAGAGGGCAAGGTCAATGCCCAAGGTCACGGAGGGAATTTGTGGTAGACTGAGGATGGGGTTCTTCTATCTCTGGGGTCTCAGGAGGCAGGAGCAAAGACTGTGGGGGAGTGTCATCTCTCGAGGGCCAGGCCCCCCACCTCCACCCTACCCCAACCGGTACCTTGGCCCCAAGGCGCAGCTGGTCAATGGTGTTCTCAGCCTCCGCGTACTTGGTGAGGAGCTTGTGGTAGTCCTCCTGCAGGAGAGGGAGAGCGACAGGGTCATGCGCCCGCGCCCCTCCCCGTGAGACCCCTCCCGGGAGCCCATCCCCCAAAGGGTTCCTCAGAGTGTCAGAGGTGGGAGCTAAGCAAAGCCCCTCAGGCTCGTGTGCAACACACACCCCCGTGGCCAAACCCTGAGTAGGAGAGGTGGCAAGACAGCCTGCTCACCTCACCGAGCATCCATCAGGGATGAGGGCCTCCGGGCTGGTTTACCTAGAGGCATCACCCCGTCACAGGGACTGCAACTCCCAGCTCATCCCTCCTAATTCCCTGCCGTCTGTCAGCTCTGCAGGCTGACGCCGCCATCCGTCTTCCCACTGCTCTGTTCCCAAGTGGCTTTTTAATGGCGGATGGAATGAATCATCCAAGGCTCCCGTAGAAGACTTGGAAATCACAATCGTCACTACTTGCCCTCAACTAAACTGAACGGCTTCGTCACACAAGTCACAACAGGGAAAAGG
>CM052892.1:16479268-16498800 GCA_028534135.1 Potos flavus | reverse complement strand
TTTTTTTTTTTTTTTTAAGATTTTATTTATTCATTTGACAGAGAGAGAGAGATCACAAGTAGGCAGAAAGGCAGGCAGAGAGAAGGGAAGCAGGCTCCCCGCCGAGCAGAGAGCCTGATGTGGGGCTCGATCCCAGGACCCTGAGATCATGACCTGAGCCGAAGGCAGAGGCTTTAACCCACTGAGCCACCCAGGCGCCCCTGTCCTTGGCTTTATGATATGGACTTCAAGCAGCCACATGTCCAAATTTGGCCTCTACTACCCACTAACTGCAACTTTGGGCAAGAAACTTGAACTTTCTAAGCCCGCTGGCAAAGGATTTTTTTAAAAGTTTGTTTAAAATTCCACTGGAAGGGAGATCCTAGCGCCCAATGGGCCACAGTCCCGGAGTCGGGCCTGAGAATTCTAGAACCGACAGCTCCAGAAACTCACTGGGAGCAATGGGCAGCAGCTGCTGGGAGCTTTCTTGTCTCCTGGAGAGTTGGCTGGTTCAAGGCACGGATGGTCACGAGGTCACGACCTGCCCGGAAGTTCATAGAGCAGGTCAGCGCCTGGGCTGAAATTCACTGTGGGCTGGTGATAGACAAAAACCTCTCAGTTCAGAACGAGAGGCACGAGGACTTGAGACTACAAAGGGTGTGGCGTTTCTAAGGCCAGAGGGCCCTTGGTTCACTGTCACCATCTTCCGGACTGCAATGGTCTTCCTGGGGCTGACTCTGAGCCTGACTCTGAGCCTGGTTCCTGGGGCCCATGCACAGTGTCCCAACCACCATCGGAGGCAAGTAGCCGGGTCCCCACTGCGTTTGTTTCCTGGAGTGGTTGTAACAAATTATCACCAGTTCATGGCTTCAAACAGCACTCATTCGTTCTCTTACAAAGAGAGGTCAGAAGTCCAAAGTCAGTTTCACCAGGCTGTCCTCAAGACCTCTGCAGGGCAGGTTCCCTCTGCAGGATCCGTGGGGATAATTTATTTCCCTGACTTTTTCAGCATCTAGTAGCTGCCTGTAGTCCTGGGCTGGTGGTCCCTCCCCCACCTTCAGAGCACATCCCAACCTCCGCTTTCTTACCCACAATACCATTCCCTCCTCCCATCAAGTCTCCCTCTGCCTTCCTTTTACAAGGACCCTTGGGATTACATAGAGGCTGCCCAGAAAATCCAGCTCAACCTCCCCATCTAAATGCCTCAATCCCATAGGCAAAGTCCCTTCGCCATATAAGGGAACATCCACGCATCACAGGAACCTGGATATCTTTGAGGTTATGATTCAACCTACCACACCCATTTTCCTGGTGGGGAATTTGGGCCTAGAAAGGTGAGATCATTGGCCCGTGACCATGCAGGATTTGGCATCTGATGCCTGGAGATCTGGGGCCTGATGACCGAGTGGGAGTTATTCCCTGCAAGGGTATCAGGACTGGGGAGGGGCACATAGAGTCCCCACCGGAGGGGCTTCAGGGATACCTGCTGCTTCAGAGGTCAAGTGGAATCCCGGGCTCTGGCCTCAGGTGGTCTCCTTGGGCTGGGGAGGGGAAAGGGGCAGCTAAAAGCAGGATCTGGCACACCCTCTGAACACAGGGCTGGACAAAGCAGGACTTCTCCAAGTGTTTTTGTCCCAGAGAAACCGTGGGGTTGAAGGAAACGGGCCCTGGGGCTGTGCCGCAGACCATATTTTGCCCCTAACAGCCCCTGCCCTTGGGTCCTGGAACAGCTTGGCCTGCACAGGTGAAGAATGGGAGTGTGATTGGGAATTTACTGCCTCTCTCCCCCTTCCTCTCCCCAGGCCTTATCCAAAGACTGACAGCATGAAAGCCCTGAGTGGGGACGACTCCGGGCCCACTTAGACTCCAGAGGCCCCTGTGGGATCAGACTGCAGCCACCTCCCAGGACTTTGCCTGAAATCCCTCCCTGCTACTTGGCTTTCTCCCTTTGCCCCACCTGATCCCCCTGAAGGCAGGCCACCTCCCTGTGTCTGAAAACATCCCTATTCGGTCCCATAACATACCTGTCTAAGAGTATTTTCTGTGAACAGCCTTCAAGTAAGGTGCTCCAAGATGTGGGTGTGGCCCACGTGCCCCTGTGTACCTGCCCCGTGTCCCACCTGGAGCCATGGGGGGCAGGGGAGAGGCCGGCGGCGTGTGTTAGTTACTCTGTTCTACCCGCCCCCCTTCAGATCGGGCAGTCAAAACCCTAGTCACAAAGGCGGGCCACACAGCACGCTGGACACTCACCTTGTTCAGGTTTCTTTATTGAAAAATTAAAGTCATAAGCTCTGTATATAAATACACTGACATCGCGGGTCCCCTGCAAGGCCTCTGGGATAGGCTGGGGGTGGGGTGGGAAGCTGGGGTCTTGGGGTCCCCAGGAGTGAGGAGAGGAAAATAAATAATAAATACTATGGGGGGGATAAAGAGCCAGGAAGAAAGGGGGTATGAGTGTGGGGGGGTGCTTGACGCTTATTTGTGGCACTAAAGGTCCTGCGAGATGCCCCCTGCGGGGGGGCGTGTCCACGAATTCTCCTGTGGCCTCACTCCAGATAAAGGCTCAGACACCTGAGGACCAGCCAGGTCCTAGCTGGGCGGGGGGGTGGGGGGTGGGGGGTGGGAACGGTGCCCAGTGCCCCATCCAACCCCAGGGACTGGCTCTAGCAGGCCTCAGGTGGACTTTCTCTCCTTCCCGACACCCACCGCTTGTACTAAGCGCCTACTGTGTACGCCAGGCATGGCACCGTTTCCTGACCTGACCTTCTGTTTGACTCACCCGGCGGCTCTCTTCTCCTGGTTCTGGGCCAACGGGCCGGGAAAGAGTGGGGGGATGTCTTCCTGCCCCCTGGCTATGCAGCCCCCGCCTCAGGGAGCTTACTAGTGCCAGGAGGGAGGAGGGACCGGGGCCGGGGGCTGGGCAGCAGTGGGAGGCCTCTGGGCCTCAGCCTCTAGAGCATCACATTGAACTCGGTGACCAGAAAGTCAACGTAGTCTCGCTCCTTGGTCTTGAAGGCCTCTGCAATGACGCGCGCCGCCTCCCGGTGCTCCTTGCCCCGAAGGGTCAGCCCGTTCACTTCCAGGATCACGTGGCCCACCTTGAGCTGCCCGGAGTTGTGGGCCGAACCGCCCCGCTGCAGGGGCGAGACACAGGGCAGGGGTGCTCGAGGCAGCTGGGGGTGAGGCTGGCCCGCCTTAGACACCCACCGGGTCAGGCCCAATCTGAGGGTCCACTGCCCTGATGAGGAAAACAGGCACAGGGAGGGCAAAGGGCCTGGGTCTTCCTCCGGCGGCCGGGTCATCCCCGCTGGGGGGGGGGGGGGGTTGGGGGGCGTGTGTGGCAGAATCCCGGGGATGCCGAGAGAGGAGCCCTCTGGGGTAGGGAGAGATGGTCAAGCGGGGCCCATGGAGGTGTACCTGAATCGTGACGATCCGAGGCAGGGGCTGGCGGGTGTTGGCGCCACCCTCGATGGCAATGCCCAGGGTGGCCGCGCTTTTCTTCACGCGGACCAGGGTGGACGTGGGCTCCAGGAGTCCAGGCTGCGGAAGTGAGCAAGGAGACCAGTGCCTGAGGCCTTCTCTGTGGGCAGGCCTGGCTGGGGGGTGCAGGGGGGTTGCTGGACCGGCCGTGACGTGCCACTGGGTTGGAAGCGTTCAGACTGCAGCCCTGGGCTGGGAGCCGCCGGTATGCTAGCTCTAAGCTAAGAACTGGTGTCCCCAGCTCTCTAACTGCCGAGGCTCAGGTTAAGGGGCCGGCCCGAGGCTGCCTGGTGGTGGTGGTCCTAGCACTCGGACCCAGGCCCAGCTGCCTCAGCCAGCATGCCAACTCAGACCTGCGCTGCAAGACCCTCAGGACCGACTTTTAGTGCTTGGTTTGTCAATGTCAGGGGCAAAGGTGGGACCTAAGCTGGGCCTCCCGACTCCCAATACAGCGTTTGCTCCGGGGACCCTCATCCCTCCAGTGGCCAGGGCTCACTTCCTCCCCATGGTGGGTACTTGTCAAGCTGAACCCTGCTCAGGGACCTCCTGTTCCCCACCTGAGGCCTGCCCTCCCCTCAGTCCTCTGTATCCCCTGCTCCTCACTCACCGGTTTGGTGGCCCCCTCTGTGGTCCTCTCGTTCCGAGGTGGCTCCTTGCTACTCCTGCTCTTGGTAGATGCCATCTGTCTGCCTCGGCCCGGGGCGCTGGCCTCTGCCTCACCGGCGTCCACACCGCTGTCCTCGCTCAGGGTCTGCCCACTGTCCGACAGCTGGGAGAGTGTGGAGGTTGCTGGAAGGGGGAACGGGAGGAGAGTGGTGGTTTATACCGCTGGGGTCAGGGAGGGCTTCCTGGAGGAGGGGATGGAGCTACAGGCTGGAAGGCTGTGGGGATTCCCCAGGCACAGACTAGGGAGGAATGAAGGCATCACAGGGCTGATGGGAGGCAAGACTCCCTGCCACCTTTTCACCACTGAGATCTGCCCTTCCACCCGGGGCCTGGCCCCAAGGCCGACAGGACTTCTGCTCTGACCACCCAGTTCTCTGTCCATGGTGTAATGAGGAAAACAGAGGTCAGGAAGCAAACCCAGCCCACAGATATGGGTTTGTTTGTTTGTTTTTTAACTTGTATAAAGCTGTCAAATTTTAATGATGAACCAACACATTCCAATTAAGGTATTTCACAGAAAAATTAAATTTCTAGCTTTTCAATAAAACAAGGGAAGGTTTGCCATGCCTGGTCTGTACCCTCCACAACCCCAACTGGCCTGAACTGAGTGGCGGACACATACCCTCGTTCACCAGTCAAACCCGGGCTGCTTTGCTGTGTGTGTGAGGCCTGGGCCCCTGGATCTGAGACACTCTAGAGATCAGCAGGTCAGGTCTGAGTCCTCTCTGCCCAGCTCGGGCAACCCCGGGTGAGTTACATAGCTTCCCTGGGCCTGCTTGATCTAGTAACATTACTATAAAGACTGAATTAGATACGATGTGTAGAGCGAAGCCCACAAGAGGACAGACTTGCACTAGACTGCTCCACAGTTAACTTCCTGTGACTCGGCTTTCCCGTCTGTGAAATGGGGACAACAGTAGCAGCCTCACGGGGCTTCTGGGAGGGTGAGATGAGGTGCTAATAGAGGCAGGGCCCCTAGAACTGAATCTGGTGCACAGGAAACCCCACACAACGGACAGCTTTTATTCTCGTGTGCTGGGCCCGGTTTCTCTCACCACATCCTGCCTGCTGTCCCCTTAGCTGCCTTCCCTCCCCGAGCTCCTAGCCCGGGGACCGTGCACTCTGCAGCCCAGTCTGCACACTGCTTGGCATACAGCAGGCGCTCACTTCCGAGCCCCTGACCTGGCCTGCCACCTTCCCCGACCACAGCGGGACCTATACATGACTTTAGCCACAAGATGGCAGCAGAGTCCAGCAAGATGCACCCAACTTGCTAAGGGGAGGGGGGAGATCTAGAGCCAGATCTAGAGCCTGCCAAGGTTTCAGGCTTCCTGCCAGTGAAAAACCGGCTTTATGCTGCTGTCCGCCCCCTAGCTGGACACCCTCTGGAAACCCTGGGGCCGAAGCCTCGTCCCAGGTGTCTGCGAGGTTGGGCCTGCTCTGTGACTCTGCAGCTCCCCAGGATCTGGAGACCTCCAGGGGTCCAGGGACAGTACTTTCCATACCCATCTTTCCCCCAGCACGCACCTTGTGCCAGGCCCCGGGGACAGAGATCACAGAGGCCACTCCTGTCCTCAAGGAGCCCAGTCTCACTGGGGAGATGGAGACTGCGGGGTGGCCAGGACTGGGGGCTCTGGAGGACGAGCCCAATCCTCCCAGCGACCTGGCGGGGCTGTCACCGAATCTCCATCCCACGGCTTGTCCGTGGTCACCCAATTCTTAAGTGGCAGAGCTAGGGCTCACACCCGCGTCCACACGGGCTCAGGACCCTGTTCCCGGGGCACTCAGACCCTGTACGCGCTTCCACTCTACCTATGCCTGGATGCCCCAAGACTACCCTGGGGGCGCCCCGAGCCCAGCCCCCGCGGGGGCGGCCAGTACTCACTGCGCGTCTGGGGCAGCGCCCTCACTTCGTTCACGTCCGGCTCGCTGTCCGGCCGGTGCACCTCCACCATGACAAAGTGCTGGTTTGTGCCCACTGGGTCTGGCCGGCCGGAGGGGGAGGGTGGCGGGAGGCAGCCCCCCGCCAGCGTGGCCTCTGCGGGGGGGCTCTTCAGGTGCGGGGGTGACTGGACACGCGGGAAGGGGCCGATGGGGTGCTGGTTGATCAGGGCCAGGTGGGCGTCCAGCGGCCTCTTGGAGCCGGGGTTGGCGGGGGAGACAGACGCATAGATGTGGGAGGAGGGCGAGTCTTGTGCTGAGGAGGCCCCCGGGGCAGGCGCGGTGCCCGCCGGTGGGCTGTGGTTCCTGGGGGCCGAGAAGACGATGCCTGAGTGGGAAGACGCGGAGGACGGTGGCTGGAGGTCCTCCTTCCCTGGCTTCCTCGGCCGGCCGGGCGGGCAGTTGTGGCCTTGGGCCAGAAGTGGCGGGGGAGGCGGCGGCTTGTAGCTCGGCAGCCCCTCGGAGGGGGCTTTAACGTCGTCCTGCCAAAAGACCCAACAGGAGTAGAAGGAGTCAGAGCCCATGGCGGCTGGTCACGGGGAGCCCCGAGCGGCCCAGGCTGCGGCTGGAATTCTGTCCCACTCTATCAGCTCTCGGCCACGCTGCTCTGAATAATGCAACACCCCAGTGGAAAACTACTCCCCCCATCTCGGCAGCTGATAAGCGTCGGCATCCTGGCGGGCGTCTCCGGGGATGGCATCGTTACCTGTGGGAACTGAAGTTCTTGGCATCAGCCAGGCCTTGTCACAGGGAACAAGACTTAATTAGAGATGGATGCGGAGAATGGAAGAAACAGAAAAAGCATTTCTTTGGCTTTTCTTTCTAGAAGATTATCGTGGCTACTAGACACAAGAGATGTGCAGGACTGGAGGGAGAGAGAATGGACAGAAGGGGACGGTCACATGGGCTCAGGCGCTGTGTGGTCCTGGGCAAGGCACAGATGGCCTCTCAGAGCGCTTCTCTGGGCAGTGGGCAAATCTGCACCTGCCCAGGGGGGCGTGGGGGGGTGACAAGCCCCGTGCGTGACAAGCACCACCCAGCAGGTGCATGGAGAACAGCAGTGATGGACACCGTCACTGCCGTTCCCCCTCTGCCTAGGCCGACACCCAGCACTAGAAAGCTCTGATGGCAGGGCAGGTACCGTCCCAAATGCTTTACTTACATGGGCTCGTTCACCCCTTGCCACAAACTTGTGGGGTGGGTACACTATTACTATCCCCATGTTACACAGGGGAAAACCGAGGCACAGAGAGATTAAGAAAGTTGCCCAAAGTCACACAGTCAGTGGCAGAGGTGGGATTTGAACCCAGCCAGCTGGCTCCAGAGTCCAGGTCATTCAGAAGTTATCTGGGTCGGAATCACAGAGGTGCTGCCCGGGCTGCCGACGTGCATGCAGGGGTCCAAGGTCACATTTAACTTCCATTTCCAATGTGGTCGTATGGTCTCTTCAGGGAGGTCACACACTCCATGGGTCAGTATTTGTTACGATATGGTTCAGATAACATATCAAAAGTAATAGTGACCTGGCGAACAAACAGCCTGATCCCCCACCTGAAATCCCCAGGAGGAGTGGAGAGCCATCGTGGGTCCCACCGGAGAGGGCTGATCAATGCCCTGTGTGGACGCCTGGGGCCGGGTCAGAGGGCCCCTGTCCCTCCCTGTGGCTCTCACGGAGAAGCCAGCACCCCAGGGCCTCAGGCAGACCAGAGAGGGCAAAACTCAAGGAAAGCGCCAGACAGGGTCTTACCAGGGAAACATCTTGGAGGGTGTTCGTATTGCCCTGGACAGCCTCACCAGTTTCCTCCAGGTCCAGAGTGTTCTAGAAACGGAGAAGAAAGCAATGTGAGCAAATACAAACTGAGAGGGAGAAAGTAGTTTGCCCTCTGAGATACCCCAATCCATGACAGGCCCGGTGACACCTTCTTGTAATTTCTGCTTGTCCTGACACGCCCCCCTCTTGGGAAATTTACACATTAAAATTAATGTCAGTTTTCCTGCCAGTCGTTTTGAAATCAATTTTTCTTTGAGGCTTTCCAGGCCTCCCTTGAACTATCGGGGGGGGGGGGGGGGCGGGGGTCTGGCCTGGGCTGGGAACTCCTGAAGCGGGGCCCCGGGTACCATGCTCTACACGCTCAGCACCTTCCCAAACCCAAAGGTACTTGCAGACAGAAGCCCAGGAAGGTGTGACAATGGCAGAATGCCAGTGAGAGGCAGAGTCTCTCTTTTTTAGTTTTAATGGCTTCAGTTGTGAGGCAGGTAGTCAAGGGTTAAACACACCTTACTTTGCAAAAAATGCCCATTTCTTGCTTCCTTCTCTAACTCATGCTCCCCCTAGTGACACTGAGCCGCCCTTAGGTCACCTGCAGGCCATCCCTGGGAGGCTGAGCAGCACACCTCTCTGAAGTAGCTCTCTTGAGGGCTTAGGGGAGCCATTTCTCCACCCCCCGGAGCCCAGGAAGGGAACGAGCCTCTGCTACCGACACCTGGCTCATGTCTCAAGGGCAGCCATCAATACCGAGCAGTCTCAGTGCTGGACTGATGAGGGCCTGGGGCCCCAGAGGAGTGAGGCACCACCCCTGCCACCAGGAGCCTAGAGGAAGTGGGTTCGACACAAGCAAGCAAGGAGAAGACCGTGCACAGAGTGAGGAGTTATAGGCATATAAGCAGCTGGGAGGGGTTATCAAGGAAGGCTTCCTGGAGTAGGGAGCATGACTTAAAGTTGAGTCTTGTGGGTAAATGGGGCAAAGGAGGGAACGATGGCGTTTCAGAGGGCAGGGCATGCATAAAGTAGGAAGGAGGTATGAGAATCTTCGAGCAGTTCTACATGAGTCAAGGGTGGAGCTGCTGGCACTTGAGGCTGAGGGCAGCGGGTTGCCATGGCGACGTGGTCAAGTTTGTCTTCTGTGAAGATTCCCTTTACTCACTTCCTCTCCAGCCGCACCGGAACAATGCAGGCGTGTCAGGGCCTTCACACCGGCCGTCCCTTCCGCCCGGAACATGTTCCCACTCAGCTATTCACAAGGCAAGCTCCGTTCTTCCCTCCTTCAAGCCCTTCCGCAAATATTACCTCCTCAGAGAAGTCTAACCTGACGACCCCACCTAAAATTGCAACCCTTAACCCCCCCACCCTGCTTTATTTTTCTCCTCTACACCGATCACTTCCTTCACCCAGCAGCCAGGATGTAATCCCTGAAACATAAATCAGGTAATCTCTCTCCCCAGCTCCTAACCCTCCAGGTTCCTTCCACCATTTTCCCCGGAGAAAATTCCAAAGTCTGCACTCACTGTGCCTCGTGACTGGGCCCTTTCTTGCTACTCCTCCAACAGGAGGGCGTGCTTCCTACCCCAGGGCCTTGGCACTCACTGCTCTCCCTGCCCTCTACAGACTCACTTCCTCACTTGGTTTAGCTCTGACCTCAGGGAGGCCTTCCTGGACCAGCTCCGTCTAAAACAGCACCCCTCCCCACCCCCCGTCTAACCCCTGGCCAGGCTTCATTTTTCTGCGTAAGACTTATCACCACCTGATGTTATATTATTGATTTGCTTCTTGTTCGTCTCTCCCATTAGGATAAAAACTCCTCAAAGGCAGGACTTACGACCACCTAGCCCCTACTCTATCCTCAGTGTTTAGGACTGGGGCTGCTTGATAAATATTTACTAAGCAAATGAATCCGTGAGTAGGTCGATAGATGAATGAATTCATCCATCACGCAGGCTGGCGCGGAGGAGGCCCCAGCAGGCAGGGAATGAGGCAAGACAACTACTAGATCATCGTGGAGAGCGGTCATGGTGGCTTGGATTAGGGTGGAGGCACTGGGTCGGGACGGAGGGGTCCCCTGATGCCATACTCCCTCGGGCACAGGCTGCCAGGTCCCTCCACACTGATCCTCATCCCGAGTGACGCTCCTGGAGCCTTGAACATTCTGGGCAGGCAAGAAGCACGTAATCACAAAGACCCATCATGGGAGCCCTCCAGCGGGGCACTCGGCCCTCCCGGCTCAGAGCCTCTCATACCGAGGCCTCCTCATCTGGTCCCGTGATGTCAGGCTGCGACACCTGCCTCATTTTACCACCAAAGCTGAGGCTTCCATGCAAACTTCAGTGTCCCGACTGTCTCCAGCCCCGCCCCCCGCACACGGGCTCCAGGCATGCAAAGACAGTAGGGGATCCTTGGGAGGGGGCGTCATGGGGCTGCCCTCCCACCCACTAAGTGGCTCCACTCCTGGCTGCTCTGAGATGACACCCAGCTCTGCCACTCACAGCCAAGGGATGGCGGGCAAACCACGCATGTGCTCCGTGCTGGTTTCCGCATCTGCAGAATGGGGTCACAGCAGTCCCTCTCTCCCGGGGCTGATGTAGTAACACCTACAAGGTGCTCAGGCAGGAGGGGCCTCTGCCACACTCAGCGCGGCCACTGCTGCCTGTCCCTGGATTCAAGCTGCAGGCACCTGGGGGGCTCAGGTGACAGTCCATGGCGGCCCCAAACACATGGGATCTCGTCCTGGTCTGGTACATTCGGAGCTTTGGGCACGCATTCAGTCAACATGCATCTATCAGGCAGCTTTGGCTCACGGCGAATAAACAGTGTGCAGGTCACTGTCCTCCCAGCACCCCGCAGAGGGCCAGGAGCACAGCAGGGACCCACACGCTTTCGCTCAGGATCACTGATGCGGCCGGCAGTGTCATGGGCCCCTGGGAGGGAGAGAGGAAGGATCCGGAGCCGTGACAACACAAGCAGGTCTCTGCTGAGACCACAGAGCAGGTGGGACCTTCTCTCAGAGATACAGCAGAGGATGAACCACAAACTGGGGAGGACGACGCACCAGGCCCTGTGCTGGGCGTTTTACTCGACACGCTCTCCTCTGAGCCTCCGTGAAAGGCACGGACCCTCTGGGACCTGGGGCCCTCCCTCCTTCACAGCTTCCACACTTAAGCTCCGAGAGGGAAGTGACCTACCCAAGACCGCACGGACGTTCTACAGCGGATTCTACATTCTACAGCGGATCAGGTTTCTAACCCGGGTGGTGGTGGCCCCAAAGCCCACGCAGCCCTAACCTGATCCCAGAATTGGGCAGGGCCCCGACGTCGCCCCTCGCTGGCACGGAACAATACGGCCATCTTCGGCCCCTGGCCTCAGCCCTCAGTCCTCGCTATTAATAGCATCCTGGAGCCAACTCGGAAGGCAGGGATGGAAAGTCGGGAGGGGGAGGGTGGAGGGGCGGGGGAATAAATACCCAGCCCGGGGAAGGAAGGCCTGAAGTGGAGCAAACGGCAGACGGGTCAGAGCCCGGCCCTGCCGGACTCCATCTGCCAAATCCAGACGGCTCAGGAGCCCCGAGTCCCCGAGCCATGTTCCTCGTGCATCTGAAATAGCTACAGACAGCAGGCTGAGAACCCCGGGGACGCGTCAGCACAAACGCTCGAGGAACGGGCTTCGAGGCGAGGATCAAGGTCAGAGCTCATGCAGGAGCCGGCCTGCGCCTCCTGGCCTCATCGTGCCTGCCCTCACCCCGCCGGCTGCTTGGGGGCACCCCCTCCCCGCCCTCCTGCACCCACTGAGGCCAGAGACCAGCTATGGGTTTAGACTCAGTGGCTCCATTAGTCCTGCTAGACAGGCCCTTCATCCGTTCTACAGCTGAGGTCACTGAGGCTCAGAGAGGGAAGGCCACCTGCCCAAGGTCACACAGCAAGGATGAAGCGGGAAACAGAGCCATGTTCGAGGTCTGTCTCTGTTGTTCCGACTGCTTGTCACGAGAGCCAGGACGCCCTCGGGACCGGCTGCTCCCCCCATCTCCTTCCTCCTCAAAGCAGTGACGGTTCAGAAAATTCCCTTTCTCTCAGGGAAAAGACCTTTTTGTCTGAGTTGGCCCCGTCAGGGCCCGGATATCCCAGGAGTCTGGTCTGAGGGAACTGTGGGGCCAAAATAAAGTGAAATGACGGTGGGCAGTCACCCGTGAGGACCCCGGCCAGGCGGACCCCGGCCAGGCGGACCCCTTCCAGGTGATTGTGGAAGCGGCAATGCTTCCAAGTGATTGCCGGCCCAGCTGTCACCTCAGCAGAATGAGGCCCTCCTCTCCCTCCCCCTGCGCCAGCCCAATTCCCTGTACCTCCTCCTTCCTCTCCTCATTACAAGGGAAGGCTCTTACATAAAGGTGCTATTTTCAGCTCTCTGTTCTTCCGGCTTCTTTACTCTGATGTCAGGACAACAGGCTCCCCCCAACTCTGCCCCTAAATGCACCAGAGGCCTGAGGCTAGGGCCCTCCCGCCCTCCCCCCCCCATAGATGGGAAAGTTCCTGGAAGGTCATCACGGGCCGAGATTTCTGCCCAAGGCCAGGGGGAGGGACAGAGGAGGGAAAGCCGAGAGGGGAGTGGGAATAAGAGAGAAGGAAGAGAAGGAAGACAGGAGGGAGAGGTGGAGAGCAAGGAAAGAGGAAAGAGCTGGCCTTGGCCTCTACAATCCCTTTTCCCCTGAAATCCTCCGCAGTGCCCTTTGCCGGCCTTCAGAGTATCAAGAGAATGGGCTCCCAAGTACTCCACGCCTGCCAAGTCCACTCCCAAGCTCACTGAATTTTCACGATAACCCACAGACGCTTGGTCTTATGGGCTAGTGTACAGATGCGGAAACCAAGGCTCCGAAAGCTTCAGTCACCCGCCCAAGGGTCACGGCTACCACTCGGGAGAGCCAGCCCCGGCCTGCGGGACTCCCCAGCCTATGCACTTAAGCCCCTCTGCCCCGGGCTGGCTTGTACCCCATGAAGAACTCAATTAATGGCAGGGAGGCCTTGCTTCCGCTCGGCTCTCCCGGCCGGCATCCGTATGGGACGGGAATGACATTGTCTAGAGACAGGAAAAATTCCCAGGGCTGGCTCTCTATTAGACAAATGGAAAAGAAATACTATTTGTCAATGGAGGAAGGCTGTATCTGATCTCCTTTGATCGATTTTTGTCTGGTTTAAGGGGAAACGGCTGCAGAATGAGCCACGTTTAACCTGCCATTGCTAACTGCACTGCGTGGCCCACAGAATTCGGGCTAAATGGAAACTGGCTGCATCTGGGGCAACCATCTGGGGCAGCTGAGTCACAAGCGCTAGCTCTCTGCCACTCTGCCGGCTCAAGTGCAAAGGACATTTTCCTACCATGTGGGAGGTAGACGGTTAGAAGGCTGGGATGTGAGAAGATAACCCTGCGTGGCCAGGGAAGGCAGATTCATTTCAGTTTCTGCTCCACATTTCCTGGGCCCCACACACTTCCAGAGCCTGGGCTGGCACTGAGCAGACAGACAGACAGGAGAAAGACGTGCTCCCTGCCTGGCCCCTGGTCCCTCCTGTTTCCCAGGGAAGACAAACTCAGAAGAGGTGAGAGCCATGTGACAGGCGTTTGAACACAGTCAGGAAAGCAGGTGAGCTCCGGGAGGGACAGGATCTGGGTCGCAAGAAAGAAATGCTTTGGGTTCTCCAGATTTGGGGGTTCAGCATCACGGCAGCAAAAGCTCACGGACACGTGCTGGGGTCGCAGACCAGTGCCTGGCACTTGGTGGTGAGTAGATAAATACCGGATCCTGACTCCATCCTTCCCTAGCCGAGTGACCTGGACCAAGTCGCTTTTCTCTCTGACTTTGGTGTTCTTCCCTGTGCGACGGGGATCAGGGTGGCACCTGCCACGCCTAGTTACTGGGAAAGTCAAAGAAGATACTGTTGGAAAGCATTGTCACAATGCCACGAAGAACTCTTGACGAATGCCGACAACGATGATTATTAAGAATGGCCCCAGCTGCTCCTATGGGCTGGGCACGAGGGATTCTCTGGTGATTCCAGACACAGTCGCTGCTGTGGTCAGGGGGAGTAGCCAGCCAAGCTTGTAAACATTCTTAGAATATAATGAGACAAGAGTCGGGACAATGGGACACTCAAGGGGCTGGAGGAGCCATGGGGAAGTCAGAGAATCAGGGAAGCCTTCTGGGAAGAGGTGGCATGTGAGCGTAGGGCTGATGCCCACAGAGGAGACAGCAGGCCATGTGAAGTGGGAAAGAGAACACTCCAGACAGAGCTGACAGCATGTGAAAGGATGAGAGGTCTCTCAATAGCTCCACAGCACAGAAATGATCATCCTCCGGTTACAGGTCCTAAAACTGAGCTCAGAGAGGTAAAATCCCTTTCTGAGGTCACACAGCAAGGAAGTGGCAGGGGCCAACAGGAGAGACGGTGAGCACCGAGAAGAATCCCAGTTCCCACCAGGGCCGGGCGCAGACATAAGGGGGTGGCAGGAAGGGCCACGGCCCCCTACCTCCACCCCGGCTAAGGGACTCCCACGGCCCTGCCCGGCGGGAAGGACGGTACCTCCATCAGGTCTATAAGCCACAGCAGCCGCTCCTGGGGAGGAAGGGTGGACGAAAGGCAAAAAGAAAAATATATCAAATAAATATTAGGGATGGGGCGGGTTCAGCAGCCACCCCCTCTGCCCAGCATGCACGCATGCACACACACAGAGAAAGGCAAAAATGAACACGGTTCTCAAAGATCCCTTTTCTGTTTCCTCTAGATGTTTGGGGCAGGCATAAAGGAGGGATGAAGAAAACAGGTCCAATTGCCACAACCAGCACTCCTTCAAGGTAACTGCCTCCTCGAAGGAAACCACGGGTCACCACGGCTGTGCAGAAATGACACCTGTCCCTGAGAAGGGCTGTCATCAGACTATTCACCGTGGGGCAACCCTGGGACTTGCCAGCAGGCGAGGCTGGGATCATCACTCCCATTTGGTAGGTGGAAAAACAGAGGCTCTGGGAAGAGAAGTGACTTGTCCAAGGTCACAGCTGCTAATGGAAGGCAGAGCCTGAAAAAGGACCTTGTTCAGAAAACTGGATCAGAGAAAACCTGCATCGCAGAGAGGCCCAAGCCTTGTGCCGGCAGCGAAGGTCTGAGCCTGAGGGATGAGGCCCCAGGCTGTGGGTGTGAGGGTGCTGGAGGCAGGATAAGAGTGAAGTGGGGGAGCAGAGCCTCAACCCAGTGCTTTCCAGAAGCCTCCAAGTGTCTGCAAGGCCCTGGATGCAAACCCTCAAGGTGGTTTTCTCCAGACAGGTTGGGGGAAGTCAGGAAGAGCTGAGACTCCCCCTGCCCTCAGGGTCGGGACAGTATTTCTGGGATGTTCGTGCCAACAGGGAGGTCACTCCTCATTTAATCCTCCCAACAAGCTGGGCATAGCAGCATCGCTGCCCCAGTGCGAGTGGGGAAACTGAGGCACTGGGCAGTGAAGCATGGGACCGAGACCAGTGGGGGCCAACACTTCCGAGGTTTGGAGGAGACCCTTAAGCTGGGCAAGGTCACAGCAGGCCGGCACTGAGCTGGACATAAGAGTTACCCTGACTGCCATCAGAGATTGGGCAAAGACCTTGGGCCATTCTACTCATGGGGAAACTGAGGCCCAGAGAAGCCGGGGGTTAAACCTACATCTCCTGCCTCCCAGGCTAGAATACACCCCCCCCCCACTGGATCTCTCATCCCCGATTCTAAAGGGACCATTCCAGAATTATATACTGCCGCCCCTCCAGGTTTCAGAGCAGTGGCTCACGGCTCGTGAAGACCCACATGGCCATTTTCAAGGCCAGTCTCAGTGGAGCCAGACCCCAAGAGAAACGGCCCCTCGGGCCAGGTCCCTGCAGCCCATCACCTGCGTGCCACCACAGGGCCACACACACAGCCCCAGGTGGGGAACACCCTCTGCCCTGCCCCAGAGGTGACCTGCTCGTCCCCCGAAGAATGACATGGTCTCCACTGCAGCCAGAGCCCCAGGGGAATGCCTGGCAGCTGCCCGGGCCCCCCAGGAAGGGACAAGGACTCTGCGGAGGAAGGGGACTCAGAACGGTAGGGGTGGAAGGCAGAGGCATAGAAGTTCCCCAGAAACTCAGCTCCCCAGAGCTAAAAAGATGGGGAAACTCAGCTCCCCAGAGCTAAAAAGAAACAAAAGCCGTCTGCAAAGTCAAGGGCGCTGCCCCAGGGCTGTTTCCTGCTGGCCCCGAGCTCATCCCTGCCCACTAACCACCAGCCCACAACCTTGAACATCACCGTGCCCCCGGAGCTCTGCTCCTCCAGCAGGACAACTAAGTGCATCTGTCCCAAGTCTACTGAGACTCCCCCTGTAAGACCTCCCAGTTCAGCATCTGGGAGCAGCAGCGCTTGAGAAACACATCTTTCCCCCGCCCTTTCCACCGGAGAGTGGCGATCTAAAGACTGGAGAATGGAGAGTGTGAGATGGAGAGTGTGAGATGTGCCAGCTCTCCTAACCTCCACTCTGACTCTTCCTGCCACAAAGACGGGGATAACGGGTTCCCCTACCAAGCCGCAAGGCATTTCCTTTGCTCCTTCTTTGCAAAGGTCACCTGGGATTAATTTGCCTCTGAGCATCCCGGGGGCAGCGCCCAGGAGGAACCACGTGCTTTTCTGGGGAGGCTGGGGAGGCTGGGGAGTCTGGGAGAAAGTCAAGGGTGGGCTCCAAAGACAAGAGGGGGTGTCTCGGGGAAGATCCCATCACAATGACCCCCATGAAGGCACTGCCACGGTTTCTGCTGGAATCCTCCCATGGACTGTTACTATTTTTTTTCCTTGTCTCATTACCTGCATTCTTCACCTTTCTCCCTGAGCCCGCCTCCCACAGACCTGCCTTGTTCACTAGCCGTCTCCTAGCGCCTTACGGGGCACGCATCAGGCATTCGACAACGATGAGGTTTTTCTAAGGGAAGAAACTGAAGCTCAGAAAGGCAAGGGACAGAGCTGGTAAGGGGTGGCGCTGAGATTCACGCCTACATCCGTCTCACTGCAAAGCCGGGATCTCGACGCCCCGCCCCCGCTGGCCACGAAGCCACGGACGGGGCAGGGGCAGCTCACCCTGGCCGAGCTGACGGTGGTGGAGGTGCCGTGGCTGCCTGTGGAGGAGCCCGTGTCGCTGTAGGAGACCATGGAGTAGGCGTCCCCGGCCCCGGGGCCCGGGGGCTGCCGTGCCTTCATGGACTCGATCTCCCGCCGCAGCACCAGGTGGTCAAAGCGCTCCAGGTCTTGTGGGGAGATGGTGCCTCTCACCTCCGACAGGAGCGAGAACTGGGGAGGGGACAAACGGGGCACTCAGCCGGAGTTCCAGCAGCGGGGGGGGCCCATCCCCTGCTACACCAAACGACCTGCATGCCAACTTGACCGCTGGCCTCTCCCTCCTTAACCCCCTGTGGCTCCCCACTGTCCCAGGGGAAGCCCAACCCCCACCACGGCCCGGACGCTGGGCCAGCCTCATGTAACACCCGCCTCCCTCTCAGCTCGTCCTCGCTGGCACCTCAGTCGTGAGCACGCACGACTGCAGCTCCCCGAACACACCAGGGCCCGCGGCTGTCCTCCCCCCTACAATGCCCTTCCCTACTTCTCCGCGAATCACGCTTCCTCTGTTAAACCTTCCCACGTACAACCGCTCCCAGGAGGTCTAATCCCTTCTCCCTTTGTGCAGTTTCTGGACCCCAGACCTCCTCCAGAACCGGGCTCTCAAGCTGCCAGCGCCGGGGGGCTTGTGGCAGGCTCCCACCCACGGATGTGTGGAGTTCACCGGCCTGGGGTGAGGCCCAGGCATCGCTTTCAAAGAGCAATCCAGCCAATTCTAAATGCATGCTCAGCATCGACAGCCGCTTTGCTGGGGCCCACATCACAGGGGACTCCATCGACTATTTCCCCGGGAGTCTGTGGGCTGCCTCCCTGGGACAAGGGGCGCCTCGGTCACTGGTCTCTGCCCACGGCCGCTTCTGCTTGATCCTTGGCGGGTGCTCAGGAAAGCAGTGGGGGACACAGGGAGGCAGGGAGGAGGCAGAGCCCGCGGAGGGGCTCGGGTCACCTTGGCTTGCGTGTTGAGCAGCTCAAACAAGGCCATGACCAGGGCGTCCACGGAGACGCTGCCACCGCGGTACTCGTCCAGATAGTAGGCCATGGTGGCGCGCTCCTGCTCGTTCAGCAAGTGTCGGGCCTGCTCCTCCAGCAGCAGGCGCGTCTGGTTTCCCAGGCTGCTCAGGGTCACCTGGGAGCCGGCCGGCCCCTTGTAGAATCCCAGCTGAAAGACAAGAAGACAGGCGGCAGGGAATTCCGAACGGCTCTGGGGCCACGTGGCCGGGCCACGCCAGTGACCGCAGTGCAGGGGGCTGGGGGTGGCCTCGGTCTCCGCCGTGCACCTGCAGAAGGCTCCAGGTCCGTTCTCAGACTGGGCGGCCTCGCGCGGTCACAAAGAGCTTTGTGCCCTACACAGCGCTTTTATGTGTCCTCTCACCAGATCCTGTAACCGTCCAGAGCTGAGCGGTTTTATTATGGTTTCCAATTTATTCTGCAGGTTTCAGGACCTCCCTTGGTAAATAGGGGATAATGGCAACTTTACTTCTGAGACAGAGCGCAGATGCGCACACACCCCCTTCCCCTCCCCGCCACTGCCTCTGGCATCATCCGGAGCTGTGGCTAAGATGCCATCGGTGTCCCCTCTGCTTCCCCCGTCACCTACGCAGAGCTGCTGAAATGATCTTATAAAAGCAGACATCCCCTCCACAGTTTCCCACTGTTCTAGGTTAGAAGCCAAACCTCTTAGGCAGCCCACAAAGCCCCGTGTGATCCAGTGACCCCACATGTTGTCACTCTGTTCCCAGCTCCTGCTCGCTCAGCCCCACCCCTCGCACTCTCCTCGCCGCCGCGGGGCTCTGGCACGGGCTGCGCCCTCCGACTAGACCATCCCTTCCCACCCTCGCACCGGACTCCAACGTGGTTACTTCTTTTTAACCCTCACTGCCCAGCCCAAGCATCGTGTCACCAACTCAGAGAGCCTTTGCCCTCCCCTCTGCCTCTCCCCCCACCTAAATCGGATGTCCCATCGGTTGCTCTCTCTCAGGCTATCTGGCACCCGGCCCGGTGGCACCGAACGTCTTCTGTGATTAGCTATGCGGGCAGGTTTGTTTTTCTGTGTGTCTCCTTCACCAGGCATAATCTCCGTGAAGGCGGGGATCTGATCAGTGCCATCACCCCCCGGGGCCAGGGGTGACGCCCACAGACGCGTGCAGAATGGAGGACGGATGCACAGTCAGTGGACTGCCCAAACGAAATGAGATCATGCACGTGAGTGGCTCTGCAACCCCCCCGCCACCATGGGGATGCATGAAGAAGCCAAAGATAGCCATGGATGGGGAGCGCCCTACCTTGTTTGTCCCTTCCATGGGGAGATCCCCAGGAAACCTATGGAGAAAGATAAATGTGTTCAGCGGCGTGATTGAGCAGCTCGGACAGGTGCAAGCAGGGGAGAGGCTGATTTGGAGCGGGGGGAGAGAGCCCTGGCCTCCCCCCGCTGGGGCTGCTCAAGGGGACGTGACCGCCTGGACAGCTGAGCGGCTTCCGGCCTCCCAGTCGAGCCTGCGGGCAGCGCTTCTCAACTCATGCAAGGTAGACTCAACCCCACAGGCCCAGGCGGG
>CM052892.1:16454907-16478768 GCA_028534135.1 Potos flavus | reverse complement strand
TGTATGTATTTACCATTTGACCCAGAAATCCCACTTCTAGAAATTTACCCTGAAGACACACTTCCAAAAGTAAGAAAATACATATGCACATAGTTATTCTTGCAGCGCTGTCATTGTGAAATACTGAACACAGCCGAAGTGCGGGTACACAGGAGAGGGGCTGAACGAGGCACCGATGCAGCCGCGTGGGGGTGGGGGTGCGGGTGGGGCGGGGAGGCTACGCAGCTGTGGAAGAGAACGACGAACATTTCTGGGCACTGACATGCAGAGATTGCCAGGGTGAGCAATTCTGGAAAAACTTCAGTGCAAAAGAAAATCTGCAGCATCCTACCTTTCGGGTAAGAAAGGAGGACGTATGTGGGTATCTGCCTGTTTTTGCACAAAGAAACAGCAACAGAACATAGCCTGGGGGAGTTAGTGACCTCCCAGGAGCGGGTGGGAACGGGTAGGAAGGATGTAGGGGGAGAAGGGGTACCCCGAGTATACCTCTTTGGGTACAACTTTGACGTTTCAGTGACTCAAAAAGTAAAATTAAATCAACAAAGACGGGAGAAACCCTATTGAATGGCGGCACAAACAAATGAGCCCGTGTCGAATGGGTAACAGAACCCAGCGGAAGAAGAAACACAGGGGCGCCTGGGGGGCTCAGTCAGTTAAGCGGCTGCCTTCGGCTCAGGTCATGATCTCAGGGTCCTGGGATCGAGTCCCACATCGGGCTCCCTGCTCAGTGGGGAGTCTGCTTCTCCGTCTTCCTCTGCCCCTCTCCCCTGTTCATGCTCTCTCTGTCGCTCTCTCAAATAAATAAAATCTTAAAAAAAAAAAAAGAAAGAAAAAGAAAAGAAAAGGAAATCACCTAAGTAACACAGTCCCTTGCCTATAACCCTTCAATTTAGAGACAAAAGGAGCTGCAAAAGTAGCAGCAACTCCACCTAGGAGGCTTGCTTTGCACAGGGCGCACATGGGGGCAATGCTAAGACCGCTTTCGTGTCTTGTAAGGCTGGGCAAATGAGTAAACACTGAACCATCTGGAAGAGAACCAAGCATCTCCTAAAGGCCAGTGTGATGCTGGGGGTTGGGGATGCATATGCACTGTATTCGTTTCCTGTACAAATTATAGGTGAAAAAATCATCCCCAAGTTAATGGCTTAAAAGCCCACAAACGTATTATCCTACGGTTCTCACGAAGTCCAACACGGATCTCACTGGGCCAAGATCAGGATGTCAGCAGGGCTGTGTTCCTTCCTAGATGCTCGAGGGGATAATCCATTTCCTTGCCTTTTCCAACTTCTGGAGGCCACCCCCTTCCTGGGCTGGTGGCCCCATTCCTCCATCTCCAGAGCCAGCCTCTTCCAGCCTAGTCCTCCTCCCATGGCCATCTCTCTGGTTCTCTCTTCTCATTTCCTCCCCAACTTTTAAGAACCCTGTGACTCCATTGGGCCCACCTGGATAATTGAGGAACTCTCCCTCTTCTATCTGAAGGTTGGCTGATGAGAAATCGTAATTCCCCTTTATCATATAACCTAACGTAGTCGCAGGCTCTGGGGAATAGGATGCAGACATCCTTGGGGCCCTTTATTCTGCCTACTACATGGATGGTCCTTGAAACACGGCAGGCACTCAGCCAAAGAGAACTGAACACTAAGAGGTTTCTACCGCCCCAGCTGGGGGAGGAAAGGTTAACGGGGCAGCTGGCACTTTGCCAGCTGGAGGCGCCTTGGTTCAAACTTGTTAAGAAATATTTGACAAAATGGTGCAAGACCTTTGCAGCTTTAGGTCTAGGAATTAACCCCAAGAAAAATCATCATGGCTATGCAAAACAAAAAAATTACCAATAATAATAATAATAATAATAATAATCCGGACTCCCTCCTAAATGTCTAGGAATCCATCAAATACCATATGGTATAACTACACAGGGAGAGCGTAAAACCATAAAGAACAATGTTGCGGACGATTTTTAATTTTTTCCAATGAAACTTTTTAAAAATTACAAAACCAATATAAACACAGAGTAGAAACAGTCCAACAGCAAAAAAAAAAAGGGGGGGGAGAGGTATATAAAAACTGTACAAATTGTGCTCCCTAAAGCCCCCTACCCTTCAAACCCCATCTCAGGCCCTCAGAGTGAGACTAGAAAGTAGTCATCAATGAATCAATGGCAGGGTCTTACGCCTTCTCCCAGGCCTTCTCTCCATCTATGTAACCAGGGACCGAGAACTATGTTTCCCTTCTAAAAAAACCAAAATGAGATCCTGTAAACACCCCTCTGTGCCTACCATTTGCAAAGGTCTTCCTGACAGGGAAGATCTGAATGCTCTGCCGTCAGGAGGGTGGGGAAAAGCAAATAATCTGATCCCAGTTTTGCGGAACTATTTTCATCGGTGCAAGCGGAACATTCAGGAAGGGCATACACCAAAATTGTTGCAGTGGTTTTTCCTTAAGTGCGGGATTTTCCACAGCTTCTCCAGTGGGCGTGCTTTACTTTTGAATCCAGGTGTGAAGCTAGTATCTTAACCTTGTCATGTCTTGGGGTCCCTCAGTTGTCTTAAAGGGGCAGGGAAGGAATATGCCGAAATGTTCACAGGATCTCCCTCGGAGTCGTTAAGTCGGGGCGATTTTATTTAATTTTTTTCCCTAAAATGTTGTACCCCTTAAACGTACCCAATGTTATATGTCAGTTACATCTCAATAAAAAGTGTTTTCCCTTTTATTTGGGAGATGCTCGAAGAAAATGTACTACGAAAGGCCAAACTCCGGGGTTTTCTGCTAATTAGAGAAATTAAGTTTCCAGAGGCAAAAACCTGATCGCATTGTTTAACTAGACCGTACTCAGAAATTAAAAACAAGTCCTTCATATTCTATAATCCTTCCCAGGTTAGACAAGGCAGGCAATTTTCATTTCAAGCTCTTTATTCCCTTTCTGTGCTTTCGAGATTGCATGTGAAGACCATATTGTTGAGGGAATAAAGAAACACAATCCTAAAAGGAAAAGGAAAAATTATGGGGTGCGCACGACATAACACCTCCCTCGACATTTGGGGGGCCTGGGGAAGAATGCGCTGGGCCCTCGGCAAGCCTGGTCTGAATCTGAATCTAGATTCTAGAAGATTCTAGAGAAAAATCTTCCTTAGACCACTCAGTCCAACCCAGGTCTCAGTAATTCAGGATAAATCATTCCCGTCCCCCCACTGTGCTCGCTCAGCAGCCTGCTGGCACAGATAGGCTTGGAGGCGGTTTCAGCTTTTCTGGAAAAAATCCTCTGAGGTTTCTCTCATTTGTTGCTCCTTTTAAAACCTTCTTTCCATTGGAAACAAGTAAACAGCTGACTTCAAGGGAATGGTTAGGTAAATTAGAATTCAGCCACAGGATGGAATATCATCACGCAGCTATTACAAATTGTGCTTCTGGGAAGTTCCTAACTGCGTGGGGGAAACGCAAGCGAAATATTCGGGATGCACGATAGTACAGGCCGTGTGATATCGATCACGTAGAAGCATACAGAGAAAGGGATGAAAGAAGCCTCATGGAGATGCAAACAGACGGAGACAACCCGAGTGTCCACCCACAAATGTGTTTCGGCCGCACATCAGAATATTACTCAGCCATAAAAAGGCATTTACTGAGATGGGCTACAACATTATGCTAAGTGAGCCAGACACAAAGGCCACATCGTTATGATTCATTGATATCAAATGTCCTGAGTAGGCAAATCTACAGAGTCAGAAATGGGGAATGACTGCTTAATGGGTATAGGATTTTTTTTTTAAGATTTTATTTATTTACTTGAGAGTGAGAAGAGAGAGCAAGCAAGTACAGAGGGAGAGGGAGAAGCAGACTCCCCTCTGAGCAGAGAGCCTGATACGGGGCTCGATCCCAGGACCCTGAGATCATGATCTGAGCCGAAGGCAGATGCTTAACTGAATGAGCCCCCCGGAAGCCCCGGGATCTTTTTTTTTTTTTTTTTGAAGGGGATGATGGAAATGTTCTGGACTTGGACAGTGGTGATCGTTGTACAACCTCATGAATTTACTAAAACCCACAGCTTTGTACACTATATAAAGGGTGCATTTTATGGTACGTGAATTATATTTAAAGAAATAAAAGATGCTAGTAAAGGCTGTCTTTAGGAGGCAGGACATCTGGTCCTACTTTCTGCATCTGTTCGTGTGCGTGTTATGTATTGAATCTATTACTCTAGTAGCTGGGGAAAAAAAAAAAAAGAAAGAAAACTGAAAAAACCCCAATAAAGTTCCCCAAAGGATCTGGGGTAATAGCTCCAGCACACAGCCCCACCAGGGTCTGGGGACACCCAAGCCTCTGAAAGCTCAGGCCTTCTTCTGTCTGCCTCATAGCAAACCGCTCCTTGACTCTGGATTCAATACGTTCAATCCAAGTGCGGTGTGCACCTCTAGGTTTGTGTAGCCAGCTGCTGAGGTCTGCAAAAAGCTGTTGGATCCTTACCCCATGCTCCCCTCCCCCGCCACCTCTCCTTTTTGTCAGCTCCTCCTTCTCCACCACCCCCCTCCCATGCCCCCCTGCAGCCCACTAGCCCAGGTCTCCGTGCCTTGCTCCTGCCGGTCCCTCCCCGAAGATCCCTTCCTTCACTCGTCTGCTGGCCTAATCTCCCGCAGTCAGTACCCTGGGCAGAACGCACACTCGACAAGGGCAGAAAGCCTGGAACTTTGGGTTTCTGCTGGAGGGTCAGCTGCACACACATGCACTTAGCAAGTCCATGCTGACCTAGTAAATGCCCAGCAGGACCCCAGCTAGAGTGGGAGTGTTCTCTCTGTGGCCACAACCAGTCCTCCTCCCCTGGACTGACGGGCACCCCCCTTCCTCGGCTCCCAGTGCAGGGAGGGTAGGGCGGTGGTAACTATGGGGACTCTGACTCAGCCTGCCTGGGTTCAGGTCCTGGCTTTACCGCTTCCTGGCTGTGTGACCTTGGGCAAGTCGTTTAACCTCTCCGAGCCTCACATCTGCGAGCAAGGATAAGAATCCTTATCATAAAGCTGCCGTGAGGGTGGAAGGAGCTCATACATGCGAGGTGCCCAGAGCATGGGACGAGTTCCTCTAATGTTGGGTAGCATCAGTATTTATAGTACAGTAGCTAGTTTGCTACCGTCAGCAATTTGAGAGCGGCACTCTGCATCTCTGCACTCCGTGTGTTGGCCGTGGAGCCCCACAACCTAGGATTGGAGCTTGTGAGGAATGCAGCAGCTCAGGCGCCACCCCAAATCTGCTGGGAGAGACTGCAGTCCCTGCCCACGACCACGACAACATCCACAGCCCGTGTCCTCGCTCAGAACCTTACCCCTCCCTATCAGGAGGTTGGCGTGGACGGTACCCCCGAGAGATAAGCCCAGACCCCCTAGTACCTGTGAACATGTCACCTATTTGGAAACAGGGTCTCTGCAGATGTGATTAAGGGAAGGCTCTCAAGATGAGACAGTCTTGGATTTGGGGTGGGCCCCAAATCTGATGACTGGGACCCTTAGAAAGGAAAGCAGAGGGACAGCTAGGACACAGAGACACAGGAACACCTGCGGGAAGACCATGTGAAGATGGAGGCAGACCCTGGAGGGGTGCAGCCACAAACCAAGGAGGCCAGGACCCCCCAGAAGCTGCAAAAGGCAAGAGAGTTTCTCCCCCGAGCGCGACTCCACTGACGCACCTCAATTTTCAACTTCTGGTTTATGGAAAGGTGAGAGTGAAAGTTGATGAGGTTTTAAGGCACTAAGTTTGCGCTCATTTATTAGAGCAGCCCTAGGAAACTAATCAGGAAGCGAGAGTGACTGCCCTCCCTTGTGAACTTGCATGGGCTTGTGCTCGCCCTGAACAACAGAGCCCAGCAGAACGCTGCTTGGTGCCTTCTGATAAAAGAATACAGCTCAACCTGCCTCTCTCCCAGGACCTGTGCCCCTAGGCACCCCGTGTAAGCCACCATGCTCAGAGGAAACCCGAATTAGCTCTGGGGAAAGATGGCACGGGAAGGCCCTCGCAGAGAAGAATGGGACCCCAGCCAGCACCAACCTCCAGACATGAAAGGAAAAGAGCCTCCTAACGGCTCCAGTGCTCAGCCTTGGGCGTTCCGGCTGTGGCTTGAGACGTCACAGGGCCGAGGGGAGCCGCCCCCGTGTCTGTCCACTTCCCGGCCCCCAGCGAGGGTGAGCAGAGCTGTGGTTAATGCACACGTCCAGGTTCTGCGTGGCTGTAATAACCGCAGCCCTCGCTGAATCGTATTCTGCACTTGACGGAGACCCTGAGGACCCGTGTGCACGGTCAAGTGCCCAAAGCACCGCCCAGGATGGTCACTGACCTCTCTCTGCGCCTTTCCCGTGTCCTATTCCGCAGCAGGGGCTGAGGAGAGGCCCCTGATAATTACTTCCCTTATGCCACAGGGAGCAGGCTGACCTCAGAGCCGGCACACTGTGCACAATCTCGAGGTGCAGGCCTTGAACGTGGCATGGCGTGTGGGAAGCCAGAAGGGCCATTAACGACCCTCCCTTGCCAGTCAGCTGCCACTCCGCAACTCCTGATCCTTCCCTCAGCCACTTGGAAATGAGGGATTAGGAGACCTGCAGCCAGCCCCTGCTGGCCGTCTCCCTCCGGTGGCCAGGACAGTTCGGGGGGGGTGGTGTGGGGCTGGGCACTTGATTGAACACGCTCCCCTTATCCTGTGACCAGGACAAGCCGTAGCTGGGCTCCCGCCCTAATAGGCCTTCCTGAAGAAACTAAGTGTTTCTCTTTCTGACAGTGGCCTGCCTGGGAACGATTACGGCCCTAGCAGGGGCCCCTTTAAAGGCCAGGCCACTTTGACCTTCGCAACTTATTAACCACCCCCTCGGAGGCCAGGCCACAAGCCCAGCCGAGACAGCATCCTCAGGGAGGGTGGCGAATGTGGCACGGGCAGGGGGAGAGGCTCAAACAGCCGCCTGGGATGTGCCGGGCTCCCGGGAAAGCAAGCATCTTCTGGCCTCTTGGGGAAGATGCCCATCAGCCCGGGTTCATCAGCGGCCGGAGAGTTCTAGACGCCGGTACAGCCCCATCTCACCCGTCAGCACCCACAGTGGTGGGGTGAGCGAAAATCACCCACGCAGTTAGAGCTACCGTTTTTGGGGTGCTTATCACGTGCCAGGCACTGGGGTTTACACGCACTAGCTCATTGCATCCTGACAATACAGTACTAAGGGCACAGGTGCTGAGGGTATTATTATTTTCATTGACTGATTGGGCGATCGATAGGACACATGCGTGAGCACGCATGTCACAAACGAGCGAGCCTGGACTCTACAGGAAGCACAGTTTCTCCTCCACGGTGCCTGGGAAGGGAAGCAAGATACCAACTCTGAGGCTCACGCCGCTCTTGGAGCCCTGGCCAGGATGGCGAGGTGGCCGCTGTGTCTCAGGGAGGGGCAGCCCCGGGGAAAGGCTCTGGAAGGGAAGCAAAGCCGGTCCTTTAAGTTGGAGCTGAGCAATCACAAAAAAGTGGTTATCCCACTTCTTGCTGAAACAGTCAGGGGACTCTCCAGTCCCCAAAGCAATCAGGGGCTGCTCTGCCACCGTTCTCTCAAGCGGGCCCTGGGGGGCCACAGCTGGCATGCCAGTGAGGGTGGACATCGCATTCCTGGGGGTCAGAGGAGAGGGCCGGGCCCATGACCTTGACCAGCCCCTTCCTGGCAAATCGCTCCCACTTTCTGAGCCTCGTTTTTCTCATCCACAAACAGAACTAGTACAGGGTTAGGCTGAAAACAAGAAATAATTTTTAAAGCCGGCGTTTATTGAATACTTTTATTTGCGTTAAGTGCTTTATAAAGATTCTCTGGCTACGTCCTCACAACGGTCCAAGAGATATTATTATCCCAGCCTTACAGACGAGGGAGCTGGGTCCAGGCAGACTGACACCGCCAGGAACGGACTCCGGGGTGGTTGCGGCCAGCCCCCACGGGGCACGGCTTGGTAACAATGTCACAGAGCCTGGCGCACGGTGGGCATGAGAGCGGTCGCTATCGCTGTGATTCATTTCCCCCCAAATCACACTCTGGTGCTGCAGTACGGCTGTGGCTGTAAGTTCTTATCTAAATAATCTTAAAGGCTGAGCGAGGCCCGCACCCTCACATGGGGATGGCGTGCATCCAATCACTTGGGCCACGGGTCCCCCTTCCGGACCCAGGGCAACCCCACGAGCGCACACACTTGTGCAGCCGTGCTCACGAAATGACACTAGGATGCAAGATATCGATCGTATGCGGTCCTTGGGAGCAGAAAGAGCCGTCGGCAGATCAGTGACAGAGAATCTGGAAGCAGAGAAACGCGACAAAGCCCTTCCCAACATCAAATCAAACCTGCGTTCCCGATCCCAGACCTTGGGGCTTCGGAGCCCCGCCAGACCGCTGGCAACACGGCACAGAGATGAGCATGGGGCCTCCGCGGGCCCTGCGTCTGCATCGCCCACTCTCTGCCAATCGAAAGCATGCTGTGGGGAGACTGCTTAATCTCACTGAGCCTCGGGTTCCTTCGTGCTTAAAACAGGGATGACGACCACCGGTACCCCCTCGTGGGGCGGTGATGAGGACAGAACCACAGGATGCAGAACGCACCTGGGTGGGCCTGGGTCCGCCGTGAGTGGTCAACAGGCAGCTTCTCTTGTGCCGTTGTTATTACGCAGACTGCAGACGTATCCCTCTGTCCCGTGCTCCTCTCCCGGTTTGCCCGAGAGCCACTCTGCAAGGGGACAGGCTCTGGAAGTTCTGTAAGAGCCTCTGGGGTTGGCCGGAGGGGAGGCGGTGGGGTGGGAATGGGACTTCTGTGACTAAGCGCCAGTCCTGCCTGAGTTCCAATACCAGCTCCCCCACCTACCAGCTGTGTGACCTTGGGCATGTTACGTAACCTCTCTGGGCCTCGGCTGCCAGTCTCTAAAATGGGGGTGCTACTAGCGCCTCTTACGGGGTTGCCGGGAGGAGTCAGGGACTCGGCGTGGGCACAGCACTCACTGTGTACCCTGCTGGCACAGAGGGGGCACTCCCCAAATGCTGATGGTCACTATTATTATTACTGTCAAGTAGGAAGAGCTAGAAGACGGCTCTGCCCGAACTTCTTTCCTTCTATTATTATTGTCCCCTATTATGATTATCACTACCCTCATGCTGCCGTACCTCCTGCCATTTTCACCACGCTTTCACTTAAACATATTCTGAACGTCCAGAAGACTCCTCCAGGTTCCGGATCCAAAAGCACAGCGTGTGGAAACCCTGGGCAGGTGTCGCTAACGCGCCGACGGCTGAGAAGCCCGGGCAGGGGCAGGGAGGGAGGGCGGAGAGCCTGGCCCCCATCACACGGACTCAGGGCTGAAGGGCGAAGCAGCTAGCAGGGGCGTCCTGGAGCCAATCCCCAGCCCAGTTCTACCACGTCCTTGCCGTGTGACCTTGAGCAAGTGACAATCTTTCCGAGCGTCAGTTTGCTTATCTTTCTGTGAAGGATAATACGGCATGGACTTACATGAAAGTCACTTTGTGGGGTGCCGGGCCCCAGCACCCAGCCACCGGCAGTCTCTGCCGTGGGCTCTCTCACACCCACTCCACACGTTCAACACAATTTCCACGCGGAGCATGTAGGGGACCCAAATCCAGGGGCTGTGTCACACGCACCTCACTGTGTCCCCCAGACTGTTGGCACCCGGTGCCCACCCTATTGCCGGCAGTGCTCCAACCACAGGAGAGACCCACGGGGCCCTGGGGTGCTGGGAGGGGCGCGGGACCCAGCCGACGGGGCTCTCCCCAGACCCCACTCAAGGAAGACGAGAAAACAGGCGCACTCAGGAGACAGTCTGCCCTTTCTCCTCCACATGTTCTCTCTCGCTGGAGGTATTCAATCCCAGTGCTAAAGTGACCAGAGCAAGAGTTCTAGAACACGCCTTGGCCCATCTCAATGCTCCGACGGGGCAAAATAACAGACTCAAAATCTGACAGATCAGAGACGTCAGGTTTGGAACGAAAAAGCGACGCAATTTTCTAAGAGGCTGATGGTTGGGTCATAAAAGGACCAGAAGGAACAGGATGAGTCGCTGAGACAGAGAAAGGTCTGGAAAGGTCAAGCCAGCGGCTGACGGTCGTCACGTTCCGGGGCTGGATGAGGGGAGGACGGGCCTGTCACCGCAACCCGAGTCCAGATGTGCCTGGACTTTTCTACAAAGATCTCTACAACTAGCAAAAGGAAAAGTAAGGATTTTTAAAAAATACGTATTACACACGTAGCCAAGTTGGTATCTGCCTGGAGTCTCCACTGTAAACTTATTATTTTTCCTTTTACAATTAGGGAATATATTGGTAGAGATGTTTTCCCCACTATGCAAGAAAAATAATCCTGTTTCTGCCTAAACCCCTGCCCGCTGTCTCACACCCTGGGCGCATCTTCCCTGCGGTAACTGTTATTATAATGGAACGTTTAAATGGCGATTTCCTCCTCCCGTATTCCTTCTGTGTTTATTAATGGGAATTTTTCCTTAGGGAACAGTTGTTGCTTCTCCCTCACCTATTTATTTCGTTCTTTATGTAATTACATTAGTACCGACTCACGGCTGTTTCCGGCATTCTCTGGCCACCGGGAGCTCTTTTGATCCGCTGCTGGGTTCAGTGGCCCATCTTGCCCTGCAGCCTTACTTCGTGGGACCTACTACAGGACGCCCCGGGCTTCTCTTGTACCTTCCTAGCCCAAGACCCAGAACCACCATTTCTACAGAGATCCCTGGCTCCTTTTTTTTTTTTTTTTAAGATCTTATTTATTTATTAGAGAGAGAGAGACAGCGCGCGTGTGCACAAGCAGGGGTGAGGGGAGGCAAGGGGAGAGGGAGAAGTAAGCTCCCCACCAAGCAGGGAGCCTGACACAGGGCTCGATCCCAGGACCCTGGGATCATGACCTGAGCTGAAGGCAGATGCTTACCCGACTGAGCCACCCGGGCACCACCCTCCGCCCCCCACTCCTTTTATTTAGAAAATAGTATTTAGAAACGAAGATCTGGGCACTTAGGTGTACCTATTTTTATTGAGGTGTCCCTGCTTTCAGCCCTTCTCCATGAACAGGGCAAAGAACTATACATACATGCTCTAAATCACCTATATACACATACAGCTGTTTCTGTAGCTGCATGTGTACACATTTACATTTTGTCTCTTCTTTTGATAAATGTGTCCATATCGATACCTTCGACTCCATCCACAAGGTTTATTTCCTACTTTTCTTACTCATAATGTTTTCTGAAAGTGAGAACTTGGCTCTCACTATCTAAAACATAGTTACTTAGTGTTTCAACCCTAGTGTGCAAATGAAGTAGTTTCAGAATTCCTGATCTATGTGCTTTTTTTTTTTTGGCGGGGACAGGCAGAGAGAAAGGGAGAGAGAGAGAAACTCAAGCAGGCTCCCCACTCAGTGCTGAGCCTGACGCGGGGCTCGATCTCATGACCCTGAGATCACGACCTGAGCCAAAATCAAGAGTCAGACGCTTAACTAACTGAGCCATCCAGGCGCCCCCATATGCTTTTAAGGAAAAAAAAAAACCCTAAACTGCCAACTGGAATACAGTGTTTGTGTACAGTTCTCCTTGTCTTTTGCCTTACAGCATCAGTCAAAACAATGTTTTCCAAAATTACTCAGACGAGTGCCTTCCTCTCCATTCTCTCTCAGCGTGGTGGTGTGAATCACCGGTAACACAGTTAGGTTCTTTGTCTTCATTTGGCTCAGTCTGCACTTCGTCTACACCCCCCACAGCCTGGCTGATTTTTAAAAATTTACATACAGTAAAATCCACCCTTCGGCATCGGTTCTGTGGGTTTCGACGAGCGCACAGAGCCACGAGTCCACAATTGTGGTTCGTACAAAACCCTTTCCCAGATCTGCTGCCCGCTCTGAGAGTCCTTCGCAAAGTCTTGAGACAAGTTGTTTGTCAAAAACGCGATCAGAACCCATTTTCTTCTCCAGCTTCGTGGCTTGTCTTTCCGTTCTCTTGCAAGTATCTCCTGCAGAGCACAAGTTTTTAATTCTGACAAAATCCCATTTGTCAAATTTTTCTTTTATGGATCTTTGCTTCTGAGGTCATATCTAAAAATTCTTACTCGAGGTCGCCCAGATTTTCTCCTGCGTGTTCCTGGAATACGCAGTCTGGCTTTATCTTCTCCGTTTCGAGTGAATTTTCATGGAAGGGGCTGAGGTTTGGGTCAGGATCACCTGTTTGCCCACAGACATCCAACTGTTCCAGCACTGTTTGTTCAAAGGACTATCCTTTCTCCATCAGATTACCTTCGTGCTTCTGCCAAAAATCACCTAAATATATTTGTGGAGGTTTATTTCTGGATTCAATCCTCTGGTCCGCTGATCACTGTGTCCGTCCTCCACTAATACACCCCTTGCTATCTTGCTTAATGCAACCTTCCCGTAAGTCCGGGAGTCAGGGAGCGAGTTCTCCAACAGTGCTCTTCCGTTTGAGATTTGTTTCGACTCTCCTAGTTTCTCTGTCCATTTAAATGTTTAGAATCAGCTTGTAAATATCTGCAAAAATGCCTACTAGACTTAGAAATGGGGATTGCACTGAATCCAGATCAAATTAGGGAGACCTGACATCTCAATGCCACGGAGCCTTCCTGTCCACGAACACAGTGCCTCTCTCCATTTATTTACGTCTTTTCTGTTTGGTACTTGTCAGCATGCAAATACGACACATATTTTGTTATTTATGCCTGAGGACTTTTGGGTGCTACTCTAAATTGTATGTATGAATTCTGAATTCCAGTAACTCACTGCCAGCTTATAGAAATACAATTGATTTCTGTAGGCTGACTTTGTTGTCATTCCACCTTGCTAAATTCATTTATTGATTCTAGGAGCTTTTTTGGAGAGTCTTTGGAAATTTCCACGTAGACAATCAATCTTTGTAAATAGGGTCTCATTTCTTCTTTTCATATGTGTGCCTTTTATTTCTTCTTATTAACTTATTGCACTGATACTGAACGAGAGAAGACATTTTTGCCTCATTTCAATCTTAGAAGAAAGCACTTAGTAGAAAGCCTTTTTCTTTCTTAGAAGACAGCTTTGTTGTAGATGTTTACAAGCTAATTCTGAACATTTTTCACCACTAAGGATGTTTAGCTGGAGGTTTGTGTGGATGCCTGTCATCGAGTTAAGGAAGTTCCCTTTGATTCCTAGTGTGCTGAGAGTTTTTATCATGACTGGACATTGAATTTTGTTAAATGCTTTTTCCATTCATCTGGTTTTTTTTTCCTTTAGTCTGCTAATAACACTGATTTTCACATGTCGATCCAGCCTTGCATTCCTTAGATAAAACGATCCCCACGTGGTCATGGTATATATCCCTTTTATAGAGTGAAAGACTTGATTTGCTAATATTTTGTTGAGTATTTTTGCACTCAACATATCCTGAAGGGTAGCAGTCAGTAATTTTCTTGCAACGTATGTATTTGGTCATAGTATTACATGACGCTGGCCTCATAAAATGGGCTGGGAAGCATGGTCCTATCTTTTTTTTTCTTTTTTTAAAGATTTATCTATTTATTTTAGAGAGAGAGAGAGAAAGTGGGGAGGGGGAGAGGCAGAGGGAGAGAGAGAATCTCAGGCAGACTCCCTGCTGAGTGCAGACCCAACCTGGAGCTAGATCTCTCGACCCTGAGACCATGACCTGAGCTGAAACCACGAGCTAGACACCCAACCGGACCGAGCCACGCGGGCGCCCCGCATTGTCTCATCTTTTATTTCCAGGAAGAGACGGCATAGTATTTTTTTCCTTAACTGTTCAAAAAGGTTCATTAGCGAAAGCATCCAGACCTGAGTTTTCTTCTTTGGACAGTTTTTGAATACAAATTCAATTTCCCTGACATATACACAGAATTCCAGGTTTTTCTATTTTTCTTTCTTGGCTATTTACAGTTTACATCTTTCAAGAAATTGGGCTATTCATCTAAGTTGTGGAATTTATAGTCTGGGAATTGTTTGTAATGTGCGCTAATTAAGATTTTTTCAACTGTCAGGAATTATATAAATACAAATACCGAGTTTTTGCTATCTCATTAGGACTGCCACAAAAATCGACACAATCACAAATAAAAATACCCTTAGAGGATCCTCATTAAACAGGTAATACGTAGTAGCCACGCCCCTTCCCCCACCAAGAATAAGCAGGAAGCAGCCTTGGACAGTTTGCCAACCTCCTTCTTCTCTCCCAGCAGAACTATTTCGGGGAAGCATGGGGACGGTCATCGGGCAAGGTCAAAGTGCCCGATGACATAGGTAGTGGCTCTGTGCGGGGGGTCCTGGCCTACCTCTCCATGGCCCTCAGCCAGTCCCTTCCCCTCCTGCTGGCTCTCAGCACCCCCATGTATAAAATGGGAGGTTGGGGGGCTGGGATCTGTCCACACAGATGGATTCCTGCCACCTACCCTCCATCAGGGAAGAGCTGGGGGTGACGCCCGAGGCCCACAGGGCCCCTGTGACGAGGAGACCTCACTGTGGGCCACGCTTGCTACTCAGCTCCCTTCAACACAAAGGCAAGCACCTCCCAGGGAAAGGGTCTGATTGCTCAGTTCACATCCTAGGCGAGTGTGACAATCACCAACACTTCTTAGTGGGATTCGACCCTTTAAAAAAAAAAAAATGCAGGCTCTGTGCTGTGATCAGGCCAGAACGCAAATGAAACAGAGGTCAAGATTGGAGCTTTGGGGTCCAAAGACCGGGTTTGGGGCCTGCCTCGGCCAGACTCACTCATTCATTGAAGAAATATTTCCTGAACACCTACTGGGTGCCAGGCTCTGTCGTGGGCAGGGAGATGAAGTGTTTAAAGAAACACCAGGCTCTGGCCCACAGAGACAGCGATGAAACAAATACTCCCCATTTACGGTGGGATGAAAGCGTTCTTGCCCCCCAGTCCCCAAGCCGTGGCGAGGCCCAGGGGCGACGCGGGTAGATCACCTGCTATTGGTGGTCAGAAGGGTGCTGCCTAAACCCAGCCTAGAGAGGGCGAATCGGGGGAACGGACGCTGGCAGAGCCCATCAAGGAGGGGTCAGCCCCAGCCCTTCCCGCTTCACCAACGAAGCCGCCACACCGCGTGGGCTCCAGCAAAGCCCAGCAGAGAGGGCAGATCTGCCAAGCAGCTGGCTGTCCCCGGCCACTGGGACACCGACACTGCACCAGTCTGTCCCCAGCTGCAAGCAGCAGAGTGATGCCCCAAAATGTGGGACGCTCTTGGGAAGAGAGATCCTGCTCAGAAGAACCCCAGCTGGGATGGCAGCCTACTCCCACCCGCGGCAAGGAGACGGGCCTCCCGACCTGGCCTGAGCTCAGGGGTGACGGCCGTGCGGCCAGGCAGCGTCCAGACAACCGCACTGGGCTTCAGAAGCTTGGTGGCTTCTAAGAAGCACACACGTCCTTCATTTCCCGTCTCTGTGTTCTTTTGTTACTCAGTCACGTCAGGGGACTAGCGAGGTGACAGCAAAGCACGTGGCCTTTGGAGGAGGGCCTGAGGGGCCAGGGCCCCAGATCCCTGTGTGATCCCAGGCAAGCCACTGCACCTCTCTGGGCCTCAACTGCTCATCCATGAAACTGCACTATTGATGCCCGCCATGGGGCTACTGGGAGGATTACGTAGGAGTGTGTCCGGCGGGGCTGAGCACAGTGCCTGATTCAGTTAATAACCGGTTAATAAATAGCAACTGCCATCGTTATTATTATTTTTAAATGCCAGTCGATCTGGCTGTCCTCAAAGGAACAAATAAGGTTTTACGGTCCGTTCTGCGGCGGGGGCTAGAAGCTGCGGGTGCGGGGGAGGCAGGTGCAAAGGAACATGAGAGGTCTAAAGGTAAATGCTGAAGGGGGGGTTAGCCCCTACTGGGAGGGTGGGACAGCTCCGCGCTCCACCCTGGCCGCCCCCAGGCTAAGTGCTGGGAAGCGCCTGACCCCCTCCTGAGAGCTTCTCCCCCTAGCACTCGGCGTGCCCTCCCCTGGACTCAGAAGCCAAGTGAGCAGCGGGTCCACCCTGGGAAAGCTCTGCACAGCAGCAAGGGGCCCTATTGACAAATAAAACCTGTTCTTGGCTCCGCCGCCCACCAAGCCAAGCCCCTTTATTCCATTTCAATATGCCTGATTCCACTGACAGCGCCTTGGCAACGAGCGGAGTTAATCAGTCCTGGGTGCCCGAGCGAGTGTGGGCAGGCGTTAGCACATTCGAGGGAACTCGGAGGGGAAACGTGAGACGCTGGCAGGGAATGTGAAGTGCTTTACTGCGGTGGGGACTGAAAGAAGGAAAGGCCTCTTCCGGGGGCGGGCGTTTTATGAGCAAATAAAGCCTTTGACTGCCTGCCACTGGGTAAAAAGCTGAAGTGACCGGAAGACTTCCATGGAGTATTTTTCCACTGCCTTGTTTTTCCGAACGGGCATGGCTCTCCTATCGCTGCTTTCATGCTTATAAAAGTAATATTCGCTCCATTCGGACCCCGTGCAGGGATGTCAGGAACGGTGAAAGTCAGCAGTAATCCTACCGCCTTCGGATAACCACGCTGACCTGCTGGGACAGGTCGGCGTGGCCGCTGCCCCGTGTTCTGTGCACATTTGCACACACACCTGCAGTCTGAGTGAGATGCTGTGAGGTCAGCGGTTTTGCAACCTGTGTTCCCCACTTAATCGCAGACCTTACATCCCTCCCTATTACTAACTGCGGATCCCGAGCCTCATCTTTTCCTGGCTGCACGGTCTTGGGTGAATGACATACGCTGTGCGATCGGGTGCCATTCACTTTGTCGTGTCATCTGGCACCTTCGCCCCACCTGGCTCTCTGCATCAGCCACACCAGGATTCCTCCGCATCTGGGAACATCTCACTCCATTTACTGAAGCGTTTGCTGTTCTTTCTGCCTGGAATTCTCATTTCCTCCTTCACGTCATTAATTTACTTCTCTTCTTTTAAATTTCAACTGAAATGTTACTTCCTCCAGGAAGCCTTCCCGGATATCCAAGATCAGAGCCGGTCTCCCCTGTTATACACCCACACGGTTCCAAGGGCTTTGCCCTCTTGTTATTTATCCTGATTGTAATTAAACGATTGAGTCACTCCACCCTGACCTGCCCTGTCTTCCCGCTAGAAAGTAAGCTCCTGGAGGTCGGAGACTCTATCTGTCTTGCTCAGCTCTGTGAGGCGAGCACTGTGTCTGGCATATACTTGCTGATTAAAAGGAAGGAAGGGAAGGAGGGGCAGCCATGGACACTCACTACCTTTATGCAATGTCCCCTCCCTCCTGCCCTCCCACTCTCTCCCTCCCTCTTCAGGAAGAGGAATAACCGGGCTTCTCAAGCACAGGTGGTCTGTTTTCACCTCACAGCCATCTCTGATCTGCTTCCCTCTTTGAACAGACTGCCAGGAAGCTCAGGGCCAAATCTGCATCTCTCCTGTAGCAAGTGCTCTGGGAAAGACCCTCACCCTGACGTCATCCCTTTCTCTCAGCCCCCATATTTCTTCTCCCCAATCTCCTCACTCATTTAAAAAAAAAATCTTTATTCAGTGCCGAGAAGCTGCTATCCATCTTTCTTGAAACTGAGGGTGGGTTAAGAAATAAATGGAACTAAAACTGCACACAAGCCAAACACAATGTGGTCGGCTAAAGCAGACATGAGCGGAAAAACTGGCGACCCGGAAGAAAGCGTGTGGTTTGTGGAATAGCATCGTACCAACGTCAGTTTCTTGACCTTGACAGATGTTCCGTGGTTATTATATAAGATGTTGACGTCAGGGGAAGCTGGATGAAGGATAAATGGGAAATCCCTTCGTGACGTCTCAGTAAATCTAAAAGTATTCCAAAATAACGAACTTCTTAAACAAAATGTGCACACAGGCTACTGCTGGGAGATTGTTTCCTCTTGGGAGAACACGACACGTGCTCTGGAGACCAGGGGCCTTTCAGAATCAACCAGACCCAACCAACGTTTGTGGGGCCTCTACTGCCTGCCCAGTTGGCCAGAATCCCAATCCCTGCACTGGAGTCCCTGCCTTGCCTCCCACTTGCTATGACGGTCTGAGCCTCAGCTGCTGCACCTGTAAAATGGGCTAACCCGAGAAGCTGCTCTCCCAGGCATGCTGTGGGTACGTGATTTAACGGCACAAAGAGGGGGACAAACAGGAACCTGTCTCAGGCTGTCGGGGCTGCTATGGCAAAGCACGGCAGATTGGGTGGCTTATAACCAAGACATTTATGCCTCACAGTTCTGGAGGCCAAAAGTCTGGGGTCAGGGGCCAGCACGGTCGGGTGCAGACTGCCCACTTCTTGTGTCCTCACTTGTGGCGAGGGAGCTCTGGGGGGGACCCTTTAATAAGGACACGAATCCCATGCTTGAGGCTCCACCCTTATGACCTAAGCACCTCCCAAGGCTCCCCCCCCAATACCATCATGTTCGGGGTTAGGGATTCCACAGATGAACGTGGGGGACACAAGCATTCAGTCCATAACAGCGACACTCAATAAATTCGACCTTCATGATTAATGTCATTGTCAGCTCGTTCCTCCTCTCATCTTTTCAACAATCCTGAGAAAGAGATGTTCTTTATGATGCTCAGCTGGGAGAGGGAAGGGGAGCATGGACAGCAGGAGGGGCTCCCCAGGGTCACCCAGCTATCAAAGGAAAAACAGCAAAGCTGGGATTCGAACTCAATCTCCCAGACTCCAAGCCCAGAGCTTTTCCAACTGCATTGTCTATCTTAAAAGAAGCTGAGATTGTGAAGACACAATCTCATTTTGTGTTTCGCTTCCCGGCCATCTGGTCACCCATGGTCAAACCCTCTGGCTCCCTCAGGGTCACCCCCTTTTTCCCCAGCCCCTCTACCCCCAACCTGTCTCATTCTGCAAGGTAGGCTCAGACGCCACCTGGGTCCAGGGTCACTGCTCCCATCGCTGCTGTCTTGGCTTCCCTGACATCAGGATTTAGCCCCAACACACGCCGCCACTTATTTAGGTGATCGGTCTCCTGGGGCCCAGGTCCTCGTCCCTGCCTCGCTGTCACCGCCCCCCAAAGCCCCGAGCAAGTTCTAGCGGTGGGGTGGTGCTGGGTAGCGGCTCAGGCCACGGGCTGCGAACAGATGGGCTGGGCTCCGTCGTGCTCCGCAACCCGTCAGTGGTGTGATCTTGGCAAATCGGTTTCACCTTCTCTACGTGTCCGCCTCAAAAACTGGAAATGTGGGTCACAGCCACCTCTCCCCAGGGGCAGCCTGAGGGTCCAGTGAGGTATGTGGGAAGTCAATTACCAGGACCTGGCGGGCGGTTAGCCTTCTCTAAAGGGCGAGCTAACAATACCATTGCGATAATTGCTGGCTGCCCTGACGGGCTGGCGGCCAGGAGCCTCCGGGTGCGAGCCCAAGCCAGCTCCCGCTTTCTCCGCTCTTCCCTCTCCATGCTCCCCGATGAACCTGAGCTCAGGAACACTGCAGCCACCGGCAGCATTTGCAAAACAGCTGGCCTGCCGCCCGGCACCTCGTGGGAGGCTGCCCTGCTCCGAGGACTGCGGGGAGATGGGCTCGGGAGGTGGGGGCACGGCTCCTACTGCTTCCTGATGCGAACTGGAGGCATGCAGCCAGGGGGGCTCCCAGCTGCGACCAGCCCTCAAGGGGGGAGGTGCTGACCGCCCCGCTGCAGGTCTGACCGAAATCAGCCGCAAAGAGCTCCACGCACAGCTCCTTCTCTCCCTCAGCCCCGCGCATGCAGCCCTGGTGCCCGTCCCCAGCCCGCGGGAGTCGGCCCGCTCACCTTGAGTCCGCTGCTTTCCGCTTCTGAGCCCGGGTCCACGCCGGTCACGTAAATGCCCAGGCCGTACTCGGCTCCCCCACGGATTGTGAGGCCCAGGGACCGGCCGTCCCCCAGCACCAGGTTCACCTGCAGGAGGGACAGGAGATCGCTATTTGAGGGCCTGGAGGGGGACGTGGATGTCATGGGGGGCGGCATAGCAGGCTCTGGAGTCCTGGGCCTACCCCAAAGGGCACACCAATTCAGGCCTGGAGCATTCCAGATCCGCTGCCTCCAACTTGCTGAGTGACCTTGGCGATGTCCCTCTCCCTCCGAGGGCCACAGCTGTAAGTGCAGGAAAAGAAAGGCAATGAAGGAGGTGAGCTCTAGAGATCTCTATAGAGTGATGTGATATTTCAGGTTTTCACCTGTGCTCCACACCGTGGGGACCAGAGACCCCCCCCAGCTGCCCCTCGCCACACCCTTCGGACGGGGAGAGCCCGCTCTGGCCCAGGCTCCTTCACCTTCCATCCTCCTTAGCATCAAGCCTAAGTCCACTCCGCCTCCCTGGGGACCTCCCGCCAGCCAGGGGTGCCCTGCCCACCCCCCAGGAGTCTCCTGCCCTGCCACCCATCCCAGCAGCCCACGGCAATGCGGCCTCAGCTGCCCTTCCTTCTAGAAACACCGGGAGCACCTGCCAAGTGCAGACCCAGTGCTGGGCCATGGGACTAAGAGACGACCCAGACTAGTCCTGCTCCCGAGAGTCTCAGCAGAAGGGCCCAGAGACCAGGAAGTCGACCTTCAAGGGACAGTATGATCAGAGTATGATGGGGTGGCCAGGGGCCACGACGATGCAGAGAAAGCGTAAGGTCCTGACCGGGGGCGAGGGTGGTGGTTGGGGGGCTTCCTGGAGAAGGTGACATCTCTCATGAGATTGGAGGGTGAGCAGGAGTCAACCGGGCAGGGGCAGGCAGGGGTGAGAAGGGCTTTCCAAGGTCAGCACGTGGCAGTAAGGGAGCGTGCTTTGCTCAGGATAGGATGGTGGGGGTGAGTCACTGTGGCCAAGGCCGGGAGTGCTGAGGGGTAGCTGGGGGGTAAGGGGACAGGCAGGGGAGGCAGGGGGCAGATTCCGGAAGGCCTCATAATCCATAAAGGAGCCTGCAGGAACATGCAGGTTAAAGGTGCCTTGAGCATGAAAAAGGAATTATGGAAAAGGAGAAGTTGCACCAGAAGACAGGAAACTCACCCCAAAAGGGTAGAAAACATCCTTCGACAGGTTAAGACTGGGGGGACCCGAGGAGAACACAGTCTGACTGCCCACAGGACGGTGAGGGGCACGGGTACCTGCGGGCATCAGGGGAGGGCGGGTGTCATGGAGTTCCAGAAGCCACCGACCAGCTCTCTATTTCCGCAGTTACTCATCTAAGAGTTGCCCAGGGCTTTGTGCCATCATCTGAAGCTTTTTACACACATTATCCCACTGAATTCTTCAACCACCGTGGGTGGAGGTGGTGAAGGAGACAGACAAACTGCCCGAGGGAGGGGTCCGCTGTGTGATCTTAGGCAAGATACTTCATCTCTCTGTGCCTCAGTAAGGTTTCTATGGAAAGGGTCACATTAAGAGACAAATGCAGGCTAGTTTCTGGCCCACAGTGGATGCTTGATAAATGTTAGCCACTGTTGGTTCCCTTTTGCACACGACAAAACCAGACAAGGCCACAGAGTCACAGCGGACTCCTGCAGGCCGGCAGACGTCAGGAGAGGGCCCAGCGGACGGAGTGCCTCCGGGGCGTCTGGTCCTAGGACTGCAGGCTCTGGGCGTGGCCCCGGCCTCTTCAGGCCAGAGTCAGCTCCCGGTTGGCTCCCCCGGCAGGAAGACCACATTAGAAAGGGGAGCATCTGTGAGGCCCTTTGCTCTCAGGGGGCACTTGGGACAGTGTCAGAGACAGCAGTGTCAGAGAGATGGACGTTCTGGAAAACGGCAGGCTCTGAGGACCGGCTTGAAAACCCAGCCCTTGTGGCCTGCCCCTCCCAGCCTGGTACAGCGCCGTGGCTGGGACAGCGGCGAGGTGGCGCGGATTCGAGGCCCGCCCTGTCTGCAATCACGATCACACGCAGGTCTGGGCCCCCGGGGGTGACAGCGTGCTGCTTACGGTTGCCGGCTCCGGAGCCAAACCACTGGGGGTTCATCCCGCCAGCAACACTTGCTGGGTGGGTTACCCTCCGCGGATGCCTCCGTCTTCTCATCTATACAGACGGGGAAAGCAGTCACACCCACTTTACCGGCTTGTTAGGGATGAGGGGGTCCACACACCTGGAGCATTCGGCATCGTGCCCGGCACAGCGGGGCCACCCACGAAACACTGGCTGTTGTTCTTATCTTCCCGGTGGCCCCAGCCGGCCAGCCAAGGGCACGCGTGCACAGACGGGGGGCCCTGGAAGGAAGGCCAAGGCATCCTCCCCGACGCTGCTGCCTCAGAGGCCGGGACGGGCCGTGCACTTGAGTTGTGGCTGGTGCTCGCTCCACTCGCTCATCCAGCCCCCCGAGTCTGGGCCTCGTGCTGGGCACAGAATCCCAGGAGCATGTGACGGGGTCCCTGTCCCCAGGGCAGGGAGTGGCAGCTGCTGGTGGCTCCCCGCCCTGGAGCAGCCCCCATCCCGGGACCGGGAGAAGAGGGCAGGTGAAAGGCCCACCCCTGCCTCAATTCAATTCAGGACAACCCCTCGGGCCCAGTGCACCCCTAGCGCTCCGGCGGGACCAGCCGAGGCCTGGGCAGGGCTGGCATCACAGCCACTGCGCCCACTGCCCAGTCCTGTGGCCCTGGTGCCCGTTATCAGCGTCGAACCCAGGGCACGGCCCCACTGCGGTGACGAACAACCACGGGCTTAGCAGCTTCAAACAGCACAGATTTATTACCTTACGAGTTCTGGAGGTCAGAAGTCAGTGAGTAGACAAGGCTGCATTCCTTCTAGAGGCTCTGGGGGGAACGGTTTCCTCGCCTTCCTCAGCTTCCAGAGACCACCTGCCTTCTCTGGCTCAAGACCCCTTCCTCCGACCTTCAGAGCCAGTGGGGGAGTGCCTTCCCACCTCTCCCTGCTCCGGGCAGCACACCCCCTTTTTCTGACTCAGACCCTCCTGCCTCCTTCTTCTCGGGACCCTGGGACTGCACTGGGCCCCCCCCAAGAGAATCCAGAAGGTGCTCCCATCTCAAGAGCCTTCAGGTAATTACACCGGCGAAGCATCTTTGGCCAAGGAAGGGGACATCTTCCTGGGCTCCAGGGAAGGGGCGGTGGGCGTCTCGGGTCATCATTCTGTCCACCACAGACACTCCCCCAGAAACCTCTTCAGGGAAATCTCGGTCTCAGTCCATTCTGGGGAGCCTGACCTCGGGTAGAGTATCCCAGAAATATGACCTTCAAGCCGAGCCATGAAGGCCTAGGGGGGTCGGCCAGGGAAAGGGGCAGGGAAGACAAGTATTCTGGGCGCAGGAAGGCAGGCAAAAGCTCAGAACCCGGACAGAGCACAGCCCCCAGGAGTCCTGCAAGGTTCCGTTTGGCTAAAGCAAGGCGGAGACGGAGGGGAAGGGACAAGATTAGCCAGTGGTGGGACCATGAGCCGGGCCTAGAAGACTGGGCTTTAGGTGAAAGAGAGACCTGCTCGGATTCATTCAGATTTTAGGAAGACTACTGGCCAGCAGAGCGGGCCGCTTCCCGAAGATCGTTCAGGAGAGTGTGTGTGCACCTTGAGACAGTAGCCGGGTGGGAGTGAGGGAGGCGGGGCCCAGATCCGGGGGAGGTCAGTGAGACCGGCAGAGGACGGAGTGTGTGTGTGACTCCAGCCCGATCCTCTGCTATGCCCGCAGAACGCACCCCTTCCTCCATTCTCTGCCTTCAGGGCCTGGGGTCCACACACCAAGGCTCCAGCCCAGCTCATGGGGTGGCCTGGAGTCAGTCCCCCCCCCCCCCACCTGGGCTCTCCAGCTCCAAGCCCAGAAGATTCTGGGAGGAGAGAGCCAAGAGGAGCCTCACGACAGCCAGATGGCAGCGGCTGTGTGCGGCAGCCCCCTCTGAGCGCTGAGGATGGAAACAAACCTCCCCGACTCC
>CM052892.1:16422623-16454807 GCA_028534135.1 Potos flavus | reverse complement strand
CCCGATAATATGAATAACTCGTTAAACCAATTAGTCACTAAACGTACGGAGTATTTCCTGAATTCCAGGCACTAGTTGCATCGCCCCCATTTAATCCTCTCTCTTCCTCTGTGGTTTCTATTGTTAGGCCCATTTTCCCGATGAGGACATTGAGGCGGGAGGGGTGAAATGACATGGCTGCACGGTCAGCAGTTGGCCAGCCTAGGCATTTAACCAGCATGCTGTGCTGCCTCCCACAGCCCCGAGTTCAAATCCTGAGTCTGCCCTTCACTGTTGGGAAACCAGAGGGCAGGGCCCACTTCTCTGATTTTCAGTTTTCCCTATCAGATAAGTTGAGAGTCGAACAATGTACCTGGGACAGGCACTGCTGCCCCTCCTTCCTGCTTTGCCCTAGAACCCCGACCCTATCCAGGAAGCAGCAGAGCAGCCCTCGGAGATGAAGTCAGTCTGGGCCAAGCCTGTTTCCCTCTGCCAGGGATGTGGGTAGTCTGAGCCAGTTCTGGCCAACGGATATGATGGAGGACGCCTGCTGGTGGATGCTGGGAGTGATTCTCCCCTCAGAGAAGAAAGAGGCATAGGCACAGGGTGAGAAGGGCCTTCTGCCTGTCTGCCCTGCTTCCACTCTGCTTTGGACCCAGTTGTGATGGCAGGAGCTGCAGCTGCCATTCTGCAGCTGGGAAGCAACAAGCCAAAGACAAAAGTCAACAAGAGGAAGAACAGACTTAGCAACAAATCATACCTGAGGCCACCTAGCCCCACACTCCTCAAGGCTTCCCGTAGCCTGGACATTCAGCCCCGGGCAGGGTGGATATAGGCACGATGACTCCTTTATGGACCTCGGATCCTGTGTCACCTTCTCCAGAAGGCCCTCCCTACCCTTCCCTAGAATTAGCCCACCCATATACTGCCCCTATGCCCTTTCCTATATATCACTTACTTTAACACACACTCACACATGCACACACACAAACGTAAGCATTTCAAGGCGGTCGTCCTTGGCTAGTCGCTGCTGTATTCCCAGTACGCAGAATTTTGGCCCACTGTAGGTACTCAGTGAACATTTCAGGGGAAAAAGACATGAAAAGTTCGCAGCACCCAGTTGGCACTTGAAACATGACGGCTGTTACTGGAATGAACGACTACGCCCCAGGCACCCAGGCACTGTGCGCCACACTTCTGCACTTGATTACTGAGCCCTGAAACAGTCCCACGTAGCCACCATGGCTATCCCCACACCATGGATAGGGAAGCTCACGTGACGAACCCGAGGGTAAGTGACTTGTCTAAAGTCACACGGTCAGGAAGTTCAGGAACCAGGCTTCAAACCCAGGCCAAAGTCCCTGCTCCCTCCGTACCAGGCTGGGCCTCAGCCCGAGCCAAGGGGCAGGGTGCCTCTTGTCCCTGTGGCTGGTGAAGAGAGTCGGGGGGAGCGGTCACTGCTGCAGTGGGGTCTGGTCACTCGGCCTGGAGTGGAGGCCGAGGGCCAAAGACACCGTGATGGAACAGGACTTGCCCATTTGCTCAGGGACTAATGACCCAGGTGGGTGACACCTGAGCTCCCCTGAGCAAATCCCAGGTGCTGAGCAAGACTCCTGGCACAGTGAGCAGCCCTCCAGGGGGGGCCTCTCCCGAGGCTGTGCGCAGGCCAGGCCTGCAGAGCCAGAGCCAGAGCCAGAGGACACCGGAGGCGGCGGGGAGATGGGGGGGTGGGGGGGAGGGCGCTTCCCCCTCTGGCACCAGAAGGTAAGGAGGACAGGACTTAGGATCGGAGGACAACCTGGCCCCACCACTCGGAGGCCTCATCTGGAAAATGCGAATACTGCTACAATCTGCAAATATTCTACAGATCTGGAGTCTAATGATTCCCTGAAATCTGAAAATGTCAGTGCAGGGCTAAGCCGCTGGGAGTCTGGGGTTCTCTCACTCTGGCTGCCGGCGTGCATCACCCAATTCGTGACCCCTCTCCAGAAAAAGGGGGTGACAGCACACGTGTGGCCTGTAGAAACCACAGAAGCAGGAGAAAGCGCCTCTTCTGAAAACCCTTCCCCGTTTCTGTAGGGTGTTCTGCACGTGCCCTCCCAGAGCGACTGCCCCTTCGAACTAAGAACCCAAGGACCGGTGTCTGTGCCCCACAGCTCGGAACCAACGGCAGGTCGCGGGGGAAGGCGCCGGCCTCAGAGCGGGACCGAGAAACACCACGCTCATCCCCTCCGCCCTGAAGACGCCCGCAACCCACCCGGCTCTCCCTTCATTCTCTCCCTCCACATCCCAGCCCTGTTCAAACCACCCTCCGCTTCAAGCCACGTGAAAGAATGAGCTCGCCCCCTGCCCGCCAGCTCAAGGACAATCTCCCCCTGCACATCCACACAGGGAGAAGGCCAGCAGAGCGCTGGAACCTCCCCACAAGGTCTATTTCCCACCTTTGAGGTTCATCTTCTAGGACCAGAAACATCATGATCGGCTCCAGGGGCTCTTTCTTTTTTCTCTTTCCTGCAACCTGTCCCACTCCCCTTGAAGTGGGGCTCGTAGCACCCCTTTTTCTTCCCGCTCTCATAAAGGTCTTTGCAGACCTGGAATCGATGTCCCCCTTGCTCCCCTATCAGCCAAGAGGACACTCAGTGAGTCCCTGCCGCCTACAGGAAAATGTCTCTGGGGCACACACACTCCCAGCCCGCCACCCCGCTCCACACTCTGTGTCCCAACTGTAACTCTCCCGTGACACCAGTGGGGCGGAGGTTCCCAAGACCCATCTAGTTCTTTCTAACCTCCCTCCCACTGCCACACCTTTCCCTCTGCCTGGACCACTATCCCTGCTACTGCCATGTAGCCAAACTCCAAAAGCTACCTCCCCCAGGAAGCCTTCCCCAATCTCTAGCTGGCAGGATCTCCCTCCTCCACACACCACAGCACCCTCCCGGTCCCTTCTACGGAGCATGCATCACGTCGGACCGTGGGGCACCTCGGCTTGCCTCCTTCGGGCTCCTCACGCTGGGGTGGCGGCACAGGGTGATGTCAGGACAGAGGGCTGGGAAAGAGACAGATCTGGCCTTGCCCCTGAACTCCATCCCTCCCGGCCGGGTGCTGTCGGGCATGGCCATTGCTCTGCTGAGGCACCAAGGTCCGACGAGAAGACGGGGGAAGACCCGCACCGGCTCACACCCATTAGAGCATGGCTACCAACAAAACAAACAAACAAACAAAACCCAGAAAATACCAAGTGTTGGCAAGGCTGTGGGGAAACTGGAATGTTCATGCCCTGTCGGAGGCGGGGGGATGTAAATTGGTGCAGCCGCTATGGGAAAACAGGATGGAGCGTCCTGAAAGCACTAAAAACGCAATCACCATAAGCTCCAGCCACGGCCTTTCTGGGCATTTCCCCGCAAGGACTGACACAAAATGCAGTCCCTCCGGACGGGGGGACGTTATCGGCCTGAGAAAGGAGAGAGATCTCGTCACGTGCTACAACCGGGTCGAACGCAGGGGTCCCGAAGGCAAAGTGAAATCGACGAGTCAGAAAAAGACAAGACCCCGTCTGGCCACTCACGCGAGGTGTCGGGAGCAGTCCGATTCAGACACACGCAGTAGACGGGTGGCCGGCAGGGGCTGAAGAGAGGAAGGTAGGGCGACTGTCCCTTAATGGGTCTGACTTTGGCAACAGCAAAAGCGTCCTGGGGATGCGGTCACACAGCCGTGTGCACACACTTCATGCCGCTGAACTTGGTACCACTTACAATGGTGAAGAAGATACGATACATGTGACATGTGTTTTGCCACGATTTAAAAGAAAGGCCAGAGCCCTGGGAGTCTACCTCCTGCCCCTAAGCCGTTGTGTTTCCCAGCAGGGGAGGGCCCTGGTAGGCTCCAGCCCATCGGCCCCAGGTAACCAAGAGAGAACCCCAAAGAGGAAGGCCTGACACCTGCTGACCCTGGATGAGCATCACCTCCCTTGTGGGTGAAGGAGAGGTGACAGAGACAGGGAACGTGCCTCTCCTCCTTGGAGAGTGATGGCTTGGGCAGCAGCCCCCAAGGGCACATGGTGGCAGCTGTTCACGCACCCACAACAATGACAACTGGGGAAACAGATGGCCACATCCTCCTCTGTGACTTTGCAAAGAACAGTGTGCGAGGGTCAGATCACACAGGACTCAGAGTCCCACCTAGCAAGCATTTACTGAGCTGCTGCCATGCCCCAGGCATGGTGTTGTTGGCAAGGTGTTTTCATTTTGATTCAGGCATTCATGTAATAAGTAGTGAGCGCCTACACTGTGCCAGACACCGATCCAGGCACTGTGAGTGTACCAGCGCCCAGAACCGACATCCGTACCGCCGTGACACGAACACAGCAGTGGAGAGAGCAGCCCCTACCACCGTCTCCATTTTGCACAGGAGACCGAGGCTCAGAGCGGTTATCCAACTTGTCCAAGGTCACACAGCTGGCAAGCGGCGGAGCCGGGATTTGAACCCAGGCAGCCTGGCTCCAGTGTCTTACCCTCCCGATCATACTGACGCTCTCCCGTGTAACCCATACCCGACAAGCATGTTCCAGGTCACTGCAGCTGTGGAGGCTGAGAGGCACTCCGGACTGAGAGCCTGGAGCGACGCTCCCTGCAGCCCCCTGCCCCTCTTCGCCTCTGAGGACGTGACGGTAACCTGAGAGCACATGGGTCTGACTCCCAGAGAGTTACATCTGTTCTTCCCTTCTGCTCCTTCTGCTCCTTCCTTCAGCCTCATGGGACGGCTCTGCACTTCGCTGTGGAGAACAGCGGTACCAGGAACGGCGGTGATGCTAGAAGCACCTTCAGGGGACAGCGTCCGGTGCTCGTCCCAAGTCTCTTAGCAACATGTGGGATTTTCACCTCCACTACCGCCCCGGGCACTCTGTCCCTAGAAGGTGTGCGTCCACCGGGGTTGGGCTAGGAGTGCTGAAGGTTGGCATGGGAAGTCCAGGAGTCTGGTCGCGATGATCTGGAATATTAGACAATTCCAGGACCCCGGAGAGAAGAGAGCCAGAGCCCGCCAAGCTTTGAGCCAGGGAACAGAAGGGCAGGAACCAGAGAGCTTTCCCCACACCCCTCACAACAGGAAATCGGGGTGGGGGGGTTTCCAGGCTGCGTTCAGGCAAGAAGAGGAAGAGAAGGGAGGGCAGGAGCTTGTCTGGAGCTGTGAGATCTGTGAAGGCCACTCAGGCGTGGGCCAGGGTATTTCCTGCCTCCTGAGGTCTCTAGTCCTCCCTGGAGCACTATTCTCTAAGTCTCTGCCTTCCACGTTCCTACATAAGTTATTCTAACACTCCTAGAGGGCACCTGATCTCCTCCCATCCCTCCCCCCAACTCAATTCCAACAACAGGGCCCTTCTTGCTAAGCCTTGAGGGTATGAACTGGTTCTCACCTCAGGGCCTTTGCACATGCTGTCCTTGCTGCCTGGGGTTTTCAGCCCCCAGAGTACATGGCAGCTCCTTCTTCCTCCCCAGGTCTCAGCTCAGAAGTCATCTCCTCAGAGATGCCCTCCCTGACCACCTCGTCTGAAGCAGGGCCTCCCTCTCCATCACTCTCCTCCCCTCTGTCTCCAGATTTTACTTCCTTCCATCACTCTTCACCACCTTAATGATCTTGCTCACCCGTGCTCCTTTCTGGATTATGGTTTCACTCCTCCTGTGAACTCCAAACTCACTGGACGCTTCTCCACAGCAGGGCCCCATCTCTCCCGTCCATTTCTCTATTCCTCCCTCCCATCACAGCACCAAGCACACCACAGGTGTTCCCTAAGTACTGAGTACGGGGTGACCAGGGTGACCCGTGGAATGGGTCTTAGTTGCTACAGTGCCCTGAGTCTCTCTCAGATTCCTGCGCTTTGAAATGTGGATGAGGACAGCTAAGCCGGCTGGGTGGCCGTGAGGATTCACTGAGATGCTGTAAGCACAGCGCCCAGCTCCCATCAGCACCAAGCCCTACGCAGGAAAGGGGCCCAAGGGAAAGCTAAAGCCGGTTTCCTGCCTAGTCCTGGACGGTTGGCCTTGAAAATGACTCCACGCCTCAGGCAGCCTTACTGGCTCAAGGTTGCTGCGGAGCATGGATCGCCTGGTGGGGACGGGGGCTCCGAGCCCACCCCTGCCCGCCCAGCGCCCGGGCAGCTCAGGAGGAGGGGTCTACCGCGCCCCCGCCCCCCCGCAGCTTCTGCCCTGCCCCAAAGCATGCTAAATGGACGGGCGGTCTTATGGGCGGGAAAGGAGAGCTGAACACGAGTCTCCAGAGGACAGGCCTTGGCCTGGAACCCCAAGTCATGTGGCCTCCGGGCTGTGGGTCTCCAGGTCCTAAAACACCGCGAGGGCCACGTGCAGGACACACACTCCTGGTCTCCGAGCAACTATGGGGTGCGAGGCAAACAGCACCCACGGCGACGCTCAAGAACGCGGGGGAATCATCTCCCGGTCTTTTTTTTTAATTGAAACAGTCATGCTATGAAGGGAGGAGGGCTTCGATGCCCCTGCCCCCCGTCTTCGGGGGACCACACCCCACGGCGCTTGCGGGCCACAACCCGGCCCCTGGAAAGAGGCAGAGAGAGGACACGGGGGAAATCCCTTTCCCCTGGGAGGCGCACCCTGGGCGCCTTCGTCCGCTTGGGGTCTGGAACTGCCCACACCCGGTCAATTCTCGCTTGGCGCAAGGGGACCGGTGCCCATTCCTGTTCTTGACGACCGGAGACACGCAGCTGCAGAGGGTCCCTTGCGAAGCCTGGCCTCCGGGCAGCTGCGTGCGGCCGTGCGCCTGGGTCCCGACCACTGAGAAGCTGAATCCTGCTGAATTTAAAGGGGGGCTCTGAGCGGTCTCTCCTCCCTTTTCCACTCCGCAGGCTGGAATGGGGACCTGGCGTGGCGCAGCTTCAAGCATCAGAAGGGGCAAGAGCCCAGGGGACAACGATGGGGGTGACGGAGGGTCCCAGACTAAGACGGGGAGCAGAGCTGCCACTTCAGCCCCCGCGGTCCCCTGTTTGGTGTCGGGGAGAAATAAATGATCTGATTTAAGTCACAGTCTTTGGGCTCTTTCGTGGCAGGATCTTAGCCTGTATCAGAATATACATTGCATGGGATAAAAAAGAAAAGAAGACAAGATCGAACCCTTCAGTAGGGGCTTGAGAGGAGAACAGAGCCCCGAAAGAACCAAGCCCCTTTGTCCAGCCTCTAAGAAGCGTCCCCGTTCTGGGTCTGGCAGGAAGAGTGGGGTCTCGGGGGACCAGCCTCCCCCACCAGCCCTCCGCCCCTGGCCGGCCTGCCGAGGCCGAGGTCGAGGTCGGGCATCTCACCTTCTTCTCGTCCCCGCCTTGCAGGAGACGCAGGGCGCTCCTCGAGTCCCCCTCGTGCTGCCTCCGGGAGCTGCCGTGGCTCAGGGGCAGGCTGGAGGGCGGGGAGATGCTGCGGCCCTGGGGGTCCACCCAGGTGTAGATGTGGTTGGTGACGTAGCCCCCAGGGATGCGGCCGGCGGAGCACACGGACAGCACCAGCTTCTTCGAGCCCTTCAGAGCCTGCAGAGAGGGGGGGGGGTACAGGGTCAGCAGGAAGAGGGCAGCGAGGGACACCCTGTCCAGTATCCAGAACTTACTTGTCTCAGGACCCTTCACTGGAAGCAGGAGGCCAGCCCCTGAATCACCACTCCCCCCCGCCCCGCCGTTTTTTTTTTTTCTCTAGCCCTCAATTTTTGTCCTACGGAAACGAGGACATCCGTCCCACCCCTATCCCGAAGTGGTCCAAACGTAAGAAATACGATCTCTCAGCATAGCTGTGCAGGAAAGAGTCAATGCAGCAGGCCTAAGACCGCATCCTCAGGAAGGCTTGCTTGGCTGGCACCTGGGAACCTGGACTCTGAGTGGATTCCGAGTGTTCCTCCCGTTCCCGAACCCAGCTCGCTTGCCTAGGTTCCTTGTGCAAACTACGCGGGGGTCCGGAATGTGGGTCCAGGCAGAGGGGACCTATGTGACAAGACCCCAGTAAAATCTCTGGCACTAACTCTCCAATGAGTATCCCTGGTGGACATTTCCCAGCTCATCCTGGGCTCATCCTGCAGCAAAGGGAGACGCAGAGGCTCGCACCTGCTTTCCTACAGACTTTGCCGCCTGCGCCTGTGCCCTGTGCTCATTTTGCTGTGTATCCTCTCGTTATCATAAATCTTTTTTTATAAAGATTTTATTTATTTATTTGACAGAGAGTTAGAGAGAGAGAGCACAAGTAGGCAGAGCAGCAGGCAGAGGGAGAGGGAGAAGCAGGCTCCCCGCTGAGCAGAGAGCCCGATGCGGGGCTCGATCCCAGGACCCTGGAATCATGACCTGAGCCGAAGGCAGACACTCAACCGACTGAGCCACCCAGGCGCCCCTCGCTGTCATCAATCTTAGCCACAAGTACAACCACACGCTGAACCTGTGAGCCCTCGAAGAACCCGGGGGTGGTCTTAGTGACCCCCGACAAGAGAGTCAAGAGATGAAACGATTGATAATGACAGCTGGACATTTATAAAGAGCCTGTCTGTGTCAGGCTCTGTACCCGGCAAGCTTTGCCTCCTCCTGAAATCCTCCTGCAATCCAATCTTGTCGGGAGAGAGGTCCATTCTTCAGGTGAAGAAATAGAGGGAAATCGCCTGCCTACACACGGGGAGTTAGGGGTTCCTTTTCCACAGCAACTAATTTTGAGCGTAGACCCCACCTTCAGTCTACGTTTCCCAGTCTGGGGATGGAAGCGCCAAGAGGAGAGGAGAGCCCGCGCCCTCCGCCCCGGGTGGACGCCGAGATGGGCCGTACTGCTTTCCCGTGGGCACCTGGAGCTGCAATGACGTTGTGTATTGAGGGACAGTCACTTAGCACAAGGATTAACAGCCAACCCTGCAACCGGGGGTGGGGGGGGTTGAGCCTGCTCACACGAGGCTCACGCTGCCGTTAGAATCACATTTATAAATGATGACGAGCGTCCGCGCTGCCGTGGATCCGTGGTACGCTGTACTGTGCAGTGGGGCCGAAGGATACCCAAAGTATTGTAGAATGACCTACAGTACTGAGGATGACCTCAGTGATGGAGAGGAAAAGTCACACAGGAAAACCAAAACGAAACCGAGGAGCGATGTGCCAGCACGCCAACAGCTTATCTCTGTGCGGCAGGATTATGAGTGATGATTATTTTGTTCCTCCTGTTTCTCAATATTTTCCAAACGTTCCAGAATGAGGATACACTGCTTTTGATCTCAGAAAACAACAAGAATACGCCTCGAAAAGGGGAGTACCGAGCTCTCTGACTCCCCCGAGCTTGCCCGGATGTGTTCTCCTGACTCCCCAGTACTGCGGACAGACAAAAGGGGCCAAGGGAAGAGCTTTCGCCCACAGTGGGTAGCCCCGGGCTGGACGTCTGAGCCTCTCCCAGAGGAGGAAGGGAAAGCTGGGAGGTGCCGGGCCCCTCGAGTCCACAGCTAAATGCCAGTTCCCTTCAACAGACGAATGGATAAAGAAGACATGGTCCATATGTACAATGGAATATTACTCAGCCATCAGAAAAATGAATACCCAGCTCTTGCATCGACATGGACGGAACTGGAGGAGATTATGCTGAGTGAAATAAGTCAAGCAGAGAAAATCAATTATCACATGGTTTCACTTACTTGTGGAACATAAGGAATAGCACGGAGGACACTAGGAGAAGGAAGGGAAAATGAAGGTGGGGAGAAATCAGAGGGGGAGACGAACTAAGAGGGACTATGGACTCTGGGAATCAAACTGAGGGTTTTAGAGGGGAGAGGGGTGGGGGGATGGGTGAGCCCGGTAATAGGTATTAAGAAGGGCATGGATTGCAGGGAGCACTGGCTGTTACATGTAAACAATGAATCACGGAACACTGCATCAAAAACTAGCAATGTACTGTATGGTGACTAACGTAACCTAATAAAATAAATTATAAATAAAGAAATGCCAGTCCCCAGTGGAGGGATAATGAGAATATGGCAGCTCTCCAAAAGTCTGCTTTTACAAAGGATTTCCGAGAAGATGAGCAGGGAGGGACTTGGTGCTCCTTTAGCAAGTCCCGGGGACTCCCCTCGATAGGACAGCTGGGAAGGCAGAACCTGCACGAAGTTTGAGTGGCAGATGGAGAGGCCAGGGAGCAAGCAGGCCTCTGGGGGAGCAAACAGGGAAGGGGGTCAGAGGGCGGCAGCAGCCTCAGCAGAAACCTGTGAGGCCCCCGTGCCTTCCTGACCCCTCTTCCCCGTCCAGGATTCCCTCCTCCGTGAGGGCACTGCTGGCTGGAGGCCCATCCCACTGGCCTGCTTCCTCCCCGCTCCCTCCCTCGGCAGACTGGGAGCCGGAGCCCCGCCATCCACAGGAACAGAGGAACGCAAGTGGAAAGAACAGAAAAGGTGGATGGAGGCAGAACTGCATTTGAGCCCGTACTTCGGTCCCCTGTGAGTCGTGACTCCCGGGGCCGGCACTTCCCGTCTCAAAGCAGCACCGTGAAAGAACTTGACCCACTTCCCAGGGTGGGGAGGATTCCAGGAGACCCTGGCCCGGGGCCTTTGCACACAGTAGGAGCTCAGCAGGGCCGAGCCCACTCGCCGCTCTTGCCCGAGCGTCTGCACTGAGAAGGGAAACCGGGTGCAGAGAACTCTCGTCCCAGGAGTTACACAAGCAGGCGGGGGGCGGAGAGCACGGTTTGCATTCTGCACCGCTGGCCGGAGTGGAATCTCCTCTTGGTCAGTTCTATAAATAGGCAGCCAGCAACCTTGAGAACGGAGAGGAGGTCAGCGCCTTTGATGTGAAGACCACGGACAGCAGGAACGGGGAGGGCCTGAGGGGTCACCGAGTCTCCGGCGCCTCCGGTGTCTTACAGAGGGGACCCTGGGAGCCCGACATGGGAAGGGACAGAGAGGGAATGAGTATGGAAAACACAGCCAAGGACAACAGGAGGCCAGCCCCAGGCAGGCCCCCAAACCCCCCGTGCACCTTGGTTCCCCCACAAGACTGAGGGGCCAGAAAATCTGATGGCCACTCAAGCGAGACCCTTCTAGAACCTCTGATTGTTGGCATTTTCGGTCAATGTGGGCTTCCAGTGGGGTCTTGGAGAGCAAGAACATACTCCTCCAAAACCGAACAAGCCCAGGATTCCCGAAACAGTGTTTGCCACCCCCGGGCAGGCTCTCAGGATACGGCCTGGGTCCCGGGGCCGAGAGATGCCGCACGGACGGCTCAGCCCACTGTCCTTTCCAACCAACACGCTTGTGTCACTCGGGGAAGGCAAGGAGGACGGTCTAAGAAGCTGGTTTCTGTCTTCTTACTGCCTTTTTGTCTCCATTTTTTTCACACAGCCACTTGCTTGTTTGAAAGAGTGGCTCTGAACAGATAAGTGAATTCCTAAAGAGAGCTGGCCGGTGTCCCCAGCCCTGCACACGCACGGCCACACCCAGGCTCGGGCGCCAGCTGCACCCGGCCATTCGTTCCTCAGAAGGACCAGCAGCTTCTCAGGCCGGAGCGAACCTCCGCACAGCACGCGGCTCCGGCGGCAGAGGAAACTAGAAGGAACAGAGGCCCAGGCATGTCCCCGGTGCTCCACGGGCCCGCTGGGTGGCCCGGGGCCACGTCCTCCTCTCGAGGGGCCTCGCTTTTGCCAACGGGCAGTGAGCGGCTTGAACTCGCTAACAGCTGAGGCCCTGCCCCACTAGGCAACTTTGATGTCTTCTGGTTGGTGGCTCCATCTAGAAGGAAAGGCTGTATTTACCCACGGCAGTCACGAGTCACGGCGGCAAAGAGATCGGGGGCTTTGGGAGACACAGGGACCGAGTGCGGGCAGCTCTGAGGGAGTGAGCCCTCAAGACTGTGTGAGAGCTGAGGCTGCTACCAAGTCCTTGAACCAGACCCTGAGCCTGGGGGCTCTGAGGCTCCCTGCCGGCCGGAAGAGACCAACACCAGAAGGACAGACGGAGCATCCGAGGTGTGGCAGGAGGCCCACCGCAACTCGGCGTTACCATGGGCAGCGGGGGACCTCCCCCGTCCTCTCCCCCGTGGGGAGACAGACGTTCCTCCAATGGGACCGCGGCTGGACGGCTCTGCTCCCCGCAGGCAGCTGCCTGTGGGTGGAAAACCACATCCGACACCCACCTTAAAGCAACGTGCTCTGCCTGTGCAAGTTGGTGACTGTCACCCACATCTGTCTCCTGCATGGCAGCCCGCACAGTCGGCCAGGTTACTGACCCTCTCTGTCTTCTGTTTCTCTCCTGTAGAATGAAGATCATAATTCCACTCTCTCCAGGCAGAGGGGCCCTCTATGGCACAGTGCCTGTCCCCGGAGAAGGCAGTGAGCTGTGGCTAAAAAGCAAACAACGTGAGATCTAGGGAGAGACACGACAGGCGGCGCGGCCATCAGAGCACGTGCTCCCACGCTTGCCCCCGTGTGTCTGCTGGTGAGACTTGATCTAGGGCTCGCGTGCGATCACGGAGTCAGACCCTTGAAATCTCGATCTGCCTCAGCAGATGGCACGGCTCAGATACCATCCATCAGCAGATGACTGCTGGAGGCAGTGTGTTGTGATTACGGAAATGTAAATTATATGTGTATGTCTTCAAACTTAATAACTTGCTCCTTGGATTAATGTTCTCAGGAGGCAAATTTGCCTCACTCAGCTCTTCAGAGCCGACTGTCAAGCCCCCAAATCACAGCCCAGGCGACAGGATTCTCAGCTCGGCAGAGGACAGAGAAAGCGACAGGAGACGGCCACAGCGGAAGGGGGACCGGGCGTTGTGTGTTCACACGGCAGACGCACACACTCTCCTATGTTCAAGAAGAGGCATCGAAGTCCGAGAGGGAAGTGCACCACAAGGTCACGGGACCATCAGGCTACTGTCCTCGGGGCATGCACAAAGGGCGCGTTCCGGAAACGTCTCAAAGAAGGGCACATCGCGGTGACTCATCCAGCCTATTTCAGGGCACAGACCTGGAGGGTCGGGGTTCTCTCTTCTCAGGATCAGAGATGCTCAGCCTCAGGAAGGGGAGCCCATGTAAGACCCAGGTTCAGGTCAGTGATGAGGAAGAGAGGAAGGGAGGATGCGCGCCTGCTCTTCCTGACCTCACCTTGAGCCCACCTTGCCCAGCCGAGGCTTCTGGTTCGGACTCTCTGGGCACCAATCCTGACTCTGCTGTTGACTTGCTGTGTGACACAGCAAATTACCCAATTTCTCTGTGCCTGTTTTCTCATTTAAAATGCCACTATCGTAAGCATCATTAAGATAACACAGGGGCGCCTGCTGGCTCAGTTAGAGGAGTGTGCAACTCTTGATCTTGGGGTCGTGAGTTCGAGCCCTGTGTTGGGTGTAGAGGTTACTCAAAACTCAAAAAGAAAAAAAAAGGTAACGTAGACTGCCTATATATAGTATATAGCACCTGGCACATAATAGTACTAAATGTGAATTTCCTTCCTGAGTCTACCAGCTCCTTCTCCCAAACCCAAGCCTTGGAATTCTCTAAAGCTCTAATCTACATGGACACAAATACAGAGGTAGCTCTAGCCTCTCTCTTACAACCTTCCTCATCTTCAATAATATCCTTTCTTCCTTTAATCCACACTTCCTCACATCTGCCCTGCCTCTGACATTCAGCTCATTCCCGCCACCTCCAGGAAGCCTTCCTGGATTGCGACGGACTCTCCATCTCCAAGAGCACCCAGCACACTTCTGTATTTTCATTGCCACATATACCAGAGTCTCCCCATCAGCTTCATACATCCTGTCTCCAGGACTCCAAGTTATGTTCCTTGAGGCACACCGCATGTTCTGTTTTCTTTATAACCTCTTCCAATAAGATATTTATTGAGCTTTCTAAATACCAGGCAGCCCCCAGGGAATCTGTTCAAATGAGGCCGCAGGAAGATCAGTGCCCTACACTAGGGCTCAGGCAGCCTTAGGTCGGCACCCTAGGCTTCTCTACACTCACGGGAGCTCACACACCTCAGGCACACATGGGATTTAGCGAGAGAAGGAAAAGAGTGGCCGGGAGCTACAGCTCTAGAGCCAAGCTACCAAGACTCCTGTCCCAGCTCTGCCACAGGGTGGTTGTGAGGGTTAAATTAGATTATCTGCATGAAGCGTTTAATGCCTGGAACACAGGTAGGAGCCGCGAAAGGGTTAGGTCTGATTATGATACGGTCTCAACCCACCATCCATCATAACCGCTGTCTGTCCTTCCAGAATGTTCTGTGCACTTTATAAATACGTGCATGCACCTATACAAAAATACTGTTGTCTGATATTCACATAAATTGACTCACACTTAACATTTTCACCACCATGTTTTTTTCCAGCTAAAAAGACGTATTTTGACGATCTTTGCTCACCGGTTCAATGACGGTAAGCTCATCTCTTTGTGCGCTATGGCGCTCTCCCTGGCAGAGAAGCACCACCACTGAATTCCCACTCCTCTATTGTTGGGCATTTACATAGTTTCTCGGTTTTTGCCACTGCAAACAAGGCTACGATAACATACCTTTTCGTGCATCTTGAAGCATATGTGTGTCTAATTTTCTAGATCAGAGATAAGTGGAATTCTGGAGGCAGCGGGCAAATGCATCTTTTTTCACACCCACCCCTGTCCCTCCCTGTTGTAGTTCCCACAATCACCTGCAGGGGGCAGCACTATGACATCCGTGTCCATGGAAGGCCTGACCTCCGGGATCCACAGCACTGTGTGTGGATGGGACTGGGTGGGGGCTTTCCAAGGCCTTTTCGCAAAGCAGGGCTCTCACTCTGGTACAGGGATCCACCCTCCTTTATGTTTTCTTCCACCAGCAGAAATCTAGTTATAAGCAAACCTTGGCTCTATTTTCCACCTGCAAACTAAAGAGTTGCAAAGCACCAAAATAAAAAGGTACCTTAGGGTGAGGATCCCCCTCAGGAGTCTTTCAGGGTAAAGGTATATTCACTAGAAAGCCGTTAAACAAAGTTCTATCTCTTCCTGGCTAGGAGATTTTAGACAAGTTGCCTCAGCTTTATTGCCTGTTAAGTGGGGCTACTGACGCCTACTCTTACGGAGTTACTGTGGGGACAAAATGAGGACTGACAAAATAATGTACGCAAAGCGTCTTGCACTCAGTATGGAGCGTAGCGGGTGCCTGACACGTGGTGGCTAATATTATTGGTAACAGCAGAATTAGGGGGATGACCACACATTTTATTCCTCCCATTGCCCAGATGAGGGAAGAGACTAGGTGGTCGTATGTCTTATGCAAGGTCAGAAAGAGGTAAGAGGCAGGGCTTGGATTTGAATCTCAGACTTTCCAAACTCGTGCTTCTTTCATCGGCATTGAAAGGGGGTTCGAATACCCAAGGGCAACCCTCCGTCTTGGCGTCACAAGATGGACAAGGAGAGGGTCTGAAAAGGGGACGTGGGACTTACGGACCATAAACAAGTGAGAGCCCCCCCGAACTCTTGAACCCTGAGCTGGTGCTAGGTACAGCCACATGGGCTAGAAAGACCCTCCCCATTCAGCCCCACTTGGAGGAAGGACAGAAATTAATGGTGTGGACTCTCTGCCCCAGGGGCGTATTTTAATGTCATGAGAAAGTAAAGCCCTAATTAGCCCTGTCTTCAGAGCTCCTTCCCTCTGTAGCACATTTTTATCTGTGTTAATTACCTCTTACAGGGACCACTAACTGCAACAGCTTCCCGGCCTCTAAAATCAGTCTCTGCGGTGTAGCCAGGACATCCTTTTTTTTTTTTTTTAAGATTTTATTTTTATTTATTTGACAGAGAGGAGAGAGATCACAAGTAGGCAGAGAGAGACGGGGAAGCAGACTCCCCGCCGAGCAGAGAGCCCGATGCGGGGCTCGATCCCACGACCCTGAGATCATGACCCGAGCCGAAGGCAGAGGCTTTAACCCACTGAGCCACCCAGGCGCCCCGCCAGGACATCCTTTTAAAATGCAGGTGGACCCTGTCCCATCCCTGCCCAAACTCTCTCATTGCTTCTGATGTAAAATGCGAACTCCTCACAATGTGTCTCGGGCCTGTGTGGCTGGCTCTGCTGCCTGACCAGCCTCATTGCCTGTCCCTGCCACTGGCCCTTCTTTCAGTATCAAATGCTCCAAGTTATTTCCACATGCTGCTCCCTATCCCTGAAAGTACATATCTCAACCTACGTATACAGTGATTATTTTATTTATATCATTCTCGGCAGATAGAGAAGTCAGGGAATTCTTCTGTTTTCGTCACAGATGTGTCAATAAAGGTGAAAGACTGGAAATCATGGGTGATTCCACATAAAATGAAAGACAATGAAGAAATGCAATTGAAATTGCCTTCCTCCTGAAACTGATTGCCTTCCTCTTAAAACTGACTGCCAATGGGGTGCCTGGGTGGCTCGGTCGTTGGGCGTCTGCCTTCGGCTCAGGTCATGATCCCGGGGTCCTGGGATCGAGCCCCGCATTGGGCTCCCTGCTCAGTGGGAAGCCTGCTTCTCCCTCTCCCACTTCCCCTGCTTGTGTTCCCTCTCTCGCCGTCTCTCTCTCTGTCAAATAAACAAAATCTTAAAAAACAAAAACAAAAACTGACTGCCAATGAAGAATTTTACCTCTCCTGAAATACCAATGAATTCTCTAGTAGAATCTAAACAATGCATGAATTTCCCTTTTTGCCTTGGTTGCTAGGAAGCTCACAACTCCACTTACATATGAAATATTATTCCCATTAAAGGCAACACACACACTCACACACTTTCCAGTATGGTTTCTGAGCTCTGTGCCTTTTTCATGATGTCTTTTCTAGGTTAAGTCACTCAATTATTTCTGAAGTAGGAAAAAATATTAACCACAAATATATTAACCAGTAAGTAAACAGGATATGTAGAGTTCGAAGAGGATGTTAAATCACACCAATCATATAGGAAAACAACTGCCAAGTGAGTGAATGAATGCTGAAGTACATCTCAAGGATCAGACACCTTATACATGGAGCTGGAAGCAGAGATATTTTTCATAGACGCTTGGGCAATAACTCTTCTTTCTCATCCTACTCTCTCCTTCCACTCCCCGGAAATACTTTAGTGCTGCTGACTTTGGTCTAAGAATCATGTCATTTAAAAACATTGCCTTAAATAAAAGTTCAGAAAGTGTTAGTTTATATTCCACTGGAACATTGACATACACGGGTAGTGGTATGCTGAGAAGTCAGTGTGTCTCAAAGAACAGTGGCTTCACGTTGGTGTCCCTGACAGCTGTGCGCCGGTCAGGAGGCCAGGATCTGGGGCAAAGCTTGCACCATGTGACCCACCTGCTCCAGCTCTCTGCGGCCACCTCACCTCTTAAGTGGCTACAACCTCAGGGAAATCAAGTTAGACCGCAGAGTAGCCCCCTTCCCCAAGATACAGCCCAACATATGCATGAAGCAAAAATAAACAGAAGCAGGTGATCCGACCATCAAGGAATGTGAATGCACAGAAATAAAGGCCCGGGGACAGGGCAGAGAAACCATAGCTAGTTAGGAGGGTGGAGTAATCAACATCTTCTTCTCCCCTTTTGAGTTTTTCCTTTCACGTTGTTTCCATTTGCCCTTAATTGGAGCCTTACAAAGTAGATTTCAAAAAATCAACTCTTCATTCCCTCCACTGTCCTTTCTTTATGAGTTTGACCTTCTCCAAAGGCTCGGTGTGAAGAAGGAAGCCTTTCCTCCAAGGCTGGGAACATCAGGATCCCAGAGGCTGGAACAGGGGCCTGACATTTTAAAGCCCCTGATCTCCGGCATCTTTGCTCCTAAACGTCTCTGTGAGTCAAGGCTGTGCGAAAAGGAAAAACATGAAGGATCAAAGAGAGAAAGAAAATGCTGTCCTTGGGGATGATGAGAAATTTGCAAGACGGTGACAGAGTTGCCATCCCCTTGCAAAAGAACTCAGAAGATGAGGACAGAGTAGATTCGAGAAAGATATTGATTCCCTTTTAATGCAATTCTTCAATTATCCACTAAGCCTGGCTTTTAGTCTCTTATAATTTAAGTAAATTGCTTTACAAATGTTCTTTTAAATTCGGTCTCTTTATTCTTTTCCTTTTTTTCTTTTGGGAAGAACTAACAAGATTCTAGCAGTCATCAACATAACCACTCAAGATGAGCCTCGATGGGTTTCCGATGGAGTTGTTGGGACCTAGAACCAATGTCCATAGGCACATCCATCCGTCAGAAAAATCTGATTACATACCAACATTTTCTTGGCCCAAGAGTGGATGCATGAATGGAGTGTTTTCTCCTGGAGGACACTTAACATTCCTGTCCCTCATCACTTTCTGTGCATTCCGTTAACAAGGGACAGTCCTCCAATTTAATTCACCCTCGGACTGAAGACTCTGAATTCCAGGTGGATGAATCAACCACCTAATAGCTACTCCTAATAACCATCTGTTTAAAAAAAGGCTGATAGATCTGAGGTGGAAATGTAACATTCTTGTGATTAAATGGGCACAGGACATCAATAAGTTATACACCAAAAAGAAATGTACATAAATCTTATCCATATACAACAGTTTAATAGATATGTATATAACCTTCTGCTACATGCTATTTATTACGTATGAAGTATATGTATATACAACTATACAAATAACAAACATGCGAAGGCATTCGACTTCACTATTTAAATTATGCAAATTAAAATAGGATACTTTTTTGTCCATCAGATCAGCAAAAATGGGAAAGAAATATAATATCCGGTGGTGGCAAGGCTAGGGGAGAATGAAGCATCCCATACGCCGCTAACATTGATAGAGGACACTGTAAAATAAGAAACTCTTCCCCAAGAACAATCTGGCAACAGTTACCCAAGCCTTAAAATTCTGCCTATGCCCAGAGCCAATGCCACCTCTAGAAAGACAGTGCAAGGAATTTTTAGAAACATGCTTGCAGATTAATGTGCCAGGACACATTGTCTAAAGCAGCAATGTGGCTAACATTTAAGAAACAAACTATCCGATGAGAAATCAGTCAAATAAATCACGCACCTCTTTGCATGACGCAATCATCAAAGACCACGTTCTAGAAACATTTATCAGGAGAGTCATGATACGCTGCTTGGTGAGACAGGCTCAAAAACTAGGTTCAGAATGGCAGTTCTGTAGAATATTCCCGGTAGGAATTTACACACGTGGGCACGCAGAGGACCAGAAAAGACGGCAGTCAAATTGTCAATAGTGATTATTTCTGGGCGGAGTGGATTATCGATGTTTTGGGGGGTCTTTTTCCTTTGTGTTTTCCTGGGGTTTCTGAGCTCTATAATTGAACCTGTTATCTCTCGGGTCATTAACACACGTACACACACACATTTTATTTTAAATGCGAAGGCAGATTCCTCTGCTCCTCATGTTTCCTACGAACCAAACAAGATGGCCCTTCCTTTGTCCGGTGTGCGATGGGGCTGACGACCACCGGCCTCTCACATAAGGCCCGGGAGACCCTTGTTTGCGCTGTGCCCGCGCCGCAGACAACAGGGACAGCGCAGACCAATTTGCAGCCTCCGCCTAATCAGTGAGATGATTTCCTAAGTTACGTGTTTATCCTAATGGGGGTGGAGCTGAGGTCACGGTTAATCTATTTAGGGAATTTCCACAGACAACGCACAAAATAAAATCCTGACAAAGGTCGGGGCATGGCAAGAGAGAGAAGAGAGGGAGAAGGGGGAAAAAAAAGGCCAAGAGTGCCCAGTGCCGCCTGGCTACCTTAAGTCTAGTCAGTAAGACGCACAGAGCTCGCCCAGGAAAGGGCAGGGCGGCCGCGGCCCGGGCTGTCTGCTCACTCGGGGGTTTTCTGATCAAACAGCTGCAACACCCATTTCAATAAAGAAAACAACATCGAGAGGAAATGTACATGTACTGAAATGGGGCTCCGGCCGGCGCGGTGCTTGGCTGCGCACCCGCCGGGAAGTGGCAATGAGCACGCACTTTGGAGGCAGGAAGATCAGGGGTTCAAATCCCAGCCCGGCCACCTCCTACCAGTTTACTGGAGGCCGGTCACTTCCTCTTCCCAGTGCTCGGTCTCCTCTCCCTGGGGGCTGCGCGGCAGAGCTGATGGGGAGATCTGCACCAGGCCCTTGCAGAGCTCAGGGCAGCACAGATGCCGGTCCCTGGGAGCCGTATTTACTCGTGGGCTCAGAATTATAAGCTTAGAAGCATCTTAGGTGCTATGTATTTCATAGCAGGAAGAGTCTTTTTTATTTTTTTAAGATTTTATTTATTTATTTGACAGAGAGAGAGATCACAAGCAGGCAGAGAGGCAAGCAGAGAGAGAGGAGGGGAAGCAGGCTCCCTGCTGAGCAGAGAGCCCGATGCGGGGCTCGATCCCAGGACCCTGAGATCATGACCTGAGCCGAAGGCAGAGGCTTTAACCTACTGAGCCACCCAGGCGCCCCTTTACCAGGAAGAGTCTTAGCTGGTAGGGAAAGACTCCGGCACAGAGGTGTGAACACAGAGGTAACCATGAAATGCTCAAATCAACAGACACCCTCAGTGCTTTCAGAGGTTACCTGTATGGCCATTAGTATCCCCATGTTAGAGACGACGAAATTGAACAAGGAAGTTAAGAAACGTGCCTGCTGTTTGACTATTATCCCCCTTACGACGTTATCGAAGAGGCATTGGGGAATCAGAGAGGTCAAGCAGCTTGTTCAAGGCCCCACAGGCGCACAGTGGCAGAGCCAGGCTTTGAACCCAGAGCCCCTGGCTCCAGGGCCCAGGCTGAAGCATCACGGGATGCCACCTCTCTCCGGCGTTGGAGGGATAGATGCATCCCCTCAAGTCAACAAAACCTGGTTTTAGTTCCTGGCTCTGCCTTCCTTTCCATCTTTGTGACAATAAGCAAGTGACAAACTCTTTGCAGTTTTCTGCACAACAAAGCAATAAAAGCGGTACCGACTTTGAACCTGCTGGGCTAGTGTGAGGTTCGAGTGAGTTCATACACAGAAAGCCCAGAGAACGCCGTCTGGATTACTGTCAGCCCTCAATACAGACGTTATTACCACCCACAGAGCAATTCAAGGAAACACTTGGAGATGTATCATCTGTGTCGCAGCCAGTGAAGGGGTCCCTACGCTGATGGGGCCGTGCGGGAGCCGAGAGTGGCTCCTGCGGACGGGGTAGCTGAGGGTGGGCGGGACGATCCACTGGGCTGGCCTCACGGGGGCCGTGGGCATGGACGGGTGCAGGGACACAGAGCCACCTCTCAGAGGAGGGCAGTGCTGCCTGTCTGGTCAAGTGCGGACGGCACTCTGGAAGAGCCAGAGACAGAAGGGGATCAGATCCCGGGCAGCCCAAACACCAGGTTCAGGAGCTCGGCTTCTGCCCTGAAGGCTCTCAGCCCCAGTGCAAGGCGCTAGGCAGGGACACCGCTTGATGAGAGACAAATTTCGAAAGTGTGCCCTGCCTCCAGGATGCTGAATAGACTGGTGGGCAGATGAGCAAGACGGGAGACGGACAGACAGCCAGGAAGCCGTTGCACTTGGGCCTCCAGTGGCAGGGAAGGGGGGGTGCGGTCTGGGATGCGCTGGGGAGGGATCGGGCCGGAGGGTCTAACCTCACACGGGCTGGTGCAATCCCCAATGGGGAGACTGTAGAGAGGAGAGCAGGTCAAGGTTACTAACTCGGGAAATGTCCATGATTTGTGGGCAAGAGGATGAGGTGCCTTCAGGGGGTCAGAAAGGAGCCAGGACTTCCAAGGCAAAGAAATGCTTTTGCTAATACTGGGGAAGAGCTGAAAATATAAATAAAAATAAATAAATAAAGACACTAAAAGGAGGCTCAGGTCCTGTTCAGAGACAGCACGGAAGAGAGGAAGGGATCTGGGGGCGAACTGAATGTCTGGACTTGAACCCTCAGGACCAGAAGAACTCGTGGAGGGAGGAGAGGGTTTAAGAGAGTTTGGGAGAACCTGGGTTAGGCTTGGGGCCCCCTGACGAGAGAGAGGAGGCAGCAGGAGAGATGGGAGCAAGGGTGAAGGTCCCGCTGGTCTCAGACACACCGCAGGACACCACACCCTCCACGGGCCCGCAGGATGGAAGGAAGACCCCTCCCCAGACTTCCCCCCTTCCCCACCTGCACGCGACGGTAATCTCTGAAAGCTGGACCACTCTTCTTCTCTTTTCTTAATCAGAAGCCTCTTAATGAAGCCTCACGCACCATTTCAGATGTGGTTCAAATACATTCCAGGGTTTTTTTTAAAGTACCAATGCCATATTGTCAAATCACCACTTTCAGCCTGCATTAATTGCTTTAATGGGTTCTGGAAAAACAGCCACCTTCTCTCCCTTCTCATCAAGGCCCCCGGGGAGCCCAAGAGGGAAGGATGCTGGGGAACAGGGACGGAGATGCAGCTGATCTGGGAACCACTGGGCACATACTGGCCTCTCAGCCCAGCACCTGCCCTGCATTTTTAAGGGAGGCGGGCACATACAATTCCATCCGATCCCTGGGCTTTACTACCGCTGCAAGACGAAAGAAAACGCAGATGCCAAAACCCAAACAGGAGCAATTACATTTTTAGAGAAACTCTATGTGGGAATATTGACCACATTTAGTAAATGACTCTACAATTCAAGCAGCTATGATGCATCAAGAGGGCCCTGAGCCCCAGCCTTTTCTTCCAAAGGCACCTTTTTTCTTTTTTTAGACTAAGCAGGCACAACAGAAGACTTTCAAAGCCCAGAGGATGCGGTCGATAACATTTTTCATTACAATGCCTGCAGTGGGACCTCCGTGGCCCTATTTCTCAAACTTCTGATGTGCGACAGTAACAATAACCTGTTTGTGAAGGCTAGGGACCAAGTTCAAGGGTGAGGGGGTCTGCGTCACAGAGAGGCCTAGGGAGCTGCTCAAGGTCACAGCCAAGTAACACAGTCAGATGAACCCAGGTCTGTCTCCAAAAGCCATTTCTAACCTCTTGGGTACAGACCTCTCTTCAGCGGACCTTGCACCTCTGGAGTCCTGCCCCAAAACTGTCCAGGATGGGGACAGGGTGGGTCCACTCTCCGGTCAAGTCTTTCTGTGGATAAATGTTGGGGATGGGGGCAGATCCCAAAGGGAGGTGGTGCTTCCCAAACCTCGGTGTGATGAAGACTTGCCTAGGGAGCTTGTTAATTCTCAGACAAGCTACATTTTTGAATCACTACTTTCAGAGTATTTAGAAATACCCTTTTGGCTGCCGCTTTGCTATGTTCTTCCCTGTTACCTGCAGCTTTAGAATCTGGTGAAGACGACATCTTGGGACTTGTTTACGGGAGGCTGAAATATTTGCTTTGCATTTAAAGTTGAGAGGATGCTGATATTACGAAAACTCAGGTAGAGAGAAAAAATAACTATGAAACTGGCTGCCAGCTGAAGCAAAGCCACAGCCAATTTAGCAGAAGGAACACAAATTCTCAAAGGGGAAGGAGGTAAAGGGGCTGGGACTGGAAAAGGAGAAAAAATAAATTCACTTGTGCATTCTTGATAGAAAATAAAGCAGCTTTTAAACATACATGTGAATAGCTGGAACTTGGCCTCTACTTGAAATGCTGGGGCTTCTTCAAACCTGAACAGACCTGGGTTTTGTTTCTGGGTTTTTTTGTTGTTGTTTTTAACAAAAAGCCAGAAGATATATCTCACCCAAAATTGGTTCATTGATTGCTTCAGAATGCATAAATGATTCTATTTTGGAATCATAGACACAGGCTGCAGAAATAACCCACTTCTGGGAATGTGGTTTTAAAATTGAGAGCAAAGCAACAAATGAACTAAGCAAAGAGATCTTGTATGGTGGCCGAGGCCGCAGAGGGTGGGAAAAGCTCCTGCCCCCAAGGCACAGACCACGTTTTTTTTTTAAAGGTCTTTTGCTAAAGTAGTAGCAGAGGGTTTCCTATTTACCAAATGTTTTTGTACCTATTAAGTCATACGATTCCATCCCTATCCCGGAAACGCAAGTGGGATGTGGCTACGCCCACTTCACAGCTCCAAAGACTGAGGCATCCAGAGATGTCACGTGATCTGCTCACAGCCACACCATTACCTTCGTGGTGAAGCATACGTTAGAGCCTATGGCATTCCTCAGGGTTTTTCTCCAAGCACCCACCGCCTTGCAACACATAGACTTTCTTCGGCTATCACACTCGGGGACCAAGGAGTCCTGAACTCGCCAGCACTGCACTGGACGCAAGATCATGCCAGTCACTCAGCAAATATTTATTTATTAAAGCACCTACTGTGTGCCAGGCACTATGGAGGTGCTGGGGTAGGTGAGGGAGCGACAGAGACCAAATGTTGGTTTCCGTGGAGCTTATTTGTCATGGGGAAGGCACACGGCCAACAAAACTGGTGAAATGTTCTTCTTGTAGTGAGCAGTGCACTGAAGGAAATTACAGCAGGACGAGGGGATGGTGTGGGGGCCTGCTTTGGAGAGAGGGTGGCAGGGATGTGGAGGCATGTGGATATTACAGCGCTTAAAACCCTCGGTGACCCGTGGCCCTGGGCAGACCCGTAATCCCCCATCCCCATGGCTCCCCAAGGGCGGGGGGTCACTGACCGTCCATCTCTGAATTCCAAGCACCAGCCACAGGCCTGGGGGCACTAAGTGCCGCTCAGAGCTCGCATGGATAAACGGCTCCCACGAGGATAGGCGGGGCTCAGACATGCCACCTGCCCTTGATGCATGGGCATCAGACTCCCCACTTAATAAAATGAAGTCTGCGGATGGTTCCTCAAAGGCTCCCAAATGTCAGGCACAAAGTATGACGGCTACTTGCCTTCCAGCAGGGGGCCCGGCCGTGTCTTCCAGGAGGCTGGCTGCATGACTGCCTAGGGCTGGGTTCCAGGCAGAAACGTAGGGCAGAAGGGCCACTTCGTCTCTAATCCCCATGGTGACCCTGCACTGGTCAATTTCTTCTCCTGGGGCCTGACCTTCCTGGCCTCCCTCCTCCCCCAGGGAAAGAGAAAGCACTTGACGCAGAGGCAGTGCTCACTCGCTGATGCCAGCCTCCTCTCCTCCCGGGAGCGTTCCAGTAAAGCAAAGTTCAAACACAAGTGCACCGGCCCCACAGTGCTGCCTCCTGCAGCGGACGCCAGGAGTGCACAGGAAACAAATGGTCTGATTCCTGTTCTCAGCACCCTTTGCCACCTGCCATGTTGTCAAAGTCAAATGAAATGTCTGCAGCACGGGAATCTTTAAAAAGCAGCCCCCCACCCTGGGGCACAATGAGAAGCCTGTGTGAGCGCCCTGTTCACATCAGATTCTTGCTTGGGGGTTTAAAAAAAAAAAAAAAGGAAGAGAAAAAGAATAGGTTTTTGAAAGATTTGTATTTCAACCTCCAACCACCTCTGGCCGTTAAATGTCACTCCCTCTAATCAAATTCTCTGGTCCTTGCTGGGCACTAGTTTGGGATCCCTGAGCAATGGAGCCCAAACGCTGCTCTCCCGGGTCATAAAAGAACCTTGCTGGAAAGCCAGTTGGAGCCTAAACACCCCGTGGACGCCTGCTTCGGTGCAAAGCCCCCTGCAGGGTGGAGGGGGTGGGGGTGGGGGCAGATTATGATTATGCACACGTGCCAGGCGCATGAGCAGACGGGCGTGTGAGGGGCGGCGTGCACTTGACAGGTGCGTACAGGCTGTGTGCTGTGTGGCAGAGGCGGGAAACAACAACACACACTGAATCCAATTAGGCGGGGGGGGGGGGGGGTTAAAGGATCATCCTTATCTTTGCAGCCCCAGATGATCAATCTATGGCAGGTAATAAACAACACCGGGTTTGTCGCAAAAGGGAGGTGACAGAAAAACAAGAAGCTGGCGCCGGGGTGATTCTAGATCTCTTTCGTGTCCAGCTTAAAGCCAAGAGGCAGGACTCTTCTAACAATAATATCAATCCCCCCCGCCCCAAAAAATAAGGGCATTCTCTTCCAGCCTACAAAATGCTCCCTTCATGCGAAGAGGAAATAACCAGCTGCAAGAGGGTTTGGTCCTACCCTGGCACCGTAATTGTCTAGAACCTTGAGTATCAGCTTGGGCCACATAAATAAATAAGATTAAATTAAAGAAATGGACCCTCTCAAAGCACTACATCACCCTCTGGATCCGGCAAGCAAACACCTATTTAATAAGGAGTTTATTAATAGTGAGCTTTCAACATGTCATCGCTGGCAAGACCCACAGGACCCAGGAAAGAGGACGGGGCCAGAGGGAAGTCTGTGCGCCCCCATGAACACGTTACCCATGGTTTCCAAATTGGAAAACAGTAATAACCCCAGTGGGAGAAGCTGCATTTCAGATACAAAGTTGGAAGTGGTAATCATTTATAATGGCTTCAGTAACCATGTACAATGGGAAAATGACAAATGTGTCATTTAGAATGTGCCGGACTAAATACAATGACTTATATTAATATGGACAGATTCTTTGCGGGTTATTATGCAGAGGAAGGGAGGGTGTGATGACTCTAATTAAATGAAAGGGCTGGCCGCTGTTTTTAACTTCTGGAACGTTTCAAATTCTAATATGCCCCTTGGAGGAACCCGGGGGGGATGTTGAGATTGTAATGAAGCCATTTCATTTTTATTGGGATGAAACACACAGAGCCACACACACATCCCAGCAGCGCCCGGCTACCCCGCGCCCTGCCACCCGCAGAATTAGGGACTCGGAGGGCAAGCAGGTAAGTGAATGTGATTTGGAGAGCTCCCAGGGGAGTGCTGTGCACACCACCATCCTATGGTCGTCTCCTCATTTACTCTGGAACGGCACCAGGGTTGGTGTTCTTGGGTCGAGGGAGAGCAGTCAAGTTCTCATCAGTACAGTGTGTCACCCATCAATTTCCTGAATTAGTAGGAGGCTACACAAGGGTGCCAAGATTCTCATCTCCTAATCCTTAGCCAACTTTCTTAACTCTGCCTTAAATGAAATCAATTCCAAGAGAACAAGAAAACACCGGATTAGACATCCTAAATGCCTTCTGTGTAGCACATACTGAGCAAATCGTAGATTGCCTGAGCCTGGAACGGACCCTGGGCAGACTTTGGCCAATCCACCCTAGGACACAGAGAGGGTCAGCAATTGTCCCGAGGTCACACAGCAGGCATGTGGCAGAGCCCAATGCGCCATCCCTGGTCTGTGGGCTCCTTGGCTAATTTACCAACCCTTTCTGGCTAGAAACCCCTGAAAGGTCTACTTTTTTTTATTATTAGTTTGGCTCCTGTTCATTCAAGAGAGATTTTTCAAAAATCAAACATTTCAACGTAATTGCAAATAGTAAATGGCTTGCCTTATCTGGACCTGTCACTGATGATTTAGCAAATAGGCTTCAAGAGAGGGATGGGAGCCCCCTGGAGAGAGGAACAGAATCCTTGCTGAACTGCTCTGAGCAACAACGGATACTTGATTTGGGAGAAAGAGAGAGAAGTGGAAAAAAACTTTGTATGTCCAATTTCCTCTATTCCCTGGGAGGAGGTGACCCTCTCTGATTCATGAACTCTTAAGTAACTTGATTCCTAAAATTTAATTTTCTTTTTATTACACACACACACACACACACACACACACACACACACACGCACACAGGAATATTATTCAGCCACAAAAAAAGGAAGGAAGTTCTGTCCTTTGTGACAACAGGGATGAACCTGGGGGGCATTACACAAGTGAAATAAGCCAGACCCATAAAAACAACTGCGGGATGATCTCACTTATATGTAGAATCTAAAAAAGTCTAATTCACAGAAGCAAAGAGCAGAACAGTGGCTGCCAGAGGCCGGGGGATGGGGGCGGGGGGGGGGGACAGGAAAATGTCCTTCAAAGGGTATAGACTTTCAGTTATAAAATGAATAAGTTCTGGGGATCTAAGGCCCAGATCCCCATTATCACCATGGATAATTCTGTATTGTATGCTTGAAATTTGCTAAGAGAGCACATCCTAAGTGTTCTTACCACAAAAATAAAATAACCCTGGGACGTGACGGATAATTAGCTTGATTGTGGTAATCCTCTTATCCTGTACGGGTATCACAAATCAATCACATTGTACACCTTAATATATACAATTTTCATTTGCCAGTTCTACTTTCAGGAAGCTAGGGGAGGAAATAAACAAACGAATACATTAACAGATACAATAACATTGAAGGAGCAAGAAAACAGATCTTGTACTAAATGCAATGTGGTCTACGGAGCAGAAAAAGCAGAAAAACTGGTTATATTTGACTAAAGTCTGCGGTTCGGTTAAAAGGAGTGTATCCACAGCATAAAATCTCCGACCCGGGGCCCTAGAGCACCGAAGCTAATACGGAGGGGCTGAAAGTGGAGACCATCGTGGTGAAGGGCAGTTTGTAACTGGTAGAGAAGCTAGTTCTTGCAGCACAGGGACTTAAAGCCCTTAATTTTGTGGAGATGGGTCACCAGCCCCAGGGGTTTCTCTGAAGTGTCCTGAAGCCGCCTGCCCATCCTGCAACCCGGAGATGCTCACAGCAGAGGCCAAGAAGACCAGGTTCCGCCTCCTCCGTCTTAAATTCCACCCACACGGAAAGTCTGTTCCCCTTTCCCCTTGGACTTAAGGTGACACAAAGCCGTATTCATGTTGCCTGTTGCTTCTGAAGGTTCCAAAGGGGTGCGTTCCGGGCAGGTTGTGTCTGGCGTTGGCCGGAAGAGAGGCACCCGGGGCAGGAGCTCGTTTGGCCTTAGCCGACCCCTCCGGAGGAAAAGGGACAGTCAGGGACCCAGGGGGCTGCTCAGCTCACAGGGCTCCCACACACTTCGTGTGCTCAAAAACCACACCACGGAGAGTTTAGGTTTTACTAGACGAGCCACGGAGGTTCGGACCTGACACGCGGGGCGACGTGCTCGAGACCCGGGAGGGCCGAGCTGAAGCTCTGAGCCGCGCAGCTCCAGCCCCTGGGCGTGCCTGACGCTGGGATGCCCACCCACGGGAGGTCCCGTGCTTTTCGTGTCCGGGTTACCTGAGGCCTCTCCAAAGTCTGTCACCCCGTGATGAGTGAGTTACACGAGTCTTTTAAAATTGCCTCTAAAATTGAATCCACAATTATAATTGACCATTTGGATCAAGTATCTTTTGAGTATAAATGTATCATCTGGGAACTCCAGACCTTTAAGACCAAAGGCTAATGGACTTTTCTTTATAAATATATGGAATGTCAGAGAACGGGGAATGACTGATGCGGGGGGAGGAGACAGAGAGGAGGGCAGGTGCATGGAAATCCACAAGAACCTTTGTCCGCTACACCTCCCCCCGCAAATAGTATCAATCCATCAGGCTCTTCCCAGAAACAGCAGAGAAGCCTCTGAAATCCTCAAGGGGCAGAGGGCAGGAGGGATGGCAATCAAACAAGGAAAGGGAGAGTCAGGCAGGAGACCTGGACGGGCAGGAAATGGGCTCAGTACACACCTGACCACAGGTCACTGAAGAGGACACAGGAAGTAGCCCGGCAGGGCCTCAGCCAGGGTCCCAATCACCTGCACTGGGGAGGACCCGAAGCAGGGACAAAAGGTGTGGTGGGAAGAAGCTCAGCCACAGGGCACCCTAAACCCCTAGGAAGCATTTTCCCCGCACAAGCTGAGTAGGTCACTGTTTTTTCCCCAAACTTCTTCACTTCCTCCACAAAAGTGGGCAAAGGGTGGTGTGTGTGTGTGTGTGTGTGTGTGTGTAAACACCTTCAAGGGATTCTCGAACCCAAACGTAGACCAAACACTATCCATCTCATACTCCAACTCGTTTTCAACAGCCCTAAGCGTGAGATTAGCAAACACGAAACCGCTTTAAACAGCTTGATTAAATCCCTAGGAGATTGTTGTCATGAGGTTATTTTTCTCAATTAACAGACACAAAAAGTGCAGCTACTCTCAAGGGGGTGGAGGATTTATTTGTGACATTCAGGCAGGGGCCTCTATTCCAACAAGGCTAGGGACACTCGGCAGGTCCAGTGGCCCCATTTTCGTCGTGGACATCCAGAGGTTTGGAGAGGAAAAGCCACCGCTCCCAGGACACACGGCCTGGTGCGGCAGCAGCCGAGTCAGGAGGCAGATGGCCTCCTCCGCCGGGCTGGTGTAACAAAACTTTCTTTCAGGGCTAAACCCCACTGAACGATGAGAACAACAGCAGCAGAAGTGGAGACTACCCACTGATCACTAACCACAAGCCAACAGGAGACCTTACCTTTTCCTTTTTTAATGCTCATAACAATCCCTTTGCCTTTTCACACTTTGTAACCACACATTTGCGGGTGTATTTGACGTCTGTCTCCCACCCACTGCTAGCCTTTATGCCCCCACGAAAGCAGGCTCCAAGTCTGTTTTGCCCATCACCTTATCTGCAGTGCCTGGTATCTATTTGCGAAAACAAAACTAGATGTTCCTGTTTTAAAGAAACATTTCTTAAGAAACACGGGGCCTGGAAAGATTGGGCAATTTGCCTAAGGACACACACAGGCAGAGCTCCGGTCACTCTGTCCTGTACTCGTCCCCAGACCACAGGCTTACCTTCACAGCCTCAGCGTGGGTCACCCGGGCCAGGGACTTGTCGTTGACACGCAGAATCTGGTCCCCGACTCGCAGCCCTTCCTTCTCGGCCAGAGAGCCGGGCTCCACCAGCGACACGTAGATGCCCACGCCATGCTCCGAGCCCCCGCGGATGCTGAAGCCCAAGCCCTCGTGGGCCTTGGCGCGCCGCAGGCTCACCAGGCGCACCTCCCCCGGCCCCGCGCCGTCGGGGCCGCCCCAGGAGGGCTGCCGGTAGGGGGTGGTGGCGGGCAGGTAGAGGCCCTCGGCGGTGTACTGGTCGAAGAGCAGCTGGTCGGAGCGCGGGATGACCAGGCGCAGCATGGGCAGCAGGCGCCGCTTGACCGGGCTGTCCAGCAGCACGCGCAGGGTGCGCACCAGGTCGAAGACGTTGCGGCGCGCGTGGTACGCGTTCAGGCAGTGCGTGAACTGCTCCCGCTCCGCCTCGCTCAGCAGCGCCGTCAGCGCCTGGTGCAGCTGGCGCACGTTGGCAGACAGCAGCCGCAGCCCCGAGCCCCCGCCGCCGCCGCCCGCCCCGGCCGCCGAGCCCAGCGAGCCGGTGGAGGACGAGCTCACCGACAGGCCGTCCAGCGGCGCGTTCATCTCCCCGCCGAGGCCCGGGCGGACGCGGGGCGCGCCGAGGGGCAACTGCGGGCGCTCGCCGGCACCGGCGCGACAGCCGGAGCCCGGGGGGCGCGGAGACGGCGATCGGAGTCTGGCTTCGGGGCGAGCGGGTGGGCGCGGAGAGAGGGGGCTGGATCCGGGGAGACGCGGAGACGGCGGCCGGAGTCTGGGTTTGGGGGGGCGAGGCAAGAGTGGCAGAATCCCGGGGGGGATAGCGGAGACCGCCGCTGGAGTCTCGGGCGCGCGAAGACGAAGGGGTCGCGATCCTGGAGTCCGAGGGGCGCAGAGACGGCGGCTGGAGTCGGGAGGACACGGAGACGGCGGCCGGAGTCCGGGCAAAGCGGAGACGGCGACAGGGTCCCGGGGGACGAGGAGTTGGCGGCTGGAGCCCGGAGGTCGCGGAGACTGCGGCTGGAGTCCAGAGGGGGGCGGGGGACGCGGAGAGAGCGGCTACATTCTGGAGGGCACAGAGACGGCGGGTGTCTGGAGTGGGGGGGGGAAGCAGCAAAGCTGACCGCCCCGTCACACCATGCCCGGGGCTCCCCCAGCCGGGCCGCCCGTTCCTCTCGGGCTGGGGGACCCCAAAGTCATAAGTTCGGGTGGGGGGCGCTCTAGTCCGACAGCCCCCCGAACCGCAGCTGGTGGAGCCGCGCGGGCGTCCGCGAGGGGCTGCGGGGCATGTCCGGGGATGCAGCAGCCCGGGGACCCCCGCGCTCCTGCGCCTCCCGGGCGCAGACGGAGCCGCGCCGCCGCGAGCCGGGACTTTGCGAACTGTTGAGCTGCCCGGGGCCGATCTTCCAGCGAGTTCCGACGCCGTCGCCGTCGCCTGCCCAGACTTGGCCCCGCCCCCTACCCTTCCCCCTCTCTCCCCCCTCCCCCCACGGGCTCTTCAGGAAATGACGTCCCGCCTCGCGCCTGGCGGTTGCCTGGAGACGGGGTGAAACAGTCCAGCCCAGGGGAAGAAAGGGGTGAGAGTGGGGGTTGGGGTGGGAGGAGCTCCGGGGGCCCTGCGAAGCCCCCTCCCCACTTTTCCAGCCACGAGTTGAGATGAGGTGGCCTCC
>CM052892.1:16307022-16422523 GCA_028534135.1 Potos flavus | reverse complement strand
ACATACGAGTTCAAGTGTTTATGTGGACGATAGCTGGACACCAGTGTGTGCAAGAGATATATACAAGCGTGTAGTGGGAGCCTGGCGACTGGACCACCGCCTGGGAGGCGGGAAAGCCGCTCTCAGAAATATAAGTGTACACAACCCGCACACATACACAAATGGGTGAGTGTAAAACTGGTGAAATCTGAATAAGGTGGGTGGGTTGTAGATCAGTGTTAATGTACTGATTGTGATCTTGTCAACACGGGAAAACATGGGATGTCTATGTATTATTTCTTACAAATTCATGTGAATCTACAATTATCTCAAAAATTTTTTAAATGTGTATAAGGGATTAGGGAGAAAAGTATTCTGTGCCTTCCCATCCCAAGACGAAATGGGAAGATATTCCAAGGTGTGGGCTAGAGCTCTTCTCTCCCACCCCACTCCCCCAAATAGGATCTAAATTCAAAGGTGGCTTTCTGAGGGGCCCAGTACACACACACACACACACACACACACACACACACATCCAATCAATTGACTCTCCTAAACTTTTTCTATAGAAAGCTTTATTTTCCCTAAAAACATGGAATTGCCAATGAAAACTTCTACCTGGGGGAGAGAGAGAATGAATATCATCTAACAGAGTAGTTTGAGCTAGCCCCAGAAAGATGGAGCATCCATTTATTTATTCACTTACTTATTTGATCACTCTTTATACAGTGTTTTCCAAGCACCTATTCTGTACTGGGTCATGTACTGGGTGCTGGAGACACTGGATAAAAAAATGAAATTGCGGGACACCTGAGTGGCTTGGTCAGGTAAGCATCTGTCTTCGGCTCAGGTCATGGGACCAGGGTCCTAGGATCGGGTCCCTCGTCAGGCTCCTTGCTTGGCGGGGAACCTGCTTCTCCCTCTGCCTGCCGCCTCCCCTGCTTGTGCTGGCTTTCTCTGTCTGTCTGTCTGTCTCTCCGACAAATAAATAAATAAAATTTTAAAAAAACAATGAAATCACTGACCTCAAGGAAGTCACTGTTTCACAGGGGAGAGAGACCACACGAATAAATAAAGTTAAAAACCAATAGGGTCAGTGTCATGATGGCTGAGAGAGCACAGGTTTAGGAAAGGGGAATATTTGAGGGACTTTATCAAAGAGATGACACCTGAACAAAGGTCTCCCTAAGGAGAATGGGCTTTCTTTTCTGGGCATTGGGTAATCACAGAAGGATTTTCAGCACTGTTAGGTTAGTGCATGCCCAAAACTGAGGCTGGGAATCGAAGCTATATTCCCCCACCCTCAATCTTCAAGTCTCTTATCCACTTCCCTAAGACAGATCTAGGTTAAATTAATACCCAATGAATGTATTTGACGGAGTGTTTTAAGTAAGCTGTTAAGCTACCTTTGGACATATCCATCAAGGCCCTAAGTTTAGCAGCTAATGATGTGTATGGTTCTTCCTCCTTTTAACTGCCATTGAAGCCTTTGATGCAACAAGCCAAAGGTATTTAGATTAAAAAAAAAATCAATCTCCCCCACCGCCCCCCCCAAATATATTAATGGCATGTCTCAAAATGACACCAAGCAGGGCTTAATTAAATGCAGTGCAGGTTTTCTGCAAATGTGTTTCATGCTCGGCTTTCACTTAGTTTGTGGTTCTAATTATAATTACTGTGATTGGCTTGATAAATGCACCTAAGAGCTAAGATCCCCATTCCCAACACTTTATCTCTGTGCAAGGATGCTTGCGAAAAGGTATTTTGCTTCAGGCAGTAGAAACTACATCACACGCACGTCTTAGTAGAGAAAGAAACACTTTCTTCTGCAAACATCAGAGACCATCTAGGATGCCATGCTATTGTTTAATTTCATAGAGGCTAGTTTCAGGGCTGGGAGGGCAGACAAGTACAAGAGCATGGAAAAGAACTCATTGGGGGTTCTTCCATCCATCTTGCATAACCGCCTTCGTATCAGTTTGCACTGTGTACCCTCTGATGAGAGGTAGTGTCTTAACTGTGCTCAAACCTCAAGAATCCTATTTCCTGTCGGAAGATGTGTTTGTCGTTTAGAAATAAGCTCTTGGAAACCCAAGATGCCTGGGCTCCTTAGGGCTGCACTGCCTCCGGCCTTCCAGACCTGGAAGGAAGCCCTGAGTCCAGGAGCAGAGCCGGCCCTGGATGCATATTGCCCTCTTCAGAAGGAAAATATTATCCTCTTGTGTATGCTGCGGCTTCCCTTGGCTGACTTCACCAAAGTCACTTCCAGGAGTTCGTTACTGTTCCCCTACTCTGGCGAATCAATGCCCTTCTCCTACGGATGTTTCTGGCACCTTGAAGACACTGGAGCAGTTGAAAGACGGAGGGAAGAGTGAATTGTATTCACGTCCAAAGTGCTTTGTGTCGAACTGGACGTTTGGTTGTTTATTTGTTATGTTTTTGTTTTAACAAAGACATCGCATACTAAGTTGCGCTCTGGACATCAGGAAATAAACCATTATTCCAGTCCAGAACGTCCCTTTACTAGTGGAGTGCCCCATAACAAATGGCTTCCGTTCTCATCCGTGGAGTTTTTCAACCTTTCCTGTGTCCCCGAAGGGCCACGTCCTGTCCAGTAAAAAAGCACGCAGCAACTCATAGAATACTATGAAGTCGTCGGTTCTTTTCTCCTCTTTTTTTATGGCAATCTTTAAAAAAAAAAGCCAGGGGCGCCTGGGTGGCTCAGTGGGTTAAAGCCTCTGCCTTCGGCTCAGGTCATGATCTCAGGGTCCTGGGATCGAGCCCCGCATCGGGCTCTCTGCTCAGCAGGGAACCTGCTTCCCCCTCTCCCTCTGCCTGCCTCTCTGCCTACTTGTGATCTCTCTCTCTCTGTCAAATAAATAAATAAAATCTTTAAAAAAAAAAAAAGCCTTTTTCTAATTGCATAGTCATTTGGAACTCCTCCTCTTTCTTCTTATCCGCTGGAACGTATCTGTAGAAGGCAATAGAGATTCTTTCAATTTAAGATGCATTTCCCGTGGGACATAGAGGAAACTACAGCTAAGGTTTATGAAGTGCCAGACACTGTCTTAAACACTCAATCCCCCCAACTATTCTGTAAAGAGAGATACAACCACCACCACCACTGTCGTCATCATCACCATTATCATCCTGGTAAAACAGACAGAAAAATCAGGACGTGGGGACGTAACTGTCCCCAGGATTGCAGAGGTAGTTAATGGAAGAGTTGGGATTTGAACCCAGGCAGTCTGACTCCAGAGTTCTTACTCACCTGCTATGCTGCAAAGCCTCCCGATTTGCTTGGTTCAAAGATGCTAAAAGGTCCCACGTGGGAAGGGTATGAAAACCACATTTCCTTGAAAGTTGGGCCGGGAATGTCAGAGGTTAAACGCAAGCCACATACTAACGATTCCCAGTTGGTAGGCTGCTGTTTGGTGCAGGCGTGAGCGAGGAGGGGGGTTGTTTAATAACGAACACCTCATTGAGAGAGGTGGGGGTGGAGAGGATTGGGATCCCAGCCGGGACCCAGAGGCAGCGGCTCAGAGCAATCTGATGCGGGGTGTCGGGGGGAGTATCTCCCGGCTTTGGAGTTTCCACATGTGCTCCGGGACCACAGCCTGTCTCTTGGCCGCAATGTCAGTGGGGATGGTATCAGCGGAGAAAAGGGAAATGTTCACCTCTAGGACCGGTAGACAATGCAGACAATATTGGTGGAACTGCAGGGAGATGAGAGAGAGGCGAGAAAAAGAGAAAGAATGAAACATCAGGAAAAGAGGATACAGGTACAGCGAACCTCCCCCCCCCAATCCAAAAGTAGAACATTTTTTGATGAAACCTTTGGAAGCTGAAATGCTGTAAAGCAAAGAAGGACTTAACATTCATTATTATGGAAAAACTTTTGAGCATCCTCAGACCCCAAAAATAACCTCTCTCAGGCTGTTGTGGTACCTTAGGACACATCTTGCTAACAGAGGCACAAAATAAGTCAAGATCAAACACAGATGCTCACGGACACAGCTCAGAGCTCTGGTGGCTTGATGCAGAGATGCCGAGTGTAGTTTCTGGGAAAGGAGCTTGGGGGGTCGCTCGCGCTGCTCAGGGCGCACGCTGCCTCTGTATCGGCTCACTGCAACACAAACCCTGAATGCTACTTTTGCTTTTTGCCTTTTTTTTTTGCGGGGGGATACCTGTGTTTATCTTGGCCTTGGCGTAATCTCCCAAGAGTCTGTCTCCTGGTCATAAAGAATTACGTGATATTTGTGCTAGAAGGGGGTGAGAGCAGAGAACTGATCTCCAGGTTTCAAGCCCATCTCTGATATTCACTGTGTGACCTTGGCCAAGTCACGGAGGTCTTATGTGCCTCAGTGCCCTTTGCCTGCGAAATAGGGACCGTGGCGTTGTCATCGGCGTTATGATTGCCTGAGTTCATGGATGCGCAGGGCTTATCACCTGCCTGGGAAGTACCAAGTGTTCCCACAAGGCTTGCATCCATCGTGGTTAAAGTTCTTGCCACACGGGAGCCCCCCAGGAACAGAGCCACGGGCTCCTTTGTCTCTCTGTGCCCAGTGCTCAGCCCCAGGGCTGACCCTACTTTACAGATGAGAAAACTGTATCTGGGCTCTGAGGCGGTTCCCCCAAAGCCTGTACCGTTAACGGCCCCCCAGAACTAGCCCACTGCACCTGGCATCAAGACAGATGGGACTGATGCTGACTTCTCTCATATAGCTTTGGGGGAAATAACGAATGATAATGATGGCAATAATAAATTGCAGGGAGCCAATCTGTGGTTGGAGAGAGGCAGAGCCGTGGAAGTGACCTTATCAGACATGCTGTGTTGTAATCCGATTGCCACGTAGAGAAGCGCTTTAATCAGAGGATTATATATCGGTTCCGCCCGGATCCTCACTCCACCTATCAGCTCGGCTCAGATTAGAGAAGCCCCCAGAGGACACATACTTACCATGTACCCATGAGCACGGTTAACTGGGGCACCCATCCATGCATTCACTCCGATCGTTCATTCATCAATCATTCCAGCTTTACTTAGCTCCTCCTCCACGCTGCCAGGCAGTGTTCTGGGCATTCGGCAGGAGCAAGACCCCCAGGGTTCCTGCCCTCCTGGAGCTGAGAGTCGGCAGCTATTGTGTCGTGAGCCTCACGCACGCTACCGTGAGCTCTGATGGTAGGGACCCAGGCGAGGCTCCCCAGCTGCCACCCCCTGCGCTGAGCCTCAGCATCCCAGGCTTTTTGGCATCCTAGTAAAGTGATAACAGTACCGCAGGCAGACTTAGTGAAATCATTCCTGGTTATGTGACCTTGGAGGAATTGTGTCACCTCCCTGAGCCTCAGAGTTTCTTTCTTTATATATATATAAATAATATATGTTATATATAATTTATTTATATATATAAATAACATATTAATTTATATATAAATTATATATTATAATTATTATATATTATAAATAAATATACATATATATATAAAAGCTATAAAAAGGGCTATGTAAGAGTAATGGTTGGAAAGTTAATGGAAATAATGGAGGTAAAGCACGTAGCATAGTGCCTGGGACCATGGCAGCCCTGGGCTGCTGTAAGAATTGCTTGAGGGGCAATTGGGTAGTGCATTCGGTCGAGTGTCTGATTCTCGGTTTCGGCTCAGGACACGATCTCAGGGTCCTGGGATCGAGCCCCACATTGGGCTCAGCACTCAGCCTCGAGTCTGCTGGAGATTCCCTCTCCCTCTCCCTCTGGCCCTCCTGCTCGTGTGCTCGCTCTCTCTAAAATAAATAAATCTTAAAAAGAAAAAGAAAAGAATTGCTTGGAGAAAATAACTCTTAGTTTTGCTTATCTGCATGGATCCTGTAAGACTTCTTTTTTTTTTTTTAAATAATGAGATGGCTAAATTTCTGGTTAATTGCTTCATGTCCTCGCTGATCCTCAAGGAGGCTTTTTGTTTTGTTTTTATCTTTAACTCCAGCCTTCAGGGAATTCTAAAAAAGAATGCTGTTCCCAGGACTCTCTGTGTACTGTCGGCCAAGTCCGTCCTCTCCGGGCCTCAGTCTTCCCATCTGTACAATGAGGGGCTTGGAGGCACTGATCTGTAGGTCTTTCGAGCTCTGAGAACAGTGTTTTTGTTTCAGTGGCAGAGGAGGAAGAGGGAGGGGGAGGCAAGGATGAGGGGGAAGCAGGAAGAGCTTTCTGGGGTTCCAGGCAGAGTTAGATTTAGAATTCTGTCCCTGGCTCCCTGGCTGACTGATGACTCTTCCTCTGACCGGTTTGAGGCTCATAATGTCTCTTTGCCTCCGGGTTTCAAATAGCAGCTAATGGCCCTAACTGCCTTTCAGCCGGTTTTGTGATTTTGACTTTGACTTTGACCATCTTCAAAGGCACTCGGCAGACATCGTTATTGCAGTTACCGGGCCCGGGGGTGCCCAACTGCTTGGCAAATTGTGTCAAAGGATCTGTAACTGTTACAGAAGAATGCTTGCTCTCTGCATTCTTCTTTATTCCTTGGAAATTTGATATCCTCATTGACCTTCTCTGAAGGTAACAGTAAATGGAGTTTCAACATCCTGGAATTGTAGTGACATTTTTGAAAACCGGGTAGAACCTTAAAGATCATATTCATTTATTCATTCAACAAACATGTTTCGAGTGCCTGCTGTGTGTCAGGCACTGTGTGGGGGCTGAAAGAGCTGACCTCTCGTCCTTGTTCTCATGCCTCCCGTCTAGTTGGGAATAACACGTGATGAGTAATGCTGACTCTGTGTTTGAATGGAGTATATAAGTTACATAGCACCGTGTGGCGAATTACTCCAAAGTTGACGGCTTAAACAACACACATTTATTACCTAGTAGGTTCTGTGGCTCAGGAGTCTGGGCGCGGGTTACCTGGTTCTTCTAGCTCATTCTCAAGACTGCAATCAAGGTATTGGCATGGCCGTGTTCTCATTTGAAGGCTCGACTAGGGAAGGATTCACTTCCAAACTCTTTCAGTCAATGGCAGAGTTCATTTCTCATGACAGTATGACTGACGGTCCTGCCTTTTCGCTGGCTGTTGGCCACGGCGCCATTTTCTCATCCTGGAAGCCAGGCACAGTTTTTTCACCACATGGTCCACACACAGCAGTTGACTTCTGCAAAACCAGCAAGGGCATCTCTCTCTCCAGTCTGCTGAGATGGAGTCTTCTACAATGTAAGGTAATCTTAGGAGTGCCATCCCGTCATCTCTATTATATACAGTAACCTAATCAAGGGAGTGACATCCTATCACTTTTACCTTATACTGTAGTTAGAAGGAACTCCCTGGTTCTGCCCAAATGAAAGGGGAGGAGATTATAAAAGGACGTGACTCATCACGCAGGTCACTGTAGGGTGTGTCTGCCCCACGGAAAATGGACAGAGGACAGCAGGTGTGCAGAGGAGGAAGCCCTTGCTTCTTCTAGGGGGAGGTCAAGAAGGTTTCCTGAAAAAGGGGACATCTGAAGGGTGACACTTGAAGGATGAGTGGCAGGGGTGGGGGGGTCACCTGGCGGACAAGATGGAAAGGATGCTCTGGGCAGAAGGAATGGCATGGACAAAGACAGTGAGGCAGGAAAGACTACAAATTGTTCAGGGAACAGCAAAGAAGTTCCACATAGTTGGATCCAGCAAGCATGTGGCCAGAGACATAGCAGGAGAGAAGGTGGGCGGCAGCAAATCATGACGGATGAGGAATGCTGGGCTAAGCACTTTCCACTGTATTCTACAAGCAACGGAGAGCCATCGATTGGCAGGTGCGGATTCAGATTCTTCCTGGAGGAGCAGCCAGCACCTTTCCTAACACTTCTCGAAGATTCGTAGAAACGCTTATACTCCATAAAGAATCCTCGGGGAGAGTGGCACCCTTTTAAGAGTATGATAGACACCAGAACCTGCTAAAATACGTCTGAGCCTCTGTGGCATACCAGGCCATAAACTGTTTATATTGGAAGGAGCTTTTAAACTTCCTGTGAGCCAATGACTGCCTTTTCTCCTTGCCTCGGTTTAATGCAGCTTGGTCATGGGTGGCAGGCCTCAGAATCAGACGGACCTGGGTTCAGATTCTGGTTCTGCCACTTGCCAGCTGGTAAGACCTTGATCAAGTAAGTGTAGTGAGAACCTAAAGCAATTACGCACACCGAGCACCAGGAGTCAGTCTGTTAGGGCCGCCATGACAGAGGACCACAGCGGACTCGAACAACAGAGATTTACCCGCTCATGGTCCTGGAGGCTGGAAGTCGGAGATCAAGGTGTCAGTAGGGTTAGTTTCTTCTGAGGCCTCTCTCCTGGGTTCACAGTTGGCCACCTTCTCCCTGTGTCTCTACATGGTCTTCCCTCTGTCTCTGTGGGCATGTCTGCCAAATTTCCTCCTCTTCCGAGGGCACGAGTCATATGGGATTAGGGCCCACCCCGAAGATTTCATTTTAACTTAATTACCTTTTTAAAGACCTGATCTCCAAACATGTTTTGTCTGAGGTTCTGGGGGTTGGGACTTCAACACAGGGATTTTGGAGGGACACAATTCAGCGCATGATAGTACCTTCTCAACTAACATTAGATATGTCTTCCTCCATCTCTGATGGTGAAAATTTTCATGCTCCAGTTGCAGGCCTGATTTCTCAGCCTCTCATATTCTAGCTCTTCCATGAGAACCAGTTTGTCCCATCAATCATGTTCTAGAAGGACGTCCATTTGCTCCTCGTTCTGTAACTAATACCAGCAACACTGGTCCTGATGGGATCCCAACGCCACTGAAATATGCCTAACAAAGCAGCAGAATAACCTTTCTTTAATTTAATCCAATGGCAGTAATTTTCCAGAACACACCATTACAAGGGAGCAGGATGATCTCCAGGGCTTTGGATGCCTAATTAAAAAGCACTGTAGCAAGAAGGAGATTGCAGTTACATCTCAGAATCACATCCTTCTGATTTGGGAGTTGTAGGAAATGATTTTACCCAACTATGAGGAGGTTGGGCAGGGTGGCCCAGGGAAATGGTGGGGGCATCTACTGGTCACATAGGGAAGGCTTTGTGCCATTGTTGGGATAAGCCAAGGTCACTCCTCTTTCCTTGTAGGTGATGGGGCCAGGAAGACCTGACCATGGGCTGAAATGGTCATTGGCCGAGGAATCTCAGGGATAGCTGATCCATTTTCAATATTAACTTACCCAGCAGCACTTTCTTATTGAGCATATACTAGGTGCTGTTAATGGTGGGCACGATCCTCAAAATAACTAACACAAATATCTCAAAATCATGGATTCGTAACTTGGGGCTCATGCTCCAGCACATTTGTGAATTCCGATCTCCAAAACTGGGCAAGAACCAATTTCTGTTGTTCTAAGCCACACAGTTTGCGGTAACCTATTAAGCACCCCTAGGAAATTAATACCCATGGTTAATAATAATTACCTGAAGTTGATGTATCTCAAGTGTTAAACGTTATTTGACTCTTCCTATTTTTGTGGTTGTTTTGAGAATTCAGTGAGATAATGCATATAATGTGCTGAGCGTGGTTTGTCCCCCATAAATGCCATATAGATACAAAATTAATTTAGTTATTAATAATATATTTATCTTTATCTTTTTACAAAGATTTTAGTTTTAGGTAATCTCTACACCCAAAGAGGGGCTCGAACTCACAACCCTGAGACCAAGAGCCTCATGCTCCATCAACTAGCCAGCCAGTGCCCCTATATTTATTATTATTATTACCTTTGTTGTTAAATCAAAATCGGATAATGAGCTTGGAAACACCCAGTAAACCCTAAAGACAACAAACAAATGTGTACATAAATGGTGTCAAGGTAAGTGAAGTGAATTCATATTTATCCTTTTGACTCCTCTTCTCAGGAAGCTGTTCAGGAAGGAGGTTACCTAGGGCCCAGCACTGGGCTGATGGGCTGGGTCCTAGAAAGGGAGGACTGTGAACTGGTCCCCTGGTCCCCTGGTCCCATGAGCCCTGCTCCAGAAGGGGGGTTAGATGATGAGAGTACAATGAAGTGAGCGATCAGGCAGAGGAAGGTGAATGGGTCACAGAAGGCCACCTAACCCAACGTGGGGCTGGACATCGGGAAAGCTTGCAGGAAGAGTCAGTACTGAGCTGAGTTGTAAAGGAGAAGCGGGTGTAAAGCATTGTGGAGGGCATTCTGGAAGTGAAACCTAACTTCTTCACACTTCTGAAAGGATGACTGGGGGTTGCCACATCAAGAAGGTGGAGAATACAAGCCTGTCAGAAACCCCATTCAACCAACTAACTTCAGAAAAGATATGTGATTGGGGAATTGCAAATTAAAACAACGAGATACCATTTCATACCTGCCAGTTTGGCAAAAATCAAAATATCTGACATTACCAAGTATTGACGAGACTATGGGATAAGAGGAACCCACCCACAGGCTAGTGGCTGTAAATGGACATGACCATGGGGGAAAATACTTGGAAATATCTAGTACACTTGAAGACGTGCCACATCTAGAAGCTCTACGGCTTGACATATTCCCTGGAGGAACACTTTGTACCCAAAGTGTGTCAGTTTTTGCTGTGTAACAAATCATCCCAAAACGCAGCACCTTAAGCAACAATCACTTATTTAGCTCACGCTTCTGTGGGTCAGCTGGGCAGTTCTTCTGGTCTGGCCCAGCTTGACTCATCGCTGCTGGGCTCTTCCTTGGGGGAGAGGTCAATGGGAAGGTCTACCGGCAGGTGCGTGAGCTAGCATGGCTTCATTTCATGTCTGTTGGTTTGCTGGCTGTTGGCTGCCATGAAAGGAGTGACTGAGTCACATATCTTGTCCCCTCTAGCTCCATGCCATGATTAACATCCTTGCTTGATATAGGGGATGTCCCTAACGTATGGCAGCCAACGTCACACTTGCCTGCGGGATGAACTGATGACATGGATTAGGAAAAGACAAACTTAGAAGCTTTATTCCGTTTCTTTTCCTTTTTTTTTTTTTTTAAATAATAGCCTTATCGAAGTATTATCCATATACCATTCAACTCACCCACTTAGAGCTAACAATTCAATAGTTGTAAATACATTCCCAGAATTGTGAGTCATCTGTGCAGCCAATTTTGGGACATATTCGATCACCCTAAAAAGAACTCTATACCTTTTAGCCATCAATCCCTCCAATCACTGTCCACTGTACCCCAAGCGACCACCAGACTACCTACTGTCTCTAGATACTTGCTTATCCTGGACCTTTGATAGAAAGGGAATTATGTAATATTTGGCCTTTTTTGATGGGCTTCTTTCACTTAGTATAACATTGTCAAGGTTGCTCCAAGTGATAGCTTATGTATTCGTTCTCCATTCCTCTTCACCGCTGAGTAATATTCCACCACGTGGCTCCACTATGCTTCGTTTATCCATGCAACTGTGGAGGTACCTGGTGGTTGTTTCCACTCTTAGCTATCATGAAGGACACTGCTTTGAGCATTCACGTCCACGCTTTTGTGTGGACATACTTTTTCATCTCTTTCAGAAGTAGAATTTCTGGGTCCTATGGTAGCTCTGTGTTCAGCCTTTCCAAGAGTTGCTAGATTGTTTCCAAAGTGGCTACACAGAGCCTTGGAGCTTACAGCCTTGGGGACCTTCTAAGCTAACATTTATACATGTAACTTTCAGTTCCTTCTTTGCTGCTGCTGTTTGCTTTGTTTCTTTGCCGGCTTTTTATAAACCAGGATTCGGATGCAATGTGGCTTCAGGCCCAGTGAGATCGACAGGGTCTGGGCAAGCTCTCCCTGGGTCTCCCGCCGGCCTTTGAGGCTCTGGCAGGATTTACAGCTGGCGGCCCCCTCACCTACCGGCTTGCATCGGCTCGTGCAGAAACTTTACTGTTCTCGCTTCTATTTCATTCCGTTTCCTCTTCTGTAGAGACTTCCATGTCTCCCCTCCTCAACCAGGCCACTGGAGAAGGTTCTGGGGGCCATCTCACTAGCCTCTCACTTCTTCTGGGGACTGAGGCAAGAGAGCAGTGTTGGGGTTGTAGGGGCCCAGATCAGAAAAGACGTTGATGGCAGAACTGAAACAAAAAACCAAGGTTGTGTTGTTGTTTTTTTCCTTATTATAGTTATAATGCATGCTTATTGTATAAAAATGAGAAAATAGTTATAATTCAAAAACAAAAACAGTTTTAAAAAAAATCACCCATAATTTCACCGCCTACAGAAAACTAATGTTAACATTTTGATTTACAACTTTTGTTCATTTAATTATTCATTAATTTATTCAATAGATGTTTATATGGTGTCTACCAATTGCTAAGTACTTTACCAAACCCTGCAGACATTTTTCTTTGCACACGTATATATGTGAAAATATATACATCTTTTCCTACAAAAACCAGGATCATCCTACATATGTGTTTTATCATTGAAATTTCTCTATCATGCCAATGATATGTTATACATCCCTTTTTATGAAACTACATATAAATCTACATGCACGTTCTAATGACTGCATAGAATATGAAATGAGTTATTTAAGCAATCCCCTGTTGTTGTACACACTGATTGTTTTCAACTTTCCCTGATATAATTTCCTTGATAATTATAACTACTATCAACATAACTGTGATCATCTTTTTGTCTTCTTGGTTCTTCAGATAAATTTGTAGAACTATAACTGCCAGGTTCAAAAGGCATATAAATATTTTTAAGGCTGCTATTGATACCTTTTGCCAATTCACCCATCAAAAATAACTGTACAAGTCTCGTCTCCCATCAGCCATGCGTAAGAATGCCTGCACGTCACCCCTCATTAACATTCTACTAAGCCCTGGATAATTTATTCTTTTCCAAAATGAAAAATAACAAATGGTTTTATTAGTTTCCTAAGGCTGTTCTTACGAAGTACCTCAAACGGTATGGCTGAAAATAACAGAAATTTATGGTGTCACAGTTCTGAAGGCTAATGTCCCAAATCAAGGTGTTGGCAGGACCGTCCTCCCTCTGAAAACTGCAGAAGGATCTTTCCTCCTCTTCCCGGCTTCCGGTAGTCTCTGTGTTCCTTGGCTTGCACGGCATAACTCCAGTCTCTACCCTTGTCATCACGTGGCTTTCTCCCTGAGTCTCTGGCTTCGCACGGCCATCTTATTTAATACAGACAGCAGTCACAGGGGATCGGGGACCTGTCCTAGAGCAGTAAGACCTCATCTTAACTGACCATGTCTGCAATGACATGATTTGCAAATAAGATCGTATTCTGAAGTACCAGGGGTTAGGGTTTCAGTATACCCTCTCTTACAGGATTCTGAGGGGGACACCATTCAACTTAGAATGATGGCATTGCATACTTGAATTTTTGACTGATTGGTATTTTTTTTTTTCTGATTGGCGTTTTTCATTACATGCTTGAAATTTTGATTGTTTACTGGTCAAATTGAACATTTCCCATTTGTACCTTAGGTCCTTTTCCCACAGGGGTATTTGTCTCTTCCTTATTTATTTATAAAACTTCTTATGTAATAAAAATATTCACGCTTAGACTCCAGGCTTTTCTCTTTTACTGAGTTTCAAACACAGCAAGATCTGCCCAGACTTCCGGGTGTTTGTAAAATTGGCAGGGCCTGTAGCTTGCTCTGGGTGCAGTGCTCTGCCCGCCAGCGCTACGGGAGAATCCTCCCCTAGGAGCCTGGCCGGAGGACGATGTGACTTCCCGGCTTCTGTGTTAGTCAGGAGAGGCTAGATTGCGTTGCCTAAAAGAACAACCCCAGAAATCTTTTTTTGTTTTTTTAAGATTTTATTTATTTATTTGACAGAGAGACAGTGAGAGAGCACAAACAGGGGGAGTGGGAGAGAGAGAAGCAGGCTCTCCATTGAGCAAGGAGCCCAATGTGGGGCTCGATCCCAGGATCCCGAGATCATGACCTGAGCCGAAGGCAGACGCTTAATGGACTGAGCCGCCCGGGCGCCCCCAACAGAGAGAATTGAGTAAGGGAGTTCTCGTCATGAGTGCCGGAGGACTGACGAGTCAAAGGGAACCACGAAGTGATGCAGAGAGCCCCGCAGGCAGCAAAGACCACCCCGGGGCTGGGGGAGCAAACGGAAGGCTTGCTGCTGCTCGGAAGCCAGGAAGGCTTGCTGCTGCTCGGAAGCCAGCCGCACAGAGCTGGCGCACAGAAGCCCAGGGAGGGGATGGGCTGCCTCCGGCAGGCATCTCACCAGGGGGGCAACGAGCCTGGCTCTGGGAGGGCGAGAACCCCTGGACACCGGGTGCAGGGGCTCGTGCAGGACCTCGGGCTGCTGCTGTGGCCGCGGACAGATCAGCAGGCAAACAGGCACAAGGAGAAGCCTTCTCCCTCCTCCGGCCTTGTGGCCTCCCCCAGGGCCCGCGGCTGCTGGCTTAGCCGGGGCTGCGGTCACCCAACGCCGCGGACCAGGTGGCTCAGACCCCAGAAATGTACTTCTCGCAGTTCCGGAGGCCGGAAGGCTGAGATCCTCAGAGTGCCAGCGCAGTCGGGCTCTTGCCCAGGGCCACCTCTGGGCTGTGTCCTCCCCTGGCCGAGAAAGCCTGATCTTGTTTCTCTTCCTGTTTTCATAAAGGGACCTCACTCTCCGAACCTAATCGAACCCTAGTTACCTCCCAAAGACCCCCTCACCCCCCACCTTCATCACACTGGGGGGTAAGGTGTCAACATACGAATTTGGGCGAGGACACAAACATTCAACCCATAGCGAATGGCGGAACCAGAGGGAACCATCCGCTAAAGAGCCCCCACTGAAGAGCAGAGTAGAGACGCGTGGGTCTGGTCCTCGTAACCCGCACAGCCCACCGAGCGGCAGAGGGACACGGGAGCACGCGCCGCTCCGAAAGCCTTGATCGGCAGCACCACCTCCACCCGCAGCCCCCTGGCCGGAGCAAGTCGTGCGGCGGGACGGTAACAGTCTCCTGCACGAAGGGTCATCCGATGTTGCGGACAGTAAATATGAAACCGTCCACGGCAACTTCAATTCAGCTGCTGGGGGCCAGCAGGCTTTCCCGGTGAGCGGCCCAGCAGGGTGATTGGATCTCCCTCCCAGGCCCAGCGCCGCGTTCTAAGGCAGCCTCAAGCCTTGTCATCCAGGTGGGGTCCAGCGGCATCGGCGTCACCTGGAAACTTCTTGGAGAGGCAGAACCTCAGCCTCACCCCAGACCGGCTGCATCAGAAGCTTCATGTTAACAAGGTCCCCGGGTTGGAGAAGCTCCTCTCCGTGGCCTGCTATACCCGACTCTCTCTCTCTGTCTCTCTGTCTCTCTCTCTTACCTGGACTGAAAGGAGGGGACTCCTTGCGCCTAAGCCTGGGTAGGTTTGACCCCGTTCCCCTGCACTAGTGACCTTGAATTAGGCCATTTCCTCGCAGACTCTGGCCTTAATTTGAAGGCCCATCTTAGTTCCCTACATGGGTGGGAAGTTTATGTCTCTTTATTTTTTTCTGCCTTGTCATAAAGATTTCATGAGAGTCTGGCAGGGACCACGTTGGGACTGTGAGTCATTTTTCACTTTGGACAATTTCTTGATGCCCAGTCATTGGCTCTGACTTGCTTCTCAGGTTCCAGGTAGACATGGATTTGGGGGGACACCATTCCACCCACTACAAGATTAAATTTGGGGGGCTCCCCGGGGCTTATTCCGAGATCGAAATCCCTTTGCTGACTCCATGGTTCCTCTGCATGGAGGACTCAGGACACCTTGGTTTCATGCCCTATCTCTACACGAAGGCACTTTGGGGACAAGAGGCACGTGTCCCCGTGCAGCTGGGATTGCACTCAACCTCAAATCCAAATACTGCAAGATAAGTCCATTAAGAACAAATCTCTTTGCCTTGAAAGCATGCAAATCCGTGGATGTCGGCTGCAATTGACTGTACAAAGCCAATTATTTTCAAAAAGTGTTTTAATTTTTCATATGCTGTGATCCTCCCCAAAGCAGCAGCCTGGGGCAGCTTTAAGTGACAAGGCAGCTGAAGCCGGGAAACGGAGCGCTTGGGTGAGCTTCTCCTTTTCAGGATTACATCCAGAGGTGGCACGGTTATTTGTGGAGAGAGGGCCTTGCGCCATGTGGTCCCCCCAGAAGGTGAGCCCCGGGAGGGCAGAGACCAGGTCACATGCCTTTCCGTGCCTATCGGACAGTTTCCAGAGCACAGCACTTAGTCGACTTTGGTCAGGCTTCCGTAAACAGACCCTGAGACGAAGATGCGCAGACACATGGGTGTCATGGAAATGCTCTCCCCGGGAAGTCCATAAAGGAGTAGGGGATGCAGACAGGGAAGAGGAGGAGAGCCAGCAAGCAGGGCGAGGGCCAGGGGAGCTGAGGGAGGGACCCAGGATGCAAAAACGTGGAGGTTGGTGCACGGATCTCAGAGTGAGTGTCACCCTAAAATCCATGCCCCACTATGTCACTTGCTTCATCCTAGTCCCAGCCTTCTAGGCGGGAAGGTGATTTCAGACAAAATCCCTCCCAGGCAGCTTCAGCCTGATCCCGTGGGGCCACTGGAATATAAGTTGCATCCACAGTTTTCTTGATTAGGGTCGGGATCTGGGGCTTTCTGACTCAGGTTAAAGGCACCCTGGGAATGGGGAGGGTGCATATTCCCAAGGACAGGCCTGGCAAGAGTCACAGGTGTGGGCTGTTGGAAGGGAAGGGCCACCTAAAGAGGGGATGTAGGGCCCAGAAACAGTAAGAAGGGATCTGGGTGCAGCCTTAATAATACAGCTCGCCAATGTTTGTTGGGTGAATGAAGGAAGGAAGAAAGAAATTTATGAGTGAATTAACAATCAAACAAAAAACGAATTCACTGAAAACTGAGAATGCTCATAAAAATCCTGTCCTACAGCCAACTCTGAGCTCCGCCCCTGCTCGACCTTTGGGGCTAATGTTTATTTAATGCTGCGTGGCAAGCATCGTGGTGGGCATTCTTACAGCAAAGTCTACCTCTCCCTCACCAGGAGATTTCCCATCCTTGGTGGATACAAAGTACCCACCGATATGTCAAAGGCTGGTGGACACAGCAGCCCAAACGGGAGCGGGACAGAGTGTCCTTCCCTTCCCTGGGGGCATTCCCTGAAAGAGAGGAAGGGATTGAGGACCGTAGTTACCGGCGTGTGAGTGCCCTGGCTGGCGGATCCTTGCCTGCCTGATCCCAGTCCTGCCCAGTGACTACGGCTCCTGAAAGTAGCCTGGCACATTATAGCAGCATTTAAATCCCATCACATCTCCCTGCTGACTTTCATTGCAAAATATTTATTCATTTGATGGCTCAGAATCATTGCCTCAGTCCCAGGTCTCTGAGATGGACAGTGTAGAACGGCGGAGAATTCCCATCCTTGCCCGGCTCTCCTGCTACCAGGAGAGAGGAGGTGTCCCATCCAGCGTGGGGCAACATGAGACCCTCGAACCCTCTGCCTGGCACAGCCCCTTCACCCCAGAGCCATTTTTCCTGTCCTCATTCTCATTTTGCATCAGGGGCCCTAACATCCTAGGGACCCAGGCCTAAGACTCAGGTCATCTATTAATCCATCCAAACACTTACTGAGCACCTTCTTTGGGCTAAGCTTTGTGCTAAGTCCTGATCCTGCCCGTTAGCTGTGTGGTAGATGACTTGACACGAGTGCCTCTACAGTGCCAAGCATACAAAAAGCTCTAAAAAAATGCTTGTTACATGGACAAATGGATGGATGAAAATATGGTAGGATGAGTGGATGGATGGAAGGATGGGTGGCGGATGGATGGTTGGTTGAGTGGCTGGATGGAAGGATGAAAGGGTGGACCAAAGGATAGGTGGATAGATGGATGGTTGGATGGACGGGATGGTGGAATTTGTTGGTTATGTCTCTTCGTTATCCCGTACACATTCCCTGTGACAGATGGGGCTGAACTTGACCCTTCACATCCTCTACCCTGGCCATGTATCCCAGGCCAAGCTAATCAGACTATTCCAGACTTTTGGCCACAGAAATCGGTTTCAAGCAAGGACATAGATCACAAGCCAGATTAGCATTCACCTTGGGACCTTTTTGGTTGGTTCTAGCAGTAGACATCCTCTCTTCCCTGGGTTGCTAAACTGCTGGGATATTTATTTGAAGCTGCAGGCTCCTTTACTTGCCACAAGGAAAGAGCCTGACTGAAGGGCGGGAAGAGGAGAGGCAGGAGAAAGGAAAAAGGAAAATGGGGAGAGAAGAAGAAGGAACAGAGGAGGAAAACACATTGGGGGACATCATTCAAGCTCCCAGTGTGAGAAGCCGGTTGAACTCTTGGGCCGTTCAGGTACAGTAGCCAAAGAATTCCCCTCGTCTGACTTAACACAGCTTGAGTCGTGTTTATTGGTAACGAGGAGAATCTTGTCAGTGCAGAGTGAGGGAGTGAATAAATGAGTGAATGCATATTGAATGAATGAATGCACTCTATAAATATCAAACTAGTCACATGTTTTTTCCTCCCTTGAGAACTAGACCTGCAAATATAAGGATTTAATTAGACGTTCCTGGTTTCCACTGGAGCCTATCTGATTGCTTCTATTATGCTTGGTGTTGACTCTAACTCTCAAAATGTAAATGAAAAGTGAAAAGGAGAGAACAGCCCACTAAAATTAATAATTTTCTGAGGCAGGCATTCCACTCTGGCTGCAATCTCTAGGAGTTATTATAAAAGAAGGGCTGAAATTAAAACCAATACAATTTATAATTCCCACTCTCCTACCTCCACATCCAAGCCAAAGCATTGGGAGCAGGTGGACATGCAAATCTGATCATACGAACATATCCTCCCATTTCTTCCCTCCCCACCTTCTGGAACTTTCTCTCCATCCAGAACTTTTCAGGGCTCCTCGGTGTTTGACAACAAGCACAGTCTGAGGGTTCCCGGAAATCTTCCCTGGTGAAGTGATACCTAAGCTACATCTTGTGGTCTGGGAAAGGCCCAGGTCCAGAAAGGTGGCAAGAGCTTCATAGACACGGAAATGGCACAAGTGGAGTCACCAAATGGTAAGTTCCTGGCAAGCACAGCAGTGGGAATGGCCAGAGATGAGACCGGAGAAGTTATAGAGCCCAGCTCATCAAATGCCTTATAAACACAGAATCTGGGTGTTTCCTTCCTTCACCATCTACGTGTAATTCCCAGGATTTGGTGTTTTTCTAATTGTTCTACATGGAACATCAGTAAATACCAGTTGCAGACCCTCACCGCAGATCCACTTAGAATAGAATCCAGTGGGGTGGGGTTCCCACCCCGAGTTTCTATCAGGTGCCCCAATAATTTGGATGCTCACTAAAGTTTGCAAGCTGCTCCTCTAGTTGATGGGTGAGTAGGTCAGTTAAGGCTGAGTCCGACTTCCGTTAACAGGAAACACGACGCAGTTGCTTAACCAAATAGAGATTTCTTTTCTTTGCATAACAAGAAATCTGGAGCGGGGTGCTCCCGGGTGACTGTGGCTGGTCCAGGAAGTCATTGAGCTGATAGGCTTCCTCTAGCTTCCTGCTCTACCAACCTTAAGGGACGACTTTCATCTTCCGGGAGGCAGAATGACTCCTCCCACAGGCATCAGTCTGCGCAGCAGACAGAAAGAGGGAAGAGAAAAAGGTACTTCGTACCGGTTGAATCTCTTCCTTTTCATCAGGAAAACACAGTTTCCCTAGAAGCCCAGCCCATAGACTTTTGCTTACATCTCCTTGATCAGAACCTGGTCACAAGCTTCAAGGAAGACTGGAAAGTAAGATTTTCAGCTGAGCTCATGGCTGCCCCAAGCAAAACTGGGATCTATTAGAAAAGAAGAATGGGGAGGAACATAAGGTTAGTAGGAGGAAGGTTGTATAGAGAGCCATGAGAGACTTATGGAGAGCTCCACAGGTGGATTTCTTGTATCCTCACCATGGCGTGGAAAATGGGCAAGGCCAACAGCAGAGGAACCAGGGGGAGGCTACCGCAACCCATCAGGGTAAGGGGCACAGTGACCTGCAGAGGACCATGGCCATGGGCGAGGATTCAGGAAATCCTTAGCAGATCAAACCGACAAGACTCGTTTGTATGGGATCAGAATAGGGAATGAGCAAGAGAAAAGAGAGAAAGGAGCTAACAAGGATGTCAGTAAGTTTTCTGGCTTCAATCCCTGGAAAGATGATGCCATCATAAGTGAGTGTGCAGCTACAGAGAGGGGAACATTTTGTTTGGGACCAGCTGCCTCGTCCAGAGATAGGAAATCTTAGGGCGGGAGTTCAAATTCCAAGAGCGAATGAAATTGGCAAGGAGCATAAGGCAAGAAAAGCAGTGGACCCAGAGCGTATGTAACCCACACTGAGGCTGCTCTAGCCTCCAGATGGAAGCAGAACCATTCTGAATTTTCCCTGAAACCTGCAGGCAGTAGAAGCAAAACGCTCCAGCTTCCCAAGCCCCATCCTCTCTCCCGGTCCCAGGGAGCCTCCAAGCGGCTGCCACGCCCTATGGGAAACTGTTTAAGATCTAGTCTTCCCCTGGAATGGAAAAACAACAGTATTAGCTAACTGACTCCGAGCGATGTTCTAACTACTTTACATATCTCTCCTTGTTTGCTTCATGCAACTGCTCTCTTATCTCCAATTTATCAAAGAGGAAATGGATGGGAAATACAATGCCTCAGGAAATAAAACGACTTGCCCAAGGACACACAGTTCATCAAGGACAAGACCAGTAGTTAAAACCCGTGTCTGACTCCAAAGTTCTGCATCTTAACTACTAGGCGATCAACTTCCCAGCCCTAAGCATTTTCTACCATGAGTTCCGATCATTTATGTCTTTGTCTTATATCCCCTATTGAACTGCAGCCCTCTGAGAATAGGAGATTATCTCAGACCTTTTCTTAATAACTGTTGAATAAAAGTATCAATGCAAGCCCTTAACTATGGCCCTAGATTTAAGGGCAGAAATACTCCCTGAATGTCACGGATCCTTTCATACCCCATCAACCCTAATACACCCTTGGGGACCAGACTTCATCCTTTCTAGTGCACAGATATTTGTGAAAATTCTCTTCGCAATTATCTTGCGTTCAGAGATGAAAAAAGGGCACATGCCTGTTTGTTAATGAAATTGCAGATACGATTATGAGAAATCAGCGTACTAGGATGTCATCGCTGATTCAAGCATTAGGATTTTAGTTCTTATGACATAAAACTACTGTTCTTAAACAAGATAAAGCAGGACAAAGGGGCTCCTGTTTCTTAGGAGAGTGTCTGGGGCATGAGTAAGCCGTGGAGACGGACGTCCCCGCACCACCTGGGTAAGTGGAAAAGCATGAGCCATCCCTATTTCTCGTGGTGGCAGCAGGTGGTGAGGAGAGGTCTCACGGGAAGACCGAGATGTAGACTTTGTCGGACACTGCCCCGGAGCACGTCCTACTTGTTCAGGTGACACAGTGTCACCTGCTTCATGTGCTGGCTTTCCCCAGGCCTCCAGGAGGACCCAGGCAGATGTGTGGTCCACGAGGGGTTAGGAACATCGCATCTGACCCCAACCGCATCAACACTGAAGGAAGGCCAGGAGTGGGAGATTAAGGAGACTGGGGGGCAGGGGTCACTATATCTTTCGATTCACCTGCATATCCCAAATATAGTTTGTTTCCTTTTTTTTTTTTTTTTTTTTTTTTTTTTTGAGAGCTGTGTTCTCTGTCCCATTTGCCCAGATGGGCAGCCTGGGAAGGATGGGAATCGGCTTTTTCTTTCCTGCCTTGAATTCCTCTAGCTAACTCAGAGACTGACCTCCAGACTCCCATGAATTAAACTCCGGTTTGTTCTTCAGAATATCCTTGTTACATTAATTTAGGGAGCATAATAAATCTGGAGTGAAGTATGTTTGCTGCAAATGCTAATTTGCTCGATGAGAATATCAATTAGATCTCTGAGGCGTAGAAATTATGGCTGTTAAAGATCTCAAAGGTCATTCTTAGCCGGCTCCGAAGTAAGAGGATGAGTAGTTCTCCGCTGGAGAGGTCTGGGGTGGAATAGGAAACATACAAGTATTTAATACAAATGACGCGTCAAGTCGTGCGCTTGAGACGGAAAATTCAGGAGTTTCGCAGATCCCAGAAACCCATCTACAGATACACGGTAATAATAATAATCACCACCAACAACAACAATCAGAGCAATGGCAGTGTCTACTTACTGAGCAATTACTATGCATTAGATCCAAGTACTCATGCATTTACTCCTCACAATGGCTCTGTGACATAGGCACTATTCTTATTCTCGTTTTATAGAGCATTTAAATACATAGCTTTCCTGGCGTCTATTTCTGGTCAAACTGGAAGAGCAAGCAGGCATCAGATTTACTCTCTCCTTGAAATAACTGAAAAACCAAATGACAGCTCTCAAAACATTGGCTCTCAGTGAACGAAGGACAGTGAGCCCTGAGAGATGGGAAGCAAACGAGGCGAGCCTCAAGCATGCTCCAGCTCGCTGCCTGGAGAGTTTCCAGTCCACAGCGCAGACACAGGGAACCGAGCAGAGCCCTGCACATTCTTGAGTTGAGGTCGCAGCCCCGGGAGTCCGAGGACGTCAAGGTGGCTCCGGTCTGCAGGGCGGAGCCCCAGAGAGAGGGGAGGTGGGTGGACAGAGAACTCTGGGGCTCTGCGGAGGATCGCTCATGAGTATCCAGTTCAAGGATCACCGCTTGTGTGTGAAGAAACTGAGTCCAAGGAAGGAGAGACCCACCCAAGAGAGTAAGAGGAAACATTGCTTGCTTGCTTGCTGAGAGCTCACGCAGGACTGGGACTTGGGCCGGTTCCCTACTGCCAGCGTGGGAAACTCTCATCATGTGTGGGGTTGGTTAGAGGACTGGGAAGGGTATTGCCTCGGAAGTGGGAAAAATTAGCACTAGACTAGATACTGCTCTAGCCCTGCCTAGGGAAACTTGAAAGGAAGCCCTCAAAGGATCAAACCGCGTCCCAGGAGCAGAACCGCATCCCAGAAAAATAGCTCGAAGACACATTTTAGAAATATCTGACTGTGGCTTGGCCGGAGAAAATGTTTAAGTGAATGGACTGAATGTGTGAAAAATAAAAAGTAAAAAAAAAAGCTATGCATTTTATCATTTCCGGTTATGTGTTCTGAATTAAAATGGGATCTATTCAAATTTGTTTGTTTGTCTGTTTAATACAACAAAGTCCAGCACATAACAAGGTAAAATTTCCAATGTCTGGCATCCAGGAAAGAAATGACCAACCACATAAGAGCAGCAAAATAAGGAGAAAAATCAATCACACCTGACCCAGAAATGACATCGATGATAGAATTACCAGATAAGGACAGGAAAATAGTCATTACAACCTTATTTCCTATGTTCTGGAAGCCAGAGGAAGGATCAGACGATCAGACATGTTAAATAGATAAAAGGAAGAGGGGTGCCTTGATGGCTCGGTCGATTTTAAGCATTGGACTCTTGATTTCGGCTCAGGTCAGGATCTCAGGGTCATGATCTCAGGGTCGTGAGATGGAGCCCTGCGTGGGGCTCCTGGGCATGGAAACTGCTTAAGATTTTCTCTTTCCCCCTCTACTTCCCACCTCACTCTCTCTCTTAAAAAAAAAAAAACAATAACAACAACAACGACAACAAAAAACAGGATTTTTAAAAACCAAAATACCCAAATTGAGGTTCTTTGAAATGAAAACTGCCATGTCAGAGACAAAAATACATCAGATGAGATTCATGGAACATTAGATGTCAGAGATTAGTGAACTTGGTGACATAGCAATAGAAACTATTGGAAACCAAACAAAGAAAACGCAACCTGATCTGTAGGACAGAAAGCAGGGGGGTGGCTCCCAGAAGTGAGGGCAGTCAGAGGCGGGAGGGGCATCAGGAAACGTGGGGGGATGGATGTGCTCATTATCTTGGCTCTTGGTGATGGTTTCACATGTGTTTATACGTGTCAAATCTCATAAAACTGTACACTTTAAACATGTGTAGCTTATTATATGTCGATCATGCCTCCATAAATCTGTTATGAAACAAGTTTCCAAAGGTCATACAGCTAATAAATTACAGTCTGACTCCAGAAGCTAAGCACTTGAGAACCACTTTATAAGGCAAGGTAGATATTGTTATTCCCATTTCACAGATGAAAGAGAATCAAAGGGAGGAGGAGACTTCTCCAAGGTCACACAGCAGGTAAGTGACAGAGCTAGGATTTATACCCATGTCTGGCTGACTCCAGATCCAGTGCTCTTTCTGTCCCATTCTCTATGTTTTTGCTGTTGACTTGAAGTCAGTAGACACCACGCACACAGCCTCCGCTCTCCCACGTGTCTCTGGGTCACCTCCTCTCCCCCTGCACCTTTTCCTCCATGTACAAAGCCCACCCTGGACTCCCAGTCTTCACCCATGGATCATTACTCAGCTGCCTACCTTCTGTACCTGGGAACATGGGAACAAATCAATTTGTAAATGCCTGGACGAGAGTAGGGCTTGAGTAATTGCCAATGCATCTTTGTGAAAGCAAGAGCTTGCTGGGCACTTGGAAAGCAGACCCTGCCTGTTTTAAAGAAGTAGGCACTCAGCATGCAGGCAGCATTTAGCATCTTTCCCCTCTCCCATCTCTTCACAACTCAGCTCAGTCTTCTTGCTGCCCCCCCCCTTTTTTTTTTAATGAAACAACTGGTGCTGAAATTGATTATGAGGAATGCAAACACATAAATAGCTAAGCCTGCATTCAAACTCATTCTGGTTGGGGGAGGGGAGTTGCTCTGAAGCCTAGATCTCATTTAGTTCACCGCAGAGTGAACATCTGACCACGTTTTTCATCATAAGCATGAACTTTATGCAGCCAGGACTGTTAAAAACAAACCTCCAAACCTGACCACCTGGTTCCTAGAGTGGGAGGGGGCTTTCCTTTATGAGAGAGGTTCCAGTAGAAGCCTCATGATTGCTAACAAGCCTGATGCCAAGAAGACTCCTGCATGGGGTGGAGGGCCGCCCTGAGACTTCTGGGGTCCCTTCCCCACCAGGGACACTAATCTCACACTCAGAACCCTGGTGTTGTTTATTATACATTAGGCTTAGGGTGAGAAGGATTCTCTGCCTTGTTTCCTGCCCTGCTCCTGTTCTAACTAATTCAGCATTTCTCAACCACTGGATTGTCTCTACCTGTCTGGAGCAAAGCTTTAATCACTATGTAAAGAGAGTTTGGGTTACAACTGAGAAAAGATGCTACTCTGTATCCTCTGTCCACGGGAAACTGAGTGGCTATGAGAGGCGGGACAGAGCAGGTGAATGCGCTGAACTCTAAATGGTGTGATATAAAACATATAAAACATATTCATTAAACTTTCATACTGCATGTAAAATTTGAAAAGATGCAAATTCCCCTAACTCGAAATTTTAAAAAAGCACCGTGGAAAGAATGATTTCCAAACTGGAAATGGGCTGGAATGTGCTATATTCTGGGTTTATGTTATTAATTCATGGCTGTACATCTTTAGCAGATAAACTAAAGTACCCATTTTCCTTGCTCAGGATTTGTCTTCAATCCTGTGAGATCTGCAGGAACCATGTCCCTTGCACTGCCCTGTTACAGGTAAAAAGCAAAGGGCCACATCAAGCCAGCTCCAATGAGGTGTTCTGTATTTTCCAGAACATGGGAGAATTTGACCCCCAGAGCAGCACGGTCCAACAGAAATATAATGTGAACCACCTATGTGATTTTAACTTTTCTGGTAGTCATAGTAAAAGAAGTTAAAGAAACAGGCGAAATGAATTTTAATAAGATATTTTATTTAAACGAATATATTCAGAATGTTATTTCAACATGCAACCCATAGAAAAAATTATTTTTGAGAAATTTTACCTGCCTTCTTCTGTATTGTTTTTGAAATCCTCTGTGTGTTTTACACTTACAGCACATCGCAATTCAGAATGGCCGCATTTCAAGTGCTCAACAGCCGCATGTGCTGGCGGCCGCCATATTGGACAAGGCAGGTCTAGACTATCTATGGAGCACCGTCAGGGCACTAAAGCAGTGTAGTTGGTGAGGTCCGTGGTTGCAGGGCGTGGGGCCTCCCAGGAAGCAGTGTGGTAACTGCCTCCTTTAATGATGCTCTAGAATCATTAAAGAATCACTCTGGCATTTTAAGTCTTTCCCCTCCAAGTGGCCTGCCCCAAACTCCGGTTTTCAAAGGCATCTTCTCCCACAGGGAGACTGAGAATCACTGGATATATTAGACAAGTTGCAAGTCAGTTAACTATTTCTTTCAATAATCTCCCCATCTGTAGAATGGGGATAGGCAGGAATACTAAGAGGACGAAAAAAGACGGCCGATGTGAGTGGTACCATTTGGTTTTATTATGAATAGTTACGATGATATTCCTTGGCTTTATTGCTGGATGTATGTCTGTGTATGATTTTGTATTTCATCGTATCTTCGAAGCAGGTATTTGAACTTAAAGCAAGCAAAAACAAACCTAAACAAATTATAAAAATAAACAAACCCTAATTGACTGCATGTGTTTGTTGAACCGCTAACAAACCAAATCCAAGTATTTTTTGGAAGTTGAACTGGATTGAACCAATCCCCCCAAAACGGTAATAGCAATAAAACAAAAAGACCCCATAAGTCATTTCTAACTAGTCTAATGTTTTCTTGTCCCTCCTCTTTGCTGCAGACCCCCGTCTCAGACCCCAGTCCAGGTTCTGTACATCCACAAGAGGGCTTTTTGGAGGCAAGAAAAACCAATACATATGGCTCGGGTGGGGGAGTGAGGCATCAGCCAAATAATCATTATTTGCTTATGGTGTGGATGCAAGTGCACATTTAGGGCTTGAGTGTTTATCTTACAGAATGTGCAAAAAGAAATAATTGGAGAGGAACGTCCAAGCTGCCAGGGCAGGGCATTCTGTCCCCAGTCAATTATTAAAATCCATTCAAGTATCTTGATTGAGAACTTGCTTAGAAGAAAATGCCCCAAGTGAGAATCCATTCAGTAGACTGTTCTACTCTGTCTTGCTCAGAATCAGATTATTTCCTTCCCATTTGAATGATAGGTTATTATTAGGTACCTGGCAGATGATTTGAGGCTGCTGAACATGGATGTCGTACAATATTTCACTCAACGCAATTTAATGAAGAAGAACCAGAAAATCTCTGCTCAATCTCCTTTGCATAAACAGCGAACAGCATGTTCGTTGGCGCTAAATTCTTAGGGATTATTCCAGGGGCAATTTTCATGGGCTTTGGAGTGGGGCATGCCTGGTTCATATCTTAGTTTGCCTTCTTACACTGTATCTTAGTTTTTTCTATCAGTAAAATAGGATCATCGTGACTGCCCAAGAAGAAAGAAAATCAAGTCATATAGGTAACTTCTTGGCACGTAGAAGGTGCTCAATAAATACTTTTCCTTTCTGGTTGCGAAGCCAGAATTCCCCTCCCAAACTGATCTTTCAAGTAATTGCTGGGTGTTTTCCAACTGGCACAACCAACGATGGAACTTCTTGACCCTATATAAATCATGAGCAACTTTCTTATAGCAGACCTAGAAATGCTTCCCCCGGGCTGGTGTTCAATCATCAAACCACCACCAAACTCAGGGAGTGTCTGCTCTTGGCCCTAAATTGGTGCGATACGCTCAGGGGTAAGATTCTATCAGCTCCTGGGACTGTCATGTCAGTCAGAAGCAGAGTGATCCATCCGAAAATACCGAGGAATTAATGGGACCTGTATGTAGAGATGCACGGGTATTACTAATGAACTCCTTGGAATTAAAATTCTAGAAGTAGGATGGTTGGTTATGGGGCTGCACATTTGAAAGACTCGTAGAGCATGTGAAAATGAGCCTAAGAATATTCTACCAGCAGTGGAGAAAATGCTCTCTTCCTCAAAACCTCATGCCAACCAAATATTGCCACTTTTTGTGTTTACTAATATGAAACATAAAATGGTATAATGTTTAATTTGTAAGGCTTTGTTGGACATTTTTCCCATATGTTTATTGGCCGCTTGTGTTTATTCTTTTTCTGTTGGTGTTTTGAGCCTAATGTTCTCCAGAGGTTAAGTTTTTCCTTATGGGCTTATAAAGGATCTTTGCAATATAGATATATTAGCTCCTTATCATATCTATAATGACTTTGGTTTTTTTCCCCAGTGTGTTATTTGACTCCTAAGGTTTATTAGTCTGTTTTTCAAAACTGCCTAAAAAGTAATGAGCAAACATTTATCCACCCAATAAACACTTGCTGAATGCCAACTATATGCCAGGCTCTGTGCCAGGCATTGGCATTACAAGAGGGAAAAAAAGCCCAAATTTCTACCCTCTAAGAGATCAGAGTCTCGTGGAAAACAGATATTTCTGCAAAGGTGCCATGAGCACAGTGTGATAGTTGCTATGGCCGAGGGAAGCACTGGGGTCCCTGGGTGCAGAGTAAGGGCATCCTAACCAGTTGGGAAGGGAGAAAGAGATTGAGGGAAGGCTTCATGGAGGTGGTGGCATTAGAGCTGAGTCTCAGTTAGACAGAGCAAGGAGGGCATTCTAGGAAGAGGAAAGAACACAGGCCAAGTTCCGAAGGCAACAAAAGGCTCCATCTGTTCAGAGATTCCAAATAATTCAGAGTGACGGAAGTGCGTGATATAATGGGATGGGGGAAGCTCATCCAAGGACAGAGATTTGACAGCAACAAAGAGACAAGTAGGTGAGGGCTAGATCGTGAAGGGCCTGTGCTGTATGGTAAGAACCATGCAATTAGAGTCTAAGAATTAGGAAAAGCATCAAGGGGCTTCCAGAAGCTGGCTCTTTTCAGCCTGAAAGACTGTATTCTGAAGCCAGGCTGGAAAAGGAAGTGGAAACCAGTGCAGTAGGAGGGAGTCACTGACGATCTTGACTAGGGAGCACTAGAGAAGTGCTTTAGGAGGATAATTCTGGAAGCAGATATGGATAGCCTGGGAACCAAGAGACCAGTTAAGAGGCCACTGCAACGTTCAGGCAGCTCTGAGCGGTGGCAGTGGGGATGGAGAAGAGGAACGGATTGCAGGGACATTATAAAGATTGAAGGACCTGAGGGATTCAGGTATGGGGGATGGCGATGCTCTTACAGAGTCAGTTTAGGGAACTGGACAGTAGTTCCTGGAATCCAAGGACAGCGGAAGCCTTCAAACCACGGGACATCCGAACTAGCAGAGCCCTTAGAGTTCACGATCGTAGATTGTAAATGGCTGCACGTTCTTTGGCATTCCTCCCATGAGAAGAAGCAACTGTGTGTCCTTCACTTGAATCGGGGTGGGCTCTGGGACTACTTGACCAAGAGTCCACCACCGTGCCAGCTCCTGAACTTGGGCCTTAAGACTCTGACCGCTTCTACTTCCCATCTGTTGGATGAGAACAACTTCAGGGGCCCAAGCGGCCCCACGAAGAAGCCCACATGAAACAATATCAAGCCCCGGCGAGCTCCCAGCCGACGGCCAGCACCGGCTTGCCAAGCACGTGAGTGAACTGCCTTGGAAGCGGCTCCTCCAGCCTCCGAGGAGGGTCCTCAGCTGAAAGTGCCCGGGGGGGGGGGGCAGAGAGGAGACGTGCCCGACAAGTCTCCCAGATAGCAGGTTCACGGGCAAAATAAATGCTCGCTGTTATTTGAAGCTGCTGGATGTTTGAGCGGACTGTCACACAGCAACAGGGAAAGGAAAGAAAGATCCAGGTATCTGAGAGGTGCCAAACTACGGCCAGATAGCCCAATGTGGGCACCGCCTGTTTTTGTAAATGAAATGCGGTTGGAACACAGCAGTGCCCGTTCACTCACATATGGCCATTTTCTGCTTTTGTGCTTTAATGCAGAGCCAAGTAGTTAGGAATCCCGTGGCCCACAAAGCCTAAAATATGTACTCTCTGGTCCTCTGCAAAGAAAGGTTGCTGACCCCTCCTCTGGTGTATCGGAAAGAGGCCCAAGGAGAAGGCACTGGTCAAAGCCTACATACAAGTTAGGGACAGGATCAAGACCAAACCCCAGGATTCTTAAATCCCGGGTCTGTGTTATTTACTCCATTCTACTAGGGCTTATTGAGCGACTAGTGTCAAGACGATATCCCCAAAGCACATTACTAGTGGAGAAGAGTAAAGATATAACCATCTAGAAAAATCTATAGTAGAAATGAGCACTGTATGTGAGAGAAGACAGAGAATGTGTGTTTCATTCCTGCTCCTGAGTGCCTTCCCAGCATGTGGCCTCCCTTTTTTAATAACGGCACCCTGATTTTCCTTTAAGAAGCCATTGCCATTCTGCCAGTTCATGTGGTTTGAGTGGAACCGACCTCACCTTTCGGCATCAGGCATGGCCACTGTGCTTTGTTCTGAGATGTCCAGATGACACACCTGCCAATGAGATCCCACCCTCGGTCTGTTGCTGGGTGTTCTAGGACAAAGAGGAATTCTTTCTCTGGAGTGGCTAAACCAGTAGCCCATCTTCCTGGAGCCACAGGGACCATCCCTGCCGCCATATTGGGCAGGCCTGGCCAAGACCAGAGCTCCCATAGAGGAAAGCAGAACCAGGAGCCAAAGAAAGACTCCTTATGACATTGAATCAGATATAACTCCGGGCCATTCCATGAATGCTAATAAATACCTTTGTTTTTCTGAAACCACATAGACTCTGCCATTATAACTAAACAATTCCAGCTGATATTGGTGTTTTTCTAGGCAACCACCACCCAGCCCGCTTCTGAATCCTTCCCTTCCCCACACCATCTCAGCTGTCTGCTATCTGCAGCCCTATCCTCTATCTAGGAATGCAAATTTCGGAACCAAGAGTGCCAAAGGCACGTCTGAGAGGAGCAGAGCCAACTTTGATAATGAATTCCTGCACACTGCGTGAGCCATTCCATGGTTATTCAGAAACCCATTCAATTTTTTCCTCCAGTGATAATAAGTACACTGTTCTTGGTAACGTGTCTATCACCAGCTAAATGACAGATGTGTTTCCACTCAGGGTCTTGATAGATTTGTGGCTCTGGGCATGGTGCCTCTCGGAGGGGACTGACAGTGCAGGGCAAAAGATGCGCGTGGGCTCAGTGGGCTTGGAGTAGCTAGAAGCAGGAGATGCGCTGCCTTCAAGGACCTGGCTGAGGTCTGGAGCCCATTGTTGTGAGAGATTCCTGGCTTCGGGAGGCTTTTTCTTTCCTTTCGAAGTGAGGACCGCCCCCGGAATGGGCATCTCCAGTGCAGACAGTGGAGCGGCTAGAAAAGGACGGTCAGCAGCGTATTGGGGCTGGCTCAGATCTTGGATCGCCAATACCAGCTGCCCCCACATTTCGTGGAGAGCTTTCTAAAAGCCTAAGTGCTGGTCCCATCCTCTGCGAGATTCTGAGTCCGTAGCTAAGGGGTAAGCAATCCCGATATGGACAACGCTTTCCGATTGGAGAGAACTGCCTGGTTGGAAAACCATTGGAATGAGATGTCCAGAGGCCAGGGTCTGTCTCTTTCTTCTTCCCCGGGGGCCTCCTGTGAGTCCTCCAAGGTGCTCCTCCTCCTGGCCTCTCAGGATCCTCACCAGAACCCTCCCAGAGTTACCTCATATGATCAGAGGTTGGAAACAACAGTAAAAACCAACCGTGTAACTTTCTCTTTAAGGAAATCAACCAAGAACCAGACCTGCGTCCCAAGATCACTTAACAAGTTCAGGGCTTAACCAGGGTGCAAACCGGGGCAGCTGAATAGGGGAAACTCTCCTCAATCTGGTCTCACTCTGGATTATGGGGCTGCGGTGCTATCCTCTAGTTAGCTCACTCAGCCCCCCAAAGTCGACTCAGTGGCAGCCTGTTCTCCATCCTGATCGGTGGGAAGGGGCTGCCCACTGAGGGAGGGGAGGAGAGGGGCTTATTTTAGTTCCCCGCTCCCACATACCAGCTTTGGGCCATGCAGAGACTGATTGGGACTTAACAGGTAGCTCACCAGCCTCCAGGAGCTATAAGTAAATTCTGTTCCCTCTGAAAGCGGAGGGTAAATCTCGTTGGTGGGCACCGGCTCTACTTCTGCCCCTCCCTCCTTCTGCCCCTGCCCTCAGTATCCCGTATGCCCACACAACCACTCGCCTAGAATCAGTCTTTCCAGTCCACTGTGTCAGCAAGAGTGAGCGACGGAGCTCACAGACCATTGTTCAGGGGAGGATGGTGGTGAGTCACGGTGAGAGACTCTTTCCAGGCTGTGCTGGAAGGCACAGTAAGAACGCCATTTGGACTGGCCTCTTAAAAAATAGAACAGATGGAGTCTGTGACCTGGGAAGAGAGGTTGTAGGAATCCAGGGGTGTCCTGGGTGCTCTGGGGGTTCTGCCCAGCCAGGTTACGGTTCCCTGGAGACGCTGGCTCCTGGCACGCCCATGGGGGATTGGAGAGTGTTGTCACATGCCATTGAGGGTGCAGCTTCCAAGTCTGTTGGTGGTTGCAGAACCTTTCAGGATTCCATAGAAACCGAGGACACACCCCACCCAAAATTCATATACACATTTATGCAAATGCTTCATACAGTTTCAGGGGTTCATGGAACCCCTGGATGCTCAGTCATGGTCCCCTGGCAAAGGACTCCCAGTCTATGGGTTCTATTTGTTCACTAAGTCTATGAAACACATTCCTTCTGAATTCTTCTCCCCATACCCTCCATAAAACCAACTTTTTTTTCCTTTTTGTTGTCATGTCCTTACAAACATTTATCGAGGGCTACCCAGCTCCTTATGTGGGAAGTGCAGTACTCCTGGGAGAGACAGGAGAGGAGGGGCCGCCATTTTGGATGTCTGCAAGAAGGGTGCAGGCATGGCGGAGATAGAGGCCCTGAGGGACTGACCAGCTCTGAGGGAAAACACATGGTCAAGGTTGGCCGGCTTCAGAGCCTAGTGGCTGCTCCCCACCCTCTACCTCCTTCCCTGGGGTGGAGGAAGGGCAGAGATCCCTCCCCAGCCCCTGAGTGAGTCACCGTATGTCTAAGGCAGCCCTGGCAATCCCATCCATCTTTCTGAGTGTTTCTGGCCAAAGAGACCAGAGGGGAGGTCTGCTTGTGGTCCTTATTTTCTAGAAAAAAGGCAGAGCCTCAGAAGGAAAAGGCTTTTTGCGTATGTCCCTTCTTTCTTCTTTGGGATGTTGGTATGAGGACTTAACTCCTGGTATGGCCGTAGTGGGACCTTGAGATGATGAGCGTGACGATGAAGAACAAAAAACAACAACAAAAAACTCTAACAACTTAGGAAGGAGGAATCAAAAGTTAGGAAGAGACTGGGGCCTTGAAGGATTTCACAGGGCCTCTGACCTGCCCTGAATTCTCAGACTCCTTGTCTTCTTAGGTATAGTAGTAAATGTCTGCTTTATTTAAGCCACTGCTGGATGGGTTTTCTGTTATTGTAGCCAAGAAGGATGCCTAACGGCTGAAAGTGAAGCCCTGAAATCTTAGATCTCTATTAGGGGTATGAACCTTGTCTACCACCAGGGCTCGGAGAAGGCGGCAATCTACTCTAGCTGGAGGTGAAGGAGGGATCGAGAAAAGCTCAAAGTAGGCAATACCCTTGATCCAGGCCAAAAAGATCACCTCTTCCTTCTCTTTCATTAGATTAGATTGAAATCACTGGTGCCTAACACAAGCACATGCTCCATAAATATTTGTTGAATGAACACACGACTATGCCTACGAATGAATGGGTGCTTCAATTCAGGAGACCGAGGGAGGTGGAGGCGTCTGGCCCTGTGGATAGTGTTACATTCGGGCGGGGAGACCCTCTTGTTCCCTCCCAAAGACTAAGACAAGCACAGGGCTCCGTTTGGGGTGTTTGCAACAAAGGGCACTGGCATTTTGTCGCACAGCTAGACATCTCTTTAGCCAGCTGGTTTGCAGAACTTCCCATCTACTACCTGGACAGGGGAAAAGAAAATCATTAAGCGATGTGGAGTCAGGAATGAGTGATCAGAGAGGGTGCCAGAAATGTGGTCCTGAGTTCCTCCTTCCTGGGAGCTATAGAAGATGGGGTCCACACCTTCACATGGTGCCCGAGGAGGGGTGCAATATGGCAGCCCTGTGGCCTATCAGGGGTCCCATCACCCAGGTCTATCCTGGCTGCATTGGGATATGTGGTTATCTTAATACAGAAACAGCTTTAGTTCTTCGAGTACGTGCTTCAGCTGTCACATACCTATGATTTCACGTAGTGAGATTCTTTGATTTTTCCTTCTCTTTGGGTCAAAGCTGTCCAAGGCACACTGGACTCTGAAGGCTCAGACACACTGGGTCCCCTGAAGCCTCAGAGCAGCCCGGATGGGGTCTGGGGCAGTCAGAGCTCCTGGTCAGTTGCCTGGGGCCGTGAGTGATTAATAAATATCACCTTCTTGGGAACAGTTTGAGAAGACTTGGAATTAAGTCTACGGGGTTTGGAAGCGCTTCTTTAGGTTATTAGTAGGGTCTCATTTTGGTGTTTAAGATACAATCTTGTTCATTTAATTAACTCACTCCAATTCCAAATGCAATTAAAAGCTCTCCTCCTGCTTTTTCACATTCTCCTTCATGCTTTTCAGGGAACTCCCTCTGGGCAGACAGAGCCATGGGCTTTGCAGAAAGAGCGAGCTCTGGATCTCAGCCCCCACCTGACCCAACTGTCTTATGTCAAGACAGACTTCAAGGGTGGAGTGCAGCTCCCCTGAATCTGCACCACAGAGAATGTGGGAGACCTGCGTTCCCTGGAACGTGCTTCATTCACTCCAGAACATAGCTCTGGGCGCCTATCCTCCTAGGAACTCCATGGACCCGTTGCCAATATGGTCAGTTCTGCTCTAACATGATGTGAGCTCCTGAAAATCATCGTGTGATGTAAAATTGTGCAATGATGAACCACAGACTGATGGGGAAAATGGACTTAGGGCACCACACTCAAAAGTAAAAAAAAAAAAGAAAGGAGCCTAATAAAAATGATGTCACAATCTTGCCCATGTTAAACGGTGAAGAAATACATTAATACCACAATACACATGGCCCTTTACCTTGAGAAAGACCTGAAATCTGCTTGTACAAGTGGGGGAAGGTTACAGCTTGTGAGTTAGGGTGAAGTGGTGGGAGGGGGTTATCTGAAGTCGGAGAGACAGCTCTAACTCCACATCGGGGGAAGAACTCAGGCAGCTGGTGACATTTGAGGTGTATGTGTGTGTTTTGTGTAATCCTACTGACAATGTTGAATTTAACTGGAGTCCTATGATCCTGGAAAACAGCGAAGACTAGACAACCCCCTTCCCTTTTTTGGGTTCCAGAACCAGCTTACTGCAGAGAACCACACTTCCCATGTGACTTAGGTAAGACTCACAGAGGACCCCTTATTAACCTATGGTAAGGCCAGACACGAACCCTCCAAATTCCCTTTTTTTGCCTTATAAATGATTAGCTGAGTTGTTTTGTTCCACTGATCAGTCGGAACACAAAGCTTGTTAACCAAACTTTGGTTAAGCTTTCTCTCCTTCCCCCAGTTCCCTGAGCTTTGTTGGCCCACTCTCAACCTGAGTCAGCATACAGCCCCTCCTTCGGGTCCTCCCAAGTGTAGGCTGACATACCCTGAGCTACTCCGTCTGATCACGCCAGCCTTTCATCCTTCTCTCCATGCTTGGCTCTCGTGGGCCTTGATCACTTCTCTCCATAAAAGAAAAACCCTTTGCTTAATCTTTGAAAGCCTTGCAGATCTCACAGTGGGAGTGTCCTCCCTAATGCAATTGTCCCTCCTCCCACTTGCAAAAACCTTTCAAATAAAGTGTCTCCCGGTCTCGGTCCAGATTTGTATCTTATTTGATACCACAAAGTTGGTTCAGGAGAGTGCAGAGTTCTGCCTTCACATAGTGTTCCTCGCGGTTGAAATACACATTTGTGTTACGTTCAAATTATTCTCTAATGTGTCAATGGCATTGGGACAAATTCATATTTCAAAGCGAATGTGAAAGCTGAGCTGAGTAGGGAGGTCTGGCCCAGACATTCTGAATCTCAGCAGCGGTGGCAGCTTATTCACACACTAGGGTGATATCCCAGTTATGTGATAGTCTTTTCAACTGAGGGAAAGATTCTGGTAATATTTTAGATTCTTTGCAAAAACCCACGATTTTTCCATTATTTCCCCTCCTGATGTTTATCTTCAAGTAAAGCCTCTCTTCACAGGGCTTCCTCCTAGCATTGCCCTCATCGTTATAAAAAATCGCAGAATTTCAAGATGAGAAGGGATTTAAAAATCACTTGGTCCAATGCCTTTATCTTACGAAGAAGGAAAATGATGTTGCTGATGGTGAGCTCCTCGGGTCAGGTCCGAGGCCAGAGTCATGTCTGGGACCCTCCCGCTTAGCTCAGGACCTGCTATGACCAAGTACTCAAGAGGAACTGAGATGAATTGTAAACCCTAAGGGAAGGCAGAGTGAAAGGCATCAAAGCAGGCAGCTAGCTTGGTGGTCTCTTGAATTATACCAATGGGCTAAGGCTGCCCTTCCTTCTAAAACCAACCAACAATTGCCCTCCTTCCCACCCTTTAGATGTCCCCTGAACTATCTAAAATATAGAGGCACCTTTTTGCTCAGGGAAGACTAAATTGAACTTTTTCTATTTTTCCTATTTGATTGTTTTTGCCCATATCACAGTAGATGATGTGGATTATAAATGGCCCGGCTGCATACTCTAAAATGTGACTCCTCTGGGAGTTTTTAATCTATCCAAGACACAGACAAGCACAGCAGGGAAAAGTGAAAATATCTCAGCTTCATTAGAGGAAATTTATGAGCTTGTCTAGGGTCGCCATGGTGACCAGAAGACAGGGACTATTTGTAGATGCCAGTACCTGTAGAAGATCTCAGGTAAGGGATGAAGCTATGTTTACTGACAATAAACCACGTACCGGCTTGCTTAGCATCTGTTTATCTAACCCTCACGAAAACATGCAAGAGGGTTAGTATTAATCTCATGCAGAACTAAGGAAACTGAGGCTCAGCGGCTCTAGGCCATCTGCTGAAGACCACACAGAATGGATCTGAACTCGGGTCCATCTGACCCTGACGTCTGTGTGAATCAGACTTCTTAGAACCGTGAGGATCACCATGCTTTGACTCGGGTGGTAGAAGTTGACATAAAACTGCACAGAGACGTGCACAGACCCAGGAAATTGTATCACTGGGGGGTGGCACGGCCGCCACCAGCCTCCCTCAGGATGCCACAGGCCACCATTCCCAGGATCCAGCTCATCTGTTGTTGTCTCCTTTGTCCTCCTTCAGTTTCTTTCTTCTCTCCTCCCCGAGAAAAAGAATTGGGTAGCTTTGCTTAATCATGATCACGTGCAGAGTGGCCCTCTGGCCGATGGTTGGTGGATGTCTTGGATCAAGGCTCGGTCTTTGTCTAATCAGTTGAACCTGATGGTGGGTCCTCTGGGAAGCAGACCCTGAAGCAGTGATTTGAGCACAAGATTTCCTTGGGAAGGTATGGGGCAGACTGGTAGGGGAGGGCAGAAGTGACCCAAAGAAGAGCCGGCTACTGCAGTGGGAGACTAGAGTGAATTCCCTAGGGAAAATCCAACACAAAACATTTGCCTCAGAATTATTCCACTCAAAGGTCAAGGAATAGGGGGTCTTTATACACCAGCTGCCCAGCTCACTGGATGAGGGCTGCTTCCGGAGGATGTCAATTCCTGGTCACTTTCAGCTATTATTTTCATTACACAGAAGAGAAAACGGAGGCCAAGAAAACAGATAATAACGCCTATCTGAGGATATAATTTTCCTCTTTTTTTAAAAAAAGACTTTATTGATGGGACGCTTGGGTGGCTCAGTCAGTTAAACATCTGCCTTCGGCTCGGGTCATGATCCCAGAGTCCTGGGATTGGGTCCCACGCAGGGCTCCTTGCTCGGCAGGGAGCCTGCTTCTCCCTCTGAGTGTGCACTCTCTGGCAAATAAGTAACATCATTAAAAAAAAAGAAATCTTTAAAAAAAGATTTTATGTATTTATTTGAGAGAGCGAGAGCACGAGCAGGGGTACAGGGAGAGGGAGAAGCAGAGGGACAGGCCGACTCCTCACTGAGTAGGGAGTCTGATGCAGGGCTTGATCCCAGGACCTTGAGATGCTAACCACAGCTGAAGGCAACCGCTTAACCAACTGAGCCACCCAGGCACCCCTTGAGAGTATCATTTTCAAAAGGTTGTTATAAGTGATGTTATAAGTGTTGTTATATATATATACATATACATATATATATATATATATATATAAGTGATGTTATAAGTGATGATCAATGAAAATTGTGGTAATAACAATTTACTTACAAGGTAATTGTATATTGCTCCTGGAAGGTTTACTCATCCCACAATCTAGAGCCTCACAAAGTACTTTGCACATAGAAGATGCTCAATGAACGGCGAGTTCAACCGAATTGAATCCATCCTTGCTGCATTGTACATACGTGTACGTAAGATCATAGTTTCCAGACCAAGAAGTTGTGGTTTATGAATATTTGTTGGAAAGATCTCATCAGAGACAAAATGCACAGGGGAATTAAGAAGATATATTTGTTCAAGTTATCACGATAGAGAGAGCCACCCCGGTGTGAAGATCAAAGTGCCTTGGCAGGGTAACTTTACCTTAGACCCGGAGGGAGGAATAGACAAGTTACAGGTAGGGCGATTGTAGAGCTAGAATTGTTTTGCAGTCAGAGGAAGTCTCAGCCAGCTGAACAGGAAATGTTTATCTTTGTGTCTGGCTGGTTTTGGAGGGACAAACAATTCTAATCTTACTCATTGGTGACACAAAGAATGGGAAGTGGGAGGGTCGCTGTGTTCAGCTTTGTCACAGGTAAACGAGGGAGTCATCTGTGAATCTGTGGTAGTCATGACAACGAGCGTACAGGGAGTCTTATCTAAATTACATGGGGGAAGAGTGGTTCTTTTGGGTAAGTCTTTTCTGGGAACACACAAGGATGGGGGGATTTCGGAAAACAAAGGTTAGGGAGATTTCTGACCTGCTGTTGTCTTCCAGGATCACGGGACTCAGAGAACGTTTAACTTGGTCAATTTCATGAAAAAAAAAACACATTAAACTACATTTAATTACACACTATGCCTCATTTACTTAAAAAATAAAAACAGGGGTGTCTGGCTGGATCAGTAGGCGGAGTGTGCGACTCTTGATCTCGGGCTTGTAAGTATGAGCCCCACGTCGGGTGTGGAAATTACTTAAAAATAAAGTCTTCAAAATAACTAAGTACATAAATAAGTAGAAACAAGAACTACTCACACATATACACACAGATGGAACAAGAGCAATCTTTTCGAAAGACAAATGCATCCCTGTCCCCTCTCTGCTGGCTTCCTCTTGTTTCTGAAATAAAGATCAAAGTCCTGAGCAAGGCCTCCAGGCCCCACCTGATCTGGCTCCTGCCTGCTGTGCCCCTCTGGCCTCGCCTTAAGGCCGTCCACATCCCCATCTGTGCATTCCAGCCTTTGCTGTTCTTTCTAGAATGTTCCATGCTCTCTTTTGCCTGAAAACGGTCGCCTGAGTTGTTTTCTCTGCCTTGACTCTCCCCACCCCTCCTGACCTCGACCCCACCCCAGTATAGACACTTCAAGCTTGTCTGGTTACTTCTTCCTCTTCAGTATGGATCAGGTTCCTTAGTTCAAACCCCCCGGAGATCCCTCAACCGCCAGCAGTTTATCGACTACTTTGAAGTGACTTGTCTTCATTTGAATATCTTCTAGAATATGTAAAAAGTAATAAATAAATGTATCTTCCGTGATATATGTACAATAAGAACTTCCATAACTGTATGTATGTCTTTGATGTATTTTCCCCTCAAGGTTATCAACTGTGTGTTCCACAAGGGACTGTTACAGAAACCTGTCATCTGTTGAAATTTTGGGTTATAAACATTATAACAGAAATTGTTTCACAAACACAACATGTGAAGCGCTACTAAATTTTGAGCAAAAAAGTGTTCTGTAACTACTTAAGGAATGGTTCTTCTTTTCCCTAAAAACAAAAATTCATGGGGATCAAAATTCTTTTCCTTTCGAGCAGCACCAATAGAAATACAATGCGAGCCACGTGTGTAATACTATATTTTCTTATTGGCAAATTTGAAAAAAGTAAAAAGAAAAGGTGAAATTTGAGATTTTTGTGTTTTAATTTTGTAATTCTTTTTTTTTTTTTTTAAGATTTTATTTATTTGAGAGGGAGTGAGTGAGAGAGGAGGGGAGAAGGTCAGAAGGAGAAGCAGACTCCCCATAGAGCTGGGAGCCTGATGCGGGACTTGATCCCGGGACTCCATAATCATGACTTGAGCCGAAGGCAGTCGCTTAACCAACTGAGCCACCGAGGCGCCCTAATTTTGTAATTCTTCACTGTGGTGAAATGTACATAACATAAAACATACCATCTGAGCCATTTTCAAGTGCACAGCTCAGTGGTGTTGAGCCTACTCACATCATGGTGCAACCAATCTCCAGAGCTTTTCCATTTTGCAAAACCCAAACTCTCCCCTTAAACAACTCCCCATTCCCCTCTCCCCCAGCCTCTGGCAACCACTGTCCTCCTTTCTGTCTCTAGGAGTTTGATTACCCTAAGTACCTCAGTTAAGTGGAATCACATAGTATTTGTCTTTTTCACTGACTTACTTCACTGAATAATGTCCTCAAGCGTCATCCTTGTAGCAATTAGCAGCATTTCCTTCCTTTGGAAGGCTAGATAACATTCCATTGTATGGTTTGTTTATCCATTTGGGGACCTTTGGGTTGCTTCCCCATTTTGGCTATTACGAATAGTGCTGCTACGAACGGGGATGTACAAATATTTCTTCAAGACCCTGCTTTCCATTCCCGTGGGATATATTCCCAGAAATAGAATTGCTGGAAAATATGGTAATTTCACTTTTCATTTTTTGGACAAGCTGCTAGATATATGTCCAAAGCTGCACCATTTTATCTTCCCACCAGCATCACACAAGGGTTCTCATTTCTTCTCATCCTTGCTAACACTCGTAGCCATCCTAAAGGGCGTGAGGTGGTGAAATTAATTTTTTTTTAAGATTTTATTTATTTATTTGACAGAGAGAGGTCACAAGTAGGCAGAGGGGCAAGCAGAGAGAGAGGGGGAAGCAGGCTCCCTGCCGAGAAGAAAGCCCAATGCGGGGCTCGATCTCAAGACCCCGAGACCATGACCTGAGCCGAAGGCAGAGGTTTTAACCCACTGAGCCATCCAGGCGCACTGTGGTGAAATTAATTTTAAGAAGACATTTTATTTATGTCAGTATACCTAAATATTATCAAGTCTACTTATAATCAATAAAATATCATGAGATATTTCACATTTTTGTGATACAAAGCCTTTGAAATCTGGTATGTATTTTATACTGAGAGCACATTTCAAATAAGATTAGCCTCGTTTTAATTTCTCGAGAGTCACGTGTGGTTGGTGGCTCCCATATTGGATAGCCCAACTGTAGAGCATTTAACTGAGTTCAATATTATGTACTCAATGGTAGGCATTTCTGTTTGGCTGTCTCGCCCGTGAACTCCAAGCTCCAGAAGGACAAGGAATGCATCTGTTTTGTTCATATACAGTAGCTTGCTGAAGGCTGGCACAAACCAGGTGCTCAATAAACATTTTCAAATGAATGAATGAAGTGTCACTATTCATCTCTCTTTGCTCATGACTTTGTTCAGACTCATTTGCAATTGATCTCTAGGAATAATTTGCAACGCTTTGTTCCTTGATCCACTTTCCAGACGTCCTATTTAGCTCCAAAAAAACAGAGGAATGAATGTTACTCAAGTAGATCCTAGATCTCTGTCAGTGAAGAGATGGAAATAGCAAGTAAATGTTATTGTAAGGGAGGAAAATATCTTTCTTCTACCCAACTTAGGTTTTTGGCTGGGTCTTTATAATAAAAGACAGATTTATAAGAGAAAAGCATCCAGATTTATTTCAGTTCTATGTGGCATGGGAGCCTTCATAAGGAAATGAAGACCAGAGGAAGTGCTTAAACCCGTGTGTTTTTACACCACATCTGATGAAGAGTGGAAAGTCTGGAAAATGTGTTAGGACAAAAGGGGTATGAGCTAAGAGTAGGAAACTGGAGAACACTTAGCAAGGCCTGTTTGTCCTGATTCCTCTGGAAGTCTCTCAGGGTCCTGGAGATAAGGATGTTCCTCTTTCCTCTGGATATAGGGAGGGCATTTCTCACATGAGGGGCTCATGAACTGCTTCAAGGGAGGGTCAAAGACTCCTTTCTGCATCTGCTGATTCTCAAATTCTTTCAATTTAAAATATTCAATATGGCAAGATGCCATATTTTGGGTTGGTGTGTCCTCTCACCGTCACAGCAACACACAGATAACTGGGTTCATTGGAGGATAAATATTATCTCTCTAACACCAGTAAGATTTGAGAATGTAGTCTTTGTCTCTTTAGAATTATTTTCAGTATAAGTCAAGGAAGAATAAGGGTTAACTATTAAACATCAGCATCCCAATGTGGAAAACGTATATGAAGAGATCGGGAAGCTGTCTCATAAGAGACCCTACATGGGGTTTGGAGTGGGGCTGGGGCATTTAGTTCCTTTGTGAGTTTCCCAAGTCAGGCCCCCACCCTGGATTTTGTTACAGGACTCCTGCTTGGCCACACGGAGCTTTGGAATGAATTAGAGAAAGGTGCTCCCTCTGGGAAGAGTAGGTGCAGCACGGGCTGGATTTGAGCATAATCTCACCTCCTTGTGCAGTGAGCAACCTGTTCAACCATAGCACCGGCCCTGCAAAATCTCTCTCGAGCAGTCACTTTGTCTGGGGCAAATTTCCATGTATTAACTAATTTAACCCTCACAATTACCCTATATTAAATGATTATTAAGTCCATTTTTAACATATGAGGAGTCTGAGGCTCACAGAGGTCATCTGCTCAAGGTCACACAGCAGGTAAATGACAGAGCTGGATTTGAACCCAGCTGTTTAGTTTCCTTAGGCAAGGCAATGAGAGGCCCCAGTTCCCTGAGTCATTGCTGACCTGGAGCCTGTGAAGGTCCCTATTGCTCCTTCACCTTGTTTCCAGTTGTGTTTGAAAAGCCACACATCTGAGCGGGCAGTCTTTTCTTAGATGTGCTAATACTTTCACTCATCAGGGGTACAAAGTCTGGGATCCACTCTGGATCCTTCAGATGACCTTGTGAATCTCTGCTCTGGAATGCAGGCTCAAGACTTCAAGGCTTCCCTTGAAGAGCAATTGCTTCACCCTCATTTCCTGATTATTTTGGGACATCCCCCCTGGAGTGCCCAAGTTCTGACAACTAACACCCACTCAGATAACCAGAAAATACAAACCGGTCTGAAAATTTCAGAGGATGGATTGTCTACTACCGCTCTCTTGCTCTCTTTATACAATAAACTTTTGAAATGTTGCAAGCAAAAAGAAAGAAAAGAACAGAAAAGAAAAGAAAAAAGAAAAGAGAAAAAAATCTGAAATGTGTAGATATTTCCATGCTTTCAGGAAGCTGGCTGTTAGAGGAACCCTAATGTGAAGGCTTTTGTTAAAAGGAGGACCAGATTTGTAAATCAAACAATTACCCCTCAAGGCAGATAAAAACAACAGCTTTCATTTCCTGACATTTACAACAGAGGAGAAACTGTGCCAGAGCTTCACATCCATCTTCCTCCTCCTCTCTCTCTCTTTTCCTCACAGTTTTATTGTGACATAATTCACATATATGCCATCAGAAATTTGGTATTTTAAGTACATTCATTCACAAGATGTGCAACTGTCACCGCTACCTCATTCTGTTACATTTCCATGATCCCAAAAAGAAACCCCATACCAATTAGCCATCCCTCCTCGTTCCCTCTCCCCCAGCTCCTGGCTAGCCACTAACCTGCTTTCTGTCCCCGTACATTTGCCTATTCTGAACATTTCACATCGGTGGAACCGCACATCTGGTCTTTAGCGCCGGCATTCTTTCACTTAGCATAATGTTACCAAGGTCCATCCATATTGCCGCAAGTATCCGTACTTACTCCTGTTTATGATCAAATAGTATTCCATCGCGTGGATATGCCACATTTTGTTTATCTACTCATCCGTTGATAGGCATTTGGGTTATTTCCACATTTGGGCTACCATCATCTCTCAATCTTTTTGCCACTCTTAGAAGTATGTGTTGTCCTCTGTTGATCGGATGAGTTACATTTTCATAGATCACTGAAAATGACAAATCTTCCCAGGAAATCCTTGACTGAACTTAAAGTCCCAGACACCAGTCGAGCTCTGGTTCTTCTATCAGGAAAGAATAGGTGTTCTGGATTTCAGCCTTCTTTCCAACCCTCACCTCTAACTTCCATCAAAGGAAAATGTCCCGAGTCCTGAATCCAGCGCCTCCCCCACTGCAGAGATGCTTCTATCGAAAAGTTCTGGCATTCCTTTGTTCCCAGTGCTTGGCGGACTCCAGGAGACCATCTGGTTCTTCCCACAGTCCACCAGATTCTCGCAGAAGAGCACAGGGAATCAGATGTTCCACTTTGCAAGCCGGGATCCATTCAAATACCCCATCTGACAGTTAATAGGGGAGTGACTTTGGACAAGTTAGCTTAACCTCGCTGAGCTTCAGTTTGGTTATTACAGAAAGGAGTTAATAACATTACCTTAGAGATGCTGTCAGGAGCAAATCAAGTGTTGAGGGCAGAATCTGTCATATTGTAAACTCAACTATTGGCTTCGTATGTACCTATTTGTGCTGGGGGATATCACTGAGCCAAATTGCTTCCCCCAAATTCACACATGCTCCCCACTATCTTTTCCCGGCTTATTTCCTACTCTTTTGATCCCATTTTAAATGCCACTTCTGTGGAAAAGCCTTCACAGACACCTCCACATTCCCCTCTTTCTTAAGAGTGCTCTGCATTTTTCCTTCATTACTTTATCAGTTTGCAATTTTCTTTGTTCTTTCTCCATCAACCCTGCACTCTACCAGGGACTTTGTCTTGCTCTCTATTTCCTCAGTACCAACAGTGGTCTAGGATCACAGCACGCATTCATCAAATATTTACGGAAAACATTCCAAACTCGTCCCTGAACTGGGGTAGAGAGAGTGAAAGCATCCTCCCCCAAATCACACAGCAGATTAATGTTAGACCTGAACCCAAGTACCCTATTCCCAATCCACGGTCTATCCCCTGAGCCTGGTAAGAATTTTCTTAACGTGCCCCCTAATATATTTAAGCGCCAACGAACATTCCAGAAAGCGGAGAGAGTAAAACAGAGTGCAAAATAGGGGAAGCTATTTGTGTTTTGGCCTGACTCCTCTCCCGACCTCAACGCGGGCATGTTGCAAAGTGAGGGATTACAGAGATAACGACGTGGCGCCACGGCGACTGAATCAGTGAAGGAACAGCCAGAAGTTGGAGGAAGAGGAGGCTGAGTGGGGGAGGGGTGGAAGACAGAAGACAGATCCTGCGCAGGCGCAGCCGCGATCCTCGGCCCTTCCTTCCCCGCCCCTCCCCTTCCCTCTCCAGTCACCAGACGCCGGGTGCAATCAGCTGACGGGGCGCTGCGGTCGTCACGTGACGGTGGGCGGGGCGCAGGCGCAGGGCGCAGGCGCAGATCTTAGGCGGCTGGGTCAGCTGACCCGAGGGACCCGCTCGAACCGATTTAGGCCGCTTCCCTCGGCCTCGGAGTCGCCGCCGCCATGGCCAGCCAGTCGCAGGGGATCCAGCAGCTGCTGCAGGCCGAGAAGCGGGCCGCCGAGAAGGTGTCGGAGGCCCGCAAGCGTGAGTTTCGGGTGGGGCGGCCAGGCGTGGCGCGGGTGCAGAGATCGTGGATGAGGCCTAAAAAAACTGAGGCGTGGAGGGGTGGTGACAGTCGCGGAAGCTTGTGTGCCTCGAAGCTGTCTGGATGTGAGACTCCGGAGGACTTGTAGGTCGGCTGGAAGCTGCGATTGGGGTAGTCGATAGGACGAGAAAACAATAGTAGGTGGGCGACCTTCTTGGGATCTGGGAGGCGTGTGAAATGGGCTGTTCAAACGGAACTCGTCGTCTTTGCCCGTCACTTGCTCCTTTGTATTGCTCTGTCGCGGTGTGCAGAGCTGCCATCCACGCTGTTGCTCAGGCTGGAAACAGAGTCCTCTTTGCCACGTCTCCTTCCCTTGTTCGCCACGTTTAGTCAGTCGCCAAGGTGTTTATTACGGCTGTTCACTCTTCCCATCCCTACAGCTAGCATCTTAGTCCGGGACACTAGATTTTATGAGGCTCTGGTACCACCCTGATTCGTTAATTTCTTAAAAAAAATTTTTGTTTTAATGTGGTTAATATGTGCCAGACGCCTTGCCCGGTGCACCAAGTGTCTCCATCAACACGATGTTCAGAGTCCCTGTGAAGAAGGCACATACTGGGTGGGTTAGTTGCAGGTGACATGAAGGCTAGAGTTGAGAAACGTAAGGTTGCTCAAGAACGTCACAGGTGGATCCAATCTAGACTGGTGAGTGGGAGAAGGCAGCCTCCTCCTTCAAGTCCATTTTTCTCACTGCAGTCAGAGCCCTCCCTGGGATGCAAATAGGACTTCGCCACTGCCTTTACAGCCAACAAATGTATAGTGCCTGCAGAATAAAGCTCAGATTCCTTCAGAGGGTGTAGGCAGCGTTTTTTGGATCCGGGTCTAGCTTTCTTCCCTTACCTCATTTTTAGGTTCTCTCCTCCAGGCATCCTGAACCACTGTGATGCCTATTTCACCTGCCAGCCTTTGCACAGCTCTTTTCTCTGCTTGGAAATGCTTTTTCCTAGTTTCTGCTTTCTTTTCTCTAACACTTAGTCGTCCTTCAGATCTCAAAATGGAGGCAGCAGTTCTTCCAGGAAGCCTTCCCTGCCTTGTCCTTCTCTCAGGCTAGGCCAGGAGTCCTTCCTAAGAGCTTATTTCTGTCATCACTGTGCAATAGATTGTTTCTTTATATGGCTCAGTCCCTAGACTAAGCTTCTGGATTACAGGGACTATGTATGTATTCATTTTCCCATCTGGCGAGATAGATATTTTTATCCCTTTTATACAGATGGGTGAAATGAGGCTTAGGGAAAGGATTTGACCATACTCTGGGAAGCAGCATAGTGGCCTAGAGGCCTCTTTTCCCATGCAAGGATAAAATAGCTCGAACTATTACTCTTAGTAATTCCTTGGTGTTTCTCCTGTTATAAGACTTAGACTTATCCCACACCCAAGTACATTTCAAGCATGGCTCTTGTAATTTCTGGACTAGGGGTTGTGTGATACTCTGTGTTTCATAGGAAAAGCTTTCTTTGAAGGAGCTGGATATGGGAACAAGCCTTTTACTCTTGTTCTGGTGACTGGAAAGTTCTGTGTTCTTCATAGACTATTTTTCATCACGCTCTTGATAAAGTATTTCCAGAATGACTTCTCAGAGTTTGTCCCGTGATGGCTTATTAGTAACAGAAGTGTCTGTTGGGAAGCATGTGAGATTGTTTGAGGAAGGTGCAGGAACAAATACTTGGAATATGGTAAGAATAATTCTGAGTGTCTTGAGGTAGAGATCACGTTTTACATTTTTCTTTATCTCATCAAGCTTGGCGCAGGGTCTTGTATATCTCAGATAGCTATTAGATGTTTACTGAATGAATCTGTTTTAAAGGAGTGAATTTATGACTAGTGTACATCTCAGAATTTGCAGTAATTAGGAACAGAAGTATTGACAAGAACTACAATTTGAAAAGAATCACTGCCTTTCTTGATCTGTAGTTATGGTTAACTTGCCCATTTAGGAATTGGGGAAGAGGCAGTGCATGATGTGACAAAATGGTCCAGCCTAAATTTTTCGTGAAATCATTGCTTTGGACCATAAAACTTAATTGTGTTCCAGTTTATTTTATTGGAGTAAAACAAAATATTGGCTCCCTGAAAAATAAGCTGTGAAAGAAACATGATTTCCTGTTCAAATATTTATTTTTGGTTTTCAGAGAAGCCTATCAGAATTGAACTTTGAAGATAACCTGATGGACAGAGTGGTTTTATCTTAATTCAGAGAGCTGTGGGAATTGGGAGTGACGAGGAGAGTGGTTTTGTGAAATTATGTGGAGCTAGCATGATGTTTGAGGGATAAATGTTATTTGTGGAGTGGAAAAGATCTTTGGCTCTGAAATACGGCTTTGAATGTAGCTGATGAGGAGGATGGCCTGTGGAGGACAGGGGTAGAAGTAGGCTCACGTGGACAGCAGTAGGCCCTAAATAAGACTGGAGTAAAATACACTTGCAGAAATAGTCTCTGGCTGCTTAGAGAGATCTGTTGATTGTTTTACCAGAAACATCATGGAATGTTAGTGTCGTGGGGTCATGATACATCCTGTTCTTCATTAGGAGATGGGAGGTTAAATTCAGTTTCATTCATCCACATGGGTTGAGTGGGATTTGGGAAATTGATATACAATGATGTCTAATAAAGCTTACTTTTAGATGCAGGATGTTTTCTGTTCTAAATTAAGTAAGTGCCCAGGTTGATCATCTAAGACTCTTCCCCTCCCCTCCCCATTTGGGTATCTGAGAATTTTGATCAGTGAGCAAAGATCCAAAGCAAAGAGTATGTGCTGTTTGGAGTTGTGGTCTGTTTTCATACAGGCTGTGATGGCATCTAGAGAATTTTTTAAGCTGTATGTTTATTCTCTTCAAGAAACCAGAGCACCGGTATCTCCTCACTTCTTAGATGCTTGTGCAGTCTTAACCGTCCAGTGTTCCCCATTCAGAACCACTTTCATTACTTATTTCTTTGTGCACAGGCATGGTTTTTAGTTTCCAGTATTACATCATCTGTTTCATTAGTTACATTTTAAGTTGATGTCCCTTGGGAGCATATTAGTCTCCTTGCTCAGCTTCTAAGCAGAGCTCCAGTTGTAATCAGTGGGATACTAACTTAGGTGTTTACTTCTTGGGAAGAGGGAGAGTTCTCCAGATGGCTAATGTCCCTCATTTTGTCTTGGTTCTTTTTTTTTTTTAAAAAGATTTGATTTTATTTATTTGACAGAGAGAGAGAGATCACAAGTAGGCAGGGAGGCAGAAGCAGGCTCCCCGCTGAGCAGAGAGCCAGATGCGGGGCTCGATCCCAGGACCCTGAGATCAGGACCTGAGCCGAAGGCAGAGGCTTTAACCCACTGAGCCACCCAGGCGCCCCGTCTTGGTTCTTTTTTTTTTTTTTTTTTTCCGTCTTGGTTCTTAATAGTGGAGATTGAGAGAATATTCTGACACATTTCAGAATTTTTTCCATCATTTACGATCTGCAGTTATGGAAGATGGTCCTTTTTACCTAATCACTTCCTAGTTAAGTACAGTCTGGAGGAGGCCAGAACCTATACTCTCAGTTATCTCTGAATTCCCTCTTCCTATGCATATCTCTTGGGACTGTACCTTTAAAACTTTTTTCCTTGTTTACTGTTAGAATTTACCATCTTAGTCTCTGTTTCCTCTTCTCCTTGTCTTTTAACCACTTCTTGATGTAGCTTTTTCCTTTGAAAACAGGAAAGAACCGGAGGCTGAAGCAGGCCAAAGAAGAAGCTCAGGCTGAAATTGAACAGTACCGCCTGCAAAGAGAGAAGGAGTTCAAGGCCAAGGAAGCTGCGGTGGGCCAGGTTTATATTCATTATCGCTTTAGTTTCCTGAGGCTTTCCTCTTCTCCCCTTTTCCCCAGGTTCTCAAAATATCCAGCAGAGCTTGGAGATTGTGATTCTGGTTGAAATTTGAAATTTTGGCTATTAGATGTCCAGGCTGAGTCTCCTAGGTGATCAGTTTTTAACTAACTTTGAATCCTAGTCTTCACTTACTCAGTCATTTCACAAATATTTACTGAACGTGTTAACCTGTGCCAGATGTTAGGGAAGCAGCTGTGAACAGAAATAGACATGCTCCCGGCCTCATGGAGCTTAGCTTATAATCTGATGGTCAGGGAGACTCATAATAAAATGCAAGTCATGAAGACCTACAGCTGTGGGGGGGCTGTGGTGGTCATAACGTCCATCAGCTGGCACCCACTCCAGTATGGTAGAGACACTTAGCAACAGTGTAGACTGGGGTACGAAGCCGAAGATGGCATGCAATAATAGTACAACAACAGATCACGAAGCAGGGAGAATTCTGGAAAGGGGAAAGGGTGGAGGAGGGCTTCATAGAGGAAAGAAACTGTCAGGACTCTTGGATACAGGTGACAGAAAACAATTCAAACTGGTTTTACACAAATGGAATTTATTGTCCTATGTAATTAAAGACCTAGGTGAAAAGCTAATTTTATTTTGATCCAGGAGCTTCAATAATGCTCTCAGGACGCTATTTCCATCTCTCAACTCTGCCCTTGTCTTTGTGGGCTTCTTTCTCAAGTTTTACCTTGTGGCCTTCACTGGTTCCAGACACACCCTCCCAGGTCCAAGTCCAGCGATTAAAGGCACATGTCTCCCTTGTTGCAGTAAGTAGCAAAAGTGCCCTCCATCTTTGCACTGAACTGCGCCAGTGCTATCCAAACTTGAAACGTCGCTAACTCCTGAACTGGGGCAGACTGGTGCTGTCAGCCGTCAGACTAGCCACAAAACAGTGCAGCAGTCCCCTCGTCAGGTACCTGCCTCGGCTTATTTGTACGTCGGTGCTGCCGTGGCTTATAGAGACAGGAGCAGTGCTGTGGGGCAAGTGCGAGCTCTGAGGTTTCCTAGCGGTGTTCAGTGTAACCCCTTCAGCTTGGACACAGCTGACTGAGGCCTGGCTTGTGGTTTATATTCACAGAACAGGGGGCGTGTCTCCCTTGCCCTGCCCCTACCCCCAGTAGGGTTATGGACCTTTAAAAATTAAGAATTAGCAGCTGAGCTAATATGAAATGCTCCTCTATTCCGCTAATATGAATAGTTACAATAAAGTATGAAGAGTCCTAAGTTTGAATTCAGGAAACACGGGTTAGAATCTTTACATGTTCACTTTGCGCCCTTTGAGCCTCGGTTTCCTCATCTATGAGAAGGGGAGTGATGGCCTCCGTGCAGGTTTTGGAGGACTAGGTGACATGCGAGAGAAGGCTTTCCCCTCGCGCGCTATCGTGTGTGTACGGCTAGGGAGGGATGGGGTTAATACACAAGGAAAGAGGCAGGAGCAGGTTAGAAGATAGAAAACGGTCAGACAGAAAAAAGTTTGTCTTCAAGAACCTGATAGGGAGACTTCCCTAAGCTATTTCCTCAAGCTCTGGGATGAGCTCTCCCCACCTCTATTCCTTCTGGGGGACCCCTCCTCCTGCTCTCTGTATGTAAGCTGCGTAGAGGCACCGGCTCTCATGTGGACACGCGTGTCTGCCCACGCAGGGGAACACGGTGCTCTGGGCTTCCTGTGGGAACCCCTCTCCCCATCACTCCCTGCGTGGCCTCGGCCTTTGCACAGTCCCTGCCTGAGGTCTGAGCCATCCCCTCTCTCCGCACCCTGGGCCAGCTGCTCCCTGGACAGGGCCCTGACCTCCATTCTGCCTCTGGCTGGGTTGCCTTCCCTGGCCTGGTAAGTTCCGACAGGGCTTGCCTCTCTGGGGGCCTCCAAGAAAAGTATTTTTACAGCTTTCTCCCTGTGTTATTGGCCTGTTAATAAAGAGCTTGTAGTTATTAAAAAAAAACAAAAAACCCGATAGGTCTCATTCTAACAAAGTAGGCATATACTTGACAGAAAGCCAGCCATACTGTAAAGCCTGGGGATAAAAGAAAATTTATCCATCAGTGTGGGTTAAATTGTGAATGGAAATTGAAAAGGTAAGACATGAATGTGGTAAAAAATTCAAGCAGTAAAATAGGGCAACAGTGAAGATAGTCTCCCTCCCACCCAGACCTTCAGTCCTCCTCAGAAACTCACTATTAATAGTTTCATGCACATTCTGCTAGAATATTTATATTTGAAAGAATAGATGTCATGTATTCATAATACTGGGGAACCTGCTGCTGAACGTAAGAGCTAAAACATGAACTAGGAACGGTGAAATTGTGTGTTTCTCCAAAATTGCATCTTCTCGTGTTTATTTTTTTTAGGAGGTTTTTTTTCTTTTTTTTTGATGCACCATGATTTATCTCTCCCTTTTAAAACCACACAGGTAAACGCATTTACTAACCACATTGACACCATTTTATATTTGCTTTTTTTCTCCTTAAACTGCATGTTTTACAGTTCATTCCGTCTGGCTGCACACATCTACTTTATCTTTCTTTACAACTGAGAATGTTCTCAGGTATAGATGCACCGTAATTTGTTTCACCAGTCCTCGGGTATTGGATCTTTGGGTTCATTCCAGTCTTTGGTTAAGGCTGTACATTAGACTCTGGAGTGTGTGAATATATTGCTCTCCGGAGTAATTTCTGAGTCGTGGAAATGCTGTGCAGTTTACCTTTTGATAGATGGTTGAAGGTTGGCCACCAAAATGGTTGCCTCAGTTTTTGTTCCCATTAACTGGGAACACCACCTTCCCAACATGCTCTTCAATCACGAGGTTACATTGCCCATTGCTGATTATTTGTATTTTCTGCTGAGACTCGGTTTCTCCAGAACTAAGGAAGTTGCGCTCGCTAGAGCGCGGACCTGACCCTCCCTGTGTGTCCTTACCCCCCGGCTCCAGGCTCTGGGATCCCACGGCAGCTGCAGCACTGAAGTGGAGAAGGAGACCCAGGAGAAGATGACCATCCTCCAGACCTACTTCCAGCAGAACAGGGATGAAGTCCTGGATAACCTGCTGGCCTTTGTCTGTGACATCCGGCCGGAAATCCATGAAAACTACCGCATAAATGGATAGGGGAGGAAGGAGCAGCTCTGCGTGCACATGGCATGTTCGATGCCTTCATGCAATACAAAGCTTCAACAAGGCTCGAGCAGTTACATCCTTGGGAAAAGGCATTAAATTATTTCTGTATATTATGTAGTAGGTCCCTTCACTTTTTGGAGAATAGTAAATCTAGCTTCTTTGTACAAACGTAGAGTTTATCCAAAGATTTTCTCCTTTTACCTCATGTTTCTTAGAAACTTTATGTGTATACGTGGTCTGTTTTCCTATGCCTTTTAGCTCAAGCAACATATATATCAGTACTTTTTCTTTCTTAGATGTAGTAAAAAAATTTTTTTTTTGTTTAAAGAAAGAAAGGGATTAAAATTTTTTTTTCCCTAAAGCTTTCTTGAAGGTCAGGGGCTTTATCTATGAAAAAGTAGTAAATAGTTATTTGTAACTTGTGTGAAGCAGCAGCCAGCCTTAAAATAGTCCTTTCTGGCTAAGGGTAGAACAACGAATACTAGTATATATTGTTTGGGCTGCTTTTAGTTTCTCTTAATCAAAGTTATTAGATAGTAGAATTCAAGAACTTGTTACATGGTATTACTTGGTGTACTGATGATCATTTAAAAGTAAAGACTTTGTCATGCATTTCCCCCGCTCTGGTTCATTCTTTTTGGTAATGCGGAGGGCACTTTGACCCAGATGTTCTGCAGAACTTCTTAGGAAATTAAATAAGCACATGTAGCACGCACACAATTTGTGGTATGTATCTTAGCAGGAAGGAAATCACTTGTGATTTCACCCAACAGCTGGTTCGAAAAACAGCATCTGACCAGTAGTAAGTCTGCAGTTTGCCTTTTCTCTAGAGCACCCCGGACTGGGGCAGCCTTGGGCAAGTTATCAAGCATATGTCCTTGCTGGCGGGCTGCATGATGTGTGTAACACCTATCGGAACTTCACACTAGCTCTTAAGAGTTAAATGCTCCATGACTCTCTTTAGCCTAAAGTCTTTAGATGCAAAATAATTTCTAGTAGGTACAAACAGTTGGAAGAGAACACTGTGGGATTTCCTTGCTTGTTCTGAAAAAGTACGAGAGCATTAGATGCCCTTTAAAAAAATCACATTTTATGAGACTCAGGTCTTATGAGTTGATTTTAGGCCATGTCTGTCTCTAGTTAGTGTTCCTTTTTATAGTATGATTCCTCAAAAGAGTTCCGTATGAGCTTTTCCAGTTTTGACTGAAAGCACTCTAGTCAGGCTTGCCCCTCCACTGAAAGCGAGTGTCAAGGTCAGCAGTGGTGACCAGATTGAGAGTTCCAGTCTTCTTCCCCCTTGACTTTCAGTCCTGTTGGACAGGGTTGGCCAGTTCCTGAACCACTTTCGTAGCTTTGTTCTGCAGTGATGTGCTACCTTGCACCTCTGTCTCTTGCTTGAGTTCAAACTCCTCTTTTCCCAGGGATTTGTTTTTGGACTTCTCTGTGCTCATTCCCTTGTTGAAACCTACCTTCTCTTCATGGATTTAAGTACCATCTCTGTTGAAGACTCAAGTTCATATTCAGATTCTCTCTCCTGAACTCGAGTTGTCAATTGCTTATTTGCTATTTTGGTTTGGATAGCTAATAAAATTTCCCTCTGAATGAGTTCCACACTGTACCCAGACTTGATTCCTGGTGTTCCTGAGTGTAGCAAACTCCATCTCTGCCTTCTGCAAATACGGATTTCCCAAACTGGAGGACCATGAAGAAGCAACACCTGCATTCGCCAGTTTAGATGCAGTATCTAACCTGTTTGCCACCAGTATTTTCATCCTGGGCTCATAGGGTTGTGCTCACATACAGTTCTGCCTGACTCTTCACTTCCAGCCAACCAGCTGAATGTTGGTAAAGTTGAAGCAACATAAGTGCTTTAAAGTGTGATATAGGGTCAGTTGAGAGGAAAGATAAACTCTGAAAAGAGCTTGGTGATCTGGGAGAGAGGAACCTAAATGGTCTGAAGAGTGAGTGGAATGTCAAGTGAGTAGAAAGACGGCTGTGAAGGGCCGGGAGAAGAGTGGCAGTAGTGGCCGATGGCGGAGGTGGCTTAAGGGAGGGGAGAACATGTTTAGAGTGGGTAGGGAAGGGAATAGAGGGAGTGAGACTGGAGAAGATCTGGTTGGAGTGAGATCCCAGAGAGGTCTGGAGGTTGCAGGAGCTGGATCATGGATGGGGGGATTAGTTCTAACCTTGAAGCCTGATGGAACTCTGGGAAAAGGGTGGGTGTTTGCATCCCGCTAGGCCAGTTGAAACCATCTCTGGGAGTGGGGCCAGGACGGATGTTTTAAAATCTCCCTTGGGGAGGGCCTTCCATTGTGGCCTGACACGAGAAACTAGCATCTGGTTCTTTGACCACTAAGGCAGATGATGTTGGTTCTGACGTGGAATGAACTCCAAGATACACATATGTAGAACAGTGTGATTTGTTCCCATTGAGCATAAAAAGGGATATTCATATGCTTGTACTTGTATCTACAGACGATAGAAGAAACCAGTGCTACTTGTTAATCTCCGAAGACGGTCTGGGCTGCGACGGGAGGGTTTCTTTTTGCACTCATTTCCAGGGTTCTTTAGCAGTGTCCCTGGCCTCTACCCACTGGATGCCAGTAGTATCCATTCAGCTGTGACAACCAAAACCACCTCTGTTGTCAGGTGTCTCCGGGGGGCCCAGGCCACCCCCGAGTTAAGAACCACCGTCCTATAGCAACAACAGAATTTTTTTTTTTTTTTTTTTGCAACAACAGAATTCTTAAAGTGTCACCCATGATTCCTGGAACATTCCAGGTATTCAGCAAATATTTTCTGATTTTTATAAAATTTGGCCTTTTCCCCTCTTAATCATCGTTGATTTGCATGTCTAATACTAGCTGTTACTGGTCAGGATAGGATACATTGAAATCCCAGTGGTTAATAAAAAGGTTTATTTCTTACACGGTTGGATACAGGTTTGGTGACTGTAGGGCAGCTGTTCTGGGGTGTCGGTGACTCAGTTTACTTCCACTTTGCCACTCCACCATCTTATCACATGGTTTCTGTGATGGCAGAGGCAGGGGAAGGAGAAGTTGGCAAATATGCACCGGCTCTTACACACTCCAGTCCTGAAATGACACAGGACACTTGTTCTCAGCCCGTGGACCAGCATGGGTCCATGAGCCGACCTAACTGCAGGGAATCTGAGAAGGGAGAGCCCAGGGGTATTTGGATATTCCGTGAGTAAAAACTGCTACAGTTGTTAACAGCTTTCTCCATGCTGGCCGATGTTCTGAGCACTGCACTGATAGTCCCTAATCCTCATAGCAACTTCCTTTTGCAGGCTATGAGGCAGAGAGGTTGCAAGGATGGGCGGTGCTGAGGCCGAGCCCGAGCCTGGCGGTCTAGCTGAGCATCTGTGCCTAACCACGGCCTGCGCTCAGCGCCGAGCAGATGGGTCTCCGCTTTAATGCTTCTCACCCGTGTGATCCTTTTCCCTTCGCATCTCTCACATCCCAGATTAATTGCTCCTCTGGGCAATTTCTTCTTTTTCTAAATTTTATTTTAAGTAGGCTCCCCGCCCAGCATGGGGCTTGACATCATGACCGAGATCAAGAGATCATGCTCTACAGACCAAGCCAGCCAAGCGCCCCTCCTCCGGGCAATTTCATGTCATGTGAACCCAGTGTCTAGAGAGCAGAATGCCCTCAGCACTGCCCATTACAAGCACAGAAACTCTGGCCATTCTGTTCGGTGCCAGAGCTCAGGCCTACTTAAGTTCTTGGTAGAAGGCACAAAATGGCTTCTAGAAAGTCAGACCTTGTGTGTATTATCTACAAATTCCCTGAAGATGTACCATTCCCACTTTATGGGTGGAAGAAACGCCTGAGTTTCTGAAAGGTGATGCCACTTGTCGGAGGCCATGCATGGAACCTCTGCGTGCTTCGAGTGACGGCGCCGAGGTTCCAGGCGCTTAGGTCAACATACAACAGCCCTGCAGTCTAGGTGTGTGATCCCACTTCCATGCATGGGAAAGCTGAGGCCCAGAGAAGCTTCCAGAATGCTCAAAGTCACAGGGCAGGGAAGTGGCAGGGTGGGCAGCAAGTCCAATCGGATCAGCCTGAAGGCTGCAAAGGAAAACCTTCGCTGCTCTGCCCGCAGGCTTTTTCCGAGGACTGTAGTGGGTGGAGGGCTCAGCCTCCTAAAGCTTCCAAGCCTGCAGGTGACGTTCTTGGCACATTTGGTCTTCCATGCCAGGAGACTGGCGGTACCAGAAGTCAATGGAAGCTGCTTGGTGAAAAGGACCTGCTCTGATGAGTCTGGCTTGCTCTGCATCTTTGACCTTTTGTATTTTTTTTCTCCCCTTCAGGGACAATCTGGCAGGTTTCAGAGTGTTTTTCTCCTGTCAATGAATCTACCACTTCAGTGGCTCTAAAATTACCGAAAGCGCTTCCACACAGGCAGGCAGTTCCAGTTTGCCCCTCCCCCCCTTCCCTTCCCCCCCACTCCCTTCCCCCTCTGTGGGCTGCTCTGAAGAGCAGGAGAGGCGCGGTCTTTACTGAAGGATTTGGCCAGTGGTTCTGACAGAGGAAGCTGCCAGATCATGTCAACATCTATCTATCATCTCTGGCTTTTGAAAAACTTCAAATGACACTGGCTGGTGGGTCAAATGTCAGTTCAAGGCCATAGCTCACTGTGTTTGGAGGGGATGAGTGAGGGGGATGGGTGGGCTTGGAGGGCCAGGGGCACACAGCCCTCCTTGTTCTCCTACTTGAAAGTAACTTACAAAGGGAATAGTGGCAGCATTCTGGAATATGTGGCAGCAGCTGAAGATAAGATTAGGGGCGAAGCCAGGCTTGTTGTTCCAAGAACACGAATGGGTTGGCTACTGTTGTGCGGTTTTCAAAGGTACCGGAGAGTGGAACTCTCTAGTTAAAAGCCTGAGTACTTTCAATTGTTCCCCCCCTCTCCCAACCAGATGTGAGCTCTCCCTCTTTTATTCTCTTTGTAGCCATCCATGGCTCTTGCTTTCCTGTGTGGTGTAGAAACAGATGTCTGACACCCGAGGCCTTCCTGACAGGAATTCAGAGTATTTTTTCGCTGGTTTTGACCCAGTTTCCCGACGAACAGCGTGTGACTTGTCTTATTGCCCGCACACCTCCTGACAAGGACAGCTGTGAGTTTAGTTCTAAGCCCCTGCGTGCTGATGACCTATATTGTGTAGATCTCGTAGTGGAGAGCTCACTGCACAATGTGGCACCCAGGATTTCAAATCAACAGAATGGAGTCGTTAGCCAAGGAAAATTCTGTTGGGCGTGCTTTGGAAATAATTTTAAAAATAGATCACCTTTACTAACATCAGTTTTATATCAGGAAGAATTCCAGGCATTTTATATACACATCGAATTTTCCCACTGTCTCTCTGAGGTAGGTATTATTATTCCCGTTTACACATTAGGAAACTGAGGCACGGAGCGATAAAGTCACTTGCCCAAGGTCACAGAGCCAATTAGTAGCATAGCCTGGATTTGAACCCGGATCTGCCTGGCTTCCTGACCTAAATCTCTGTGTGATGTAGTTCAAACTGTTCAGGCCACGGCAACGTCTTAAGTGTTATGTTTCTAAAAGAGTCAGGAAGTTGGTGAATCTAGAACACGCAGAGCAGTTTCAAAAACAAGATCTAATTCCTGTGCTTTGTTTTTTTACTCACTCACCCAGCGGTTCTGAGGCCCCCCCCACGTCCCATCTGCTGTCACACACGAGGACTCCGCCAGGCTGGGAAGAACTGCATTTCTCCTCACTTCAGGTTGGCAGGGAGTCGGCAGTCGGCCCTCAGACCCGCGTCTGTAGCCCTTGCAAACACGGCAGGACAGATGGCACAACTGCTGAGTAACGGTGGCTTTGGCTGGAGCTTGTGGTTATTTGGATTTATCTGTAGCTGAAGGCCTGACGATTTCATTCACAGCGCTTCATTCACTACTTCAGATGCGCGTGGCAGATCCTGAGGGCAGGGGGCCGGGGGACAGCTGGGAGTGGAGGCGCCAAAGGTTTCTTCTTTTCTGGGGAAGGGGACATTGAACAATGACCACATCATGTGCTAGGTGTGTCTGTAGGTTAACCAAGGATGACTATGAGAACGGGGGGCACTGGCTGGGGCCTGGGACGGGAACGGGTTCCCAGAAGAAGGGCCCTTTCACCTGAGACCTGAGAATGGGTCCATCAGTCAGGTGTTGAAGTGGAATGGGGTTTGGGGCTACTTTCCAGATGGAGAGGAATGGCAACCGCGAGAACTGGAAGTGAGAGAGGGCATGCGGTTTAGGAGGAACTGAGAAGTGCTCTGTGTTCTTGGAACTTAGGGGTTTTCGGGGTTGAGGGGAGAGTGGGTAAACATGAGTCCAGGGTAGGCTGGGGTGGGGACGGGCTTGGGCTCACCACACAGAACCCATCAAGATACTGCTACTGAAGCCTGCTCCGCAGAGAACTTGACTACATTTTACTCACCTTTTCCTGGATTTTATTCACCTCTCTCTTTTTGTGTGGGGCCCCTACTCCCTCGTGTCCGGGGGCCAGGACTCACGGGGTGCTGAAGTTCCAGAGAGGCGAGAGGCGCTTTGCCTGGCTGGCCAAGGATGCAGCTCACTTCCGCCGAAGCCTTCCCCTTATGCGCGGCCTCCTCTAAGTCTTACCATCTCTCAGCTGAGCAGATACTGTTCGCCGTCCATAAAGGAGGGAACCGAAGCTGGGGGGGGGGGGGGGTGTGAGCCCGCCTGTGCACATTCACATGCCCGTTAGTGCTGGAGCCTGGACAGCCAGCTCCAAAGGCCCACGTCTGCTGTGCCTCTCCAGCACAGGAGACAGATGTCTCCACATGGAAGTTCATGCTGGAGTGACACGCAGTGAGAATGCCGAGTCAAGGTCACCGGGCAGAAGAGGCAGGAGTACGCTCTCTGGCCTGGGAGGACGTGGGCCTTGCTGGAGAGGCGGGATTTGGATGGGTGCTCACGGGGCCACACACCTGTCAAAAGATCCCTTTCAACTTTTAAGGTCGTATCAGCAGTTAGTAAAGCTCCAATATCCCACTGGGCTCTCACTCCCACGCCCCCAAATCGTGTTTTAGGAAATTAGGCAAACTAAATAGGAATCTCGTGTACCGTGTTCACTGCCACCCGGTACAATGCGTGGCACTTAGCCGGCACCCAGTGCCCTCTGTTCCAAATAAACGAATGAACCTCATCTCCAGTTACCTAACACCTGGGTTCCCACTTGCCTGAGGAATGAGGGCGCCTGGACAGCATCTGCGGCCCTGGTCCTCCATCCCTGCTCGCTGCCCCCAAGCACTTCACCTCTGCCTCTGGCCGGGCCACAGCCAACTAAGTCCTATGGCCTCAGAGGTCCCCAGCAATTTGGCAACATCTGTTGAAATTAAAAATGCATCCATTCTGACTCAGCAAGTCCACTTGTAGAAATGCAGGCTGTGGCATGTCCTCAGCACTGTGGTGACCATCCCAGCAAGGCCTGGGAGCCAGCGGGAACCCCCATGTGTCCTCCACGGGAGAGGGAGCCTTCCTGCAATATTTGGAGGTTTACAGGCATCTGAGAAGGGAGGCAGAGCGGAGTGTTCCGTCACGAGGTGATACGAGGGAACCCTCTATGGAAAAACACACAAGGTCAGTGTTTTCCCGGGGCGGGGCTGGAGGGGGGCACCTTTCACTGCAGACCTCTCCCGAGTCCCCAGTGGTACAGGTGGGGGTGGCGGCCGGTGTCAGGGAGCAGCTATCTTGTGTCTGGGGCCGTGAACACTTCATTCAGACTGTCTCATGAGAGCTTTACACAGGCCCATGAAATGATCTGTTGTGTCCAGAACGCGAAGACCCCGAGAGGCGAACTACTTGACCGGGGAGGATCTAGAAAGCGGGCAGAACTGGCTTGGAGCTCGGGCAGCCCGATCCTCCAACAGATGCTCTTCATCGTGATGCTCCTAGGATTTTTCATTCAAGAGCAAGCCCCTGAGAAGTTTCTGGTCCCCAGACGGCCTCATCCGCCGGGTGCCCCGCCTGCGTTAGCCGGGCGGGAGACCCCAGGTGCGGAGGCTTGGGAGGGGCGGCCCGGGTTCCCGCGGGCCCCAGAGGCGCGCACGCGGTCGGCGGGCGCGGAGGCGCTTCCCAGCGGGCCCGGAGGGCGCCCGGCTGATGCAAGGGAGCAGGTTTCCCTCTGGGCCCCAGGAACCTGGAGGGCGGCCCCTCCCGGTGGGGTGACGGCGCGGGGCGGCCCGGCCGGGGGCGGGACCCGGGAGCGCGGCGGGCGGAGCGGGGCGGGGCGGGCGCGGGCGCCGGAGGCTGCGGCGCGGAGGGTCTGCGGCGGCCCCGACCTTCCGCGTCCCCGGGCGGCGGCGGCGGCGGCGCGGGCGGTGAGTGTGCGCGGCTCGGGGCGCGCGCCCGGGTGGCTGCGCGGGCGCGGGCGCGGGCGCGGGCGGCTGTGAGCCCAGATTGGAGCGGCGCGGCCGCCTGGGCGTCCCCTCCCGGCCTGGGATCGGCGGCGCGGGCGCGGCCGGGCTCTCAGTGCGCCTGGGGCCGCGTTCCCGTGCGTGTCCGGCGTGGATGCGGCTCTCCGGCGGCTCCTGGGGGCCCGGGGCCCGGGCCGGGGGCGGGGATTTCCGGGGAGAAGGAGAGACCCGGGCAGCCGACCCCGGACAGGACTTGAAGGCAGAGACTAGGGTGAGACAGCTGCCCACGGCCAAGGCCAAGGCCAGGTGTGGTGGGACGTCCCTGCCCCGATGAACCCTTGTACCGCTCAGACTCCATCCTGGGCTGGCTCTTTGACCTTGGATAGTTCACTTTCATTTCTGGGTCTTAATTTCCTCATCTGCAAAATGGAGAGCTAGTACCTATTGTCTTTCAAGGCTTTTCCACCCTAAAACTTCTGTGACAGGCCCTCTTATGGCCTTTTGTTGGGGCTTTCCAGTTTAACAAAAACAAAACCTGATTTGTGAAAACTGTAAGCTATTTCTCACTCTCTCGCATGTCCATCCCAGGGAGGCGCACGGTTCCTGGGGAGACCGGGCATCTTGTCTCCAGAAATGGAGACCTTTGTTCAGGGACTTAAGGATATCTTCCTTTGCAGGGGCTCACTGGCTAATTAAAAAAGAAGCATGACTGGAAGGTCTGGTTAAAATGCAGAATCAGCAAAGCAAACTAAGGAAACCAGGGAGTGGATGACCAGTTAGTTGCAGGAGCCTTGGGCTGTGTTCCCTGCTGGCTCTGCCCCTGCCCTGGTGTCTGACTCTGTCGCCCAAGTCCCCTAGGGCTGGTGCAGGGCTGAGCAGAATGGCGGGCCCAGGACACACTGGAAGGTGATGGGCCCACGGGTCCACGTCTGCCCAAGGCCAGAGTTTGCCGACCCCCCTTCTGCCCTCTACAGCTTCCAGGTTGGACCAGAGGCTGGAGAGTGAGTGCAGAGGGCCCTCGTTGGGCCCATCCTGGCCTCTGGTCTGTACCTGTCTCTACTTGACAGCCCCTTCTCTCGCCTCCACCTTTCAAAGCCTTTCTCCCACCCCAAGGTACTGCCCGCTCCCTCCGACTGCCTTGTTTGGTCATTGTCTCTTTTATCTCTTTCTCTGAGTTCATCTTTCCCACCAGTTGGGATTCCCGGCAAGGGACCCTGACCAAGGACTTTAGATTTTATTTTTGGTGTTTGAGTTGAGATAGCACAGGGCCTGACACTTCAAGGTTCTTAGGGAATGTTTGTGGAGTAAAAATAGTGACAGCTGTATTCCTTGGGCGATTCCTATTTGCCCGGTACTGCTCTGAGTGATGTATGTACGCGCCTGAACTCCTTTAGCCTCGGTTACCATATTATCCCCCTTTACATGTAAAGAAACTGAGGCAGAGAGAGTTAAGTGACATGCTCCAGGTGACACAGGTGGGAAACGGCAGGACCGCACGGGTACGTTTTAACTATTACTCATTACTTCAGATGAATGAACGAATTCTGATTGAGACTTTGCAGGAGGCTAATTGGGCCAACTGGGGTGCTGGGATTTCTTCTCAAAGGCAATGCCTAGTTGTGGGATTTTGCTACTATTGGAAACTTTCCACAGGGGAGGGCTGTCTGGGCACCTCCAGCCTGTGGGTGGTCCCTCCTGCCTGGAGGAGGGGGGGATGGGTTCCTGGGTCCCACAGGCTTCTCTGAGACTCCAGTGCAGCGTCTCTGGGCTGCAGGCTGCTAGCTCTGACATCCCTGAGATGTCTGGGAAAAGTGAGTTGTCTTGTCTGAGAAATGGGCCCGAGGATTATATTTGCCTCGTGGGCCCAGGAGGTGAACAGAGGGGGCAGGGAAGGGCTTCGGAGAGTGTGGAGATTGTCAGTGCAGGGCCGACTTCCTCGGGCTGTTGTTGCTTGTGTCCTTCTTGGGGGGTGGGGGGTTTGCAAACTAAGAGGAAGGAAGTGAGGGGTGGTGCAATTGACTGGTCGATGCTCAGCAGGGTTTGGGAATGCCTGCTGTGGGCAGGCCTCCAGCTAGGGGAGGGAGAAGACGGGATCTCAGAAGCCAGCAGAGTTTGCCCCAATCACACAAGGGAGAGGTAGCCTCCCTCCACCCATCTCCCCCCTATTTTTTTTTTTTTTAAATTTTTTTTTTAAGGTGGATTAAAGACCAGGCTCAGAGACAGCCAGACCTGGATCCTGAGGCTCAGGGCCTAGGAATTATGGGCTTGGACTCTGCAGCCAGATGGCCTGCGTTCCCCTCTTGGCCCTATAGCGTCCAGCCACCCCAGCGCGGGCAGGTTTCTCGACATCTTTGCCTCGGTTTTCTCTCCTTCTGAGGCAAGAGGCCTGTTGGCTGAGCGGGGTCCTGGACGTCCTCCCTGGGCAGCTGGGCTGGGTGGGATTCCCTGAAGCTGGGTTCCAGAGGAGGACAGCAAGGCTCAGGGAGGAAGTATCTTGCCACAGAGCGAGTGAGTGACTGGAGTGAGTGACTGAGCAGGGATTCAGACCCAGGCTCTTCCCTGTTCAAGTCCTTGCTTTTTTGTAACATTTTGTTGCTTTCTGGCCTCAGCCGGGTATAGGGCAGGTATGCGATACTTGTTAGCCAATGGCTCATTTTTTTATATTCTTGGTTGGTGGAGGGGGCTCCCAACTCCTCTTCAGGAGCTTAAAGTCACCGCTGGCTGGGGTGCCAGCAGCCTGCCGGGTCACATAGGTTCCCTCCACCTCCCCTCGCCTGGTGGAATGCTCTGCTGTCGCCATCTTGAAATTCTTCATCATTTTTGAACCAGGGACCCCACATTTTCATTATGTGCTGGGCCCTACAATTTATATAGCCGGTCCTTTTTAAAAGACGGAGAGAAATGGAGGGCAGTGGGGGTATGGGAGTCAGCATCCCTTGTTAGGGGCTCTGTGCCATGGCGGTCAGCCCTCGGGCCAGCTGGGAACCAAGCATATGTGGCTGACTGGATATTAGTTTTCACCAGCGTCAGGAACCGTGGCAGCAAAACCCAATTCTACTGGCCTTTTCACCAAGACAGTTAGCCAGGCCGGTGTGTCACTCCAGGGACTCAGGCCTGGTTTTCCTTGGAGATGGGTGATTCTCAGGGCCCCAAGTGAACACATAGCAGAGAGAATGAGTGGGCAGGCTCCAGCCAGAGTGTGTGGCACTGGAAACTCCGCTTTGGCATCAAGAAATCCCCACGAAGGACGCTTCTGCTTTACGGATGAAAGTGCGGTAGGGTCATGATCACCCACTGTGTTGTCACTGACCCAGCTCCCGGGGCTTTGGAAAAAGCATTTCCCAGATGTTTTGGAGCTAGATGCCAGGAGGGTGCATTGCTTTCCTCACCGTCCTGTTTCTTGTCTCCTTATAGAGAACAGGAACTGCTGCTGCTCCATTGACACTACTTCTCTTTTCGCTTTGGCCACCTGGAAGCTCAAAAACAAGTTCTTAGCCCAGGCATGGCAACTGCGCCAAACCTCTGAACAGCACCAGTGAGAGCTAGTATTTGTGGGGTGTCTCCTTTGTTCCAGATGCCCTTGTCTATGCTTTATATATATTTAGTCCCACTGATTCTTCGTAACAGCCTTGTGGGGAACACACCATTGTTTAAGGATAGGGAGCTAAATCTCTTGGAGGGTAAACCACTTGCCCAAGTTTACATAACTAGTAGATAACGTAAGTATTGTTTACACCGATTAGTCCAAACCTGAAGCCTCGGCTCTTCAGCACAGGCATCCACTGCCCCTGCTAGGGGCCCTGATCGCCTGAATATCTGGGTATTTTTGTTCTTTGTGGTTGTTGTTATTACTATTATTTTTTGTAATCTGTATTTCCCACCATCCTGACTTTTTTTTTTTTTTTCATTTGTATTTTGTAATGACTTACAAGGCTTCCCATGATGGATATACTGGTCCGGTGCCTGCTTGCCTGGGGTGGCTGGGGTGCTTTCAGTAAAGGGAGCAGAAATCCCAGATGCCTGGGAGTAGGGCCTGCTCAGTTCATGAGCTCCCGGTGAGTGCGTGGATGTGTCTGAGCTGGAGAAGACGCAAGACCAGAGGGAAGTTCTCAGTTCTCCCTTGGAGGAGGGTTTTATTTCTTCCTCTTCACTCCTGAGACTGCCCCTCAGCATGACTGGAAAGAGCAAAGTCAGGGGAAGGACTCTCGGTGGCTCTCTCTGGCCTTGGGACGACTTTGGCCTTGGAGAGGCCAAGGAGCCCAGCCCGCCCAGGCCTGAAGTTCTTTCTTGTGCTGTTTTCTGAAGGCAAGCGAAGCTGCATTGGCTGCTCCAGAATGAACCACAGCTCCAAGAAGGGGAAGTAGAGCCCAGCTGGCTCTCTGCTATGGCCTGTGAACCACAGATGGGCCCCAGCGGGGCAGCCAGCCCATTGCCCGCCTCCTCCCCTGGCTGGAGTGCCTTCCCTGGAGGGAGTCCTCCGGGCTGGGGGCAAGGTAAGGTCACGATCCTTTTTTCCCCTCCCCCCTCCCCAGGATGCAGAGCTGGACTCCCATAACACAACGGAAGGGAGGGGAGTAGAGGGCAGTAGAGAGTCGAGAAGGGTCTTTAGCTAGGGGTGGACGTTTTGGGATGCACTTACAGGCCAGTCTGTCATTTCTATCCGTTCCCTCTATCCCCATCTTGTAGACCAAGTCTCCGTCACCTTCTGCTTGGACCCCTGCCGCTATATCTTCCTAGCTGATCTCTCCTCCTTGCCTCTTTCCATTTATATGGCATTTAGAGAGAGCTTTTAAAAATGCAGAACAGACCCTGTCACTTTCTGCTTCAGTGTTTCCCACAGAGCTTAGTGTGAAGATCTGTCCATCACCAGCTTGCAAGGCCTGCCTTAGTGGTTCTTCCCTGTTCTCCGTTCCTGGCATGCTGTTCTGCCTTAGGGCCTTTGCATCTGCTGTTTCTTCTGCTTGTTATGCTCTTTCCTTGCCTCCTTTGCTCTGATTAATTTCTAGTCCTGCTTCAGAGCTCAGTTCAGATATCCCTTCCGTGGGGAATGCTAAGTCAGGATTCCCTGATATATTCTCGCTTCTCCCCATAGCACTTATCCTAGTCTGTAATTAAGTAATGACCTGTGTCATAAAGTGTTGAATGTCCAGCTTCCCCACTAGAATGTCAGCTCCACGAGGGCAGGGGCTCTGTGTGATCTTGTCCATCCCTGCGTCTGCAGTATCTGGCACAGGCTTGGCCCATTGTAGACGCTCAGTAAGTATTTTGTTGAGTGAACAGAATGAATGAGTGGCTGGGTGTAGGCATTTTGTAGGCATTTTGAATTGTGGCTGGTTAGGTTACTCAGGCGATTTGAAACTTGACTACTTGTTTCTTTCTTTTTTTTTTTTTTTAAGATTTTATTTATTTATTTGACAGGGAGAGATCACAAGTAGGCAGAGAGGCAGGCAGAGAGAGAGGGGGAAGCACAGAGAGCCCGATGCGGGGCTTGATCCCAGGACCCTGAGATCAGGACCTGAGCCAAAGGCAGGGGCTTAACCCACTGAGCCACCCAGGCGCCCCCAAAACAAGGGTTTCTTTTACTACTACTGGTAATTGGGAAAGCAGTTTATACACCCACATGGACACACATGCACACACACGCGCACACACACGCCAGTAGAATAAAATGGGGTGAAATAATTTTCCTTTGGAACTTGGAAGACATTGCTCCACTGCTTTTTGGCAAAGGAGTCAGTTCTTGCTCCTTTGTGGGAAATTGCTCCTTGTCCTCCCCCCGACATGTACGCACTTGTGTGTGTGCCCACTTCTTTGGTAGCTTTTCAAGTTCTTTTTCTTATCTAGGTGTAAAAAAAAAAGCTTCTCTAAGTGGAGACTTGCTGTTCCCACTCTAAGGAACAGATGAGAGAGATTCTTGCCAAGAATCCAGGAACTTGGTTGGAAAGGCAAACAGAGACACCGCAAAAAGTCCTGGCGTTGCTGGGCCGGGTGCCGTCCTCGGGGCGCACAGAGCCCGGCTAGGGGAGCAGCTGATGTTCTGCAGACTGCTGCCCCGGTCCTCGTGGGTTTTCTGTTCTGTGCCATGAAATGCAGAGCTAATCTTCGGCCCTGCCCGGCCTGCCTGCCTGCCTGCCTGCCTTTTGGGCAGTGCCTTGTCTCTAGCTGCTTCCCTTTCTTAGTTTCATTTCCCCTGGTAACTTTGGGCAGGTCCGCTCATTTGGGCAGCCTCTTCCATTCAGAGGCTCTGTTCCCTTTTCCATGGTAATGGTTTCCATCTTTGAGGGCTCTCAGAGGATGGGATGAGATTGGGCCAAGCTCGGTGCCTGGTGCCTGGTGCGGGCTCAACCCCTGGAAGCTAGTCTTATTTCATCTGATTATGTCCTCTTTCTGCCTTTATTTTCTTTTTGTCCAGTTTCTTTCATTTGCTTATTTTTCAATCTAATTTTATAATCTTATCTTGTCCCATTTTACCTTTATGAAGTCACCTTAAATCCTTCCTGGAGCAGGTGTGGGAGGGTCAGAAGAAATCTGACTAAATCGGGGCGCCTGGGTGGCTCAGTGGGTTAAGCCTCTGCCTTTGGCTCAGGTCATGATCTCAGGGTCCTGGGATCGAGCAGGGAGCCTGCTTCCCCCTCTCCCTCTGCCTGCCTCTCTGCCTACTTGTGATCTCTTTCTCTCTGTCAAATATATAAATAAAATCTTAAAAAAAAAAAAAAATCTGACTAAATCCACTGGGGGGGAGGGGTTGCTTTAGGGCAACTTTTGAGTCCTGACAAGCTTGCTTTTGAATTGGCAACAATAGTGGGCAGTTATGTTGTGCCAAGCCTCTATTTTCATCTTCTTACTTCTCTGTAAAGCTCTCTCTGGTGGATATGACCCCCCTCCAAGTGAGGAAGCCGGCCAGGGATTCAGGTCACTTCTTCAAGGCTCCTCTGTGAGTGAGAGGCTGGGCCACACTTTGAGTCCTAAAGCTCTTTAGCTTTTTCCCCACCTTGCCACCTTGCCTCCACACCCCTCACCTCTTGCAAAGACCTTAGGAAAAAAAAAAAAAAAGAAGAGGAAAGCAAGTAAAGTTCTTTTTGGCGCTGGGAGAGTGTGGTGAGGAGGTTGGTTTTTGTCAGTAGAGCACCAAAAAGCTACTGAAAGTTTTCCTCAGAGGATCGATGTCCTCCGGTTCGCAGGGTGGCCGTCGTGTGGAGAGTGCGCTATAGGCAGGAGGAGTAGGTGTGGAGACCCCAATGAGGAGGCCGCCACAAGGGCACGACGGAGACTGAAGATAGCCCGGCCGGGCTTGTGGTGGACATGCCAAGAGGTGCTCTGTTGGCTCAGCTGCCAGGGCCCAGAGAGGGGCCGCGTGAAGGGGTAGCGGGAGCTCATGGGCCAGGAATTCCCAGGAAGGTAGGACTAGGCGTTTTGCTTAGAAGACTCAGGGATTGCCCAGAGCTGGCCTCTGAGGCGACAGATTTGGGCCCCAGCTAACATATTTATGGTTTGATCTGTTCCGTGCTGCTTTATTTTCTGAGCCGTGCCCACAGAAAATGTGCCAGCAGATCCAGCCCCCAGCCTCGCATGGCTGAACACGGGCATCCTCCAGCCCCATGGCTGCTGACCCGACGGGCGGCTGGCGGGGCCTCGTGCTGTGGTGTAAGGAGATCTCGATCCTTCTGTCCAGAGTCTCTCCACTCAGAATGGAAGGTAGATGTGGCTTCATTCCGTGGCCGGTCCTCCCTGGGCCTGAGGGGGTTTCAGTCCAGAGCTTTCGCCCCAGCCGACCTCGTTGGTCTGGCCTCCTCGCTGCTGGCCTCCTCGAGGTCCCGCGGGAGCGTCCCGATAGCTGTTGTGACCAGGCTGGGTTGATGTGGCCTCTTTGTTGAGGTTACACTTAATTCAGTCGGTGCTTTTGAAATGTTGAGTGAGTCGCAGACACCCTGGGGACCGGGTTACCGGTCAGTCAGTGCATTAGTTTCCTGTGGCTGCTGTAACCCACAGAGCGGGTTTTTGCCTCCCACAGAGTGGCTCCCGAAACACAGATCCATCTTATGGCTCTGGAGGTTGGAGGTATGACTGGGGTGACCAAGCTACCGGCCCGGGGTCAGCGTGGGGGCAAGGCTGCTTTCCTTCGGGAGCCCCGGGTACAGTCTGTTTCCTGTTCCAGCTTCTAGAATCCATGCAGCTCCTCAGCCCCTGAACCTTCCCCCACCTCCGGAGGCAGTGGTGTTCCATCTCTGGGCTTTTCTTCTCCCCATCACATCCCCCCGCTTCGCCCGCCTTCCTCTTCCATTTTTAAAGACCCTCGTGAGTGCATGGGACCCACCCAGACAGTCCAGGAGAATCTCCCTATTTCAGGCCAGCTGATTAGCCGCCTTAACTCCATCTGTAACCTTCATTCTCCTTTGCCGTGTAAGGGAACACATTCGCAGGCTTTGGGGAGTATGGCGGGGACATCTTTGGGAGTTTCTTGTTCTGCCTACCTCAGTCAGACTGAGCCCACTGGGCGTGTAATAGTTGGGGGAGCTTCCTTTGCGGTGATCACATAGATGTCTGATATGTCGCCTTCTCCAGGTGTTAGTTGTTCAGTCTCTGTTTAAGTCTCTTTCGTGATGGGGAGCTCACTACCTCCAATTCTTTGTGTGGACAGATCTCCTTCTTGGCAAGTTCTTCCTTCTGTGGTCTTGCCTTGTGTCCGGATCGCCTCCACGCTCTGGTCCCAGTTCTGCCTCCGCAGGGGTCTCCTGTCGAGTTCCGTGCTTCTCGCATAGGGATTCGAGGACGCCACGATGTCCCTCCTTGCCATGAGAAAGGTCTCACGGCCAGAGGAGGTGACGCCATCAGGCTCTGGGCTCGTGCACTGTAGTTCTCACCCAGCCAGGTGAAGCTTCTGGTCTCCTTTCAGAGCTCCGCAATGGCCAGGTCCTCACGGTTCTCCGGATCGACAATACCTGTGCACCCATCTCGTTCGATCTGGGCGCTGCCGAGGAGCAGCTGCAGACCTGGGGCATTCAGGTGAGCACTGCTTTTATTGAGACCCTCTGCCATTTTTCCTTCCTTCTCTCCCCCTGCCTGCCTGCCCATCCATCCTTTCATCCAATTATTCACAAAATATTCGCTCAACACCGACTCTGTGCTCCATAGGATGGGGCAGGTAAGGAAGATGTATGGGAAGGGTCCCCTCCTCCCCGTTACTTCACTTAAGGGATGCATGTTTTGGGGCGCCCATCTTCGCCAGGCACTGAGCTGGGCACTGGGTACCATGGGGGTGACCAGGACCCAGTGCCTGTGCTCACACTGCTCATAGAGCCCAGCGCAGGGGATGGCCTCACGCCGGGTAAATCAGCACAGCAGGATCTCTACCCCGTGACGGAGGACCGTCGGGGGTGCTGAAGCCATTCACAGGAGGAAATGATGAGCTCACCTGGGGGAGGAGGAGCAGATACTTGATCTGGGGTCTTGAAGGAAAAATAGGAGTTTGCTGGGTAGACAGCAGGAAGGGCATTTCTGGAGAGGAAACTCTATTCAAAGGAAAGGTGCCTGAACTCATTAGATGGTAATGCCGTGCTTTCAAGCAAAGTGATTTGAGGACTAGGCTTCTCAGACCCGTAGGTCTGGGTGCAGATCCAGGTCTTCTGCTTCCTGCCTGTGTGACTTTCAGCAGGTGACTTAACCTCTCTGAGCGGCAGTTCCATCCTTTATAAAATGAGGGCCATATTCATCCCTATTATATAGGATTTTAGTGAAGAGGAAGGGAAATACCGCTTGAGGGGTAGTTGCACTGTCTCCGGCACATAGTACGTGTTCTGTACATTGTAGGTGTCACTGTTGTTACAAAGTAGCCCTAGGTATGGTGTCTGTCTTCCCGAAGTCCGCAGTGTCACCAGGCCCTCCTCTGCACCGCCTGCCCAGGGAGGACCGGTTGTGGAGGGGAAAGATACAATGCTAATTTGACCCTGAAGATTTTAAAGTTTACTTCTTTCAAACTGAATTGCATTTGTGTTTCAATAACATCTTCTCATTTAAAGGGAAATGTCCCAAATTGATGGTACGAACCCCACACCAGCAACAACGGTGGCTGGTTTATCATTTCGCAGTCCCTTTTAGCCTTTGTCCAAAAGAACATTTTTCTTAAACCGTTGTCTGCAGGTGGGGTTTTCTTTTCTCTTTTCTTTTTTTTTTTTTAAAGATTTTATTTATTTACTTGACAGAGGGAGATGTGAGAGGGAACACAAGCAGGGGGGAGTGGGAGAGGGAGAAGCAGGCTTCCCGTCGAGCAGGACCCTGGGGTCATGACCTGAGCCGATGGCAGACACCCAATGACTGAGCCACCCAGGCGCCCCCCAGATGGGGTTTTCTTAACCGGGGAACAGTTTACATATTATTCTATCATGTTCCTAAATATCGTCTTTAATGGTTAAATTCTGTTTTCTTAAGCAGTCTACTCTTGTAGGGCCTTTATGCACTATGCCATCTTTTCTGGGGTTGGGGGGCAGGAAGATGGCAGTTTACAGCACCGTGGGCTGTATACACACATCTGTCAAAGTCACACATAACCGCTGGAGTAGGCAGAACAAAGGTCCCCCCCAAGGTCCATATGTATATACACATTATACGTACACTTACTTTATTGTATATACATTAGCATTGTAAATGTGGTATGTTATTTAATATTCAAGCCCCCCACAAGGTAGATATTCTAATTGTCCTCATTTCGCAGAAGAGGAGCCTGAACCTCAGAGAAGTGGGGTACCTTGCTCCAGGTCACATGGCCCATGAATAGAAGGGCCAGGTTTCAGACCCAGGCTCCTGACTCCAGGGTCTGTGCCTTAACCGTTAGGCTATCATGGGTCTGCCGTGAGGTCCTGAGCCTTGGGCTGCAGGATCCCCCTCAGGACTGTCCTCCTGGATCTCGAGTCGTCCCACCTCCCCAGTGGCGCCCGGCCTTCCCTGGGCTGAGGGCTGCGTCCTGTGATCGCCAGTCTGAGTGCTCTGAGCTCCTCGTTCCGCCTTCCGGGGCAGCCCGGTCTGTGGCTGATCCCCCTTCCACCTGATAGTCACATGAGCTGGAAATGACTTGCTTGCGTGCAGGAAGGGGTGGGAGTGGTTCTCCGTGGCTGATTGGTCTTTTTCCCTCGCACGCACGGCCGAGCAGGTCCCTGCCGACCAGTACAGGAGCTTGGCCGAAAGCGCCCTGTTGGAGCCCCAAGTGAGAAGATACATCATTTACAACTCCAGGCCCATGCGGCTGGCCTTTGCTGTGGTAAGGAGGGAGGGGGCGGCGTGCCGACCCTGCTGTGGCCCCCTGTGGCACGGCTGAATTTGGCATTGTGTTCCAGAGCCTGCTGGTGTGGGTAAGGGGCTTGGGGCTGGTGGTCCAGCTGTCTGGGATACAGCAGGACACACACACCTGGATGCGGTGTAAGGAAATTGAGGGGAGAGAGTCGTAACCAGATCCTCGTGCACAGCATGGGAGGCCGAGCTTGCTAAGGACAGAGTTTGGGATTGACAATCCGAGGACCTGTCAGTGAGACTTTGGACTCAGTGCCTGGCTTTGGTTAAGACTTGTCTTCTCCCTGGGACTCAGTTCCCCCATCTGTTCAACTGATAGGTCTGTTTCGGCTCCGATGATATATACAGGAGTGTGTATATGTACACACATGAAGACACATACATATAAACATCTCCACCCGTATCTCTGCAGACACACACATACACGTACGTACAAAGAGCAGAGCCAGTATTTGAACCTGGGCTGTCTAGTTTCAGCATCTGTGCCCTTCACCACTCCGATCCTCCACTTCTCTGTACACACACGTGGCCCAGTAGCGCCCTTGACTCCCATGTCCACTGCTAGGGAAGGGAAAGGAATGGCCCTGGGCATTCGGTCATTCTCTAGCAAGTGCTAGGCTGCTACACACGTTGTCTAATGAACCCTTAGAACAACCTGTGAAGCAGGTATTATCCCCATTTTACAGATGAGGAAATTGAGGCTCAGAGCCCTGTTAGTAACTTGTCCAAGGCCACACGTAGTGGTTGAAGGATCATTGTGGGTTTCCGACTCAAATTTATCTCGCTCCCAGGCCCTCTGCCCTCCTCCTGCTTTATTTCCAGTCAGGGTAAGCAGGGATTCGGAGGAGCTCTCCTGACCCTTTGCCTCGACCGTTGCCTATGGACAAGGAACAAGGGCTCCTCCTCACGGACCCCGATCGGGCCTTCCTGTGAGCTCTTGGTCTCCGAGGAGGGCGTCAGTCATGTCCCAGAGGTGTCTCCCTTGGAAACGAGCGGCTTCGTTCGAGCTCCATTATTCCTGATCGTGCTCTTTCCCTGGTTTCTCGCAGGTTTTCTATGTGGTGGTGTGGGCCAACATCTACTCTACCAGCCAGATGTTTGCCCTGGGGAACCACTGGGTGGGCGTGCTCCTCGTGACCCTGGCCGCCATGAGCCTGACTCTGACCCTCGTGCTCATCTTCGAGAGGCACCAGAGGAAGGTGAGCTGTCCGGAGATCCCAGCCATGCCCCCTCCAGAAAGGGCGTGCCGGCAGGAAAATCCCAATTCCCACCTTTCTCTTTTCCTTGCCTCGGAGAATTTCTCCAACCATGACAATTCAAGCGGGCCCTTGTGCCCAGTGACTAGAAGAAATGAAATCACATGTGTGATTAATTCCTCTCTGTTTTTCCTTGTCTGATCCCTGGGGGCTGTTTTTTCTGAAAGCAAGCTGTGTTTTGAGAGAACCTGGGATGAGGGAGGAGGGCACTTGGGGTTCACCGAGCCCTTTGACGCTAAGAATGGCCGAGCTGGCATTCAAGGCCAGGGCACTTAGATCCCAGGCCACGTTCTCCGTCCATATCCCACGGCATTGGCGGTCTGCAGATGGCTGCCATCTCCGATGACCAGAAACACAGTGGCTTAAAACAAGGCAATGTGTTATCTTAGAGTTCTGTACTCAGGGCTTCGTCCCTTCTGGAACCTCTAGGGGAGAATGTATTTCCTGCCTCTTCCAGCTGCTGGAGGCCCCCTCCATTCTCTGGCTAATGACTCCCTTGTCTGTCTTCCAAGCCCAAAATGATGGGTCTAGTCTTCCCACATCTTTGACTCTGAGTCTTTTGGCTCCTTCTTCCACTTTTAAGGCCTCTTGTGATTACATTGAGCTGCCAAGATTATCTGGGACAATCTCCCTTTTTTTGAGGTCAGCGAATTAGCAACGTTAATTCTACTTCCAACCTCAATTCTCCTTTTGCCGTGTAACGGGATTCGGTCACACGTTCCGGGGAGTAGGACTCAGGCACCTCTGGGGGCCATCACTCTTCCTGCCACACCTCCACTGCCTTTCCAGCTCCTTAAGAAGCTCCCCTGGCCCCTGGCATGGAGTTGGACTCGGAGATCGGCGCCTGCCTGACTCGGGAGGAGAGGGACGCTGGGAAGTGTGGTCGGAGCTCGGGGTATGAATTCCCTTTAGTTCCTGTGCTCACGGTGACAGCTAGGAACTTTATGGCTTAATCATCCTGAAAATATCTTTGTTGGGCTTTGCGGCAAGGCTGACGAAATGATGCTGTCCTTGGCCTCTGTTGCAGTTTTCATGGCTCTGGCGCTTGGCATATAAAAAATAAACTGGCCGCCCCTGCCATAAGAAACTTCTCTTGGCCAGGGGAAGAAACAAAGTATCCTGCCTCAGGCAGAGCAAGGGAGCTACCTGGCACCTGTCAGGCTTCAAGGAGGCAGACGTAATGAATGCAGTTCAGAGAATGCCTGCAATGGCCATCCGCCCTCTTCTGTGCCCCCCTTATTCGGTTGGTACTCACGGCCCCGAGATGAAGAAGACCCCGTGTCTTTACTCACTGGTGCAGCATGGAGGGCCTGGGTGTGCGGTGGCCCTCCTGTCATCCGTGTTTGCTCATTCAGGGAACCCTGAATGAGGTCCTTTCACTCTTAATAATGACCATCATTTAATGAGCACCTACTATGTGCTCTGCGTTTGGGACCTGCTACCTATGGCCACCAACCAGACAAGGAGGCGGAGCGCCTCTGCCGTTGGCTACCCCTGCAAGCTGGAGAAAGTCCCCTCGGGGCCATAGTTTCTTCATCTGTATAATGGGATAGTAATCGTAGCTCCCACGGGGCGCCCGACTGAGCCAGTCAGTAGCGCATGCGATTCTCGATCTCGTGGTCGTGAGTTCAAGCCCCACTTTGGGCGTAGAACTTATGTTTAAAAAAAGCGGCTCCCTCATCAAGTTATTGGGAGAATTAAATGACTTAATATGTGCCAAGTACTTATAATCGTGCCTGGTATAGTGGAAATGCTCAGTAAGTACTAACCGTTAGGATTCTTGACTCTGTTTGCCAGTGGGGAATCCACAGTGAGGAGAGGTTCAGTACCCAGTCTGTGGTCCCCTGGGCTCCTGGCTCTTGCCTCAGCTCGAGGATTTCTTCCTGCTTGGATCCCTCATCACTTGGACCTTCCTGACCATCGTTGTCTCTTCCTGCCCTGCTTGTACTGTAGCGTCCTTGAGAGCCCAAGCATTTTGCACACTCGGCCTTGTTTTCCCCCTGTTGGGGGTGTCATTAGCCCTTCTCAGGATTGGAAGGTCCGTGAAGGCCCGCAGGCCCTGTATCACAGACGGAGTAAAAGCACGTTGCTAAAGCATGTGGGAAGTTGTGGCCAACAAGGTACCGGGGAAAATGGTATTTTCGACTCAGTATCAGTATCAAACTAATGTCAGGAGCTAACTGGCCTTGGGTGTTCATTCTTCCAGGTGTTCCGTGTGGGTTGGCTCATTTTATCCTTTTTTTTTTTTTTTAAAGATTTTATTTATTTAATTGACAGAGAGAGAGAGAGAGAGAGATCACAAGTAGGCAGAGAGGCAGGCAGAGAGAGAGTGGGAAGCAGGCTCCCCGCTGAGCAGAGAGCCCGATGAGGGTCTCGATCCCAGGACCCTGAGATCATGATCTGAGCCGAAGGCAGAGGCTTTAACCCACTGAGCCACCCAGGCGCCCCTGGCTCATTTTATCCTTATCGTGAGGGCGTTTTCTCTCCTTTCGGAGATGAGGACATGGAGGCGGAGAGCTGGGGGTAATTTGGCCAAGGTTATCAGGAGGTGAGAGGCAAGAGCCAGGATCAGGGTCTGAACTCCCGGAGGCGCAGCTTTCGGAAAGTGCAAGCAGCCCTTGCTAAGGCTCCAGGCCCATGTTTTCGTCGTCGTGGCATCCCTGGAAAATTCACTCTATTTTAGACGCATTTAAAAAATAAAGAAACAGTTTAAGTTTCCCCATCAAACGGAGCTGGGTTGGCCGCTCAGAATTGTTAAGTAGATTTTTTACCTGTGTTCACACCCGGTGGGGAGCGTGGAGTCTGGGTAGGGCAGGAGTTCTTCCGCGGGCGGAATCGTCTGTCACAGGACACGGCCTTCAGTGGAAGGCATCCCTGGTCCCTGTCCCTAAGTGCCAGCATTGCCCATCCCATCCCTGTGACAACACAGGGCCTTCTTGCATTCTCAGAGGCTCCCTACAGGAGTCCTGCCCTCCTGGGGACCTGGATTGTCCCTGATGGGGTCGTCCTCTAGTTGCGTCTCTAAATCCTCATGGGGTCTCCACTCCAAACCAGCACTGTGGGTCCTGATACCGTTCCTCCTCTCCCTCCTCCATCCTCCCCACCCTGGCCTGTTTAGTGAGCATCTACTTAGTCAACTAGATCCCTGGTATCTGGTTGGTTTGGGTAGGAAAGAAGGGAAATGGATTCCCAGAGTCTCCTTCTGAGGGCCAGGCACTGTGCTCGGTGCTTTGGAAAGTGGGTGCTTTATTTACATTAAATAAGCAGCTTTCAATAACCTCCTCCTGCACATGTCTCTGTCAGCACACTGGGCTGTGTCCCGGGCACTGGGTTAAGTGCTCCACACACAGTCAAGTTCAAGCTCACCACGATCCCAGGAGGCAGGGACACTCTTTCTCCTTATTCTGCAACTGAAGAAAGCAGAACTTGGGGAAGGAGCATAACCTGTCCAGGGCCACACAGCTGGGAAGTAGCAGAGCTGGCCTTCAATGCAGGGCTGTCTGACACTATGGAATTTATTGACCCCCAAGCCCCACGATCCCATTTTATAGGGGAGGTGATGGATATATCTGGAAGGCCAGGATTGTCCCGTGGTGTCTAGACGTGGGACAGTGTGAGTGTTGTTCAGGGCCCAGGAGCTCCCCGGCAGTGTGGCGATCTGGCCACGAGACCAGGGTTTGTCTTACAGGCCAACAGCAACACGGACCTTAGGCTGGCGGCCGCCAACGGCGCCCTCCTGTGACACCGGGTGCTGCTGGGGGTGACGGACACGGTGGAAGGCTGCCAGAGCGTGATTCAGGTACTGTGTCTGGGAGTGGCCTCGGCTTGGGGACCTGCATTAGGGCTGGCTTGATGGGGAGAGGGGGCCCCAGGATCCCCCAGTCTGCATGGTGTCTTGGAGTCTGCTAATGAGACAAGTGTGGGCAGCCCTTCCCTTCCTCCCTGCTCCGGCGTCTCTTCCCGGAGACCCACCTCTGGGTGGTGACCCGCAACCTAGAAGCTGCACAGGGCAGGGCTGGAAGGAAGCCTGCACACCATCTAAGCCATGCTCCTCATTCAGCATTTATTCAGTAGACGGAGGGGGCCTCCTCGGCCAGGCCCTTCGACGGGCACTCAGGGGCCCATGCAAGGTTCCTGGAGAGGCAGGTCAGACCCTGAGGCTTTGTCCACCTGGCTTGGTCCTTTTTTTTGGTCCAAGTGCACTGGGAATATCTTAAGTGACAAGTATGAGGTCACACGGGGAGTCTGGCACATAGCTGGGGCCCAGGTCTCCTGACCCTGGCCGGCCTCTGCCGGGTGAGATTGGGGATCTCAGTGCCACATCTGTGTTCTCACTGGCCCCCCTCTCCTGCTTGGAGCCCGGGGGTGGGCGTGTGGGCGGGACCTGGGAAGAAGCTCCTTGTGCACGTGACCTGTTCATCCTACAAAGTTATTGACGTGCCAGGCCCTGTTCTAGGTCCTGAGGCTGCAGCAGAGCACAGACAGGCGCGGATCCCTGTGTTATGGGGTCTGGCACACCTGAGATGGTGCAGGGCAGAAGGGGCTCTTACCTGACCCCACGTGTGTGTGTGTGTGTGTGTGTGTGTGTGTGTGTGTGTTGAACTCAGTGACATCACGAGATTTCTGGAGGTTCAAGGGTGACATCATCGACTGAGAGCTCCTGGAATCTGGGGGTCCTTTGAGCCTCATTTATTCCCGAATCCCTTTTATGGATTGACACACGGGAGTTTCTTGGCAAGTGTTAGCTGAACGCATAGATGGATGGATGACTAATGAAGAGACACATCCTTGAAAATAATTGGGGCTATCTTTTAAAATAAATAACTAAAAAAATAACTTCAGTTTCAAAGTAGTGTCTTAGGATGAGCTGATAGGGTATCTTGGATTTTCTTTCACCGCATCGGGGGTGGGGAGGGGTGAGGGTAGTGTCTGGGCTGAGTCTTGATGAAACAAGAGTAGCCATGAACTGGAAACCATTGACCCAAGTTCATGGGCAGCTGGAAGTCAGTGACTTCATTTGCCCCACGTTGTATGTGTTTGGAAGATTTCATAATAAAAAGCCAAAAAGAAATTCATTTTACAAAGCTTCCCTTGGGGCCGAGACAATGAGAGAGACTAGTCGGCAAGAGAGATGAGATCCTGGGTCTCGTGGCTCCAGTCACTGGGAAGGAGGAGGTCTGGGATCCAGAGCAAGCGGTCGGTGGCTGGAGGCGTGAGGCGCTTGCCACCAGTTTCTCAGTTTCTTACAGAACTTCCGTTGTGATGTGAGGCAGGTGTGGACCCAACAAGGTGTAACGAGTGTATGTAGAGGGTTTTGGCCTGGATTCATTTCTCCTGACCTTCTGGGGACTGTTGAGGTTGAGGGGGAAGGAGAGGTAATGGTAGGGTAAAAATTTACCCCACTCCCCTCCTCCCAGAGCACCCAGGTTGGATCTCCTCCTACCTGCCTTGAGCCGTGGGGGTGGGTGGCTGGAGGGTTTCACTCATCTGCTTGCGGGGCTCCGGACAGCAGGGCACCCCGGCCCCTGAGGATGAAGCTTGTAGCCCCCGATGGATGCACGATGTCCAAGATGGACTGGCATCTCCCCGGGATGCTCAGAGACTTGCAGCAAATGGAGCGGTGGCCATTTTGAACAGGATTTGACATTTTCCAAATGCACGCGCAAGGCCTTTTTTCTCCCAGCCGTACAAAGGAGTCTCTGCTACGTATGGGGACTCCGGGAGAGAGCAGAGCGGCACAGGCCCACCAGAGACCAGCATAGATTTGCTCATCCCCAGAAGGGCGGACCTTGGGCGAGGAGGCAGGTGGAAGATAGTATCAGGGATGGCGAGTTCAAGGTCGGGCTGGCTTTGAGCCTCTGCCCTCGTGGCTTCTCTCCCCAGCTCTGGTTTGTCTACTTCGACCTGGAGGACTGTGTGCGGTTTTTGTGTGACCACATTCAAGAGATGAAGACGAGCCAAGAGGTAAGATACCGTAAGTGAAAAAACAAACAAAAATAAAGCAGGAGGCCAAATTGTGCAGATTGTATTTCCTTAAGGTTGGAAGAATGTCTAAGGAAACGTTACTTAGAAGGAAGAATGCCTACATGGAATCGGTGGTCGTTTCTGCTTCTTAACTAGATTAATTGTTAGTTGTTGTTACTTTTTTGTTGTTTCAAATTGTTACTTCTTAACTAGATTTCAGTTAGTCTCCTTTTCAACTAATGGCACTTTCACGTTTCCTAGAGTGTGCATATATTTATTGATAATGTAATAATTATATTAATAACGAATATAAAGATAACAAATAATAAAGATTCTGGCAGAGGAAAATACCAGGTATTTAGATGACTTCCCCGTGTTTGAAATGCCTTCTACCATTTACGATCAGGGTGCTCTTGCTCTGATCCCACTCAAGGACACTGAGGCTCTGACAAGTCCTGCAGCCGCCGCCGAAGGCAGCCATAGGACGGGTTGGTGACTCTGGGTTTGGAGCACAGCCCTCCGGTACTGAGTCCCGGGCTCCTTCCCTGGGATCAGCCTTTCCTTGGGCCCTGCAAGTGCTGTCCTGAGTCTTAAGGTCAGGATTGTGATTTAGCCCGATCCCAGCCCACCCGTCCCTGTATGGCTTTGGGCAAGGCCTTTGAGCTGTGCTTCGCTCATCTGCAGGGTATAGATCAAGGTACCCATGACCCAGGCTGCTTTGAAGGGCAAATGAGAGCGTGGAAGGGAAAGTGTTTTGGAAGCTCATAGAGACGGTAGAGAATTTTGTAGGCAGTTATGTGACCTCTTGAACACGGCTCAGTTCTAGATCTCCTGCGGTCAGCATCTGAGTCTATACATGACCCCATCCGGCCTCTGTGGGTCTGCGGCGCGGGGAGTGGCTCAGCCTCCGACACGCCACCCGACTTGGGACACCATCCACATCCCCCCTCTTCCCTCTTTTGCAGTCCTTGCTGAGAAGCAGATTGAGCCAGCTGTGCGTTGTCATGGAAATCGGGGTGAGCCCCGAGACCGAGACCACGGAGGGGCCTGAGAGTCTGCTGGAGGAAGCGCCTCTCCTGCCCGGCGGCCCTCATCCCAAGGAGAGGCCCCTCATGCAGACCGAGCTCCGCCAGCTTGTTCCTGAGGCCGCGCCAGAGGTGAGGGGCAGCTGGGCTGCTCAGGGCCACCTTCCCTCCCAGGGCATCTGTGTGGAGTCCGTGTGAGGCCTCCAGTTGTAAATCCCGGGGGACATGACTTTACTGAGTTGCTAGAGGCCGTACAAATCTTCTGGCCTACTAGTTTTCAGTGTTTTTTTTTTTTTTTTCCTTGCTCTAGCACTTTAAAAAATAGTTTATAGGAATCATTTTTCTACTTACTGGTCTTTTCCCTCCATTTCTAAATATCTTGGATATTCTTTTTGGGAGTTCCATGGGCTATCTAGTTGCACGTTGATGGGTCATAGCCTACCTAGCCATAAATGTGTTCATGAATATTTGGGTCATTTTTAAAATCTTTCAATCAGTCTGTCATTTATTCATCCATCTACTTAAATTGCAGTTGGGTATATAAATCTTATATGCGTTTCTGTTGAATTCCAGTGCCCCCAGCCCCAGAGTCCTGGTAGGTCCTGCCACCCAACTCTGCTGGGTACGACCGAGTGCTGGTAGACCAGATATCTGATAATGTTTTTTTGTTGTTGTTGGTTTGTTTTTGTTTTTTTTAGCTTGTGTCCTCCATGAGGACAGACGCGCTGTCTGGGAAACATGCACCAAGGGGTGACCTCAGGCATTCTGGGATGGAGGGATGCACTTGCATTTTCTTTTCAGCCAACAGATTTGGATTAAAGGCCCAAACCAGCCCAGAGTTTCCCTTTTGCCTTGGTGGGACCCTAGGGAGTCCAGCAAATGGGATGCATCAAAAGAGAAAATGACAAATATATTAATGTCCACTTGAATCCCACTGACGTTCTTTTAATTTTAATTTAGTTAATTTTTTTAAAGAAGGTTTTATTTATTTATTTGAGAGAGAGAGATCGAGCGCATGAGCGGTGGGGAGGGGCAGGGGGAAAGGGACAAGCAGAGTCCCCACAGAGCAGGGAACCCAATGCGGGTTTGATCCCAGGACCCTGAGATCATGACCTGAGCCAAAGGCAGACATTTACCCAACTGAGCCACCCAGGCATACCCCACTGACTTTTTTTTTTAAAGAACAGAAAAGATTGATAAGGTCATGTACTTTATTGTAGCGTGCCTGCGTTTGCATGACATAGCCTGTTAAATCTGATGGCTTTGCTTCAAATTCATTCAAACCAATGGTAATATGATATCCTGTCATGAATATCAAGTGCGTGTGCACGTTTTTAAAGTAGCTTCCGTTTATAACTTAGGTAGGGAAAATATAATCAGTGCCTGAGTCTCGGCATGGGCCGGATAGACCATCATATCTCAGTAGGAAACCAGAGCCTCTGAAAGACAAAGAAATAGCTATTAATCACCTCTTACACTGTAACAGATTTCTTATCATACATAAAATCCTTCAGCGTACCCTCCTGGGTATGCATTATTTTTCCTTCTTCCTGGTTGGGTAAAAATAAGCTTCCAAGAGGACAGCTGACCTGCCCAAGGTCAGAGAGCAAGGGAGAAGGTAGCCAAGCCCCAGGCAGAAAGCCAGCCCTGCGAATTCTAAGTACAAGTTTCTTGCCGTAGTTCTTGCTTCTCACGCTCTTGATTTTAGAGAAGATTGGCCAGGAGACCAATCCGAGTTAGGGAGTGGTAGACTCCTTGAGGTTTTCAGTATTTTTCTAGCACCAAGGATGAGTCAAAGGAAGCACCAACCCCTACAGAGCTAGATGGAGTTTCTGCTTTCTAGAATAGTGATGACGATGATGATATTGGTGACACTGAGCACGAGGTGGGAGGCTTTCTATCGATTAGTTCCTTTAATCCTCCCTCCAGCTAGAACAGCTAGGTGCTGTGATTTTCTCTCTTTTACTGTTGAAGAAAAGGGCTCAGCAAGGGCAAGCGACTTGTCAGGGTCCGTCAGAGGGTGCCCACGCAGCCCCTTTGATTCGGAAATCCTGACTCCCCTGACATGAACAGCCCGGTGTGACCCACGCCTTACTTTATTACATTCACGCTGGCCGCAGGGATCATGAAGAAACACACTCGGTGCCACGTCGACGGGACCGGAGCATTTCCTCGGGGATCCCAACTGCCAGTCCAACAAATAGAACTTGAGAGACCAAATGTGTTGTTAAAAGCATGCATTAAATCCAATTAAAAAAAAATTTTTTTTTTCATTTCAGTAAAATATATATAATAGAAAATTTGCCACCGTAACCATTTCTAATACAATTCAGGGGCCTTAACGTACATTTGCATTGTTGCGAGCATCAGCATCAAACATCTCCAGAACCTTTTCATCTTCCTAGACTGAAACTCCATACCTACGAAACACAAACTCCCCCTTTGCCTCATCCCCCAGCCCCTGGAAAGCACATTCTACCTTCTCTCTGAGTTGACTCCTACGTGTTTCACATAAGTAGACTCATAGATACGGTATTTGTCTTTCTTGTGATAAATCTGCTTTTTAAAAGCAGACTCTAGGTATGGTAGGAGTGCTTGTCCCGAGAAACCCAGCAGGTGCCTGGGATGACTTGAAGGACCCTGCCATCATGGGGATGATCCCCTTGCCCCTCCCCCGTTTACTAATGATTTTCTTCAAGTGCGTTACTTCGACCCCGTGCACTTGATAGTCTCGCGGTCCTTTGAAGCTGGAAACTGCACGTTTGCGTGTGATTGGTTGGTATAAATCAGCGGTCACTTCTTTAGTGCTCTGGGCCTCCGTAACTTTTTTATGGTTATTACTGCCTCTGAGCAGTGAGGTCACCCACTTTGGAGGTGAGGGAGCTGAGGCTGCAGGCACCCCACAGGATGAGTAGTGGACCTGGGGGTCCAGACCATTCCAGGCATCTCCCAAGAGCCCCAGGTGAGGACCTGGCAGGGTTCTTCCCAGTGAGCATCACTCTGCCCCGGGGTGGTGAGGACCACTTGGCTTCCCCCTCGTGCATTAGATGCTTCTCGGCGGCCCTCACTCCGCTCCCCTGCCTCTTCCAGGAGATGGCTCAGCAGCTGCTGGCGGTGTTTGGTGGCTACTACATCCGGCTCCTGGTGACCTCGCAGCTCCCCCAGGCAATGGGGACACGACACACAGACTCTGCGAGGATCCCCTGCCCCTGCCAGCTCATAGAAGCCCATATCCTGGGCCCTGGGTGCTGCCCCTTCCTGGCCAGGTGACCAAGGGAGGAAGGCACCCAGCTTCCTGCGAGACTGAAGGTGAGACATCCAGAAGGCTTGGAGCCCCAGCTGGCTGAAGGCGAGCCCCAGGTGAGGAGAGAAGCATCGAGGAGCACTCTGAAGAGTGTCACTCACGTCAGCAGCGGGGGTATCGTGCTCACTCCAGGACTCTGCACAGAAAGGCCTGTTGACATCCCAGGCTGACCCCTGGCCTTTCCAGAAGCTGCTGGTTGCCAAGCTGGTATTCTCAGTGCTCTGGATGGAAGGCCACTGTCCCATGCCTTTCACTGTTTGGAGAGCCCAGGAAACGTGAAGAGGGCCCTACTGGGCCAACCGTGTGTCCAAAGCTTGGTCTCCAGTGATGCTCCTATCCTCAGCTACTTCATGTCAGATGGGGAAACTGAGCCTTGGAGAGGACTCTGCTCTCTGTAGCATTGTCTTGGCCCTCTACAATTCCTAATCTGAAGGAAAGAAGTCAGTTCTCAGAATGTTCTCCACTTTCAAGTTTCTCCTGCCCTGCATTCTATGAAAAACAATGGCCCTGTGTTGTCTGCTAGCACACAGCCGTCCAGGGAACAGAAGAAAGAAACCAACAGCACATAACTGATGAGGGAACTCTTTGGAAAAAGATCGATTCTGTCTGATTTGAGGATGTATTTTGTTTAAAGGCATGCGTGCTTGTGGTTGTGGGTTTCTCCTTCAGGCGTAGAGCCACAGTCCTCTGGTTTCTGACACTAACACTGTCCTGGAATGAAGCACGAATCTGTCACAAATCTGGCGTTCTGTGAAGAGCTTGGGGGCTTCCAGGTTCTCTGCTCCTGAGCAAGTTTGAAGACCAGCTAATCCATAGGCCCAAATCCAAAAGGCCTGCCCTGGCATGTAAAGGCTCCCCAGCCTCCAGGACCCAGCCCTCATCTGTAGCTTTGGCTTCATCTCCCGCAAAACTTCTTGCTAAGTTGAAACTCTTTCTTGGACTAACATACCTATTCTGTTGTGTCCGTTGAACTCCTATGCATGCTTCAAAGCCCAGCGTTACTTACCCCTCCTTCAGGAAGCCTTTCAACGCAGAATATGACCTGCTTCTCTGCCTCCTTTAAATTCTTAATGTAGCTGCTGCCTTTGTTGAGATTTTTATGTTGTTCTGTTTTCCTATGTGCATGTGTATTTTTCAAGCTAGACTAAGCTCCTGAAGGACAAAGATCTCACCTTACAACTTTTGTGCATGGCCTAGACCTGCTAAGGAAAAAAAAAACTCGATCAGTGGATCGAGTGCTTTGTCATCTCCGTAGTAACATTTGCAGATTGCACTCTCTATTCAGTTGAGCGATGAGGTTGGCACTGACCTGGGTTCTGGTCCCGACTGACATTTCTAGCTGTCCTCAGTTTACTCATCTCTACATAAATGGGTAGACAGTAGACAGATTGGATGATTCTTAATTGCCCTTCCAAAGTCAAAGTGCTGACTTTTTCTGTTGCAGTCTAGCCCTTGGCCTGTTATGTTTTTATCTACATGTAGAAGCTCCTCTAGCCTTGCATGACCGAGGTGGCCCAGACCTGATGGGCCTTTGGACAGAACACAGGCCTAGCGAGCAGGAGACCTGGCCTCTCATCCCAGATATGCTGCTTCCTAGAAGCATGGCCGTTGGCCACGTCACTGACCCTGTCCGAGGGCCAGTTTACTCCTTTACAAGTGGACCCGGTGTACATGAAAGGTAATCGTGCAGGTGGCTTGCTGTGTAAGAGACCAGTCTGGCCGTTTGCTTTCTCTGAGCCAGAGAAGAGAAATCGTGGACGTAGACCCACCCTGGGAAATGGCCATTGTAGACATTTATCTCTAGAGATTTCTCTGAGGGCAGCTGTGCTCAGTGAGAGTAACTCGTGGAGGCAATCGCTGTCCTTCTCACGCGCCGCAGAGGAGATGCGGGCTGGGAATGGGGTCTGTGGAAGCCCGTCTTTCTCGTCCTCCCGTAAAACCCTGCTAAGTCTCCTAAGAGAATAAAAACGTGTCCGTTAAATGATGAAACAGCTGTTCTTCCATTTCAAGGCGGACTGACAGCCGCTCCTGGAGGAGTTCTTCCCTGCCTTGTCCCCTCCGGGGTTTCCGGTGGTCTCACCTGGTGGGCGGAGCATTCGGGTGTGTCCCCAAGTACTTCCTTTGCATCTGCCCCTTGGTTTCCTCGTTTGGAAAATCCTGTGATCTCTGCCTTGCCCGCCTCCCAGGGGTGCGTGAGGATCGGAATCCATAAATGGACACGCTCTGCTTTCAGGCTGTGTGCCGAGGACAGGCACGGAGGCAGTGTGGGCGGTGCGGTGTCGCGACCGGGGAGCGGAGGGTGTGGCTCAGACCTTGGGTTCTAGACTGACTCAGATCCAGGTTCTGCCCCTTGGAGCGGCGTCCTTCCCGTGGTGGGTGTCACTCCTCACGTGGGGAATGAGGATAAGAGTACCTCCTCGGCAGGTCCTGTGAAGACTGAATGTAAAGTACTTGTCACTTTGAGTTGCAAGCTTGAGTAAGAGCACAATAAATTGTTGCTATATGGATACATGTATTTTTTATCTCTCACTATGTCTTACATCCCACAGGCGCCCAGGGTATATATTTATTGATAGAGTAGGTCCTTAACAGTTAATGTTTATTCAGTCTGCATCAGACCTGTTACTCCAGCACCGTGGGGTGCGTTTACGTGAATAAAGCTTCTAGTCCAATCTCTCTCAAATTCAGTCCCGGGAGACGGTGTAGCAGCAAGCTGATGACGTTGGGCCATCTGCCCACCCTCTCTGTTCCTCCCGTCCCTCCATTTCCTCACCCATACGGGAGAGTGTGAAAATAGAGGGATGAACCGAGGTGTGGCTAGGGAAGTGCAAGGTCTGGTCCATAGTGTGGTCCCGAGTCATGGGTTCCATCAGTGATGGCTTTCTCTGCGGCTGCCGCGTGCTCTTTGCTCCCTGTGGCGGTCAGTGCCGGCTCAGACCTGCGTTGTTGAGCTCGGCGTCCTTACCCATTCCAGTGTGTGTGTTCTCTCAGTGACTGAGGGAGGAAAATCTCCAAGAATGATGGTAGATTTTCTGCTTTGCCTTTTACTTCTGACATACTGTTTTTATTACATCGTTTTAAAAAATGGAGATATAATTCCCATAGCATAAAAATCACTCTTTTAAAGATTGATTGATTTATTCCAGGAGAGAGAGAATGTGTGCGCATGTGAGTGCAGGGAGGGGCGGAGGGAAAGAATCCCAAGCGGACTCCAAGCTGAGCGAGGGGCCCAGTGCAGGGCTCCATCTCACGACCCTGAGATCACCACCTGAGCCCAAACCGAGAGTCTGACACTTAACTGGCTGAGCCCCCCAGGCGCCCCCCAGAACTCACCGTTTTAAAGTATACAGTTCAGTGGTTTTCAGCATACTCACAGGATTGCCTGACTATTACGACTATTTAATTCTAGGACATTTTCATCACGTTCCCAGCCCTCCCCCCAACCCCAAACCATACCCATTAGTAGTCACTCCCTGTATCCCTTCTCTCCAGCCCTGACAACCGCTGATCTGCTTTCCGTCTCTGGATTTTCCCCTTCCGGACATTTCCTATAAATGGAATCACACCTATATGTCCTATTGTGTCAGACTTTTGTTTTGTTTTTAAGATTTTATTTATTTATTTGACAGAGAGAGAGATCACAAGTAGGCAGAGAGGCAGGCAGAGAGAGAGGGGGAAGCAGGCTCCCCGCCGAGCAGAGAGCCCGATGCGGGGCTCGATCCCAGGACCCTGAGATCATGACCTGAGCCGAAGGCAGAGGCTTTAACCCACTGAGCCACCCAGGTGCCCCTCTTTTTTTACTCTTTATCTGTTACCTTTTCCTTACTTTTTGTTTCTTCCTGCATTTCCACACATTGATCCATGACTCTTCTCCTTTTCCTGGAACTACCTTTGGAATTTTTCTTTAGTCCAGGAGAGCATTCCATGCATTTAGAACTACCTGTGGCATTTTCCTTCCCATACAGATCCTCAGGTGACAGGTGGAGTTTCTGTTTGCCAGAGAGCCTCTGTTTTGTCTCGAATTTTGAAAGATACTCTTGGTGCCTCAAAAATGTTAGGGCAGTACGCTATTTTCTTTAAAACTTTGGAAGATGTAAAAAAAAACACCCCACAACCACACCAACTTTGGAAGATGTCCTTAGTTTCCCTTGTTTGTGTTTGCAAAGTCAGCGCTCTGCCCGTTGCTGTTCGGCTCTGCTGTCTGCTGGGGGCTTGGGCAGGGGCGGTGCGTGCGTCCAGGCGTTGCTTCCTTTGTGCTTCTGCTGGGGCTCCCTGGGCATCCGAATCCCTGACCCGGCTTCTCCCATTGTAGCTTCCACCTCCTTCCCTCTCGTCTCCCTCTGAGGCTCTCCTGCCCTGTGTCCGACACCTTTTTTCTGCAGCTCGAGGGCTCTTGTGTTTCCCATGCTTTTGGTTCTTCGTGATTCAGTCCGATAAGTTCTACTTCATTCCTCCCACCCTCCTTTGTGTTATAATCGGTTGTTAATCCTTTTGGTTGAGTTGTTCATTTCAGCTTGCCTGGGATCCAGTCCTAAAATGTTTCATTGACTTCTTAATACACGTTACAGTGTTCGGATGAAATTACACATCTCATCACCTGTTTTCCTCAATATGTTATTTATTTACTTTTTAAAAGATCTTATTTATTTATTGTTAAAATTTTTTTTTTTTTAAGATTTATTTATTTATTTATTTGACAGAGAGAGAGATCACAAGTAGGCAGAGAGGCAGGCAGTGAGGGGAAAGCAGGCTCCCTGCCGAGCAGAGAGCCTGATGCGGGGCTTGATCCCAGGACACTGGGATCATGACCTGAGCCGAAGGCAGAGGCTTTAACCCACTGAGCCACCCAGGCGCCCCCAGATCTTATTTATTTATGACAAAGAGAGGTAGCGAGAGAGGGAACACAAGCTTGGGGGAGCTGGAAGGGAGAAGCAGGTTCCCCGCTGAGCAGGGAGCCCCATGTGGGGCTCGATCCCAGGACCCTGGGATCATGACCTGAGCTGAAAGCAGAAGCTTCACCGCCTGAGCCACCCAGGCGCCCCTTTCTTCAATATGTTAAAGTGGATGTTTGCTGACTCCAGTTTCTGGTTCTCCGGTGAGATGTGTTTCTTTTGCTTTTCGGTCAGTTGGTCTTTTCTTATCTTCTGCTGTTCTTGGTATCTTTTGATTGAATGCTAGACTCTTTTTAAAAAGTGAACAATTGAAGAGATACACAAGACTTTGGATATTCCTTTAGAGTGGGTTTACTTTTGCTTCTGAGAAAAGTAGGATTGGGATAGATTTGACTCTGGGTTTCAGTCCTAGTTGGTCTGTTTCTGGACAGCCCTGCCTTCCCCTTCAGGGATTTTAACTGAAAACCTGTTTTTTTTTTTTTTTTTGCTTATTTGTTTGTTTATTCTTTAAACTTTTTAAAACCGGGATTCCTCCTTTAGAGTGAATTCCTCCTTCAGGGGGAGCCCTCAACTTCCAATTTTGGTTACCCCAAGCGGTGAGTCTGCTGAAAGTTCCCCCCAGTTTTTCAGCCTCTCAGACCCTGCTTAGGAATTGGCAGGTGCCTCGAGGCGGTCAGAAGACCTCAGTGTGCATTTCATCCCTCTGCATTTCCTTTCTCTCCAGGATGTTGGTCCAACTCCTCACTGCACTAGGAGCTCTCTAATGCATTCAAACAGATCTAAGAAAACCCCAAAAAACACGACAACAAAACCCCCCAAACTACAGCTTTTTAAACTGCTCTCAGCAGGAGGATTGGCCTAATACAAGCTAGTCTGCCATAGTCAGAGGTCAAATCCAGCTGTGGCTTCTGTTATTATTTTTACTGTTATTATTTGAAAATCCTTCAAAGAAAGAGATCACCCTGAGGCCAAGAACCCTCTGACAAGTTCCTAAGGTGTGAGCCTCTTCTCATCCCTCTGGGGAGAGGCTTCTAAATGATCAAAGCAGGAAGAGACATTTCAGGAGCATCTGCTGGGGGAAACGGTTCCAGCACATCAGGAACGTGGGGGGCTCTCGGGGAAGGAAGGTGGGCCCCTGGGCATGGCAGGTGGGGAGGAACGTGCAGGATGAGGAGAAGCTGGGTCAGAGGGTGGGTCCCGGGTGCTCAGTGTGACGACTGGCAGCAGAGGAGGACCAGGGATAAAGAGGCCGCAGGAGAGTGTACTTTCCACCTGACCGGCGCTCCTGGGGGGTCTTCCCCTGAGTGGAAGAGGTGCCTGAGCCCGGTGAACTGATACCGCAATTAGCAAGCCTGCTTGCTTCCTTCCAGCCATCGTTTTATCCTTTCTGGCTACGGATTTCCAACCTCCTTCCGGTGGTGGCCCCCTAGACAGCCCATAGGCTCCTACAGCTTGACCCAGCGCAAGATGAAATGATCTTCCATGTGCCGCGAACTTGGCCTCAAGCCCACCTCCCTTCTCAGTTCTCTGGGTGGCAGAAGAAGTCAAGAACCTCCTCTCCCAGAATCTTCTCTGTGTGGGTCTGAGTTAGGAACTGGACAGCTTTGCCTGAAAAATCGACTGTAACTCGGGGCTCTCCTCTCCATCCCGGGGCTGCTGGCCTAGTTCAGGCCTCCTCTCCCGAGGAGTTGGTGGCAGTCCGGGTCCAATCAGAAGGCAAAAACGATGCGGCCATTTGAATATGGGAAGTTTGATAGAAAGAATGATTAAGTGTAGCAGGGAAGTTGAATAATGGATTGGTAGGTAAGAAGTAAAGAGACGTCAAAGAATATAGAACACGTGGAAGGAACAGCCCCCCGGGTGGAGATACAGCCCCCGAGGAAGATCCCTGCACACCCCATCCCAAGTTGAAATCTGGACCTTGTAGGGAAGGACGTAGCTGTGGCTTCCTGGATGCAGAGAAATCTCTGAGCTGCTGTGTTGATAGAATGTTCTAGAAATCTATACTTTGAGGTGCCAGGGAAAGCTATCACAGAGAGATGGAGGCACTTCCCAGTTTGTTGGTGGGCACTGGGAGAAGCTGCTGGCCTGCTAAGTACTACTTAGCAGTACTTAGTACCTGTACTTAGTACTAAGTACTACCATGCAGGATCTGGTTCCTGGAAAGTCGTCTCCACTGCAGGAGCCTGATGTTGGAGAAGCTTCTGCACAACAGGAACTGGGTGCTCAGGAAGCCAAGCGCACGACCAAAACCAATGACTGGAATAATGGCCGGGCTGCAGGAGCCTGCTAAGATGAGCACAGCAGAACTAGGAGGGAAAGCCCTTCTTCCTCCATTGTCTCCAGCGCCTCCTACTGACAAAATTTAGCATTGCACCACTTGCCAAAGGATAAAGATCTCAAGGGCCCAGCTCCCTGTTTGAAGAGCCGGCAATATGACTAGTCCGCTTGGGAGCCAAGCACAATACTTGGATGTCACTCTCCCGTGGTCGTGAAGGGCAGCATGACTGCTTCAGAGTGTCAACTCCAGAATCAGGCTTCCTGGGTTCAAGGTTCAGCTCTGCCACTGCTTTTAGTGTAACCTTCAGAGGCTTCTGTAAGCTCTCTGTGCCTCAGTTTCCTACTCTGTAAAACCAGCGTCCTAATCGTACTAACCTTGTGGGGTTATTATGCTAGGTGGGTGGATATTTACAAAGCACTCAGAAGCAGCAGCGACATACCAGAACGTACGCACTCCTTCAAATCGCACATCCTCTAAATTGCAGCCAGGATGGGCTTTCCACCGTAGGCGTGCGTTTTCCTCTACAGTGCAATGGCGTAACACATTTTTCTTTCTTTCTGTCTTTTCTGAGGTGGGGGCCGGCCCGGGGAGAGCTAGTAGGAGAAGCTGTCTTCTTAACTCACCGTGTTCATATTGCAAAAATCAGAACTAGGGCTATGTCATTTCATTCATCTGTGGTGCCCTCATCACCTTCAGGAGAGGATCCAACCTCCTTCCCAGGATCTGGAGCTTTTAACGATCCCCTGCCACCCCACCCTGGCTCAGGTTTTCACTTTAGTCATTCCAGACGTGGAAGGTCACTACCCTCACACCCCTACCACGTCGTGCCTCTCTTCACCCACTTCATTGATTTTGTTCCCCCTTCTGGAATGCCACGCCCCCTCCTGTTTGCTTGGTGAATTCCCTTTCAACGCTCAGAAAACTGAAGCAACCTTCTCTTCCAGGAAGCCTTCCTCAAGCCCAAGTTGGTCGCCACATGCTTCCCATTCTTTTGCTCCCCCCGATTGTCCTATTACGTTGAGGCGATATGCTTCTGTGCCTGGTTCACTGGCTAAAGCCGCGTGGGGTCACCGGCGTGTGACTCATGTTTGCATGCTCTGCGTTTCCGCAAACATCTTGGTCCCTCTGCACCAGCGATGCATCGCTCTGGGGCTGCCGGTGGGTCGCAGAGTTGTGCTCAACCCGTCCCACTGTTCACTATGGCCCTGAGCACCAAATGGAGTCACACAGCGGATGACAATTGTGCCCTCAAGCTCTCGATATTTATTACAGCATCCATTTAGAGCCATCCGTTAACTCTCCCCGGCCTCTCCTAAGCACTTCCTCGTTGGGTTGGTTAGGAGCAACTGAGAACGTTTGAGAATGATTAAACCACATTTCTTTACAAGAGATGCCCGGTTCTAATTGCTCCACGTTCAAAGGAATCTCGGAAGCAGGGCTGGGGGAAGGGAAAGGAGGAGGGACACAGTCCTGCAATGCAACTAGAGACTTTTAATGGGACGCAGCTCCTTGCACAGTGGCTGCAGTGACTCTTGCTGGTGGCCCAGAGGTGGCTCAGATGTCTTCGTCTCCTGGGGAGTTTCCAAATCCATCTTCATAGCTCCTGCTCACCACGCTCTTCCTCCCAGAGGAGGCGCTCAGGCAGCCGCACAGCATGGGGGCCGCCGTCTAGAACGCTCAGGGCCTCCCGAGAGTGCACGCTTTCAGCATCCAGTTATTGGCGGGGTGGTGCACGTATCTCTTTTGGAAACCATTCTTGCGAGGATCCGTGCTCAGATCTGAAAGAGGGAAGGAAAGGGTTGATCCTTGGTAAAGGCTTTGAATCACACACGGGTGGACAGTCTGGGTCATATCCCACGTGGGGACTGCTCATGTTATGGATGGCTTTAAAAAAAAAAAAGTTCTGCTTGCTGGAGCTAAAAACACCCCAAACTGGGTTGAGCAAGCGAGATTTTGGATTTTACTTGTTACATCAGCATAGCCTCGCTGGTCCTGACCAGAACACACCGAGTCAGCGTCTGTTGAGTGCCTTCTCCACGTGGGGCCATATTCTAGGCACATCTAGAGGTTGGCTCATCTCATCCTCCCAACAGCCTGAAAGGTAGGAATTCTCCCCAGTTTGTAAAGAAGGGTGCTGAAGCTCAGAGAGAGAGAGAGAGAGAGAGAGGTTCAGGGACATGCTCAAGTTCAGCAAGGGGCTGAGGCAGAATTTAGTGTGTAGGACCAACACCAGTGGGCTTAAGTAATATTGCATATCTACTAAATAATCATTAGGCTACACTGTTACGGGCTTGGGTAGCTATCCCACACCCCCAAAAGACTGAAAGAAATCTGACGTGTCCTGGCAGGGGCTGGCTGGGGGGACCACAGCCCGGAGAGGGAAGCCCAGCGTTCTTGCCCACGAGCACACATGCACTCCCAGGACCTACTGAAGGACCGTGGCGGAGGCTGCTGGGTTGCCCTTGTACTGCGTGAGACAACAGTAGTAGAGGACCCCTCGCTCGTCTGGCAGCAGCAACAGAAGATCTTTGACCCCATGTCTTGGTGGGCTGTGGGAAGAGGAGGGGGCATCGGGGTGCCTAGCTCTGTAGCCCCAATCCCAGAAGCCCATTGTTATTTAAGCACTGGGTCATACAGGGCCGGCCTCTCCCAAGGTATCAAGCCCCTTCCCCTCCCAAACCTCCTGCAGCTCCCTGGGGCCGGCACGTCCAGGCCCGCCTATGTCTGACCGGGCCTTCCTCTCCTGCCCACAGGTGTCTGACTCGTGGAAAGGACTTGGAGCCTCGACTCTGCTTGCCAGTCTTTACCTGTAAGGGGTGCCTTGTTGAATCAGCAGATCCGCTGATAACACAGCTCGACCTTGCTGGTTCAAGTCCTGGCTCTTCCACTAATTTGCTGTGTGGCTTTGGGCTTATCTGTTTCTGTCTCTGGGCCTAGGTGCCCATCTAACAGGCAGTGCTTGGGCCGCACCCTTTCTCCAAGGATGCTTCCAAGCTCTGATGACCCAAAGCTGTACGTCCTTGTCTTATTCCCGAACTTCTTTCTCCCTTCTAGGCCTCTGCGCCGCTCCTGTTCTCATTTCCCTTTCCCTGTAGCCAAAGCCCACTCCCGGGAATTTCCATCATGGCGGCTGCATTCGCTCCCTGCACACTGGGTTCACTCCAGGGCCTCCCCTTGGGCACTGGCGTCGCACCTCTCCCGGCCGCCACCCTGTCTCACCTGGGTCATTGCAACGGTCTCCTGACTGGTCCCCCTGCTTCTTCCACCCTGGTCTTCATTAGTGTCAGCGTGGCAGCATCCTCTTAGGATGTCAGTCACGTCATGTCTCGCCTCTGCTCGGCGTCTCCCCGTGCCGTATCACATAGAATCAAAGCCGGAGTCCTTCTCTGAGCCTCCCCTGAAAAAATCTATAATCTCAGCACTACCTTCACTCACCCCTCCCCTGCTGTCTCCTCCCGCCCTCCCCTTCCCTCTGTTCCAGCTGCACCTTTGGCCTGGGATGCTCTTCCCCAGAGGTCATGGAACTCATCCCTCTCCTCCTCCAAGGCTTGGTGTAAAGGTCACCTTTTCTTGTGATTCCTTCTCCCCCTACTTAGACCTATCTCCCCTATTTAATTCTCCCTATTTATTCCCCTATGCCCCCTAAGAAACTGTTTCTTTTCCTCCCATGTCCCCTATTTTGGGATCAGGTCCCACTATACACTTTGTGTCTGGAGTCAGAGAAGCCCCCCCCCCCGGCCCCTGCCTCCCCTTCCTTCCATATGCAGTCATTCATCAAGGCATTGTGATCCTACCTCATGAATATCTCCTCCATTGCCAGCCACCCTCCAGCCCCTGCCCTCGCGGGGACCCCCATGACCACAGCTTCCCCGCTGGCCCCTGGCTCACCTGCAAGTCGATCTCCCTCCCGTGCCAATCCCATCGTCATCCTCGGCCTCGAGCCCTCAGTGTCTCCCCTGTTCTACTACCTGGAACTCCTTGGTGGTCTGGCTCCACCAGCTCTGCCGGCTGAATTCCCTCCAGCCTGGCCCCTTGCTCTCTGGCTGTAGGAGCTGCCGGCAGCACCCCAAACTTGCTCTCAGGGTGTCACCACTGCGCCTTTGCACAAGCTCTTCCCCCACCTCTGTGTTCTCACTCCCTCACTCCTCCCTCTGGAGACTCAGCTCAGGGGCTGCTCCCTCCCGGAAGCTGTCTCTTCCAACTGGAAGGAATTCAGGGCCTCTCTTGTGCTCCCACAGACCCCCGGGCTTTCCTAGGTCATGGCCATTGCCTGTCTTTGCATAACCGCATAGCAGGTGCCCAATAAATATTTGTTGAACGGACACTATTTTCACTGCCTGCTTAGTTGTGAGAGTCTGGACTCCAATCTGTGACTCTAAAAATTTGTCCTGCATATATTTATTGAGGACTACTGGTGTCAGGCACTAGGTGAGGGACGTGGCAGTGAACATGAGTGAGATTCCCGCTGTCAAGGGGGCAAGGATGCGTCTGGTTCATCTTTGGATCCCAGCACTGAGAACGGGGCTTTGCGCGGAGTAGGTGCCCTCTCAGTGTGACCCAAGTCCACGCACAAGCCCTCTCTGGCTCTAGGACAATATACACACTATTATCCCTACTGTCCCTTCCACTAACAGACGTCTTACTCCCTGCTCATAGAAATGGATAGAAACATCCTGATTCTGTACTTAGCTCATTGTTCCCAGTGACTTCAGTCCTGGAAGTTAACAAGGCAAGAGGAAGAGCCACGGTGTCCAGGACACTGACCTTCACTGAGCTTCTTGGGCAGGTCCCTTGACATCTCTGAGCTCATTTACCTTGTCAGATGGTGGAACGGAGCCCCAAGAAGGTGCCTGTCAGGTCTCACAGCCAAGAGGAGCCACCGGGGTTTTAACACAGTTTTGTCTGGTACCCGAGCCTCTGTGGTCCAGGGCCTCACCTTGGCATTTGCAGGGACAGAGAGATGTTCAGAAACATCCTTCCTGGGGAGCTGATAGTAGGCGGTTTTAAGCAGAAAGGCTCCCCTGAAGCTTGGCAGAGCGGTGTAGCAGTAAGAGTGTACATTTTATTACTGAGATAAGTTGGGATGTAATTCTTGCTGCACCTTGCTGTGTCACTTAGAGCAATTTAACCTCCTTGAACCTCAGCTTTCCTATCTGTAGAATGGGGATGGTAAAACCTACCCCAGAATGTTGTGTGAGGATTCGGTGGTGTAAAGATGTGACGTGCTTAGCCCAGTGTCTGGCACGTGGTAAGTGTTTAGTAACGGGCGGAGGAGGATGTAGGAGAGATGCAGGCTGGGGCAGGGTGGGTGCCGTATTGCTTGTACTACCACTGCCCGCCTCTAGATGGAGACAGGAGCCAAAGAAAACAGCCCTTGGGTTATGCCCAGTGGGCTGTGAGCCTCAGGTGTCCAGTGACCCACAGCACTTGGACCAGACCAAGAAAGACCCAACAAGGTCCAACAGGAAGCCTTCTGGAGCTGGAGGAGCCCTTAGGGCTCATTCTGCACAAGTGGGGAGACGGGCTCAGAGACAAAAACCATGGGGTCCAGGCAAGTTGGGGGTAGTGTCTGCTTCCTATAGCAAAGGTGTCCAGGAGTGATGGAGACATTGTCCCTTTAAGTACAGAAAAAATACCCCCTTCTGCTCTCAGGTCTACCCTTTGAGGCTCACTCACCCGCGGCTGGCAGAGCAGAGAGGGGGCTGTGATGTCACAGAGCCAGGGAACCAGGGAATGCTGGGGACAGAGGGGTTTGACTGGACCACAGCGTCAGGGAGGAGGGGGGAGGACCGTGGAGCCTCTCTCCGTGGTCCTTCCCTCTGTCCACAATGCTGTGGTCTCCACCATCCCCATCAGATCGGCTCGGTGGTCCTGCCTCATGCATCTCTTATCCTTCCTAGAATAGTATGCTAGCTGGGCATGTTCTTCTCGGGGGGGGGGGGGGTTCTAGACACTTAACTAGTGAGTGAAAGTTTGATGAGCAATGGCAGATTCACACTGTCTCTCCCCAAATGACTCATTCATTCCAAAGGGAAAGACAGTCATTTGCCATGGGAAAGCCTGGCAGCAAAAACCACCTTAAGCAAGGGATCTAGTTAATGTCACCGATGGCAGGACCGACCTCCACCATGTGTCCCCTGATATGATGCCCTGAGGAGGATACGGTGTCCCTTCTATGGTCTTCCTGCCACACAGGCAAAACTGGCATCTTAAACACAAATTGAGGGACACCTTATAAGACAATCATGCCTGTATGCTTCAGTAATGTGGAACTCATGGAGGACAGAATTGTTCCAGATTAGAAGACACAGAGGGGACATGATGACATGGGACTCCTGATGTTGGACTCGATCCTGTGCCGGGCATCAAAGTAGCTGGAAGACATTGGGGGGGCAATTGATGATAAGAGTATATTAGTGTTGAATTTTGTGTTTTTGAGAAGTGTCCTGAAGTTATGTAAGAGAATATCGTTGTTCTTAGGAAATGCCTACTATTCAGGGGTAATGGGATCTGATGTGCACCACTCGCTCTCACGTGGGGCAGAAAAAACTAACAGGAAGAGGGAAAAGACAGGCTAGAGCAAGTGGGGGAGATGTAAACAACTGTGGAATCTGGGTAAAAGGTAAATGGGAGTTCTTTGTCTTATTGCAACTTTCCAGTAAGTTCAAGATTTTTTCAAAACGGAGGCGCCTGGGTGGCTCAGTGGGTTAAGTGTCTGTCTTCAGCTCAGGTCATGATCCCAGGGTCCTGGGATTGAGCCCCTGTTGGGCTCCCTGCTCAGCGGGGAGTCTGCTTCTCTCTCTGCCCCTCTGCTCCTGCTCTCTCTCTCTAATAAATAAATAAATAAAATCTTAAAAAAAGGATGATTTCAAGACGAATAAAAACTATCCATAAGGCTTAATTTTTTTGTTTAGCTTAGTTAGATGTGAGAATGTATTTAAAAACAGTAAGGTGGGGCGCCTGGGTGGCTCAGTGGGTTAAAGCCTCTGCCTTCGGCTCAGGTCATGATCTCAGGGTCCTGCGATCGAGCCCCGCATCAGGCTCTCTGCTCAGCAGGGAGCCTGCTTCCCCCTCTCTCTCTGTCTGCCTCTCTGCCTACTAGTGATCTCTCTCTCTGTCAAATAAATAAAATCTTTAAAAACAAAACAAAACAGTAGGCATTTGGAAGAGCTACTCCCTGGTGAGGAGGAGAGCCAAAGAGGAGACACAGTCCTGCGATATCACCAAGGGCTTTAATTTGAGGCAGCTCCCCCCACGGTGGCTTTTTCAGGAGCTGAGGGAATTCTTGCTGGTGGCACAGAGGTGGCTCAGACGTCTTCTCCTCCTCGGGGGGAGTTTCTGAATCTGTCTTCATGGCCCCCGCTCACCGCCCCCTTCCTCCGGGAGCCCCTCCAGCAGCGTGCAGTCCTGGAGGCCTGCCTGGGAGCTGCGGACTAGAATGCTCAGGGTCTCCCTATGTGGCACGGCTGGAAGGGCCAGTGATCCTGAGAGTAGCGGTTTAGGTTTCTCTTGTAAAAACCTCTTGGGCACACACGGGTATTCCATTCTAAAAAAAGAAAGGAAGACATTATGATGCTGGGTGGGAATGTTTGCATTGGGCTTGGATGGCCCATCCTGGTCACCTCCAGCCCTGGTCACGATCAGATTCTGGAATACTGGGTGAGCCACGTGGACCCCAGGCCGGGACTCGGAAGTCCTTTGTGACAGGGACACGCGTCCATAGGTTCTGTGTTTGAACTTCATTGGTGTATTCAGTGATGGTCAGGTGACTTCCAAAGAGCGGTGGCCTGGAAAGTGCGAGAAACGGGCCCATCCTGGTTCTCACACTAACCTTCCTTCCCGGTGGACTTTTGGAAAGTCCCTTCCCCCGTGGGCCTCAGTCTTCTCTATACAATGGGAGGTGGGTTTTTAAACTGTGTTCCATGGAGCCCTGTGGGGGTTGGGAGGCACGAGGAGGGAGGGGCGGAGCTCAGGGGGCCCTGCCCTCGATTCGAGCCCAGCAGGACCCCCTCTGGTCTTTTGTTGCAACTGGACTTTGTGTGAGACTCTGTTTGCAAGGAGGGGGTAGTTGTTTTGACAATTCTGTGATGTCTGGGCCGGGCTGGTCCTTTGCGCTCAGCAGCCGGCTTCCCAGAGTGCTCGTGAGCTAAGCCAGGCCACCCGGGCCGTGTCAGTGCACAACCATGTGGTCACGTTTCTTCTTCCTGGACTGGACTTCTGTCCTCCTTCCATGCCCCTGAGGTGTTTTGCCCCCAGCTGAACCCCCCTCTAGTCCACAAGCATCTTCTGGCACGCACCTGGCTGGGTTTGGGGGAACGCAGCGGTCTTCCTGGGACTTACCCTCCCGTGGCCGGCGCAGACCCGAGCTTGGAAGAGAGGCCCAGAGGTGTGTCCTTTCCTCCCAGACCTGCTGCTCCTCATGTAATTCCTAGCTCGGGAGGTCATGCAGGCAGGTCTCAGCCTCCTGGAATCGCTCCCGCGTGTTCTAGAATATGACTGCAGCTTCCTGGTGGGAGTGGTCCCGTCTCTCCTGTCACCCCATTTGGCTTAGCTCGCATATCCGTGGGATTTAGTCATCTGGACCATGGGGGTTCCTAGTCTGTGTTAGGATCCCAGTTCGGGACTTACCTTCGTACTCATTGTTGCTGGCGGAGGAGGCTTTCTTTTCTGGGTGGATCAGAGGTTGTCCCAAAGGCAAGCCGGAGGCTTCGTTAGCATGCTGGGATTTCTTACTGGCCAGTTCCTCCTTCTGCAAGCCTGGTGGTGATAATTCCACACCGGACCGTTAGGTGGGGGGGCTCAGGAGAGGTGACGGAGGTGAAGGTGTGGTTCTGATGGGGTGGGGGCCACCTGGGGCTCCCTCCCGCAGTCTGCTGAGTGTTCCCTCTCATACGCACGTGCTGGGTTCAAAATAACATATTTTTCCCAAAACATAAAGGTTACCTTTTTCTCTGTTTATAAATGTGAGTGCATATCCTTTACAGAAAAGCTGCAAAATATTGAAGAGTATGAAGTAGAAATAGAAATTCCCCAAACACCCATCCCTTCAGATGTGATCACAGTTCCCGTCTTTTCTTATGCATATTTTTTAAAAGATTTTATTTATTTCTTATGCATATTTTTACAGAACCCATTATATCCCACACGTTGTGTATGCATTCTACTTTTTTTTCATATATGATGTATTAGAAACATTTTTCTCAGGTCACTAAATTTTAAGAAACAATTATTATAGAATATACTATTTTGCAGATAATTCAAGAGTCATTTAACCAATATCCCTTTTTGTGGGGGGGGGTGGTGTTTAGATTGTTTTCACTGCATAAATACCATTATGGCGAATGTGGTTGTATAGAAGACTTTGTTTTTATACAGACTTCTAAATTCTTAAAGGTAGAGCAACAGACTGAATTGTATCCTCTAACAAGTACCTCCGTCCCTTACTGAACACGTAACTACATAACTACAGCAAATTGCTTCCCTCCTGTGCCTGTTTTCAGAGCTGCCAAGTGACACATCCATTTCAGGTAATCACGTCCCCTTCTTAGAGTTATTCCAGGGATCAAATCATATCGCTGTTCTCCTGTGTCCGCTCTGAAACAGGGTAGGACACTTACCTGATCACAGCTGGGTCCCTGACGCCCAGACAGTGCCTTGCATGTAATAGGGGCTCAGTCACCATCATGGTTATTGTCTTGGAAAAAGGGATGGATGTTTTTAAGGTTCTGGGTTTTTTGCTTTTTTTTTTTTTTTTTTTAAGATTTTCTTTATTTGACAGAGAGAGATAGCAAGAGCAGGTACACAAGCAGTCTCCCTGCCCATTGTTTACCGGTTTGGGTGAGGAAGCCCCCACCTGATTTCAGGTTGGAATTAGCACTCAAAAGCTGAAGGACATCTGAGGGTATCTCAGCAGAAGGGGGAGGAACACAGTGAGGTCTAGAGAGGCCAGGCGGGGGGCGCTCCTGTCTGGTACCCACTGTAGGTCGATGGCTGATGCTCTTGGGTTTGACTGGGGACCTTGGAGTCGTCCGTGGCGTGGGGCTCCTCACAGTCTCTGCAGCATAAGCAGAAGATCTTCGAGGCCAGGTTCTGGTGGGCTGCTGTAGGAGGTAAAGGAATGGGGGCCATTGGAAATTCACCGTGATGGGGGTCATACTGGGCCAGCCTCTCCCAAGAAGGAATAGCCTCCCCCACTCCCAAATCTTGCATAGCTCCCCATGGCCAGCAGACCCAGGCCCTTCCGTCTAGGTTGCCCTCTCTTAAAACGATTTTTCCCATTCTATACAGAATTTTCTCACCCATGGGGAGGAGTTGAAGTTTTACTCTGCCAGATTTGCCTGTAGGGGTGCTTGGTTGAATCAGCTGATCTTGACTTGGAGCCCAGTTCCCTGAGCAGGACTGTTTCCTAAATAAACATAAGACTATGGATGAAAAACGCTAGTCCCTTACCTGTGTTCACACTCTAGGTAGAATCCCCTGACTGCAAAATCCCGGCTCATGCCAAAATACAAACACGCTCTGCCCCATTTCTAGCTGCATATTCTCGGGTAGACTCCTTAACCTTGAACCTCACTCTTTTCATGGAGAAAGTGGGAATGAAGTGCCTACTTGCAGAAGTAAAGGGTTAAATATGTGAAAAGTCCCTCCCGTGGTGCTTGGCACACAGTAATGCCAACAAATGCCAAGTCAATGGCCATTCCATTCCCTCTCCCTTCCCTTCGTGTGGTTCGTCGGCTCCAAAATATTCCAGCTGGTCTAGATCCTAGGAGAACATGCGATGAAGCACAGTCTCGCAGGGTTAGGTCCTGGTTCTGCCACCACCTTGCTGATTGGCTGCGGGTAAGTCCATGGGTGTCTCTGAGTCTCGGGGGCCTCATCAAGAAGAAGAGAAAGTTAGGCTAGATGGTGTCTTCACAGATCTTTCTGGTTCTGATGGTCCAGAATTATAAAACCTTGTTTTTATTCCCAAACTCCTTTGTCTCTGGATACTTTCTGTTCTCACTCCGCCTTCTGTGGCAAGACCCCCTTTTAGGAAATTCTTATCATGGTATTGGCTGATGGCCCTCAAAAGACCCAATTCGAGGGGCACCTGGGTGGTTCAGTGGGCTAAGGCCTCTGCCTTCGGCTCAGGTCATGATCTCAGGGTCCTGGGATCGAGCCCCGCATCGGGCTCTCTGCTCAGCGGGGAGCCTGCTTCCCTCTCTCTCTCTGCCTGCTTCTCTGCCTATTTGTGATCTCTCTCTCTGTGTCAAATAAATAAATAAAATCTTAAAAAAAAAAAAGACCCAATTCGCTATGTGAGCTGCCTCACTCATGGGCACTTGCTTCTCAATTTCTCTACTGCTCTCCCCTGGTCCAAGCCACCACTATCGCTTGCCTGAATTAGAACAATAGTCTCCTAACTGATCTCTTTGCTTCTTTTACCCTTGACCTCTTAAATTAATACAAAATCTTTAACTTCCGGCATGTACGCTATTCGATAATAGCACAATTTCTATACTGTGGCTAGATACATCCGACAGACTGGACACATAGGACTGTCCCCATTTTGCGGGATCCTTGGACCCAAGGGGTCCTCCGGGGGTCCAGTGAGCCCCCATCTCCAACAGTCTTTGGGATTTGCTGCCAAGTGAGTTTTTCGACATGATTGGAGCTCTGACATATTTCTTTGAGCTCTCTTTAATGAACTATGGTATCTTCTTAGGATTTATAAACACATAGAAATTTATAAAAGGCTCAATGAGGTCTTTTGTTTTGGAGATGCACCATTTAGCAAATATCCTTGCCATTGATATGTTTATTCTGCTGCTTGCTTTAGTTTCAATTTCCTTCATGTAAATTCGTGCCTCGTGGGATTTTGCTTTGTTCCCAATTGCCTCACATATATTGCATTAGAAGGAAGTGTTTCCTAAGGAAGGAATGGAAGCATAGGTCTGACAAACTCTCACCACAGGTCAGCTGTGAGGACTAATGGTGGGAGGTCTGTTCGGGGGTGATCAGTGGGTATAAAGGTAATTGCTAAAATACTCTGCCTTGGGTCCCTGCAAACCTTCATGAGCCCCTGTTCTATCTTGTTAGCTCAATGAATGAAAGGTCACTTTCCTCAACGCATGTTCTGGAGTGAGTGATTTCCAGGTTATTGATCATATGGCCTCTTGTAGGCTCTCTTAGGCCATGGAATTCAAGACACTGTGCAAAACTGTAGTCAACTGTGGCATATTCTCCCATTTGTCACGGTCTCATTTACATTAAAGTGGCTGCCTCTTCTTGGAAAAACTCCTGCTTCGTATATACGCTCTCACTATACGTCCATTCATGTGTGTGCGCATATAAATAAATGGAAAAATTTCACCAGATGACTTGGAATTATGGGCACTATGGCAAACTTCTAATGTCAAAAATAAGAGATTTCAGAGGGACTCTAGAAAAAAAGAGAAGACAAAAACACCAAATATTCAGTAGAGAGAGCTTCTTTGATTGGTATGTTCTGGCGTCAGAAAGAAAAAAAAAGTACTCCCACTTAAACCTACTGAAACCTACTTTCTTTACATTTCTTTTTCTCTCTCCACCCAGCTTTATCGTTACCACCCACTTACACTCTTTCTACTCCTTCCCGTGACTGCCTAAATAAACTCCCTTCATTTCTGTAGAAAAGAGCAATCAACATTGCACAATATCCCCCCAAAACTCCTGTACCAGGAGGTGGGTCCCGAGAGGCTGAATTCAAACAGTGGAATTGAGGGCAAAGTTTTAGAATCATTCCAAATTTCAAAATGACAGAAAGCAGCTGTATTGAACTCAGGATTCTGTTAGTTATTCTCTTATTGACCATTGCATTTGTACCAATCATTTCACTTAATGGTTGACCTTCAGTGAGGGGTGAGAATGCTTAGGAGCCACAGGATGGAAAAGGCCAGAAGATTTAAATAACCCACCTACACATAACTCTAAAAAGTGGACTTGAGAAGAAAAATAGGAAATGTACCTTATAAAACTATTTCAAAAGTCTTTCTCTTTTGGGTAGATTGAGCAAAGATTCAAAATGGCAAACAAAGTCAAGATGAATTACTGGGAGATTTAATAGACTTCAGGATTCTTTCAAAGAAATTCTAGGACAGACCAACAGCTTAAGTAAAGGGAGCCTTTTCTTCTTTCTTTGTGAAAGGCTCAGACCTAAAATAGGGAACTTAGACAAAATAAATTGGGATGGGAAATGCCAACTTAGATCTCTGGATCATTTTCAAAGAGTCCTCCAAAATTAACCAGAAACGGCCTCTTGGAGAAAACAGCTGGCTCCTGAAATAAAAACAGAATCAAAACTCCTCTGTCCTTAAGGAATGTGAAGCTCGTTGATAAGGACCCTTGTATTTACTGTTGAGCAGAAAGCCACTGGAAGAACCCTTGTCTCACATCTGTCCAGTGATGCCGCCCGGAGGAGCCCTTAGCACTCAACACATTCCTACCCTTCCTCTAAACTCTCAAGGGGAATTGTTGATAAATATAGACAGACAATACTGCTTGTTGACATGATTTGTTTCTAAGGTGGAAATCAGACTCATCAATGCCAACTAGAACCGGGACTATTCTGGGTGACGAATACTTGGACCATTCCACTTGTACAAATCCCCAACACCCCCAGTGGACTATGTCATCTCACATGGTGTTGGAAGGAATGGAATCCTTCCGGGCGATCAAATACCAATAGGTTGATCAGACTTCTGAGGACAAAGAGTCATCCGTAGGAGCTGGACGACCCAAGGTTCTCCTTTTCTCTCACTTTGGCTGACATAGCAAATAATACAGCCCACACCAAGGGGCACAACCAACCGACTGAAAATCCTCAGCTCGAGTACTTATGGATAATAGAATACCTTCGGATTTCATTTTGGCGGATCAGAGAGGGGATGCACCTTTGCTAGCCCTTCACGGTGTACCTGGATTAATACCACAGGTCAGGTTTCTAAGCCCAAAGCAAAGCAATCTGGCTACTAAAGTAGACACAGGGAATCATTTGAAATTTATTTTCTCAGTCATGCCTAGGAAACTGGATCACAATTCTGGAGTGCTTTCCAGACCCTTCTTTTAATGAATCTAATTATTTAATCTAACAATTAAGCTCTTTTAATTATTATTGTCTTTCTTAATGAATATCGTTTGCCCCGCAGTCATTTAGTGGGTGCTGTCCAGAGAGCCAGAGGATCTCCCGTGGCCACTGGCCCAACATAGAGCTCCACAGAGGATTCAAACAGAACATCAGATGGCTGTAGGTGGAAAAGGGAAACCGTGTCTTCAAGGAGAGTGGACAACAGTGGTTGAACACCTGTGCAATCCCTGAGGGTCTCTCCTGCAGCTCTCGTTGAGGGAGGACCAAAGGGAGACGCTGAGAATAAAAAAGAAGTTCCCATTCTCCTAAGACCGATTGGTCTGTAACCACGGTCAGCAGGTAATCTCCAGAACCTCTGTGAAACTCATCTATTAATGAAATTTTGCCTTAGTGGCCATTCTCCTGAAAGTACGAGATACACAATGGTAGGTACCCTTCCCCAGCTGCTGGTCTACCATTCCCCAGCAATCCTGCCTCTGAAATGCCACCTCGCATAGACTCTACATCTCCCGGAACCCCTTGTATATCAGCCATTAGCTTTGACTTTGTCATAAAAGCCTGATTCTCCTTTGTTGAACTGGAAATAAATTCAGTTTTTGTTTCACACACTGAGTGGAGGTCTCTTTCTCTCCAGCAGCTCGCGGAGGTACAAATAGCCTGGAGATCGCTCCCTATTAGCGGTGCAGCACGAGTTTAAACGTAGGTTTGTTTGAATCTAGCGTCAATGCTTTCCATACCTTTACTCCAGCCAGCAATTTCGTGAGAAAGAGGGGGAACACACACTCTTTCTCCATGGAGTCTTGGTAGCAAAGAGTTTGGACTTTTGAGCCGTCTTCAGAAATGGAAAGGCTCTTAGGGAGGTAGCGTAGCAGTGACAGGCACATTCTCTGGGCGATAATTCTTAAGGATCTACTACTTATTAAGCTATGAAATTTACAAGAATTTTACTTCCTTTAAGGCTCAGTGTTTTAATCTGTAAAATGGGGATGGCTATAATAGTATTTACCCTAGAAGATGGTTGCGAGGATTAACTAGTGACGGAAAGTGCTTAGCGCAGCTGCCTGGTACATTGCGAAAGTTTCATAGAGGTAAATGCTGATGAGGACACGGTCTCCAGTTGATGCCCGCTGATGGGGGGAGGGTGCCAGGTTTCCTGCACTGCCACTGCCCGCCTCTAGGTGGAGACAGGAGCCAAAGAAAAGGGGCCTCGGGTTATGCCCAGTGGGCGTGAGCCTCAGATGTCCAGTGACCCACAGCACTTGGACCAGACCAAGAAAGACCCAACAAGGTCCAGCAGAAAGGCGTCTGGAGCTGGAGGAGCCCCTAGGGCTCATTCAGAGCAAGTGGGGAGACTGGGGACCAGAGATTGAAACGGTGGGGTCTAGGCAAGTTAAGGGTAGTGTCTGCTTCCTACAGCAAAGGTGTCCAGGAGTGATGGAGACATTGTCCCTTTAAGTACAGAAAAAAATACCCCCTTCTGCTCTCAGGTCTACCCTTCGAGGCTCACTCACCTGCAGCTGGCAGAGCAGAGAGGGGGCTGTGATGTCACAGAGCCAGGGAACCAGGGAATGCTGGGGACAGAGGGGTTTGACTGGACCACAGCGTCAGGGAGGAGGGGGGAGGACCGTGGATCCTCTCTCCGTGGTCCTTCCCTCTGTCCACGAGGCCATGCTCTCCACCGTTTCGTCCATCTGGGCACTGGAACAGAAGTCCAGGAGCCTCCTGTGGAAGCATCTCGAGGATGGCTGGGCCGGAAGGGGCAGAATAGTGTTGGGCACAAAAGATCTGGGTCCACCTCTGTCTCTGCGCACCTGCTGGGTGCTAACCTTGGGCAAATGGACTTCGCCTCTTGGCTTTCAACTCTGCAAAATGGAAATAATGCGGATTACATGTCCTAGGTATACTTTTAGGATGAAGTGAGGTCAGGAGACAGTGAGATCAGAAGCCATTCAGCATGGTGTCTAGGTATAGTAAGCATTCAAGAAATAGTTGTTAATAATATGTGCAAAAATAAAGCGACATCTTGCCAATCTATCTTTCAGATAAAAGGAGAATTGCTTTGTATTTGAGTTCTCATAAAATCTCTCACCTTAAGGGACACTCTTCCAATTCCTTTATTTAGGACAACTAGACATTATTTGGGGAAGCCAAATTAGGTTAAAGTGTTCTCCATCAGTGCTATCTTTGGATGCTTATGAAGTCACCTGATACACAGGACACAGCAGAAAGCCAAGCCATTCCATGAGGTTTTGTAGTCATGGGGTCAGTGGGGTTGGGACTTAGGTTGGGACTTAGGGGGACATGACCTTACCATCATAAGTATTGGATGGTGGGTAAAACAGTCTTTGGAACCTCACTTACAAAGCAATACTCTTCAGTGGCAGTGTCGAAAGTTCTCAATTCTGGCGGCAGCTGAGATCCCCATTGAGGTGTTTTTGAAATGTAAGAATGCCCCGGGACCTAACTAAATCAGAGTTTTTTGGGGGAGCGGGGAGTGGTGCCTGGGCTTCGGGATTTTTACAAAACTTTCCAGGTGATTCTCGAGTATAAACAAGACCGAGAACCACAGAATTACATTGTGGAGATCTCTATGCCTGTAAACGAGTGGTTCTCAGCCCAGGCTGCACTTGAAGTCACGAGAGGAACTTGAAATAATGCCACACCCCATATGCACTCCAGGCCAGTAAACTCACTATGTGGGCCTTCCTAGTGTTTAAAGTTCCCCAGGTGATCCCCCCAATTAAAAAAGTTGAGATATAGTTGACATGTAACATTGTGTAAGCTTGAGGTCTAGAACATGTGGGTTTGCTACACGAATATCTGTAATGTAATTGTAATTTACAGTTATTTATTTATTTAATATTTATTAAAATATTGTAATACTGTACAATATTATAGCAGTAGCAAACACCTTTATCACACTACATAATGATCACTCCCTTTTTGTGTTGAGAACGATGAAGATCTCGTCTTTTAGCAGCTTCGAAGTTTATAATACAGTATGATCCTTTTGACCTTTCCTTGTCTTTTTAAATGCAGTACGATTTTAATTCTCCTTCAGTGTTGAGAACCACTGACCTACAGAGCAAATGTAAAAAACCCAAATCTTGATGTCGTATGAATGAGTCCTTTCAGCTCTTCAAGGGCAGCATCATAAATGGGTTCAAAAGCACTATTTTTCAAATAAGAAATGGAGATAATTTACTTTGGAAAGCTGTGTGAGATGAAGGCTGATGTTAAAGTTGTCTATGAATTGTTTCAGAAAGTGGGTGAGGAGAGCAGTATGTCCAAATTCATGTAGTTTATGTAATACGCCATTGGAAACACATACCATATTGGATCCCTGTCTATAGAGGTTGGTTTATTTCACCCATAGCTCTGAGCATTTATCTGTGCAAGTTGGCAAAAATACTGTAAGACCTCTCTGCATGAGAACCTGGGGGATTGTCTTCTGTTTGGGGTCATTTACCATTCAAAGATATATGGTGTGGTTGCTTCCTTCCCTTTGAGTCTGGGGTAGGAGACTAGTCAGCAGGCTCCTCTACTGGTTCTTGGTCCAGGCAGAGAATCATGAAATCTTGATTTCAAGCCACTGGCCAGCATTGAGGGGGTGGATGTTGAATCCGGTGATTCCACAGCTCATGGGCAATGGAGTCAGATTGCCAGGTGAGAGGCCTGTCTTCTTAGCTTGCTGTATGACCTTGACCATAGTTATTAGCCCCTGGATCCCTCCTTTCCTTACCTTTAAAATGGGATGAATTTAAAGGTAATAGAGTTGCTGTGAGGAATAAATTCGGCCATGCATGCTGTAAGTAGAAATGTAGAGAAGAAGCACTCAATGAACTTTCCTTTATTATTTTCATTGTCACTATCGTCATTATTATTATTTGATGTTGAGAGGGAAGGATGAGGAGGAGTATGGGCAGATGCCTTTGTGTCTAGCTTTCACTTCTGTGGATGTGAAATGGGAGAATTCAGGAAGAGGAGCACATTTTGGACAGATTCAGGCTTTTAAAAACTTTCATTTGGAAAATAATTACAAATTTGTAGGAAGTTGTCAAAAAATGTGCAGAGAAGTCCCGGTGAACCCTTCACCCAGACTTCCCCAGTGTTAACATCTTGCATCACAAACAGTATCAAAACCAGGAAATGAACATTGTTACAATCTTCAGAGCTTATTCAAAGTATACTGGTTATACATGGATTGGCACATATGCACGCGCGTCTCTGTGTGTAATTTCATTACGTGTGTGGTTCGTGTGATTGCGCCACGATCAAGACACTTAACTACCATCACCACAAGGCTCCTGTGTGTTACCCCTTTCTTGTCACACCTACCCTCTCTCTCCACCACCTCTAATCCCTGGAAACCACCAATCCTTCTCCATTTCTGTAATTATGTCATTTCATGAATGTTACATAAATGGAAACATGTAGTATGTATGTATCTTTCTGAGATTGCTGGGTTTTTTTTCTCTCTCGGCATAATTTGAGGTTCATCCAAGTTACCGTGTGTATTCGTAGTTCATTCCTTAGAACCACTGAGTCATAATCCATGGTATGGATGGATCGCAGTGTGTTTAACCATTCATGTGTTGAGAGATGTTTAAATGGTTTCTGGTCTTTGTCACAAACAAAGCTACTATGAACACTCAAAGGCTAGTTTCCATGTGAAAATAAGTTTGGAGAGATGCCCCAGAATGTTATTGCTGGATCCTGTGGTAAATCCACTTCTGGTTTTGAAAGGAAGTGTCAAATCATTTTCCTGAGTGACTGTCCCACTTTTCATTCCTATCGGCAAGGTACAAGTGATCCTGTTTTTCTGCATCTCCTCAAGTGGGGTTTTTCCCCCACCATTTTTCATTTTCTCCACTTAGCCAGGTGTGTGTTGGTATCCCAAACAAATGTGCATTTTTCTAATGGCTAATGATGTGGGATATCTTTTACTGGGCTCGTTCGTTACCCACACACCTTCTTTGGTAAAATGTCTGTTGGTGCCTTTTGCCCATTTTCTAATTGGGTTTTTTTTAAAGATTTTATTTATTTTTTTGACAGAGAGAGACATAGCGAGAGGGAACACAAGCAGGGCGGGTGGGAGAGGGAGAAGCAGGCTTCCTGCCGAGCAGGGAGCCTGATGTGGGGCTCGATCCCAGGACGCTGGGATCATGACCTGAACCGAAGGCAGACGCTTAACGACTGAGCCACCCAGGCGCCCCTGGATTGTTTTTTAAATTCATGCTTAAAATGACAAGCTTTATTGAGATATAACTCAAATGCCACAAAATTCACACTTCTAGAAAATTCAGTTTTTATTATACTCTAGAGTCATGCCACTATTACCACTAATTCCTGAATATTTCAATCACCCCAAAAGGAACTCCATACCCATTAGTAGTCACTCTCTGTTCCTCTTCCTTCCAGCCCTTGGCAACTAGGAATCGACTTTCTGTCTCTGTGGATCTGCCTGTTCTGAACATTTCATAGAAATGGAATCCTACGATATGTAGTCTTTTGTGCCTGGTTTCTTTCACTTATCATAACCCTTTTCAAGATTCATCTGTATTGTAACATGTATAGGTCCTTCATTTCCTTTGTCAAATAATGTTCCCAGGGCACCTGGGTGGCTCAGTCGGTTAAGCGTCTGCCTTTGGCTCAGGTCATGTCCTGGGGTCCTGGGATCAAGCCCGACTTTGGACTCCCTGCTCAGCAGGGAGCCTGCTTCTCCCTCTCCTTCCTGCTCATTTGCTCTTCCTATCTCTGTTGCACTGTCTCTCTCCCAAATAAATAAATAAAATACTTAAAAAAAAGTTCCCTTATATGAATATATCATATTTTATCTATTCACCTGTTGATGGACATTTGCGTTGTTTCCACTTTTTGGTTCTATGAATAATGCCGCTATGAATACTTGTCTGCTAGTCTTTAATTGCCATGTTATCATTTTCTTGGAAAAGATATATATATATATATATATATATATATATATATATATATATATACATATACACACACACAATTCTTCGAGATATATAGACATATACACATCTGCATACAGATCTATATATTTCTCTCTATATACCTGGAAGTGAAATTGCTGAGTCATACGGTAACTCTATGTTTAGCATTTTGAGAAACTGCCCACCTGTTTCCAGAGTGGTTGCACTGTTTTGCATGCTTCCAGCAATGTATAAGGGTTCCATTCACTTTCATCCTTGGCAACACTTGCTGTTGTCTGCATTTTATTTTAGCCATCCTAGTGGGTATGAAGTAGTATCTCATTATAGTTTGACTTAGGTTTTCCTACTTACTAATGATGTTGAGCATCTTTTCATGTATATATCGGCTATTTGTTTATCTTGTTTGGAGGAATATCTATTAAAATCCTTTGCCCATTTAAAAGTTGGATTGAGTTTTAAGAGTTCTCTTGATGCTAGACCATTATCAGGTATGTGATTTATAAATATTGTTCCCATTCGACTGATTGTCTTTTCACTGTCTTGGAAGTGTCCTTTGAATTCAGCACAAAGGTTTTAATTTTGATAAAGTGCAATTTAATTATTTTTTTTTCTTTTGTCTTGTGTTTTTGATGTCACGTCTAACCAACGACCTAACCCAAGGTCATGAGGATTTACTTCTATATTTTCTCCTAAGAGTTAAATAGTTTTAATTCTTACATGTAGGTCTTTAATCCATTTTGAGTTAATTTTTGTATTTGGTGTGAGGTTGGGGTCCAACTTCATTGTTTTACATGGGGATATCCAGTGATCCCAGCACTTTTTGTTGAAAAGACTATTCTTTCCCCATTGAATGGTCTTGGCACTCTGGTGGAGAATCAGTTGACCATAAATGTAGGAACTTAAATTTACTTCTGAGCATGTTGCCATTGATATTGTAAGGGACAGTCAAATGAAGATTTCCAGAAAGGTTAAATGAGATAAGGAGTGTGGCAGATGGCATTGTTACTTCCAATTCTTTACTCCCGCCTATGGTCGTGCCTTTGCCATAGCACCAACATGGAACACGGGCAGAGTAAATTTCTTTGGTTTTGATTGTGGACCTAAGTGACTTGCTTTAGTCAGTGGTTTGTGGGCAAAAGGACAGTATTAGAATTTCAAACCACTTCTGCTCTTCTGCTTCTGCCATTGACACAAAAGAATATGGCCCCATTAGCCCATTAGTCCCAGAGGAGGATGAGAGACGTAGGTCAGGGTCATTCTAGACATGCATCCCAGCTAAGCCCAGATGAGATCAGTCAACCCCCGTGCAAGTCGCACACAAGGAAATGATGATAAGTGACTGTCGCCACTGAATTCTGGGGTGGTTTACCTGTGGTTAAATGAGACACAAGGCATGAGGTCTCTACATACACAAGGTACTGTCCACATGAGAGGAAAGGCTGAGATTGCTCACTCCACTTTCTTTTAAGTTTACTTCTGTTTGAATAAGAGCTCTGATCATTGAGAGTCCTCTGGATGTTTGCTATAGGTGCGGGCATTACCGCAATATTTTCCCAAAGTGTGGGGCACAGTCCCCTGGTGGGAAGTAGGATGATATAAGGTTGAACATGGACATGATATTATGTAGCACTAAATCCCAGCATGGGAAAGAGAACCCTTTTTAGTCCTTTTGCTTTTATTTTTATTTATTTTTATGGAGGTATAAATGACAAGTAGCACCATGACAGTTTCAGGTGTATGGCATAAAGATTTGATGGCTCTAGACACTGGGACATGATCACCGCAGTAAGTCTAGTTACCATCTGTCACCATAAGTAGTTACAAAAATGTGTTTTTTGGTGATGAGAGCTTTTAAGATTTGCTCTCTTAGCAACTTCCAAATATGCAATACAATGTTATTAACGATGATAACCATGCCGTACGTGACATCGTGTGACTTGTTTATTTTATCACGAGAAGGCTATACCTTTGGACCCCCCTCACCCATTTCGCAAATACCCCTCACCTCTGGCAACCACCAATCTGTTCTTTATACCTATGAGCTTATTTAGTTTGTTCTGTATTTTAGTTTCCACATGTAAGGGAAATCATAACTTTGCAGTCCTTTCAATTACACGGAGGGAGAGATCTCAGTTAGATGCTACTCGCTCTGTAAGGCTTATAAACAGTTGTTGATCTTACTTTTCAACAAAAAAGAAAACAGCCTCAGGCTTAGAGTCTTTGGCAGATGACAGCCTGAGACCAGAACTTAAGCACCTTGTTTTGTTTCTACTATCTTTATTTTCACGTGGAACTTTTCCACGGATGGTAGTGATTATACACTTGTTTTAGTGTAAAAGAATAAGACAGTTTAAAGCAAAGGATTAAGGAAGTGATGGTAGAGATAAGAAGGGGAGACACGATGCTGTGGGACTACATGGAGTTGAGGAGACACAGATTCGTTGTGTGACAGCAGATCCGTGACCTATATAATGAACGTTATGGGACGAATTTATGTGTCCCTTCTACAGGACATCGTTTTGAACGTGAACTCCTCTCTTGTTCCATACTTTTTGAGCTGGAAATTTGATTTATTCTTTCAAAGGATTCAGGCTTCTCAATTTCCAGGAATCCTAACCCCTGGGCCTCCTCCAAAGCCCCAAGGTGATTGTCACGAATAAAACCCGAATAAAACCCTTTTGTCGCTTTTACACAATCGATACTTAAGAACCCTTTGGAAAAATCCTCTGTAAATTCACATTCTAAAAATAGGCTTGACTTTTGGATTGCTTCTAAATAAAAACATATTTTTCGATTACACTGGAGACAGAAAAAAATTTCCAGTATCATTTTGAGACTTGTGGGAAAATGAAGAGAAGAAAAGTTTCACTGTTCTCGGTGAAGGTTTTGGTATTGAAATTTTGTCATGCTGGCTGGCTTCTGAGTGTGGTGGGGGTGGGGAGGAAGGAAGGGTAAGGACTGTCACCAGTCATTTAATATATCACTTATTACTCAGATCTGACACCAAGTACAAAGGCCGGAGGAGGAAGACGAAGCTCACATCACTGTACCTGCTGTGGGTCCGGGAGAACGTCTCTGAAATTCTGTGGTTTCTCTGAGTCATTCCTGAATCATCTCTTTATTACAGTGAAACTTCACAGTGGCAGGATTTACTGTGGTGCAGAGACAGAGGGCTTCATTCTGGGCCTTTCGGGGCTGCGACTGAGAGGCCTGAGCTTCCGAGGAGGGGATGCGTGCCCCTGACAAGTCTCTCTCACCTGAGGCGCTGCACAATGGTGACAGATAATTTCTCAGGAACGCCTGGTGGGCAATCCCTCTTGGTGCTGAGTTACATTCTTCCTCCCCCCTCTTCCAGGAGAGCGGGTAGAGACAGAGGAGCCACGGGTAGCGTAGGGCAGCGTGTAATGCGGAGACAAAATGTGGGCTTCCCCCATTCCTTCCAAGGATGTTTTCCCCTTAACACCAAGTCATCTGGGAGGTCCATGGCCCCAAAGATTACTCACCCTTAAATGTAGTCTCACTTCTGCTCTTCCCACTCAGGGCAAAGCACTTCCCTTCTCTGTGTCTCATTTGCTTATGTCAAAGATGGCGGCCACAATTCCCGCCTCGCCCAGCGTGAGGAGACCTGTGTGTGTGAAGTTGCTTGTTGCTCTGCACTGTGTGCTGTGTTTTGGAAGGACGTCTGGGCCTTCCCTGGTATCACACTGGGCTTCCTCTGTGCGGCCACCCACATCCCTGTGCTCCCTCTGGGAGCTTTTATGCTCCCAAAGCTCCATCATTTTACCTGAGCCAGAGGGGATGGGGTAACTAGACCGAAGGATAAGTGGGCAAGCTCTTGGCCTCTGAACAGCAATACTATTGATTATATCTGTTTGTATTACACACAGATCCCAGCACAGTGCTATATAGACATGGAGGATGGTGCACAGACATGACTGGATTTGAGTAAGAATCTCTCTTCCTTGTTGCCTTGCTGCTTGAAAGAAGTACACAGAAGGGAGGGGAGAAAACATACTCTCACATAGTGATGAGTTCTAGGGGGACAGGAGAGTGCTCTGTGATAAGGCAAACACCAAATTACTGCAGAAAAAAAATTTGTAAAAACAGTCAAGAAGGAGATTCAGAGTTTCCAAGTCAGTGGATTTATCTACGGTGTCTCCACATCCATTCTTCCAGAATTTTCTGTCCTCTACTCGGCATGCAACACGCGGCCCCTTTTCTATGTCGAACCTCTGACCGCCTGAATGTGTTTCCGCAGTAGTCGCAGTGGAGACATTGGAAGCTGCTCTTTGTGAAGGAAG
>CM052892.1:16291516-16306522 GCA_028534135.1 Potos flavus | reverse complement strand
AAAAAAAAAAAAAGAGGGTCTGCTGGTTCAGCTGGCTTTCTTTGGAGATGATCATAGCACTTTGTCCCTACTCCCAGCTGTGGGGACAGCTTTGCTGAAGAGTGGGCCCCTGCACAGGATCAACAGCGGTCCAGGGTCACATTTCGGGTTATGGCTCTTCAGTTCCTACTCGCCAGCTCAGCGGGGTTTCTAGGGCACCACCGTATCAGGGAATGAGGACACAAAGAACCACACGGAACAAGTTTTGAGCAGTGACATCATATAACCATCACAGAAGCAAGGACAGCCGTGAACTCTCCTGGCTTTTAAGCAGAATTCGTTCCTTACCCCTCACACCGAAGAGACTCCTAGCCATTTGCTAGGGGGTGGGGGGTCACACAGAGGCTCCAGGGGGAGATAGGGAACCTCCTGCCAATTGGGGCAAGGAGAGCTCATGCAATGCATTCAAAAGAAATTACAAACACCCCCACATCCATGTGGTGAGATACTATACAGCAGCAAAAAAAAAATAGTTGAACACAAAGGGATTCCTTCGTAAAATACCACATTAGGTGAAAACAAAAATTGCAGAAAAACCCATGCAGGGTGACATAATTTAATCGAGTTTAAAAGCCCGCAAAGCAATGCGACACAGATGCCTGCATGCTGAGGCCGTAAGAGTAGAGGAGAAATGACAGGGGCCAATAGAGACCTTATTCTAGGAAGCGGTTCCTTGTTGGACAAAGAGGTGGCAGGGAAGACGTAACAGGGAAGAGATACCCAGGGGTTTCCACAAGATCGAGAATGTTTTGTTTCTTAGGGGAGGTTGGGGACACCCATCTCCCACCATTCTTTAGGCCCTTCTGCCTTTAAGATATATTTCTTAATAACTTCCTGTGGCCATGTTTAGGCCCAGAGCTGCAAACAGCTTTGTATTTGTGAACAAATGTGTCCCCCCCGCTGAGACGTGCAGACACACGCCCCTGGGGCCAGAACCACACAGTTAGAGGGGCCCCAGGGTCCCCAACCCAGTGGGTTTGGGAGTAATTTAGTTACACAGAAACAGAAAAACAATGACAAGGAAGCACTCAGTATTCCTGAGCAAAGCAGGGACACCACGACAGTGGGATTTTTACCAGGCTACCTCGTGGCCCCCAAAGACCAAAGAGCTAAATTGATTTGTGATCTGCAAAGCACGCGCACACACACGAACCTGCCGCCCCAGACTTCATGGGCGGGGCAGGCACAAATTAGTAATTTCAGCGAGGCCACCATGCTGGTTGAACTTTGCACTTTTTTCGATCAAATCTGCTTGTCTCAAAGGGACACCCCCTGAGGACAAAACGTCGACCTCAGGCTGCTCTGCAAACCTCCAGAACCCAGCTGGCCATAGAGAAGGAGCAGCTTCTTTATGCTGCTTCCAAGGAAGTGAAGAGACTGTCCCCATCCCAGCCGGGAGATGCCCTGCAGCAGTAAAGGACCGAGTGGCCAAGAATGGAACCACACACCCCTAACCTTGCAGCCTGGTAAGACGCTACTCCAAGTTTGATGTTCCATTTACCATTTTAGACCCATGCTTCAAGTTAGCACAGAGGTGAGGGGTGGGGTCATGGGGGCCAAAGGGACGCTTATGAAGCCATACCCTTTAGGGAAAAGACCAAGTGTTTGGCAAAGGGAGCAGTCTTTTTTCCCCTGGGCTGTCATTTCCAAAGCTGATTCAAAAACCAAGCTCTGCTGCTGGGTAGAAAGTGGGCTTTTCCCTAAAATCAGCTCTCGAAATTGTTCACAGATTGAGCCCTCGGGCAGAGGAAGAGGACAAGGTTGTTGAAAGAAATGGGTTCGGTCCCTTGGGTGGGAAACGTGTGTCTTCCTTCCCAGGTGCTGTTAGCAGCTCAGCTTGTGCCCAGGGCAAGGAGACTTTGCTGGTTAGGATCAGAGGCCTCAAAGCGAAATTTCACTCCCCCATTTTGGGGGGTGGAGTAGAGGAGAAGGGTCAACCATGTTTGGGCACAGGCCACACTGTAAGAAGAAAAAATGCCCTTCCCCCAACAACAGCAAAAGGGGGGGGGGGGTTTTGAGAGAGCTGTTGTTTGTTGACATAGCTCAAAATTGAAAGGACAGAGGAAGCCAGAATGTCCTTCATTTAAAGGCAGATGGAAAAGCTAAGGTCCAGAAGAGGGAAGGCGTGGAGCCAAGGTCATACAAAGATTATTGGTGGAGCTCAGAACAGAAGCCAGGAGGCCCCCCTGGAAGGGGAAACAGCCATGAAGTATATGAGCCTTCGGTTCCGAGGGAGAATGAATGTGGAAGTGAAAAGCTGTGCATCTAGGTGTTAGCTAAGTCGCCACTGGTCCTGCAGGGGACGCCGGCCCAGGTCCCACAGATCCTGGGGAGGGAAGAGGACCGGAAGACAGGAGCTGGGCGACCCAACAGAGCATGCGCACGGGAGCAGCATCCGGGGCTCTGGGAACCGAGCTCTCGCACGTCTGGGCGCCCCGGGGACTTCCTCCGAAGCTGGGTCTGGGGACGAATCCAATGAGAGGGACGGGGGCACACCATTTGAAAAAGAAGGGGTCGTGGGCTGCATGAAAATGCAGAGAAAGGCGGCAGGGCAAGTGACTCAGCACCGCAGAGACCTGATGGAAATCCCAGCTGTGCGCCTTCCAAGGGCATGGCCTCAGGCCGGCACACCCGGAAGCTTCCAGTTCCTCCTCTCTAAAATGGAGACCATAAATACGCATCTTGCAATGAGCTAAAGGTATAGAAGAAGAGCTTAATAGATGTTATTAACTCCTGAATCCTGAGCTGAACAAAGACACCCACGCATGCGCAAACACGTCATCTGACAAGACTTGGGGCTGTTTTTAGACCATCCCTTTAGCTGCCTTCATACAGATGGGTCTTCCAATGATAGACGTTCTGGACACACCTTCATTCTTGACCAAATCGGGCTCTCCAATGGCCCAGACAAAATCTCAGTGGGTTGTGGAACCAAGACACCCCAGACTCTCCCCTCCCCCTCAATCCCACCGTCCCTGGCTGTGCCAATGGTGGCATAGAAGACAGCGGGCTAGAGCGTGGGCTCTGGCAGCGCTGGGTTCAAATCCCGCCCCCGCCTCGAATTGGCTGGGTAAGCTTGGCCAAGTGCCCACATCTCTAAGTCTTAGTTTCCTTTTCTGTAAAACTGCAGTAACAACAAAGACCTATTTTGCAGAGTTGCCGTGAAGCTTAAAAGAGAAGTCATCGGAGCCCAGTCGGCCAGCATTTGTGGGGGTTGCTGCTGGGAATACCGGATGCCATGAATTCAGGGCAGGCTGCGTTCTCCAGGGCAGGTGGCCAGATGTGGTGAGTCTTAGACATTCTGCCTGTGCTGTGTAGTAGTGCTGTGATCCTGAGCAAGTCACTGACCTCCCTGAGCCTCCTTTCCCCTCCTCTGGACAAGAGACCCGATGCTGCCCAGATCTCCGAAGGCTTCTGCAAATTGCAGCTAAGATAATGGAAATAAAAGCAGTTAGAAGACTCTGTGGCCTATGATTATCATTCAGATGTGACTGGACATGTGTAATGCGAAAATACTTTCATCCCACAATTACCCAGCATGTGGGCAGAAAAAGAGATAAAAATTAGTAACGAGAGAGCTAAGAGGAAATCAAAGGATTCTAAAACCTTCTAATGGCGTAAAAATTCACTTGAAGTAGAACATCAGAATTTCATCTGAACTAGTTTTGGGTTGTTATCATTCTCTTTCAGCTGAGATTTTTTGTTGTTGTTGTTTATTTTCCAAGAACGTTTGTCTTTTCTCTTTTCTCTCAAGTTACTAAACCCTATCAACATTCCATTTAAGAGCTTTAATGAGACCAAGCATCCATATGACTTGTCAGAAGCCAAAATAAAACCACACGAGACAACATACACGAGGCTACTCCAAAGCAACAGTGGCCTTTCCCACGAATGGGATGAGGCATTCCAGAGCACCTTAAAAGCATCAGTTCCAGAAGTAGGTCTTGGAAAGTGGCTAGGAGCGAGGCACTCTGCATTCCTTTTGGCCTTGACAACGCAAGAGGTTGGGTAGATGAGGATTCATTAGCACGGTTTCAGTGTTGACCCATCGGAGTCTCGGAGAAGTGAAGCGACTTGCCCAAGGTCACACTAGGGATGAACAAGAATGAATACTCGTGTCCCTGAAGGGCTGGTTCCCTGCGCCTCCAAGCAGGAGACCAAGAGTGCCAGTCCCCGTACAAACTCTCCTACTCAGGGAGGAATTCAAGACCTCAGTCTCCTCCTGGAGACTGAATGTGACTCAGTCCCCCCGGTCCAACTCCCCCACCTCCGACCTCCCCACACACACAGAGTGGCCCAGCTCACCGCAACCGGGACTTCCGACACCTGCTCCAGGTGGGCAGGCCGGGCCGTGACTGGAAAGCCAGAAGGTTCTGCCCCACAGTTTCCAGGATCTGACGTGTCCGCCCGCTGCTCACCTGCTGAGGGAAATCTCTCTCCCCAGACCTCGTCAGCAGGTTTACGGTAAAGTCATCTTCTGTAGCTTCCAGCCCCAGGCCCTGATTAGTCATGTCCCCTCCCATTTCCCTTTGAGCTAGGAATACAGAGATCCCAGAGATGGGGGAAATCACCGCCATGTTTTGAGCCCCACAAGGCCCTGTACATCTAGGCTACCAGCATCCCCAGACTTCTAGGAGTGGGGGGGGGGGGGGACCAGAAACTATCTAATCCAGGGAAAGGCAAACTTTTCCTATAAAGGGCCAAAGAATAAGTATGTCAGGTTTGGTGGATCACGTTCATTCTCCGTCGCATATTATTTTTTTAAAAACCCTGTAAGAGTGTAAAAATCATTCTCACTCAGGGCTACACGCAAGCAGGCCTGTAGCAGAATTAAGCCCCAAGACTGTGGTCTGTGATCCCTGATTCATCCAACCCTCCCATTGCACAGATAGAAAAACTGAGCTCCGAAGAGTTTATAGTACATTTGTCCAAGGTCATCCAGCAATAAGGACCATCACTCATACTCAGATCTGACTCCCGGACCAATCTGCCTGTAGAATTAAAAATACTTCATTTTATTCTATCTCTTCAAAAATCTGTTAACCCCTAGTTTTTAACCAAAATACTTGATTAATTGCAGTTTTGATATTTCATAGTACAAATGCTATACATGAAGGCAATAGAAAAAAAAAGTGTTATTTAAGATCAGAACTAGCTGTGGTTGTTTCTGCCTCCTAGTAAAAACATTCCTATCAGGACGCCTGCTGGCTCAGTCAGTTAGTTAAGCGTCTGCCTTCAGCTCAGATCATGATCCCAGGGTCCTGGGATCAAGCCCCTGGGTTTCATCAGGCTCCCTGCTCAGTGGGGAGCCTGCTTCTTCCTCTGCCCTTCCCCTTGCTCATGCTTGCTTGCTCTTGTTCTCTCTCTCTCACATACCCTCTCTCTCTCTCTCAAATAAATAAAATCTTTTAAAAAAAATTTCTATCAGAGGAAAGATACATGTGTGCAGTGCCCTCTTCTGTGGCAGAGCTGGTAGGGAGAGAGAAAGGACAGGCTGACATTTCAAAACCTGTCTTGGTTTTGAAATGCTAAGATGCCCTACTTAATAAAAGAAGGGGCACTGGGGGCTCCAGGGTGGAGGTCCTAGGAATGGGTACAAAGAGGGAGTTAGAGGAGAAACAGGACACCAGAGGGACATGAGGACCTGGTGCGGACACAATGGTAAGATCAGAGATGTCTGATGTTCTTGTTAAGGGATTTGCATTAATAGGATCTAACCCTCCCCTTCATATCCCTTGAACCTCCTAGAGTGTGCCCCACACCAAAAGCCTTCCCTGCACGAGCATCTGTGTTGTTTGTTGAGCAGACTGAAGGCCAGGGAGAGTGGGGAGACGAGGGCAGCACACACAGAGGCAGTCCCAGGACTGAAGGAAAACATCCAGCAGGGCCAATCTCAGGAGAAGCGGCCGGGGAGACGGGAGCCTCTCCTCACCGCAGAATCATGTGCTCAGTGTCCTTTCCCCTTTCTTCTTGCCGTCAGAACCCCAGTCCTGTTGGGGGCCACAGAGTGGCCGACCCTGTTCACGAGCCTCAATTTCCTAGAAGGAACAAGCATGGCTAGCCCCACCACGTTCTTTCTTCCTTCTCTTTCTTTCTTTCTCCACAGCGATGGAAATGTTCTGTGTCTGCACAGACTTCGTGCAGTGCCCACGACCCACCTGAAATGCTGCTAGCATGACCAAGCAACCGAATTCCTGGTAATTTTTTTTATTGAATTTTGATTTCTCTAAATTTCCACAGCTACTTTCAGGTAGGAGTTTCTTTATGGGACAGCTAGGTGAGAATCATAGTCTCTCTGACCTCAATTAGGAGCCACTTACCTCCAAAGTCATTGTGTAAGAAACATAAATCCTGAATTTTTAGGTCACTGTAAATGGAGTTTTCTGGCACCTGCAGTCAAATGCATTCTAACTGACAGTACCGGGGAGAGAGAGTAGGAGAGAGAATGGGAGAGCCCCGGAGCTCCCACTGTCCAGGGGATCCTATCCAAGCCATCAACCCCATTTCATTTGTATCTCAAGACATCAGCTAACATCAGGGTAGGAGAATATCCAAAACAGAAGGGAGCCGTCCCCTCCCTCACCCAGGTTCTCTCTTTGACCAAAGACACGAAGGCCTAACAGCCCAGGTTGGGGGAAGCTGGCAACCTGGGATCAAAATGAATATAGAGGTAGAGGTACAGGGAGGCTGATGAGTGATGGTTTGGGTCCTTTCCCTGCTACATTCACCTGGGGAAGTCACTTCCTCTCTCTGAAGCTCATATCCCGCCTGTGTAAAGTGGAGAATGAGCAAGCTCTCCCTGCCTAGCTCAGGGCAATAGAGCATAGGGCCCCACTAAGAAGGGTTAGAAACACATTTCATACACGGGGAAGTGCTAGTGAGGAAATCCCGCAGGAGGATGCTCCTGGAAGGAGTGGAGGCCTCCTAAAGTCCCAGCACCTGGTCTGAGACACAGGAGCACCGAACATCCTGGTCTGGTTGGCTCTTCAGGCCCAGATTCCGTCTTTAAGTTGGAGAGAGTTCCACCAGCCTTGCTCAGGGCCAGAGAGGTGACATGGGGCGGCCTGGAGCTGGAGGAGTCCAATTCTCCTAAACAAGTACGGCGAAGGCACAAGGCACCCACCCCTTGAGTGACCGTGTCAGGAGGCCCCTGGAATGACTGCCGACCAGTACCCGCGGACAGGTGCAACCTAACTGAGTCCTTACCAGCACCCCACGGGAGGGATTTACGGCCCCCCCACCAAGGGGGCAGATCCAAACACAGAGTAGGTAGATTAGCAAGGCTTCCAGGGTAGCGTCTAAGTGGGGAGCTAGGAAGAACGGATCCCCTCCCAGGGAACGCAGAGAGAAATGCAGAGGGGCAGAGTATTTGAGGGAAACAGTTTAGACCGGGAAACAGTTTAGACCAGAAAATAAGCCTCTCGGTGGGAAGTACGGCGAAAGGCTTTTATACATCCCCACCTTCGGCCTTTACCTACCAAAAATGCCAAAGAGATCTGCGTTGCAGTTAGCTCCGTATTGTTTAAGGACAATCTCCCTTTTAAAGAGACACAATCATGACTCTCATAGAAATATAAAATCAACATGTATCAAAGATTTTGTTTAGCTCCTTAATTAGTGAGGGAAGGAATGCCACGACTGGTTTATAGAATCACGTAGACACAAACAAGAAGAAATGCTGCAGCGAAATCACAGAAAAGACCCACCACCAGCTTATTCCACAGGGGGCCTGGTAAACCAGTTGTATTTCCACGGGAAAAAAAATTATTTGTCTGTCCCTGGACAAGAATCTTTTGCATTGCTCCTGTTACCTACAACTTCCACAGTTTGGAAATAGTTCCATGGCAGTGAAAGGCACAGAGGCCTCAAAGACACCTCGTTTTCCACTGAAGACACCCAGTCCTGTTTTCAGGCCAAGTCAGAGTCGGGCACCGTCTGTCGTTCGGCATCTGGGTCGTACCTCTCAGTGATGTCGGTGCGATCGGCCCTCGCAACGGATGCCAACGTTCCGGGAAGCTCAGACTGTTCTAGGGCTGGGGCAGAGGGGATGTAAGCACTAAGGGGGTGCGACATAAGATTCTCCAGCTCAGAGAGACCAAATACGAAGGACTTTATCTTACGGAAATAGAAACTGAGGCCCAGACAGGAAAGTGTTTTTCCCAAAGACACCTTATCCTCTACTACATACACTTTTTAAGGCAGAGGGCCTGAAAAAGGAGACGCCAAGGGGCTACTGATGGCCCCCGGCCTCGGGAGGGTGACCACGGAAGCCCACCCCTACCCCTTCCCCCCACTCATTCCATCCCTGAATCATATTTGCAAAACAGGGGTAGTAATAATACCTCCCTCCCCGTGTTGGCCATGTGAGGTTTATGCAGCATGACTTAGATAAAATGCCTCCCTGCAGGTGCGCCCCTGGAGTCATTTCCCTTCCCCTCCTGAGTAGCCCTGTGACCCCAGGGCAGTGACAGGGATCATTCTGCTTTCACTCCCCCAAGGGGTTGTAACAAAACAGAAAGACCGCAGCCTCTTGCCCTCCATGAGTCACAAGCTCCTTTCTGGCCCAGATTCAATTAGACTGGAACGGCCTCGGGCTACCACCGCATTTCCTGTGCCAAGCTAGCCCATTAACATCACTTTGGGGGGAAACACACAAAAAGAAGAAAGCACACAAAAAAGTAACTCTAATAGTGGCTCCCACCAGGAGGGGCTCAGGGGCAGGGGTCAGACAGTGGGTGGCAGAGACGCCTAGGCAGCAGTGGGAACTGGGGAGCCGGAGCCCCGGGGAATCGGAGCCCTGGGGAATCGTACCCCCCTTCACACACAACCCCTCCCCCCCCCCCCGGCACAGGGAACCCGCAAACAGAGACACGGAGTTTGTTTCCCAGCAGGCTAAAGTCGGCGTGACCTTCAAACAGCCCGCAGGGCAGGGCTCAGTGCGTCTTCTGGGTCCTGATATGACTGAGCACCCGTCACAGAGCAGCGTTGTGAGCAACTCAGGCTCAGTTCTCTGCCACAGTCTCAATTTCGGGGCATCCCTGATTTCCCTCTGAAGAGGCCCCAGGCTAGAAAGTGGTGGGGTTTTGTTTTGTTTTGTTCCAACAGGCACACTAACACCAACGGGCAACGGGGCCTTTCCCCTTCTCTGGGAGGAAAAGTGGGCAAAAAGCATCAAAGTCAGACAGGAAGGGACCCCCAAAGCTTCGGGATCCAGGCCCCTGACTTCTGCGGGGTCAACCGGAAAACCCCAGTGCGGGCAGAATCCTGGTTCTTCCAGGACTGATCAAAATGCAGACCTCGGAGGAAGGTCCTTCACAGTTCTTCTGATGCTTTGGAGTTTACAGACCAGTTTCTTGTCCTATCTGAGAAAATCTGACCTTCCTATGCCAGGTGAGGAACTGGGGACACGCAGCTAAGCCGGGACTAGCACCCACGTCTTCCATCGTAGATGTCAGCTGTAGTGATGGGGAACTGAGGCCGTGGAAGGGAAAACAACCTGCCTGAGGACACCCAGCAAGTACCCAGCAGGACCGGGATTGGAACCTATGTCCATCCCAGCTCAAAGCTCTTAGCATTCTACCAGCTTGCCTCTCTTCTTAGAGATCTCTAACCCCAGAAACTCTCTCTGTGGCGCCATAGACATTGCTTCTTCGCGCAAGGATGGCAAATAGATTTCCTCTCAGGTGGATGGGTTGGCAATGGCTGCCTGGAACTCCTTGTTGAGAGGACCACAGATGGACACGAGCTCAGCAGGGGAGGGGACACTTGCTGGGCCGTGTCTGCCATCAGTATTAAAGACAGACTGGTCACTCTCGATTTCCTGTCCCTGTCCAGATTCTATTTTCCACTTTCACTCCCTTTTCTCTTGCGTCGAGTGGCATTACCGTAGGGAGACCATGAAAATGGCAGAAACAGTCCAATCTGGAGCTCAGTCTACTCCCTGAGATTGACAATAAGACAAATGTTGACTTTCGACTCCTGAGAGCCGCCATCTTTAGAAGAATTCCAATCGCTCTTGGAAAAATCAAAGTTCACAGCTTGAGTCCATAGCCAGCCTGAGAGGGGAATGGCTCCCCAGTGCCTCCCGCTATGCGAATTTAACATATTTCTCTGTAGTGGAGTGGATGGCTACTCCCAGTTCTTCCCCACCTTGTAATTATTTATTAGGACTACATATTCTTTTTGCCTTGTGACTTGACACTACCTCTGAGTAGAAAAGGTGAAGTATGCATCCAAGCCCATCAGCACCGGACTTGGCCATAAGACTTGCTTTAGCCAATGAGTCGTGGGCGGAAATGACCACGTACCCATTCCAAATGACAACCTTAAGAGGCATTGCATGCTTCTGCTCACATCTCTTCGACTCCTGCTGTTTGCCATGGTAAGAGTTTCCCCCAAATAGTTTCTGCCCCTTCAATTCATGTTCTTGGAATGAAGACATGGGAAATAGGTCCAAACTGACCCCCTTCCTAGTGCAAGGCCTTGCTGATCCACGCAAAGTCCAACAGAGCCACATGGAAGGACTGTACATCTGTAAGAAAAAGACACGTGATTATAAGCCACTGATGGGGGGAGGGTATTTGTTATGCAGCCTTATCAAGCAAAAATAATAAAAAAGACTGTTATTAGGTCATTCCATCTGAAACATAGTCTCAAAATTTAATCAGTATTTTCATATCATGTAATACAGACAAATGGACACTTTTTTTAGTTTATATAGGTTGTAAATTGACATCACGGCATCTAACTACACATCAGTCTCTCATGAACTTGGGCAAAATAAATCTGTCAAGACTGATCCCTACTCAGGAGATCATCAGCGAGCCAAGAGCCAAGAGCCAGAGATATGACAACAGGATTCGCATAGAAGAGGACAAACAAAAGTCCACTCGCTGCTGAGATGTTACGAACAGTGAAGGGTTTGGGGAGTTATGTTTCCTCGCTGCCCCCTCATGTCCCTGGGAATATAGAGGAACAGACATTCTCAGAGAGCAAGGGTGGGTCACATCTGTAAGAGGCGAGAAAGAGCTGGAGCTTCCTTTGCAATCGCAGAATGCTTTGAACACAATTTCACATGGATCCTCAACTTAGGAAGTTGATTAGAATTTGCGCCACTTAAAGCTTGCCGCTCTGCCTAACCTAACCTAACCTAACCTGCCTGTGTGAGAGCCAGGGCCCTTCCTGTTCAGCCTGTGTCTGGTCCCCTGGGGTGCTGGCTACATGGAAAGCTGTCCTAGCAGTGGGGAGACGGAGGGCAAAGAAGGAAAAGTGATTCTCTTTAGAGAATGAGAAAGCGATGCGAGTTTAGGGTCTCTAAAGGCTCCCTCCCGACTCCAGCGTTCCGGATGCCTCCCAAACCAACACTCTAGAGTTAGTCATTTTCACCCTATCTAGAAGAACACAAACTACAGGTAAAGAAATCATGGTGACTCGGGATCCCAGAGGCACGCTCAATGCTGACCGCCATCAGCAAGTGAGACCGGGACTATTGCTTGTCTCCGAAGACTCCAGATGCAAGGTTTCGACTCAAGGAATCAGCAAGGGCATCTCCTGTATTAGAAGGCATCATTCTGCCCACAGGCATCATTGTCCCATCTGAATCAAAGTGACGGGACCAGAGTCCCTGGGCCACACTCCTCCTAAGAACTATTTGCCCTCTGATCAAAGGAGATTTGAGGCACTCCCAGGAGCCCTTCCATCGCACAGCTGTCAGCGCGGGGTGCAATCTCATTCCCACCCCGAATTCAGAATAACGGGAAGTCACAAACAAGACTGCACCAAGACAAAGAAGGCCCCTCTTCCAGATTCCAGTGCCAGCCACGGAGGAAAGGGCTAAAAAGGTTGAGACAGAATGAGACAGACCCTGGATCTACTTAACGAACTTACAGGGGTGAGGCTGAGTGTGCTCAGGTAATGAGCAAATGAAATAGCTTTTGTTCCACTTTCCCCTGGGGCAACATTATAGGACATTGTTCTCTCTCTTTGGAGAGCAGATAGAGAAATATGTTTTGAATTAGTGCTTCTAGGAACTGGCAAGTCACCATTTAAAGGGACATGACCTGTGTAGGATGGAAAGACGTGATCTGATGCAATGTGGGGGGGGCCAAGAGGAGGATCCAGTGTTCCAGGTTGTCCCTGAGACTGGGCAAGTATCTCCTCTCCCGGTCCTCAGTATTTCCCAGCATTGGGGGGCTGGGAGAGGATCGGAAAAGCCCAGCTCAAGCATTCACAAATCAGCTCCTCAGAAATTGCCCTGCTTTGGTGCCCTTGACCTTGACCCTGAAAAACCAGCAGGATCTGCAGATGCCAAGGAATTGGATCTAATTCTGTTTACATTTAAACCAACTAAGCAAACAAAGCATTTACTTTGTGTTGAAGATTCAGGAAAACTGCCAGAAATCACTTCTACAACAGAAGGAAAATGACCAAGTGTGTTCATCCTCACACCATCCAAACAAATTAAATTTTTCCCTGACTTTGAGGGAAACATGGTCACGCTTAACAGCTAAATCTCTTGCATCAGCTATAATGAAATTTAAGATCATGAATTTTCACATTAACGATGTTTTGCTTTAATTTCCACACTAACCATCATTCTATGACTTTAATTTTTACTCCAGGCATCATTTTATGACTTACACAAATATTTAAGCATTATCGTAAAAGTGTTTGAAGCAACTAATGAGAAAGGATCTTCAATACACATAATAGAAAACTAAATTACCAAATTTATGGCCATTGGAGGAATTTTTATCTTCTTGAAGGATACATTATCAGGGGGCACCTGGGTGGCTCAGTCAGTTGAGTGTCCAACTCTGTTTCGGCTCAGGAGGTGATCTCAAGGTTGTGAGATCGAGCCCGTGTCAGGCTCTGTGCTCAGTGCAGAGTCTGCTTATCCCTCTCCCTCTCTTCCTCCCCCCCGCTCCTGCTCTCTCTCTTTCTCAAATAAATAAATAAAATCTTTTTTTTTTTTTTAAAGAGTATATTATCAGGAGCTCAAACATGAAGACTGAGAGAAAATGTATTTTTATAGCCTCCTCTCTTGCTGACAAGTACTATAATACTTAGAAATGGCCCAAGAGAAGCTCATGTTGGTGGTGTTATTTTTTCTGACTTGTTAGAGGCAGCACTGAAACCCAGGTCCCTTGCTTCCTAGTTCAGTTCTCAGGCCACAGCACAACTGTCTTCATGCTATGAATTAGCTCTCGCTGAAAAGCTTTCTTGTCTCCAAAATAGGACTCTTCCCAACCACTAGGTAAAGCTTGTGAAGCCTTTCATAATGACTCACGCAGAAGCAAAGATTCCCCAGCACAGAAGCAAGTCATAATATAAACACCCCACGGCCTGGGGCTGTGACAAAGCTCCAGCCCGGGGCACCATGGGCAGTCCCCAAACCAAGATGGCCCCAGCGTGGCTAACCCCAGCGAGGACTAGAGACAGGAAAATGCCCTCTAGTGCCTCCTTTGCCCCTATCATGGACACAGCGAAGACAACTTCCCCTCACTATCTGCCTTTTTTCTCTCTCTCTTTCCATCCATCCCTCTCTCCCTTCAGTTGTCTGTCTGTTGTAGATCAGATCCATTAAGGCCCCAATTCTCATCCCATCCTATGCCCATACCTTTGCCATGTAACAGTGAAACTTTCTCCCACTCTGTATTTGACTCCTGCCCTGAGACTTGCTTTGGCCAATGGGATGTTAGCAGACATGTCACAAGCAAAGGCAAGAAAAATTACCTGCACATTTCCACTCACTATTTGTGGTCTCTTCCACAAGCGTGGGTTAGCACGCTGGGATATGAGAGACACATGAAGCAGAGTCAAGTCACCCCAGCTACAAAGTCACGGCCACCCTTGATCATCCAGTAGCTAGCCAACTCCCCAGACATGTGACCAGCTCAGCCAGTTTCAACAGAGCTGACTAGCTGACCACCCCAGACATGACTAATAATAAACAGGCATTGTCATAAGCTACTGAGGTTTTGTGGTTATTTATTACTCAGCACTATTGTGGCAATAAATAACTGATACAAGACCCAGAACATTTTGCCAGTGTCTTCCACATCCTAGGCTGACTTCTGAACAGTAGAGGAAAATCAGTCATGGCCCTTCCTCTTGGGATGCCAGGCTACTGGAAAAGACACAGAAAGCACCTTTCTATCTAGGAAGATCATGTCAAACCATCCCCTAGCAGAACTCTCAAGTCCTAACCTCTGTCCTTTTACCAACAAGAAAACTGATCTGAAGGCAGAATGAGGTAGTGGAATCTCATTAAAGACAAGGTGCAGGTGCAATTGACAAATAATTTTTAGGAAATAACAGCTGTTAAACACACTTGGTTTTATTCTCCCACATAAAAAGCCCAGAGGTGGGCAATCCAGGGATTTTATAATGTTCTGCAAAGCCAACCAGGATCCTTATCTGGATGTTCCACCATCCTCAACATGGCTTTCACCTCATAATCCATGACAGCTGCTCAAGCTCCAGCTCTTACCTCCACATTCCAGCCAGCAGGATGGAGGAAGGACAAAAGACATGTCCAGAAGTCACGCAGGACACCACCACGTATATGTCATTGGCCAGAACTTTGTCTCATGGCCACCTCTACTGCAAAGAAGACTGGAAGTGAAGTCTTTTTCCAGACAGCTCTAGGCCTAGTCACAAATTGGAGCTTCTATTATTAAGAGGGAAGTGGAAGATGGAAATTGGGAAAAAAATTAGTAGTTTCCATTGTAAGTACAAATAGGGTTTTAGATCAAAAAGACCTAGGTCCATACAACAGCTCAACCAGGGGCTCAACCTCTAACCTTGGGAAAATGCTTTCCTTCTTTGGGCCTCAGCATCCCAACCTGTATCATGGGGCAAGAGAGAGAGTAGGTCTGAATGCCTCTTAAGTCCCTTCTGGCTCTTTCCTTTCCAGGATCATAGAGTGAAGATTCTGAAGGGACTGGCCTTCCATCAGATGCTGGC
>CM052892.1:16264896-16291016 GCA_028534135.1 Potos flavus | reverse complement strand
ACTGTCTTGTTGATTTTGGCCATTCTAACTGGTGTAAGGTGGTATCTCAATGTGGTTTTGATTTGACTCTCCCTGATGGCTAATGATGATGAACATTTTTTCATGTGTCTGTTACCCATTTGTATGTCTTCTTTGGAGAAGTGCAGCAGACCCTCTTTTAAAACTAATAAGAGGAGTTAACAAGATCACCAGACCCAAGATCAACTACTAAAAATCCATAGCATGTCTCCATACCAGCAAATCCCAACCATAAAATATAATGGAAAGGATGATGTCATTCATAGGAGCTATCGAAATACCCAGGGATTCATTCATCGGAGAATAAACAAGTCCTCTATAGAAGAAAACTTTGAATTTAATTAAAGGACGGAAAAGGAAGTTTTGAATAAATGGAGAGCTATCCCATATTTAGGATGGAATACTGTAATATTGTATGAATGTCAATTGTCTTTGGATTGATTTCTAAGTTTGATGCAATTGTAGTCAGAATTCCAGACAGATATGTTGAGAAACTTGATAAATTTATCCTGAAATTAAAAGTATAAAGGTCTGCAGATAGCTGAGTCAACTTCTAAAAAGAGAAGGGACCTGTCTCCTAGATATTTAAATATATTAAAAAGTCATAGTAATAGAAAAATTACATGATTCTGATGGAAGCACGGGGAAACAAACCAATGGAAGAGGGCAATGGAAGGGCAGGGAAACAGACCAGTGGAAGAGGGCAGAGAGCTCTGAGACAGACCAGGCCTAGAAGGGAGCTTGGCATGTAACAAACACAGCCCCACAGATCAACAGGAAAGCTTCCAGTGACTTCTAGAGGGCTTTGGAAAACTGGCTGACTACATATATTGGAATAAAACTGGATCATTACTTTAACTGGAAAACAAAAGTGGACTCCACATAAATTAATGACTTAAATGTCAAAAGGTAAACAATAAAGCTGATTGGATAAATGTAGGGGAAGATTTGTATAACTAAGAGTGATGAAATCTTTCCAAACAAAACCCACAAATACAAAGTATAACATGAAAAATGAATGAATTTTATTTTTTTAATCAAAATTATGGGTCTCTAATCAATGGAGCAGCATCCAGTGGAGAGACAATGTATAGAACAGTGGTTCTCAACAGGGGGGTGATTGTGTTCCCTATCCCAGGACATTTGGCAATATCTAGAGAGATTTTTTTGGTTGTCACAGCTAGTGGGGAGTTGCTACTGGCATCTAGTGGGAGGAGGTCACGGGTGTTGGTAAACATCCTTCAAAGCAGAGGATAAACCCCAGATGAAGAAGTATCTAGCCAAAATGTCAGTAGTGCTGAGATTGTGAAATCCTGCTGTAGACAAGTGTCACAAACAGACGTCACATCTAAAACCTCCATGTGACTAAAACCCAGATTATTCAGAAAGTCCAAATATTGTCAAGGAAAAAACAAGGAACCCAACAGAACATTGACAAATAAGCAATTCACAGAGAAGGAAAATTTACTGGCTTATAAATATATGAAGAGTCTCTCGAAGTCCCCAAGGATTAAATACAAATTAACACAACAGTGAACAGTTACGAATTAACACAGCGACAAACTGTTACGTTACGCTCCCTGGACTGGCAAACATAGACAGTTGGATAAAGTCAAGTGGTCCCAGGGATGTGGGGAACCTGGACTCTCATGAACCGTTGGTGGGGTGTAGACTGATGCCGTGAGTGGGGAGAGCCACCAGGTAGAATGTAGATAAGGTAATGTATCCACATGCGCTGGTGAGCCCTCAGGTCCTCTGCATGGATCCTTAAGGAATCATAAGGGATCAAACATGTTCCCTGCAGCATTGCCTTTGGTAGCAGGATGACTGCGGCTCTTTGGGGCACACCATGGGGGGAATGGAAAAAGCAATATGGCGCAGGCAAGTGAGAAAACAGCATCTGCAAACCAGTTCTCCATATACCAGCAAGGGTAGATTTGAAACAATTGTAAGAATTACTTGAAAAAAATTAGAAATAAATGAGAACACAGTTAGCTTTGAATGCTATCTTTGCAAAGGCGTTGTAGGTGAATCGAAAACATACGTGTGCGCACATTTTTACCAAAACACACACACGTGTGCTTTACATGCCCCCGAATCCATTCTCTGTCTTGCTTTGTTCGCTCAGCACTGCGATAAATAGGGGGATGCTTATTCCAAGCTGACGATGAGCCAAGCACTGTTCTTTTTATTACCCTCCTCGTGCCACTGTAGGTCATTATTTTAAAGAGTTGGATATATATCAAGTGGGGGGTGATAATAAAAAGTAATAAAAAATAAAACAGGAGAGGGGCGCCTGGGTGGCTCAGTGGGTTAAAGCCTCTGCCTTCGGCTCAGGTCATGATCTCAGGGTCCTGGGATCGAGCCTGCATCGGGCTCTCTGCTCAGCAGGGAGCCGCTTAAAAAAAAAAAAAAAGATAAAACAGGAGGGAGGTGTTGTATTTGCTAGTCTTCTCGGGCTGTCAGAACAAAATACCACAGACTGGGTGGATTCAACAACAGAAATGTGTTCGCTCATGCTTCTGGAGGCTGGAAGTTCAAGACGAAGGTGTGGGCAGGTGTGATTTCTCCTGAGATCTCCGAGGTTTGCAGAGTGCCTCCTTCCTGCTCTGTCCTCACATGGCTTTTTCTCTGGTGCATGCTTCCCTGGTTTTCCTTCTTCTTTTTATAAGGACACCAGGCCTATTGGGTTAGGGTCCTACTTTATGACCTCACTGAACATTAATTGCCTTCTTAAAGGCCCTATTTCCAAATGCGGTAATACTGGTGGTTAGGGCTTAAGCACATGCATTGGCGGGGGAAACAATTGAGAAGTTAACAGGCCCGCTGATTTCGAACGGGGCATGAGGAGGCCTCTGGGATCCTTGCCCCTTCTGTTTCCTGATCCCGGTGCTAGTCACAGAGCTGTGCATAGGGGATGAAAATTCATTGACTGTACACTTAGGATTTGCATACTTTTCCATAGGTACATTACCCCCCAAAGAAAGTTTTGAAAGAAGGACTGAATTTTTACTAACTGCTTTTACTGTATTTGCTGATATGTTTCTATGGAGTTTCTACTTTACTCTTATACTGTGGTTCTGGGTTAGTTTGCTAGGGTTTAGCTATGCCAAAGGACGGCAGGCTGGGTGACTTGAACCACAGAAATTTACTTTCTCTCGATTTTAGAGGTCAGAAGTCCAAGATTAGGACTTACCCTGATGACCTTATTTTAGCTTAATTATCTCTTTAAAGACCCTATCTCAAAATACAGTCACATTCTGAGGTCCTGGGGGTTAGGGCTCCAACATGTGAATTTGGGCATGGGGGAGACCCAGTTCAGCTCATAACAGCTAAATTCCACGAATGGATTATCTGGAGGAATATGTTTGTGGTAATATTGGATCATAAGATATTTTACACATTGCCAAGTTCAAGTTGCTAACATTTCATCAAAGATTTTAGAAAGTCTAGGGCCATATTTAAATGTGACTTACATTTTATTTTATGGTGCCATCCCTATCAGGTTTCAGCATCAAGATTATAATAGCTTTATAAAATGGGCTAGGTAATTTTTGCTCTTCATCATATTCCGCAAAGCAACTGTTGTCTTTTCATTTCATGTGTGCCTCGAAGGCTTGGTGAAACCAAACGGTAAAAATCTATTACCTCAATAAAAAGGAAATCAATGGGGGACACAAAGCAGGGGGGCCTTTGTAAAGGTGGCTGAGGAAGAGCCCCTTGAGTATGGTGCCTGCATCCAAGGTCCAAATCCCACGTCCTCAAAATGTACAAAGGAAAGAACAAACCAAGTCGGATCAAGCCGTGCTCCCTCTCAAACTCCTGAGTGGCTCCCCATTACCCTCAGGAAAGAGTCCACTCTTCACTACAGAACTCCCTGTTTCTTTGGGGTGCTGGCACTGCCAGTCTGTCCCCTCTTCCTCTCTGAACCAGGGACAGGCTCAACTGCATGAGCTTTTCTCTCACTCCCAGGCTTTTGCTTAGAAGGCTGCCCTTCCCTCCTCATACTGTCACCTGTAAAACTCCACCTGGAGTTCCTAACTCAGATATCACCTCCTCCAGGAAGCCTTCCAGACCTGCCTCCCTCCCCCCCACATACCGGCTCAATTAAATGTCCTTCTGTGCTCCTCCTGACCTCCCTGCTTCCCCCAACCTCAGTCCTCCCCATCCCATCTGTCTTGTTGCTGGGAGCCCTTCCGCGACCTGGGCCTCTCGTCATGGGCTCCAGACAGACTCTGAGACCCACAGAGGCACCTCAGGGAAACAGCCTTCCCCTAATTAAACATGCAAAGAAATGGGCCTCAGTGTTTGCTCTGAAGCCAAACCTATTTTTCAGAAAATGATGACTCTCAAAATTAATCTGAAGTTAATCACCACCAGTTTTGCAGTAAGGAGTTGGCTGGCTGGGGAAATGCAGCTTCCCACTCCCTCTCTCTCAAAGCACAGAGCCTTCCAGAGGCAACTTCCTCCAGTGGGCTCCAGGGGCTGGCTGAGACAGACTCCCTCACTCTCAAGGAGGCCCTCAAGCCTCTAACCTTTGTACGACCTCTCTTTCCTTCTTTTTGCCTTGAATGGGCCCGTTTGAAAACTATCCGACTCTATCCGATATATTGAAGCGCGAACCCCCATTGTGACGGTATTTGGGACCAGGGCCATCAGGGGAGTGACGAGGTTATCTGCTCGGTAAGGGCGGAGCCTTATGAGAAGAGGAGCTCTGCAGCCCACCACGTGAGGACGCAGCAGGAAGGTGGCCTGTCTTCCAGCCCGGAGGGGAGCCCCCCGAACCCCGCCCTGCTGGGGTTCTCAGACGCCCTCAGACGCCCAGCTTCCCGAGCTGTGAGAAAATAAACTTCTGTTCTTTCACCTGCCCCGCCCGTGGTCTTCCTTCCAGTGCCCGAGCCGAGACCCCTTCCAGCCCCTCGCGGCTCTGCTCTTCTCCTCGTCGTCCTGGGCCACCTCACCTACCAGTGCGCTGGCCCCCTTTCTTCCTAAGATCCAGAATGCCAGTGTTCTCTGAGGTTTCCCCCTTTACGCCCTGTCCTTCCCCTCCTCTTCTCCCGTTCCCTCTCTTTCTTCTCTTTTCTGTGTTCTAGACTCTCATTTCTGCAATTCCAGCCTCACCGCAGGTGATGTCCCCATTTATCATCCCCCCCATCCCTACCCAGCATCTCCTGTCACCTCCTGGACTTTTCTACTTGGACCTCCTGCTCTCAGAGACGAGCATCCGCTCCTGGACCAGAAGATTCGTGCCCCCTCCCGGCTTCCCTGCTGTTGGCACCCCTCCCCTGTGATGGTCGCGTGGCCTTGGGATGAATTTCCCTGTCACCTTGGCCCGCCACTCCCTCCCTCGGGACCAGAGAAGCGTGGGCGTGAGGTGCAGCCTTAGGGAGGGGTTAGCAAACTTGGTTGCGGAGTCAAAATGCACAGCTGCTCTAGCCACAGGATTTGAATAGCTGGCAGGAGTGGCCTCTGTGAGTCATGAGGGACGAAACCACACGGCCCCCACCTCTTGTGTTTTTTCTTGGAATCGGGTGCGTGGGTGTGAGCACCCTCTCACGAAGACCTCTGAGGCGATGCGTCCTGAAAGGAGGCTAGCAGCTGACCTGTACAGGGCACTCTGCAGTTGACAAAGTGCTTTCACACACCTTGACTCATTTCCACCTTACGACAACCCCGCGGGGCTGGGATGATTATTCCCGGTCAAGGGCTGCAGACGCTGAGCCCCCGAGAGGGGCTTGCCCAGGTAGTGACGGGTAGATGGCCAGGCTGGTCTTCCTGCTTACAGCTGCAGGAGAGCGTGTGCGCAGAGCCCCTTCCCCTGCCGGGCTCTGTCAGGTGTCACCTCGACGCATGAGGGAAGTCAAGGCTGAGCTACGTGGGATGCTTTGCTCAGGGTCTTCTGCTGCCGAGTGCTGTCATGAGGGTCCGAACCTTATGTGGCTCTGACTCCAAAGTCAATGGATGCACAAATTCATGAGGTGCATGGCCTCCCAACTCCCAGGATCCCCTTTGACCTGGAAGGACTTCCCAGTGGCTCCTGAGCTGTGGCTTGTCACCCCGTCATAATGGTTCCCGGGCTGGAGGGAATCATTGTCTCTGTCATCGCCCTCACCTTTGGAACCACTTTTTGAGTGCTTACAAATGCCAAGCACTACACTAGACCCATTACATAACTGACGTTCTGGGCTGAGTTGTGTCCCCCCCAAAACTCAGGTGTCGAAGTCCTCACCCCCAATACCTCAGATTATGGCTATATTTAAATATAGGGTTTAAAAAGAGATAATTAATTAAAAATGAAGTCATTAGGGTCGGCCCTAATTCAGGATGACTGGTGTCCTTATAGGAAGAGGAAGTTAGGACATGGACACTCGAGGGGAAGACCATGTGAGGACACAGGGAGAAGACCACCATTTGCAAGGTGAGGAGAGGGTTTCTTCTTCAGAAGAAATCAACCCTGCTGACACCTTGATCTTGGACTTCTGGTCTCCAGAACAGTAGGAAAAGTGTCTGTTGTTTAGGCCCCACTCTGTGGTACTTTGCTACGGCAGTCCCAGCAAACCCGTATATCTGGTCTCCTTTGGTTCTTACGGGCATTTTGGTCTCTCTCTCTCTTTTTTTTTTTAGTTTCAGAGGTAGAATTTAGTGACTCATCAGTCACATAGAACACCCAGTGCTCATTCCATCATGTGCCCCCCTTAATGCCCATCTTCCGGTTACCTCACCCCCGCCCCTCCCCCAGCAACCCTCAGTCTGTTTCCTAGAGTTCAGCAACGCTTATGGTTTGTCTCCCTCTGTTTTCATCTTACTATATTTTTCCTTTTCTTCCCCTATGTTCATCTGTTTTGTTTCTTAAATTCCACATATGAGTGAAATCCTATGGTATTTGTTTTTTTCTGACTTATTTCACTTAGTGTAATACCCTCCAGTTCCATCCACGTTGTTGCAAATGGCAAGATTTCATTCTTTTTGATGGCTGAGTAATATTCCATTGTGTATATATATCACATCTTCTTTATCCATTCATCTGTGGGCGGACATCTGGGCTCTTCCCATAGTTTGGCTATTGTGGTCATTGCTGCTATAAACATTGGGGTGCAGGTGCCCCTTCAGATCACTCTGTATCCTTTGGATAAATACGAAGTAGTGCACTTGCTGGGTCGTAGGGTAGCTCTATTTTTAACTTTTTGAGGAACCTCCATACCATTTTCCAGACTGGTTACCCCAGCTTGCATTCCCACCAACAGTGTAAGAAGGTGCCCCTTTCTCTGCATCCTTGCCAACATCTGCTGCTTCCTGAGTTGGAAACAGCTAATCCCGGGGGAGAAGGCAGGAGTGTGAGAGGAATGGGCTTCATGAGGCTGCCAGGGAGACCTGCTGACAACCAGACCAGGGCCCACAAAATGGCGGGTATCCTGGTGAGATCTCCATCTTGGCGGCCCTCCATTCTGTGAGTTCAGAAACCCTGGGGTCGGCCCACCAGGAATGGAAATCACCAGTCGCCCTTGACGGAGCTCTGCCCCTATGCCAGGCACCCCCTTGGTGCTGCACCCAGCAGCCCCATGGGGCAGGTACCACACTCTCCTCACTTTACAAATGGGGACACGGAGGCTCCCAGGGTTTCCCTGGCATGCCCTACCACACAGCTTGTGGGGACCAGAGGTAGAGCGGGAACCATTCCCCGGAGCCATGCTTGTCACAAATTGGTTGGTAATGCTGGGAGTGGGGTGAGGAGAGTGAGGAAGGGTGTTTCTTCCTCTCCGGAGCCGCTAAGGGAAAGCAGTTGGACACACCCTTGAAGCCGGCCTGTTGGCATTTGAGTCTTGGCTTCATCATCACCAGTTGTGTGGCCTAGGACAAGTCGTGTGACCTCTGGGTGCTCAGTGTCCTCATCCACATGGGAGGCTGTGCTTACAGAGCCCCCTCCTGGGACTGCTGGGAGGACAGGCGGGTCCGTGCTCCTAAAGCTTCCTCCGGACCCCCGTTCCAGGTGGGGTCGGTGGGGGGAGCCCTCCCACGGAGGGGCCCTCTGTGCTGAGAGATCTGGAGACCTAGACACCTTTGAGGTGGCCTGGGGTGGCTCCCCCTTGTCCTTCCTTTCCTGGACCTCAGGCCTGGCTGGCCCTGCTTTGTTTAATCTCTTCGTCCTCACAAAGCCCAGGCTGATGCTTACAGTTGTCCTCCCTGGAGTTTTGGAAACCGGGCTCTTCACTCACGCATTCTCCCGGCCTGTAGGAGGTCTCACCTCTTTGATTTTGGTAACTTGAATATTCTCCCCCTCTCTGGCTTCAACGCCCCTGTACACGATTTTCCCTTTGCTTGGAAGCTTCTCTTCCTGCCTCTTTGCCTGACCAACTCCTACTCTTCCCTCAGGCATCAGCCTAAAGTGTTGTCTTCTCTGAGAATCCCGACTTTGTCCTAGTTTCCAGGCCCCCACAGGTCCCACTATAGAGATGGCCACGGCATGGTAGGGGTCTCTCTGTCCCCCGAAAGCCATTAGATGTGAGTTGACCGAGGGCAGGGGTTGGACCCTCAGCGAATGTCTGATATATACACCACGTGACACTTTTATGGACTGGATCAGTCTGAAGGTGACATTATACAAGAGCAAAAGTGATGGCAAGAACCTTGCCGACACGGTTATCCCTCCTCCACCTTGCAGGAAGCGTCCTTGGTTGACCTTGCCCACTGGGGTGTGGAGAGGGACAGGGTGGAAGTCTCCAGGGTTGGAGGGAGGGAAAAGCTTCTAGAATTTGAACCAAGTGAGCAAGACTGGGGAAGAGGACCCTGGGAGCAGGCACCATGAGGAAGAGAACTCTGCGGGAGGGAGGAATGTTGGAGTATTTTCAGGAACTTTGGTGTGTGTGAGGAGTGGCCAGTCTCCTTCTTCCGGGTCCTCAAAGGGTTTTCAGGAAAGCGGTGAGGGATGTCCAATAAAGAGTGGTTCCCTGGCCGGTGGACCCGTGGCATCGGCGTCTCTCAGGAATGCCCAGCAATGCAGTTTCTCGGGCTCTGCCCTGGACCTACTGAATCAGAAACCGTGTCGTGAGGCTGCGGGAACAGGCCAGGAGCCAACCGCTGTAGACACGTACATATCTTTCCTTGCTCTTTAGGGCTGCCCTTGTGCTTGGGGAGGCCGCCCGCGAGGAGCAAGGAGGCAGGCTGAAGCAGCAAGGCCAAGTTCTGTTCCCACTTTCCCCCAAGATCTCGACATACATTTACTTTACCCTCTAGGTCCTGTTGGTGACCTCTGATGGAGAAACTGAGGCTCAGGGAGATAAGGAGCTTGCTGAGGGAGATCACAGGAGTGGATGAGCTGGGCTTGGGGTTTGGAGCTGACTTCTAGCATCACTTTGTGCTTTCCTAAAGCATTTTGTCACTGCGTCCAAGTTTCATTGCCTGCAAAATGGGAACATGGGTGCCTGGAGTCGGCCACGGGTTAAGGATGTGAAAGGGAAGTGCAAAGAGCCCCAAATAGAAAATGCTTTCATCATCGAAGTGCACTCCTGTTGCTTACCAGGGAAGTGCCTTCACGGATTTGACACTGCTATTTGGGGATTGCTGTCACCAAAGCATAATGTCCAGGACTGGGTGTCTCTCAACATTGCTGCAGAGAGGGAAGGAGAGAGGGAACGAGGGAGGGAGGGAGGGAGGGAGGGAAAAAAAGAGGGACAGAGGGGGAAGATGCCGGGCAGACTTCTTGCTCGTTAATACATTTTGGAGGAAGATTTGGTCTGCATCTGATTTCAGTGCATTTATTCAGGACTGGCAGGAAAGTCGACAACCCGAGTCCTGGGATGTGGCTGCAGAGCTGTGATCTAAAAACTTGGCTGCTTCTTAGAATCCCTGGGCAGATTTTAAAAACTTCAATGTCTGGGGGCATCTGAGACCAGTGACTAGAGTCTTGATGGATGGGGCCTGGGCTGCTGCTGAGGCCTCGTCATGAAGAAATGACTTCTGATGGACATGATAAAGCATCCAAAATAAAATCCCAAAGACGGTAGCAAGGCAGGAGAAGAGGCGAGAGTCTATGTTCCTCCACGATCCGGTCTTCTGAGCAATGCTGGGAAAGGTTCTTGGCTTTCAAGGACCCAGTGATTAGGCTGATCATCCAGATTAGGCCCAGATAATCCGGGATAATCTCCCCATCTCAAAGCCCTTAACTTAATCACACCTGCAAAGTCCCTTTTGCCATAATAAAGTAACATTCATAGGTTCTAGGGATTAGGACACAGACATCTTTGCTGGGCCTTTATTCTGCTTAAAACACATGCTTAGCACAGTTAGGGCTCAGTAAAAGTTAACTATGTTCCCGCAAGGACTTGGAGAGGCAGACACTATTATCCTGCCGGGTCCCCGTGTCTCCCTTGCTGTGTGACCTTGGGCTGGTTACTTAGCATCTCTGAACCTTAATTTCCTCCTCTGTATAATAGAGATAATGGTACCTGTTTCATAGTGCTGTTTGTGATAATTAAGTGAAATAAGGCACACAAAAGCACTTACAATATTGTCTGGCACATAATAAGTACCCAGAAGACATTATCTAAAATAATACTAATGATAGCAAAATGGCATCATCTTCACCTTACGTGACATAGAGAAACAGGCCATTTAAGATGGCAAGTTCTGCTACAGACATAGGTATGTGACTCCAAGCTCTGTGCTTCCCCCCATTTTTTAAAAAGCGTTTTATTTAGGGGCGCCTGGGTGGCTCATTGGTTTGGGGCCTATGCCTTCGGCTCAGGTAATGATCTCAGGGTCCTGGGATCGAGCCCCGCATCGGGCTCTCTGCTCAGCAGGGAGCCTGCTTCCCCCTCTCTCTCTCTGCCTACCTCTCTGCCTGTTTGTGATCTCTCCTCTCTGTCAAATAAATAAATAAAATCTTTAAAAAAAAAATTTTATTTATTTATTTGAGAGAGAGAGAGCGTGAGCAGAGGCCAGCAGCTGGCAGAGGGAGTGGGAGAAGCAGACTTCCCTCTGAATAGGGAGCCCAATGCGGGCTCGATTCCAGGACCTTGGGATCATGATCTGAGCCGAAGGCAGACGCTTAATGACTGAGCCACCCTGGTGCCTGAGTTCCGTGCCTCGTTAGGAGAGGTGGAGTTTCGTGCAGTTCCATGTGGAAGAACAAAGTCTGAGGGCGGACTCCCTGAGAAGCAAATTTTGGCTCAATGAATGATCTTTCTATCAGGCAAGGTGCCTGGCGAAGGTGAGCCTCCTTCCCTGGGAGCTGCAGGGAAGCCCCTCCACAGACCCTTCTTCTAACTGCCGAGTCTGTGAGTTCGGCAGAGGGGCAGGGTCGGGGCCCAGGGAGCTCCTCGCATGCATTTTGCTGGCTTCCTGCCCTCCTCCTGCCGGAGGGGGGCTGAGGGTGCCTGGGGACAGGGGGCTCCCTGTGTAGTGAGTGGTGCGGGCTTCCGTGAGGAATGCTGAGCTTCTGCTCCTCCTCTCTCTCTAGTAGTTTCTCAGGAAAGCACAGCCCCGTGGAGGCATTGTTGGCAGAGGCTGCGGGAGTTTGACGACACAGGAGCAGAATGATAAAAGTGGAAGCCCCTCCCATTTCACAGATGAGGAGACTGAGGCTCAGAGAGGAGCTGGGATCTGCCTGAGGACATAATGCAGAGGGGAAGAGAGCTGGGGCCAGAAGCCAGACCTCAGGGCTCCAGGACCAGCTCCTTCCCCCGTCCCTCCCAGTACAAGCGCAGTGTGTGGGGGGGCACTGGGCCAGACTCTCCGTGCCCGGCCCCCCACCTCGATGCAGCTCCCCTCTTGCAGCCCCTTCTCTGTGGGCTCCTGTCCATCACCCCGATGTGCCAAACTCTTGGCAGCCTCGGGTCCTTCGTCCTTTCCAGCCCCTTTGCCTGGAGCCCCTGCTGTCTGCAGTGCATGGCTGATTCCTTTGCCTTCACATCTCACCCAAGGCAGCTGCATTTGTGTGGCCAGCCTCTTCTTTCTCTCCTGGCTTCCTTTTGTTTCTTTCCTTTGCTCCCCTGTCGTAACTGCCTTGTGCTGACTTGCTGGCCCATCAGCCACCCCCTCAAACTACAAGTACTCCCCGCCCCCCCGGCCAGGGACAGGGGCTTTATTGTTTTACTCCGGGGTCTTGGGTCTACACAGTCTCTGTACTCAAAATATACCTGGTGACTGAACGAGTAAGTCTGCTTCCAGTGGGGAAATGAGTAAATACTCACGCATTGTGGCCGCTGCAAAGAGGGGGGTTTGCGGCAATTGGGGGCTCAATCTGCGGGCCCGACCTTTGTCCTGTCTCCACTGAGGCACTCAGGACACTGTGTTCTCAGAGGAACATAGGGTTCCTCTGAGAAGCGTCCCTGAACCCCCCAGACCAAGGCAAGCCTCCCTGTCCCGTGGCCTGACGGCTCTCTGAATGCTTTTTCCTACAGGCCTCACTGCAATTATACACATTTGTATAGTTGGCGTTATTTTCATTGCGATAAAATACGCATAATGTAAAACTTACCTTAGTGACATTTAGTACCTTTTGCTGGACCGCCACCACCACCTGGTTCCTGACATTTTTCACCGTCTCCATGCACACCTTCAGCAGCTGGTCCCTGTTCCCCCCACTCGCAGCCCCTGCCTCCTCCCTCCCCTCCCGCCCCATCTGTGTTCTGTCTCTACGGATTTGCCTGTCTGGATAGTTGGTGTTCATGGAAAGAAGTTAGCATTAAAAATGTTTTCTTTGTGGTCGTCTCCCCCAGGGTAAGAATTGTGCCAGTCGTCCCTCTTACCTTTGCCAAGTCCTCGGCACCGACAGACAGCTGGCGTGACGGGAGCACGTTTTCTCCACGAGGCGACTGGGAGCTCGTGGGAGGCGAGCTGTGTGTCTTAGAGGTCAGATCAGCAGGAGTGCTGGGGGGCAGTCCTTCCGATGGCCTCTTGCTACATCAAGGGTCCCCTGAGGATACTCGCTTAATACTTTGAAGCATCAATTTCCTCCTTGATAAAATGGGATGACGATAATGTTTGCCTCATTCGGGCGACATGAAGACAAATGACACGTCGTCTGCACTAGCGTGCCTGGCCCGGAGCCGATTCTCGTGGGCGTTAGCTGTGAGGACTGTCATCCGTGTTTGGCAAGCCTGAGCTCTGGGCGGGCCGAGGAAGGGTCCAAACTTGGTAAATGCATTTTAATTGGTATGATGCTTCCAAGGGTTTAAACATCAGGCAGGCGGACCGCCAGGTCAAAATGGCCGAGAAGTCTGCAGGATCGGGATAAAGAAGAGGTGCTTTGCATTAGCTCGTGCTGAGTTAGTCTTTGGGGACAAACGCTACCATATGTCAAAGGCTTGCACCGAGGACAAACTGTCTTGTTCCCTCCGTGGGTCCCTGGGGGCCAGCTGTGACTCTGCTCCATAGGCTTTGACTTCATGCAGGGGTCCGCCCTCCTCTGGGAGGTCTCATTCCTCTCTCAGAGGGCTCCCCAAACTCCTGCTTCTGTCTTGCTTACACCGTCATTGCTCACAGCCCGAGGCCACCCCAGTCACAGGGCCACACCTAATGTCTGGGGCGGGGCGGGGGCAGGGACTGGACCGCCCTCTTCTGAGGACGCACCGCTGGTCACAGAGCACTGAGTGGGGCTGGATAATCCCTTTCCAAGGAGGACAGCCAGGAATTGGAGATAATATTAGGACTGCTGTCTGGTCTGAGAACTTCAGGTATTTTGGGGCATGGTCTGGTGTGTTCCTTCAGCTTGCCCGCCTAGAGTCTCCACCCGCAACCCAGAACCAGGACCCGAAGAGACTTGGTGGGTGGCCGTCAAATAAGAATAGGACAGTGAGTGGTCTGGGAGGGTCTCTAGCTTTACCGATCTGGCCCACAGACGAAGGACTTTGAAACTCCCCTCATGGCAGTGTGATTTCTGGCAGTGGAAAACTGGGAGTAAGCGAAATATCCAGCAACAGGAGAATGGCAAGTGGACAGTGGTTTTGTTTGTGCAATGGCATCTGGGTGCACTACAGTGAACCACAAGATTGGCAAACTCTCCAAAATGTCATGGTGAGTTGAGAAGGCAGATGCAAGAGGATACTTATCAAAAAACATGCAGAGTCTTGGAAACAGGTAGGCAATTCCTCAAAACGTTAAACGTGGAGTTACCATTCGACCCAGCAATCTACTCCCAGTTGTCTACCCAAGAGACTTAACCATTTGTCCACACAAAAACCTGTGTATGAATAGTTCTGGCAGCATTATTCACACTAGCCAAAAAGTGAAGCAACCAAAGTGCCCAACGACAGTTGAGTGGATAGACGTGATCTAGCCACAAGAGGGAATATTACTCAGCCATGAAAAAGAACAGAAGGCTCACATGTGCTGCCATATGGATGAGCCAGGCTACGTGGAAAAAGCCAGACTCAAAAGACCGTAGGTCGTGTAATTCCATTTATAGGAAAATGTCCAGAATATGCCAATCTGTAGAAGTATCAGTAAGACTTGTGGTTGCCAGGCGCTGGGGAGAGGAGGGAGAGACTGTTGAAAGGGGACAAGGTTTCCTTCGGTGACGATGAAATGTTCTGGACTTGAATAGCGGCCATGGTTACCCAACATTGTGAATGCACACTGGATTTTATGCTCTTTAGTGATTAAAGTGGTAAATTTTTATTATGCCTGCCTTGCCACAGTGAGAAAAAACAAAGCAGGACACACGTATGCGTGTGCATGAAAAACTGCTTGGAGCTGCAGAGCTCCCTACCGGGATAGTGGTGATTTTGGGGAAGCAGTAAAATGAATGAGGGGTGGGCCGGGCCGTGAAGTTTCAATGGCATCCGTAACATTTTATTGCCTGAAAACGCCCTGCAGTGTATACGGCAAAATGTCAGCACTTATTAAATCTGGGTTAGTGTGCATTTATTGGTATGATTCTCTCCGTTTTTCTCAATATTTGAAATCTATTATAATTAAAAGAGAAGAAAGCCCGGTGGCTTTGAAACCTGTTTCTGAGCAGCTCGAAGTGTGAGCGTGCCTCCCACGCGCCTGTGCCCTGAGAACAGCTGACTTAGGGAACAGGGAACATTAGATTTCATTGTATTTTGGCCTGGCTGTATCCTGTTATTTTAGATTCTATTGAAATTAATGATGCAGGGACCTTATTTTTTTCTACCTAGACCCAGAACCTTGACTCTGATCAATGAATTCCATCTTCTAGATGCATAGTGATGGGCTGGGGGTTTTCATCTCAGATAATTGTTTTTTTCCCTTTATTTGGTGGTAGACAGAGTTTTCCTTTCAGGCCCAAAGATAAGGCAGGAAACCTGTATTCTCAGTTTTCAACTTTTCAAATGAATTATTCCGTCGTCATTATAAGCAATTCTCCAATCTATAGAACCTCTCAGAGATGATGAAGTGGGAGAGGGGAGAAGCTTGGATGCTAATTTTAGATGTTAGAGATTATGTCGCTGAGCAAATAAATTTGGGGAGTATCACTGGGGTTGAGGCAGGAGATGGTTGGGGGTTGTTTTTCCTCAGTAAGATTTAATACCTTTTTGCCTGTAAAATAAAGTAATTGTCCTGGTTATTCTGGAAGCCCCCACACAATAAAGTCAACAATAATTTAAACAAGACTTAGCTAAACATAACATCCAGCATCACGCATGAGGCCACTGGGGTTGGTATTGTTCAAACCCTTCCTAAAGGTCTTTTCAAGGTCACGTTGCCCAACAAACTCATTTTGCAGTTGAGTAAATGGAGGTCCAGTTTGGCAATACATCTTGCCCCAGATCCCGAAGTCTGTTCTCCTCTTTCAAGGTCAAATTTCTATGGGGTCTACTGGCAAATCTACCTCCCTTGCCAATCTTGACTTCGAATGTCTGTTGTGCGTTTCTTTTTTTTTTTTTTTTTAAAGATTTTATTTATTTATTTATCAGAGAGAGAGATCACAAGTAGGCAGAGAGGCAGGCAGAGAGAGGGGGAAGCAGGCTCCCTGCTGAGCAAACAGCCCGATGTGGGGCTCGATCTCAGGACCCTGAGATCATGACCTGAGCTGAAGGCAGAGGCCTTAACCCACTGAGCCACCCAGGAGTCCCTGTTGTGCGTTTCTAAAAAAACAAACCTTTCCTTCCAAGGACACCGATTCCCCACTAAAAAGATTTTTCTACAGGATGATCGTGCTAGGAAAAGATCCCTGACTATTAGAGGCAGAAAACCTGGTTCAAATCCTCACCTTGCCTGAGAACCTGCATGAGTTCCCGAGTCAGCTTCCTCCCCTACAAACGGATCTGAGGATCTCCAAGTCCAAGGGCTGTTGCAACATGGCAAATATTTCCTGTGCTTGAGAAACTTGAAGTCAAAGACAGTGACCCCGAGGGCGGGACCTGGGCCTATGCATGAATCCAGATGGCCAAGCAGAGTCGGGCTTCCCATGGCGGCATGGGGCCGACGACAGCTGGCTTCTTTCAACGCCCTTGCTGTGTGCTAAGCACCCTCACTGTCATAGTTCGTGGACTTTGTTTTGTAGGCCTTGTACAACCCTATCACATAGACGCTGCCATTATCCCCTCTACTGATGGGAAGGTAAGGCACAGGGAGGCTGAGCAGCTTGCTACCAGGTCGCGCGGCTGCTAAGAGGAGCCAGAATTTGCACCCGGGCCCACGGGCTCCGGTGCTCCTGCCTGTGGCCACAGGTCCGGTGTTCCTCTCTGCTTTTGTGGCCTAGGACACATTCACAGATCGCTTAGTGTCTCCCGCACGTGAACCCCAGCACCTGTCTCAATCCTAGGAATCTTTGGAGCATCCTCATGGCTCAAATCATCCCTTCAAAACACACGCTGTCCTTCCCCAGCCTCTCCCCATCCCAGGAGAGTGGAAGCAGGCTGGTGGTCTAGTTGCTACCATTTCTTGACCACCTACTGCGTGCCTGCCTCCCAGCCACTGCTGGACATGCACAGATGGGTCTGAATTAATCGTCACAGTGACCGTAACATGTTGACGTTATTGTCCACGTTTTCTAAGCTGCGGAGAAGGAGGTCCAGAGTGAATAAATATCCAAGGAGAAAGAGGTAGCCAAGACAGCAGAGTTGGGTTTCCAATCCAGGTCTGTCTTACCCCAAAGCCTTCGTTCTTTCTGAAAACATCGTATTGCCTAGAAGGAAGAAACACCAAATGTGCCCCCAAGGTGGTGTCACTTCCTCTCTTTGATTGTGCGTACACACCTGTGTTGCTAGAAGGTGGCAGAGTGAGGGCAAACGTGCTTAGAATGAGCATGAAAAGTCAATCTAGAGATGCCTTAGGGAGGCAAACAGAACCTTTTGTGATTCTGACCTTCAACCCCTGACTGACGTCCCACTGGGATGTCCCAGTACTCCCTACGGGGATAAGGGATGGTGAAGAAGTTGGTCTACATCTGCATGGATAATCTTCAGCGTGAGACTGAGCCCTGACTCGGAAGTCGGGTGGGCTTGGCTTCAAATTTTGACTCTTCCACTTACGAGCTGTTTGATCTCGGGTGAGTGACTTCCCCTCTCTGAAGCTCAGCGTTTCCATCTGTAAAATGGGGATAATTTTGCCTTCTTTTTTTTTTTTTTTTTGATGGTTTTGCCTTCTTTATCGAGTTCTGGTGGGGATTGAGTTAAGCCATGTAAACCTCTTGGAATAGTGGTATTGTAAACAATCGTTTTTGTTAAGTAATAATAATAAAGGAACAGAGGAGTGAATCAAGCCAAGCTTTGGGGTCTTGTGAAGGCATGATAGAAATAGTCAGGCTATTCCTTCTTGGGTGACTAATGGGCTGTGCATTTGTGGTGTTTCTGATCCTGGGGTAAAGCCCACTAATTCCTCTCAGTGACCCTATAATGCCAGCAGCATCTGCTGGGAGCTGGTGTGTGTGGGGAAATGATTTATTCCAGATTCCATCTGCTGTCTCTGGGGACAAAGCCTTATTTGGCTGCTTATTTGAAGCTTCCCTTGGACGAAGTCTTCCCCATGGCCTTTCCAGGTTCTAAAAATATTTAGGGGCTAATGCAAATGCTTCTAGAAATTTCCTTTGGCATTTATTAAGGTGGCTAACTGGACACCATTAGAATGTGGGTCTTTTGTAAGGCACTCTCCGGTTGGCGGCTGTGTCCACGTGAAGGTGATTTGCTTTGAATTCCTCTGGACTCTGATATAGCTTCAGAGATAACCGCCGGTGGGACAGGCTGGTGTCTCAAATAACGGACTTCTCTAGTTCATGGAAAAATCAATCCTTCTGTTGTTCTCTCTTAGAATTATCCAGTCACGTTTGAGAGTATTTTCTTCTTAAGGCGCCAAGAGGTTGCCATAGTTACAGCTAGGTTTGCTTGTATCAAAATTAGAACATTAACATGGTAGGCTTAAAATAGAAATAATGTAACTTTTTGACAATGCAACAGGGAGGGGAAATGCCCCAGTCCCCTGGGGCATGGCTGAGCTGTGTCAAGGGTCCAGGGATACGTGGACACCGAGCAGTGAGGGCTTCTTTGCTTCATGTCCCAGACCATGACCTTGGCTCTGGGTGGGCATCAGGGGCTGAGATCTGGCCCTGGCTGGGAGGTTCGTTCTCGGTATGACCTCAGGCAAGTCATTCTCCCTCTTAGGCCTTTTGTCATCGTCCCAACTGCAAATGAGGAGGTTAGACTAAATGATCTCAAAACTTCCTTCCACTTCCGGAATTCCAGAATTCTGAGTTCAGTCTTTGTGGCTTTCTAACCCATTTAAAAACCATACCCTTTCCACTCAAGTCCACCAGAGGGCGCTATGTCCCCTGTTTTGACCGCGCCCCGGGGCGGAGAGACCAGCTCACTCTGGTAAGAGTCCTGGAAGAGGAATGAACATGACCTAGTCCCTGCTTTCCAGGGGAGGTAGATGAAAAAACACACTGCTGAAGTGGTCCCTTAGGTCTACAGTTGACAAGGGGTCTTCAGATCCATTGTCGTTTTGATCTCACACCAGTTGCCTGGGCCGGATGCTACCTTCCCACGTTATGGGGCCCAGGGTCCTGCTTTGGACCACGTGGGTTTCCATGGGTGGACTCAGACCTTACTCCTCACTCCTTTGACCATTTCTCACTGGACGTGGAGAGGTCACCTCTGTTTCTAAGGAGCTTCTGTTGAGTCCTGGAGACAATGCACACACAAGATGATTGGGGCAAAATTTGAATCCATAGCGAGTTGAGTCAAGAGCAGATGCTGAGCTGAATGGGTAGACTAAAACTTCTTTCCAGCAAAGCTCTGCTTGTGGGATTGAGACCAAATAATCTGTCAAATGAGGTGGCTGATGGGAGTTCTAACGGTCCTGGTCCTGCAGATAGCAGAATCTACCCAGGCTCGTTGAAGTGGCAAAGGAATTTTTGAAAAGGGATCAGGAAACTCTCAGAATGTCCAGGACGGCCAGAGGGCGAGAGTCTGAAATGACGCAGCTGGAAACCGTGACCATTCCCACTGCGGGGGCTTTCTAGGAAAAAAACCGCTGCCGCAGCTGCCTGACACTTATGAGGCTTGGGGACTGGGTCCCCACGGGATCTACTGGTGACCGAGGCCCTCCTGCATGCAGAGCACCTTCCGTATCTCAATTGATTCTGCGGGATCCCTATCAACATCCCTCATTGACAGATTTTTCCGCGATTAAATCCAGGCTCCTCTGACCTCAGGGTCTGGGCTCCAGTAGACATGGGGCTGGTCCTCAGAGAGCAATATCAGGAGAGGAGGGACTTTCTGAGTGTTTCTTACTGCCTTTGTCACACCTTTGATATCTAGCAAAGTGGAGGGAGTGGAACAAAAAGGAATGTTAAATTCTCATTTTCTGTTTATTTTGTCTTCTTGTGCCTCTGGTCCCCTTGGCAGTAGATTTAGCCCCAAAAGAAGGGAGTCCTTCCCACCTGCACTCTGCAGGTGTTAGTTGGCTTTGGTTCTCTCCAGATAAGAAGTCCTTGAACTTGGAAAAGACCAATGGCATAGACTCATCCAATCCTGTTAGTTTATAAACCAGAAACTGAGGCCAGAGCAGGAAATTGCTTGCTCAAAGTCATATCATAAGAGAGTGGCTTTCACACCTGAAACCATTGGTTAGCGAGCACCTGCTGTGTGCTGGGCACTGCACAAAGGCTGAGACAGACAATCTCGCCGCTGCCCCGGAAGCTTTCAGGAACAGGGGCTCCACACATACCCTCGCCTCTAGTTCTCCAACCGTTACTCCATCTGGAGCAGAAGCACCCTTGGCTTTTTCCTAATTTTTAAAAATAATAAAAAGAATAGCCAACGGCACATAAACAGGAAAAAATGTTGACTTTTTTAGTACCCAATGTACAAATGAGCCTTTCCCCCCCTTTCTATCAAATTGCAGTATTTCAGAAAGAAGACTTCTCCATGGTGACGAGGCATATGGAATTCCGAAGTCTCAAATGCTATTAATGTGAGTGTAAATTAACCTTTGCGTAGGAAAAATTTGCAATATGTATGAAAAGATTCTTCACCCGGAATTAACTTCCTAGACCATCTCCTAGAAAAATAGCTATGAATGTGTCTGAAGATACATCTACTAAGGATCGCTGTGTTGGTTATAATAAGTAGCAAAATCTGGAGAAAACCTAAATGTTCAACAGTTGATTGCTTATACAAAGAATGCCGTAGCCACGCTACCAGTCAGGACTAGATTTGGCCCTCTATAACAGAAAACCCCAAATAACAGCAACTTAAACAAGTATGGGTTTATTTTTCTCTACCTGAAGGAATCCTGGAGGTAGCATTAGGGGGTTGGTGTGGAGGGGTGACTGAGTCATCTGGAACCCGCGTTCCTTTGTCCTTTGGCACTGCCATTCTTTGTGCATGGTCAAAAGTGGTTGCTGGTGCTCCAGCCATGTGTTTGCATCCCACGTGGAAGGGAGGAGTGGCAAAAATGAGGGTGTCCTTAGCTTAGTCCCTCGGCCAAATCTATCTGCGAAGAGAACCAGAGAGTGGATTTTCAACTGGGCACAATGCCTGCAGATCTGCCTTAAGGAGTAAAAGAAAGAAGAAAAAATGTGTATTGGGTAAGCTTAGGGTCTTCCAACATTTTTGCTCACACATCCCTTAACAGAATTTTGAAAACTTACTGACCACCTTGTACATTTTTAGATTGTTCCTGAATTTTTTTTTGTCACGGGTGCATATGAATATGAAGGAGACAATTTCTTGCCCATTTTTATATTGACACAAAACAATAAAACTATTGTATTGCCTTAAAAAATATATCCAGTGGAATGTAAATACCACTGTGATATGATAGCCACCATCTTCCTTCTAAAAAATAAACATGCAAGCTCTTACCCATTTGGAAATATTCTATTCTTTTTTTTCTCATTTTACTTCCTATACAGATTTTGTTTTTATTTTTTCTTTCTTTCTTTATTTTTAATGATTTTATTTATTTATTCGTCAGAGAGAGAGAGAGCACAAGCAGGAGGAGTGACAGGCAGAGGGAGAAGCAGGCTCTCTGCTGAGCAAGGAGCCGGATGCAGGACTTGATCCCAGGAGACCTGAGCTGAAGGTAGACGCTTAACCGACTGAGCCACTCAGGCGTCTCTACAGATTTTTTTCTGACGTATGTTTTTCTGCTTGAACTTTTTTGGTTGATCATTTTAGGACACCTCTCAGCCAAAACAGTATATATAGAAATAGAAATTTTACTTTTAATTTCATGTGGCTATAAGTATCTACTAAAATTTTTCTTTGAATTAACATTGTAGTTATAGATACTATTTGACTGATAAAAATAATATAAACATAGTGTACTTTTTGGCAATATAAAACATAAAATGAGGCTGATCGATCGATTTGAAGTATAACTAACATACATGGTAATATTGGTTTCGGAGTAATGAGGCTTTAAAAAAAAACTACTTTATATGTCTGTGGATGACTATTGGTGCTAGGAAGAGTAGGCATAGTCCTCAATCATATTTCTGATTTTTTTTTTCACTGACTCAAGCAGCCCAGTAGGCGCCATGTTATTGAAGGGTAAGTTACAAGATCAAGTGTTAACTGAGAAAATGCCTACAGGCCAATATGAGCAGAATGATCCTGTTTTTGTTGTATATGTATCTGAAAGGTTAAAAACAAATGACTTTATCTAGGCAATGGATTAGAATTTTAATTTTTCCTGTACGCCAAATGTCCTAGGCTTCAAAAACATCTTTCTTCCCTTGCTCCCTTTTTTCTTCCTTCCTTTCACACATGAATATATATTTTACATTGATTTTATAAATTTCAAATTTCACATTATTTTAAATATATTTTACATTTATTTAAAATATATATTTAATCTCTATACTTAATTCAGATCTTAAACATACCATTCAAGTAACTTTAACGAATGCCCATCAAGACACTAAACATTTCCATCAACCCAGAAAATTCCCTCATGTCCTTCCCGGTCGATTCTCCCCTTATTGGTAATTCCCAAATAACCACCAATTTGACATTTATTGCCATAGGTTATTTTTGCGTATCCTAGAATGCCAGGTAAATGTATCCTACAGTATGTACTCTTTCAAGCTTGGCCTCTTTCAGTCAGTACAATAACCTTAAGATACAATCATGTTGTAACATTCACCAATAATCTGTTCCTTTCTATTGTTGCTTAGTATTCCATTGTATGAAGATACCGCAGTTTAGTCCTTCTGCCATTCATGGACATCAATTCATCTTTTAAAAAATATTCATTTTAGAGTAGCTTTAGATTTACGGAGAAGCTGCAAAGACATACAGTTGCCCCCTCTGTTAACAATTCGTCCCAACTCATGAAGTCAAATTGATACAATATTAAGTAAAGTCCACAATGCATTTAAATTCCTCAGTTTTCCCCTCATGTCCTTTTGTTGTTGGTTGTTCCAGAATTCCATTCAGGATACCACATGACATGTAGTTTTGGTTCTTTTTCTCTTTTCTTAAAGGCTGAGCTGTGACAGTTTCTCAGACGTTCCTTGTTTTTGATGACCTAGAGAGTTTTGAGGGCAGCTATTTTCTAGAACGCCCTTCTCTTGGGATTTGCGTGATGTTTTTCTCGTGATTAGGCTGGGGTGATGGGTTTGGGGAAGGAAGACCATGGAGGCACAGTGCCATCTTCATCACATGATAAGGGGACAGGCTATCAATGTGATTTTCCGCTGATGATGTTAGACCCAGTTCCCTGGCTGAGGTATTGCTTGTCCTATTTCTCTCTCCTCCCCAGTTATCCTTCCCTCCCACCCCCCTTTCCATACTCCGCTTTCTGGAAGGAAGTCGCTTAGAGCAGCCCACACTTACAGAGTTCTAGAGTTATGCTCCACTTCCTTGAGCACACGCTACACAAATTATCTGGAATTCTTTGTCATAGGAGATTTATCTATCCTTGCCCATTTGTTTATTTACTCACTCCCTTATTTATACCAGCATGGACTCATGAATATTTATTTATACTTTGGGGTAAAAATCCAACACTATCAATTTATTTTGTTGCTCAAAATTGTCCCGACTTTGGACATTGGGAGCTCTTTTTCGTTGGCTCCTATGTCCCTTGGATATGCCCCCAGCCTTTTGTTTTTTTGAGCATTTTCTCACTTTCTGGCAGGTAAACTTTCTCCAGGTTTATCTTTTATATTTTCTGCCCCAGTCCTGGAATCAGCCATTTCTCCAAGGAGTCTTGTTTTCTTAAAATTTAATTTAATTTAATTTAATTAATTTAATTTTTATTTTTTTACTGGAGAATGGAATTACAAACCAACATCCGGGTACTGGGTTATACCTTTCCTTTTTATACAAAACTTCTTACCGTTCATAGCTCAACTCCAAAAGGCCATTTTGATCACCCATTTTCAAATGGTACTCCATCCCCAACTAATTGCTGCCTATGACATATTCTTTAAAATATTTTTATAGGACTTATTATGACTTAATATACTTATCCTGTCTCATATGTATGCACACACACTTGAAATCAACTGTGTACTGTGTTCTGCAAATTGCTTTCCCCAACCCCACAATATATTATGGATATCTTTCCAGATCAATGTATCTGATTCTATCATATTAAAAAAAATAACTATTTGATATTCTTTTTCTCTCTCTCTGTTCCTTTGCACACAGATGGAATAAATTTTGCATGGCTGGCACTTTAGAGAATTTCAAATTTTCTACTATTACAAGCAGTGCCATGAAGAATGCGTATGCCATCGTGAATTCTAGGGTGTTTAACAATGGCTAATATTTTAAAAAATTTATGAGGGGCTTTTACATGGAACCCTCATATTTATGGGATAGCTGCTGCCATCATTCTCACTTTACAGATGAGAAAGTCTAAGTTAGGCTGGACAACTTCTCCATATCACATACTTGGTGGGTGGCCATCTGGATTTGAGTTTCAGATATGGCTGACTCCAGAACCAAAGAGCATAAATACTATGGAATTATTGTCTTTAAAGGGAACTTGAGGGTCAAAATTTCTTAAAATTCCTGATAAATATCCCAATATATATTCCTAATATATATCCCTTTCCAAAAGCTGTATATGGTCTTTCAATCTGTAATTCTGTTCCAGATCTTGGAAAAAAAAAAAAAAAAAAAGAATTCCTGCTTTTGGGAAGGATTAGAAGGTTAACCCTCTAATAGAAATATTTCTCGAAGGAATGTATGTTTCTTTACTTTGATTTCCAGGACCGTCCCATTTTGACCTGATTATTCCCATTAGTACTGCTTACCAAATATTTCCAGATCTTTGTTAATCAGGCTAGAAGAGTCTCAGTCATCTTCTACATGGGACTTGCAGAATTCTCCTGGATGTGATAGAGAAGAGGGAAGATGAAGGCTCACACAGAGCTTTTTTTTTTAAATTAACATATAATGTATTATTTGCTTCAGGGGTACAGGTCTGTGAATCATCAGTCTTACACAATTCACAGCACTCACCATAGCACATACCCTCCTCAGTGTCCATAACCCAGTCACCCTATCCCTCCCTTCCCCACCCCCAGCAACCCTGTTTGTTTCCTGAGGTTAAGAGTCTCTTATGGTTTGTTTCCTTCCCTGGTCCCATCTTGTTTCCTTTTTTCCCTCTCTAACCCCCACAAACCCCCGCCCTGCCTCTCAAATTCCTCATATCAGAGAGATCATATGATAATTGTCTTTCAATAATTGACTCATTTTGCTTAGCATAATACCCTCTAGTTCCATCCATATCATTGCAAATGGCAAGATTTGGGGGGTTTTTTGGTGGCTGCATAGTATTCCATTGTGTGTGTGTGTGTGTGTGTGTGTGTGTGTGTGTGTGTGTGTATCTCACATCTTTTTTATCCATTCATCTCTAGATGGACATCTATTCTTTCCATAGTTTGGTTATTGCGGACATTGCTGCTATAAACATTCGGGTGCAGTGTCCCTACGGATCACTACATTTGTACCTTTAGGGTAAATACCCAGTAGTGTGATTGCTGGGTCATAGAGTAGTTCTATTTTCAACTCTTTGAGGAACCTCCATACTGTTTTCTGAGTGGCTGCACCAGCTTGCATTCCCACCAACAGTGTAGGAAGGTTCCCTTTTTTCTGCATCCTCACCAACATCTGTCGTTTCCTGACTTGTTAATTTTAGCCATTCTGACTGGTGTGAGGTGGTATCTCACTGTGGTTTTGATTTGTATTTCCCTGATGCCAAATGATGTTGAGCACTTTTTCATGTATCTGTTGTTGGCCATTTGGATGTCTACCTTGCAGAAATGTCTGTTCATGTCTTCTGTGTATTTCTTGATTGGATTATTTGTTCTTTGGGTGTTGAGTTTGAGAAGTTCTGTATAGATTTTGGATACTAGCCCTTTATCTGATATGTCATTTGCAAATATCTTCTCCCATTCTGTAGGTTGTCTTTTGGTTTTGTTGACTGTTTCCTTTGCTGTGCAAGAGCTTTTGATCTTGATGAAGTTCTGATAGTTCATTTTTGCCCTTGCTTCCCTTGCCTTTGGCGATGTTTCTAGGAAGAAGTTGCTGTGGCTAAGGTCGAAGAGGTTGCTGGCTATGTTCTCAAGAATTCTGATGGATTCCTGTCTCACATTGAGGTCTTTCATCCATTTTGAGTCTATTTTTGTGTGTGGTGTAAGGAAATGGTCCAGTTTCATTCTTCTGCATGTGGCTGTC
>CM052892.1:16200317-16264396 GCA_028534135.1 Potos flavus | reverse complement strand
GTTACTGTATATCGTCTCTGTTACTTTCTGGTCTGTTACTTTTAGGGTCTCTCTTTGCTTAGAGGACCCCTTTCAATATTTCCTGTAGGGCTGGTTTGGTGTTTGCAAATTCTTTTAGTTTCTGTTTGTCCTGGAAACTTTTTATCTCTCCTTCTATTTTCAATGAGAGCCTAGCTGGATATAGTATTCTTGGCTGCATATTTTTATTGTTTAGTGCTCTGAATATATCATGCCAGTCCTTTCTGGCCTGCTAGGTCTCTGTGGATAGGTCTGCTGCCAATCTAATATTTCTACCTTTGTATGTTATAGACCTCTTGTCCCGAGCTGCTTTCAGGATTTTCTCTCTGTCACTAAGACTTGTAAGTTTTACTATTAGATGATGGGAAGTTGACCTTTTATTGATTTGAGGGGGGTTCTCTGTGCCTCCTGGATCTTGATGCTTGTTCCCTTCACCAAGTTAGAGAAATTCTCTGCTGTAATTTGCTCCAATATACCTTCTGCCCCCATCTCTCTTTCTTCTTCTTCTGGGATACCAATTATTCTAATATTGTTTTGTCTTATGGTACCACTTATCTCTCGAATTCTCCCCTTGTGGTCCAGTAGTTATTTATCTCTCTTTTTCTCAGCTTCTTTATTCTCCATCATTTAGTCTTCTATATCACTAATTCTCTCTTCTGCCTCATTTATCCTAGCAGTAAGAGCCTCCATTTTTGATTGCACCTCATTAATAGCTTTTTTGATTTCAACTTGGTTAGATTTTAGATCTTTTATTTCTCCAGAAAGGGATTTTATTTCTCTGGAAAGGGATTCTCTAGTATCTTCCATGCTTTTTTTGAGCCCAGCCAGCACTTTAATAATCATCATTCTGAACTCTAGTTCTGACATCTTACTAATGTCTGTATTGATTAATCCCTAGCTGTTGGTGCTGCCTCTTGTTCTTTTTTTTTGAGGTGAGTTTTTCTGCCTTGTCATTTTATCCAGATAAGAATAGATGAATGAGAGAACAAAATACTAAAAGTGTAGAAGTGACCCCAGAAAAATATACACTAACCAAATCGGAAGAGACCCGAAACCGGGGGGGGAGAAGAAAGGAGAAAAAATTAAAAAAAAAAAAGTAATATACATTAAATTTTTATATTATATATATCTATATATTAAAGTGGTGAATAGAACAGAGCCACACACTTGATTTTGGGTGTATTTTGGTCTGTTAGAAGAAACTGCATCCCAAAATTTTAAAGAAAGAAAAACTTGTATATATACAAAAATAAGGGTAAACACAATGAAGGGATGGAATATGACTGTAAAGATGAAAATTAAAAAAGATTCTAAAAAAGGAATTGATAAGATAAGAAGTTGGTTAAAAAAAGAAAAAAAAAGAGGAAAGAATGTAATCAGGCTAGAGACTAGAACAAAGCCATGTGCTAAATTTAGGATATATTTTGATCTGTTAGAAGAAACTGTATCCCAAAATTTTAAAGAAAGAAAAACCTATATGTATGCAAAAAAATAAGGTTAAATACAATGAAGGTTTAGAATATAACAATGAAAATTAAAAAATATTTTTAAAAAGGTATTGATAAGATAAAATAGTTAAAAAACGTTAAAATAGGAAAGAGGGAAAATTAAAAAAATAGAATAAGAAAAAAATAAAATTAAAAAAATTTAACTTTGAAAGACTGAAGAATTATGGGAAAAAAAGCCCTGAATTCTATGCGCTGTATTCTCCTAGGTCTGGAATTCCTCAGTTTTCATTGATTGGTAAACTTGGTTCTTGCTGATCTTCTAGGGGAGGAGACTGTTGCAGTGATTGTCAAATGTCTTTGCCCGAGGCAGAATTGCACCGCCCTTGCCAGGGGCCGGGCTAAGTAATCTGCTCGGGTTCGCGCTGGGAGCTTTTGTTCCCTGAACGCTTTCCGTACCGCTTTGGAGGAGGGGAATGAAGATGGCGGCCTCCCAACCTCCGGCCCGGAGGAGCCGAGAGCTCGGGGGCCCCACTCCTCAGTGCACCCTCAGAGAAAAGCAGTCAATCCTGCTCGTCTCCCTGGTCTCCGGCCGCACTCCGAGCTCACCCAGCCTGAGACCGAGCGTTTCTATCTCTGGCGCACGGCCCTGTTTGGAGACTCCAAATCCAGCAGATTCCTGCAGTGCACTCCCGCACCGCTCCTCCTGGAGGAGGAAGGAAGGTGAGTCTCCCTGGATCTGCCACTTGTTGGGTCCCTCCTCGAAGAGCAGTGGCCCGACTGTTCCGTGGATCATGGTTTAAGGTAAGCCCGAGCTGAGAGCACCTCCTCGGCTCCATCTCTGAAGCTGGGCTCCCCGCTCCAATACCTGGGGGCTCTGCCACACTCAGACACCTATGATCTTTCTGTGACCCCGCGGGCCCGGAAACCACACTGTCCCCGTGAGGGCTCCACCCCCCCCCCCCGCTTAGCCTCTGGAGTGATGTCCCTCAGGGGAGCACACTTCTAAAAGGCCCGATTTTGTGCTCTGCTGCTCTACCGCTTCCTGGGAGCCGGCCCCTCCCCCCACTCTCTCTCTTCCTGTATATCACCTCGGATTCACTTCGCACATTCTACCTTCCAGAAAGTGGTTGCTTTTCTGTTCCTAGAATTCCCGCTCTTCTTCTCTTCGATCTCCTGTTCAGTTTGTAGGTGTTCAGAATGGTTTGATAACTATCTAGCTGAACTCCTGGGACCCGGTTATACTTAGGTCTTCTGCTCCTCTGCCATGTTGCTCCTCCAGCTATTGTCACACAGAGCTTTTATGGGCCAGGTCCAGAAGTGACATGTGTAACTTCTATCAGTCATGACTCATAGCCACTGTGATATCTATAAGGGAGTTCGAGAAATGGAGTCTATGTGTATGAATAGAAAGAAGAGAAATGAGCTTATTTGGGGTTTATCCAGTCTTTGCTGCATTGAGTTTCATCTCCCACTGTATAGAAAATGTGGAAAATAATTTCTATTTCATGGCTTGTTATAAGGATAGAACGAGTTATCATATGGAAAGCACTAATAGGGTACCTGGCATCTAGTAGTTACCCAACAGTATTGTTAATCTATGACTTTAATTTGGGTCTTATACACAAAACTGCCCTGGCTTATAATGAGTCTTCATGACTGAGCTTTCGATGGTGCCAGACATGATGACTGGCTCAGAGATGGTTCCTGATACAAATCTGATGGCCGACTGTTGGAGGCTGCTGGGAGGGAGAAGGTTGAGGTCTGCATGCTCCAGAAGTCCAGGAGTTAGAGACGTCAGATAGTGGGGGTGGAAGTAGGCTCGTCTGTGAGCAGAGAGAAGTGGTTAATAGTTGTGGTGGCACATGACTTACTTTTTGCATGAGTGCTTGAAGACTCGAGGGGAGTGGACCCTGCAGTAACACCGAGACCATGGTAGCCAAGGAACCATGGATGTGTGAAATGAGCCCAGGGAATAAGTGGGGACAACTCTCCCAGAAGAGGAAAAGCTACCTTTTGCGTTATGTTACCTCCCTAAGTAGAGGGACCATTTTAACCATGGGTGAAAGGCTGGCAAATTATGCCGTGGAAATCACGAAGTCCAGAGGTCAACCCTGTGTGGTGGGGAATTTGAAATAGAAATGACTGTGGGGGATATCTCTTGGATTTTCTGCCTTTGTTCCTTGAAATAGGAAGAGTGAGCTTCCAAGGTGATATTAACAATGGTCAGCTCCAAGTTGGTGTTGGGAATTTGGCCTGTTGGGATTCCCTTGTTCCTTGGGGCCCCTGGAGTCAAGAGGAGTTCTGCCCCAGCTCCTCTTCTTCCTGGTTTTATGACCCTTTACCTCCTAGACTGTTAGTGTCTCTATTTCTGAGATGGAAAGAATGTTATCTATCCTATAGGGTTGTTGAAAGGGGTAGGCAAACCACGTCCACTATTAAACACACCACCTTCCTATCCTCTGCGTCAAATCTGTTTTCCCCTGGGGCTATCCAGCTTTGACAGCACTGTCATGCATTCAATGACTCACACCAGAAATGTGGGCATCGTACTTGCTTCCTTCTCTTTCAACCACTACATTCTATCAGTTGTTGGGGGCAGCTGGGTATGCTCACTATCTCTGGTCTTCGCTCATCTCTCCATACCTCTGACAATGGTTTAGTCCAGGCCACTGTCACCTCTTCCTTGGACAACAGCAACAGTAGCCTAATAGATCTTCCTGACTCCAATCTTGCCCCCGATCAGTTTTTTTCTGAGTGAGGCCAGAATAATCTTTCCAAACTAGAAAGATTCCTGTTTCTAGTCCATTCATGGCTCCCTAGGACCCTCCAGAGAAAGTCCAAAATCAATAACACGGCCTATAGTGAAACTCATCCCTGGCTCCGGCTACATATTTGGCCTCATCTCTCTCTGTGCCCCTTGATCTCCTCCCTCGATCCCAGTGCTTTTCTCTCAGTCATATTAAATCCCCTCCAGTTTCCCAAACACACCGTTCTGCCTGTACCTCCAGGCCTTTGCCCGGGCTCACTCTCCTACTTAAATCTTCCTTCACTAGCCCAACTCCTATTCAGCTTGGGCTGAGTAGCTCTGTTGTTCTTCCACTGGGAAACTTGCCTGCGATGTCTCCTTCACTCCTTCCTTTCCTGTGATCATCTGGTTCCTTATCATTTCCCCCACGAGCCATAAGCTCCTTGAGATAATGGCTAGCCATGTATTTAGGCCACAGGAGGTCTTTAACTGATAATTGTTAGATTGAACTGAAGTGACTTTAACAACATATAGTCTCTTTTCTGAAAGAGTCCCTCATCAAGACACAGTAACTACTGGTGTTGATTACCATACACTAACACTATGCTAGGTACTTGTTTTCTCTCTCTGAATGAACAGATTAGTCTGAAACTGCATATTTTCATGTTGCTGGAAGTTACCAGACAGGACTGGGTGTGCAGTAGAGACAGCATCCTGTTGAGTTAGTAGATTCCTCCAAATCAAGGTTAAGGGGGTCTAGTTCTTGGTGAAAGGCTTCCTGTGTGCCTGCAGGTGCCAGAGGCCGAGCAAGTTTGATGGCCTTTGCCAGTGAGAAGTGAAAGAGTGGGGCATAAGAGTCAGGAGAGGGATGCTCGCTGGGTTGAACATTGACTCAGTTTTGGCTCGGGTCATGATCTCAGGGTCTTGAGATCAAGCCCCGCCTCAGGCTCCATGCTGAGTGTGGAGCCTGCTTAAGATTCTTTTCCTCTCCATCTGTCCCTCCCTACTTGTGTGCTCTCTCTCTTTCTAAAAAAAAAAAAAAAAAAAAAAAAGCGAGGAGGAGAAGTATGGGGGTGGAGAGCCCTGGTTTCATGGACCTTCCACTCCCTTCTTCTTCCCCTCCTCATGGAGGGGCATTTGACTTGCCCCTCTCCTTCCTAAAAACTGGGGAAGCCTGACATCTGTTCCCCTACCCTCCCCATAATGCTGGAGAGGGCTGATTATTTCACTTCTGAAATCTTTTGGACATGTGGACCTTTAGAGAACCTGGTCCTCTACAGCTGATGGCACCGGTTGTGGAGAAGGTTGTGGAGAGCCAGCGGGTCTGAGAGAAGCATGGGGAGCTGCATTCGCACTGAAATGATACAGGAGTCTCCCTGGGGTGGAGTGGACCCTACGAAGGTGCCTGGGGCTTAAACCTTCTTGCTGATTCTTCCGAGGGGACTACTGATGGGGGAAGAGGCTTCTGCAGACAGTGGGTGTAGGACAGAATGCCTAGGGGTGGGGGAGTTGGGAGAAGTGGAGGATGTCCAACCTCACCCAGGTTCCCACACCAAGGGCTGGGTGGAGGGAAGTCCCCGGAGAGCCCTCCAAACAAGTACAAGTGACTTTACAGAACAGCCTGCATTTGCACACTGTCCCCCAGAGAGAAACAGCTAGTCCTTCAACAGATGGACCCAGAAGCAGAGACGCCTGACAAGAAGAGGATTTGCCTTCACCCTGAAAGATCCCCATGTGTTTGTCTACACAAGGGAATGTGTGTCATGAGCAACCAAGAAAGCAGACAGTCCCCCCACCAGTAGTTGGGCGAGGACAACATCACCTTCCTTCTCCCTCTTCCCTGCCCCAACAGCGGAGGCAGAGAGGCAGGGAAGATGGAAGGGCTGAGCATGAACCACATCCAACTCCTTCTGCCCCAGGCTGCTGGTACTGCAAGCATGACCAGGCTGGAGGGCAAAGGAGGAGGAGAATTTGATGAGATGGGAATGAAAAAATAAATGGACCAAGCTATAATAATAGAAATGAGACTATTTTTAATATTTAAGGTGACTGAACAAAAGTAGAGTTGAATTGAGCCATGTTTAAGGAAGCCCATTACCCAGCAGCAAGGGAGAGCTGGACAGGACAAAAAGAACAAGAATTTGAAAAACCGTCATTTGTTGCTTAAATATCAACAAATTGAAAGTATCTTCATTTTTCCAACAGCCCTGCAGAATAGATATGAATTTCATTTCCAGATGAAGAACTTGAGAGTCATTTAAGAGACTTGCAGAAGATGGGCCGGCTAAAAGATAGTTAATTAAATTGCAGTGTGACAGCAACACAAAGTTGAGAAAGGTACAGAAATAGTACATGGGAGGATGTGGTTTCTCCCATCCTGGAGAGAGGTAGGTTTACAGAAGTCCTGTTGGAGAAATTCAGAGCCGAGCTGGGTTTTAAGTGACAAATATGATTTTCCTACCGATGGAGCGCAGGGGTAAGGAATCCCAGAGAGGGGGAAGGGGTCTGGCAAAGGCTTGGCGATATGTAAGAACAGTCTGTGTTTGTAGAGCAATAGTACCCTGTATCCATCTGGGAATTTTGATAAAGAATGCTGAATTCTCCTGAAGGCATGTTCTAATTAGTAATTTTTCTGGCAGTATCTGATGGTGCCATTTTTCCTGAAACTTGTGTACCTCGAGTGATGACTTAAAAACAATTGCCCATTAAATTTTCAGAAAATGCCATGTCAACATTTTATTTTGCATTTTTTTTTATTGCCAGCGAAGCTTCAATGTTTTATTATCTATTTATTGGCTGTTTTTTTTTTTTTTTTTTTTTGTCCATTTCCATTGGGGTGTGTGTTTTTCTTCTTGATTTGTAAGAATTCATTGGTGATTTTATTAATGTTTCATAGGTTTTGGTTGATTTTTAATTAATTTGTAATTTTTAAATTATTTATATAGTTAGTTTTGGTGATTTTTAAAATCCTACTTTTTGATTTATAGAAATTTTAATATTCATCTAGTCCAAATGTCTTTTACTTCTTGGCTTCTACTGTCAGAGCTCTTAGGAAGACCTCTACCTTTTTATGCATAACTATTTTATCATTATTTTCTTCCAGTACTGTTTGATTTTTTAAAAGGACTTATTTATTTATTTGAGAGAGAGGGAGCACATGAGCAGAGGTGGGGGTGCTGAGCAGGGAGCTGGATGCGGGGCTCCATCCCAGGACCTAGAGATCATGACCTGAGCTGAAGGCAGAGGCTTAACTGACTGAGCCACCCAAGTACCCCTGATTTTTAATTCCTATCTAATTTCATATTTCTCAGTTTTGGTAGGTTGTAAATTGAAAGTTAAGCTTGGAGGAATTACTAGTAAGGATCAGAATAAGGACCTTGTTTTGTTTTAGCCAAGTTCATGAGTTTGTGTGTAGGCAATTTGAGTTATCTGAGGTTTCTTGCTCCCCTTCCCCACCTCAAATTCCCCTCTCAACTCACTTCCATTAGGCTATGGTCTTATGGAAGATTAAATATAGCTACATATTCTCTGCTAATCTATTGAAAGGTGAAATCTAGAAATAGACCCCCATAAAACCAACTGGTGGTTGTCAGAGGGGAGGGGTTGGGGGGATGGACTAAATGAGGGGAGGGCAGTGGGAGGTGCAGGCTTCCAGTTACGGAATGAATAAGTCTTGGGATAAAAAGTACAGCATAAGGGAATATAGCCAACGGTATTGTAATAGTGTTGTAGGGTGACAGATGGACTTGTCAAATCACTACGTTGTATACCTAAAGCTAATGTAATGTTGTGTGTCAACTACACTTTAATAAAAAAGAAAAAAGAATAGTCTATTTCCCCTCCCCTTGATTCTGGGCTTACTTTGATCAGTAGAACATGATAGAAGCAGTGGTCCATGACTTCTGAAGCTAGCTCATAAAATCCCTGCAGCTTCTGCCTGGGTGGGTCTCATGGACTGGTTCCTCTTGGGACACTCTTTCTCAGAACTGAGATGTTGTGAGAAACCTAAGCCAGGTGTAGCCTCTTTGGTCCACAGCCCAAGGGGAGCTCCCAGCCAACAGCCAGGATCAAATTCTAGCCATTGAGCGAACCATGCTGGATGTTCCAGCCCACTGATTCCAGATGACTGTAACCATCCCAGCTCACCCTTTGTCAAGTGCAGAGGAACTGCCCGCCAATCCAGAGAATCGTGAGAAATTATAACTTGTTCTTTTAAAGCATTAGGGACATGGTGACTTGTTGCTCAGTGATAGGTGACTGAAACAGACACTCACCGCCATTCTGAAACATTGCTTATCAAGTGCACCAATGGTCTTTATGATGTCAGGTCCAGTGGTCACTTCTGGGTCTTACCTCGTGTGGTCTCCAGCAACATTGCTTCTTGAAAAGCTCTTTTTTCTTGTCCTCTATGACCCCCCACTCTCCTGGATTTTCTTTTACCTCACTGGCTGACACTTCTCAATTTCCTTTGCTTTCTCTTTCATTCAACCTCTAAATCTTGGGATGTCTCAGGATGGTCTTGAGTCTCTTTCTTCATCTGCATCTGTGTGGTTTTTCTAGGTGACCTCACTCAGCCCATGGCTTTAAAAATATCTCTATGTAATCAACTATACTTTAATTGAAAGAATCTCTGTGTTGATGGTACCCAAATATATTGGCTGGTGTTGACTTCCCCCATGACTGTAGATTTGTATTGCTTATTGTCTGACATCTCCACCTGGTTGTTCAAAAGTCATCACAAGACTTACATAGTGAAAGTATAACTCTGGATTGCCCCCATGCCCAAGGCCAAGTGAAGTCAACTTTAGTAAATGGTAGCAACACCCACCCAGATGCTAAAGCCCAGCCAACTAGGTGTTACCTTGACTCCTCTCTTCCCCTCAATCCCCATATCCATTCCAGTATTAAATCATGTGGAATCTATTTGAAAAATGTAATCCAAATCAATCCACTTCTTTTGAATCTACATCTATAGACTATAGCCCTATTTTGTTGCCTTGGATCATCCAAATGATACCTTACTTGATGTTTTTCTTTCCACTCTTGCACTTTTGCAATCTATTTCTAAACTATAGGCAGATTGCTCTTTGAAAATATATCTCAGATTATGTCACTACCTTGCTTACTTTTTTTAATTAAAGATTTTATTTACTTGAGAGAGAGAGAGCATGCACACAAGCAGAGGGGATGGGGGAGAGGCAGAGGAGAGTGAGGAGGGAGGGGAGAGGGGCAGAGGGAGAGGGACAAGCAGCCTCCCTGCTGAGCAGGGAGTCCGATGCGAGGCTCCATCCCAGGACCCTGAGATCATCACCTGAGCCAGGGGCAGACACTTAACTGACTGAGCCAGCCAGATGCCCCACTATCTTTCTTACTTATAATGGATTCTGATTGCCTGTGGATTAAAGCTGTACTCTTTCTCCTTATACAGAGCCCTACATGGTCAGACCCCGATTTTCTGCTCTGACCTCATCTCTTACTGCATTGCTTCCCTCCATCTCCTTTTCTTAGACCACACTGGCTTTCTGGTGGTTCCTTGAACTCTTCAAGCTCATCACACTTTAAAGCCTTTGCACTAGTTACTCTCTATAGCTAGAATTGTCCCTCTTTTGATCAACGGCAGTTGGTTTCTTTCTGCCCACCCAACCACTCCTAAGTCCATCACCATATTTTAGTTCTCCAGGTAGTAATTGGCTTGTTACCAGTTTCCCCCATTAAAGTATCATTTCCATGAGAGCACAGGTCTTGTCTGTCCTACTCATGGTGGTGTCTCTGGCAATAATGTCTGGACGTTATTATTTAATTATGTAATGTCCAGACATTATTATTTAATTGTTGCATATCCTAATAATGTCTGGTGTGTAGTAGATACTCAACAGATAGGAATTGAAATGAATAGTCGCTAATCCTTCTTGGTCACTTCCTCATTTTCTTCTGCTCCCTTTGAGCCAGAAATAAATAAAATGCCATTAAAAGTGAGAAATGCCAGCAAGCCACCCAGGCAGGAAGCACATGAGATGAAAGGGGTCTCCCACCATCTTGCCTCACAGCATCGGTGACGCTTGTGACTCTCCAAATAAAGCCCGGCTCAGGAGGTCCACACCAGCTCCAGCGGCTGCTTTGGCCTTATCTAGCCTTCCTGCTCTGTGCCAAATCTCTCTCTCCAGTGAAGTCATCTTCCTCCCTAAATATCGACTCTTCTCTTCGTTCCTGTATTTTCCCCATTGATCCCACCATCTAAATGCCTGTTCTTTTTGTCTTGATGGATCCTTCACGATCCACCCCCGGCCCTCCCCCAACAGGTTGGCACACCTTGATCGAGCTCTGGCTACAAGTTGGGCCTGTTTAGTCACACGATTGCCCGCAGCCCTCTCGGTGGCAAGCGCCACACCTTGCACGCATCTTACAGAGAGCTCTGGACTCCGTCTCTAGACAGGTGAAGAGAGGCAGGGGAGGCTGCACTGGGGAGGAGAAGGTTCTTGGAATTTCTCCCACTTATCTTCATCAGGGCAGCGTTGCCCTATCTGTTTTCACCTGATGGAATCCCATTCTAACCAGGGTGAGGTTTTAAAGGCAGCCTGCGAAAACCCCTTTGGAAGGCACAGCTCCGAGAGGCTCTAGAAAGGCTTTGGAAAGCAGGACTCCGAACGTGCACATCGCAGCCGGTTTTATCTCTAAGTGGAGTTGGGGTACCTTCAGCTGAGCAACACTGTCCTCCAATTGCTGCACATGTTGCCGGATAACGCATACGCATACCTTGAAATGAGGGAGCCGCCTTCCGCTCACACTCTTAATGGACAAGTGGGCTGAGACCCCTGCATCACACCCGCTCACCTAGTGGAATGACCGGCAGAACCCCCACGTGATCTAACTTGCTGATCTGTGTTCACAGGCAGTAACCAGAGTAGCTTGGGGTCCTGCCCCCTGAGTGTCTCATTTTCAAAGCATCTCACATTTCATTTAAATGAAGAGGCTCTGCTCTTAACATGTTGCAACCACAGCTCTATACACTGTCTTCAGACTTCAGGGAATTGCTGAATTCGCATTATGTCATATGCATATGCAATGTGTCTTGGGTAGGACCCGAGTCCTGCGGTGTAATTATTGCTTTGAAGTTTCAGGGGCTGGGAATTCAGCACCTTGCGCTGTAAATACAATCGTGAGAAATGTGGATCTGCAGGATTAAATCAAGGTGCTTTGGTGAGAAAGAATGCTATGCGGTGCTTCCACTCCCATCCCCCTTCTTATTCTCACTCACTTCTTAGAGTTTAAGGCTATTAAGTCAGCAAGGTCAAGAGAAAGAAAGGTTTTTAATGGAATAAACTGAAAGCAGCTTCATTAAGCATTGTGTGAACTGAGTAATTAGGATTTCCAATCCCTTGTTAAAATAACCCAGTGAATTTCAGGAGGGGAATTTCCCTGAGATTCACGACATATCAACAGAGAGGACCTATGGACTTAACATCATTTTAGGAGGCCAAAGAACTCAGTTCATTTATTCAATCAGTGTTTGTTGAGGGCCTGCCTTGCGTCACGCCATGTTCTGCAGGCATCGGGTGGGAACCACGAACAATGTATGCAGGGTCTCTGGTCCAAAGGAGCTTACGTCCTAACGGGGGTGGAGAAGGATAGACAATAAAAACAAACAAGCATGATTTGAGATAGTGGTACATGGTGTGCACGGATAGTGGGAGAAAGTAGCAATCACAGGGTGGGGATCAGGTTTGCTACGGTTGGGGAAGGCTTCTCCAAGAAGGTGACCTTTGATCTAAGAATAACTGATGGGAAGGAGCAAGCCACACAGAATTCTGGGAAAAACATTATGAGCATGAGGGCATTCGGTGCCAAGTCCCTGGGGATCCCTGGAAAGGGGTGGTAGGAATAGTGGTCAAAGGCAGGAGGGGTCCTGGTTATGTAGGACCTGGTAGACCATGTGATTCTAATTGCAATGGGAAACCGTTGGAAGGTTTCAAGAGAGAATGGGATTATTCATGTTTGGTTTGCTGTGTCAATCTACTCGCCTCCGGAAGGAATAGACCAGGGTATTGAATCACACCACATAGAAAGATTTAAAGTAATACCTCTCCAGGCCTGACCCTAGAGATCCTGATTTATCAGGCCTTCCAAAATTGGCATGTCGGCCCCCTCTTTGAGGTTTCCGGCATGCTGTTGTGGTTGAGTTCCCCTCAATTGGATCTCCTTGTGCAGCAGATGTTTGTAAGTTGGGAAATGATGATCATCCATTATTAATTATGAATTTTCCTACTTGAATGGGAATGAAGCTTACAATTAAACAAATGCAACAGAATGGCTAAGTTCAGAATCAGAAACTGAATGTTACTATCCTTTTTTTTGTTGAGCACCTACTGCATCTCAGGCACTGGGCTAGTGGTTTATGTCCTAGTTACACCTTGTAAGAAACATGTGAGAGAGAGATAAAGTCCAAGTTCATGGCCAGAAAGTGTTTGGTTGAGCCTCCAGGTCAGAAGAGAATTATTGCAGAAATGGGACATCGGACAGGACTGGATGTTTCCCTCCTCTTACACAGAGCTCTCCATCATTTCCCCATTGCATCTTGAATTTAGGATCTCTCATACATTCCTTGGCAATAATCAAATAGGAAAAAAAAGCCTCCCTCTTTTTTTAGCTGGTCTAAATTGATATCAGTGTATGATTGTAGAATTTCCAAGCCCCATAAATTGCAGATTTCATTTCCTATGAGGGAGGGCTGGGATGCCTTCATCACCTACAAGGGAAATTAGTGCATTCACCCAAAAGTCCTTTAAAATTTTTAGCTTCCGTAATGCTTTGGGTAACTTCTTTAACCTTTTCAATGGGGGAAGTGACTTGAGCTTCCAAAGCCACACCCAGACCCCGATGTAAGGCTTCACTCTTCTTCCTGAATCTGTGGCAGGTAAAGAGCGTCTTCTCCCACTTCCTGAAGGTATCACTGCTGTCTGGGAGAACCTTCTCTTGTGAGCTAAATGAATGAAGGCTTCAAAACCACTTGTCAAAGGATACTGTCCTTGATTTTTAAGTTTTGTCCCTTTGAGAGCCTCGGCTTTATTTCTGTTGACATGGAAAGTTCTAGACATATTCCACCAGGCTAGGCTTCTTGCTCCTTTAGGTAACTTACAAAGATCTGGCCCTTCAGGCTCATCTGCCCCAAACTCTTTGCTGTGGCCTATGAAGCCCCATGTCCAGGTAGTGCAGAGTCCCCTCCTGTTCCGTAGAGGCCAAGAAAGTGTTCAATGCCCACCCAGGGCTCCATGGAACCTAGTCTGAGAACCAGTGTTCTGGTCCAATCCTTTAATTGTACAGATGGAAGGCTAAGACTCAGGCAAGGGAGGAGACTTGCCCAGGTTCAAACAGTGAATCCCATGCTCCAAATAAAACTGGAACCCTAGATACCTTATTCCTATTGGTCAGAGCTTTCCATAGAGTTCTTCCCTGCTGGCAGGGTTATTCACTTCATTAATTGATCTACTCACGAGATGACTATTTATAAAGTGAAATTTAGGTGCTAGACATCAAAAAGAGATGTAACAACTTAAGATAGAACCCACAGGGATGTCCTCAGGTGGGACCACTTAGTGTCTCTGGGTCTCTAGCCCCGAGATCCTCATGTTTTTCAGTACAAACACATCAGAACCAAATCTGCTAGGAAGTGGTCACGCACCAGTAGCTCCCCATTTCCTGTTTACCTTTGTGAATAACAAGATGCACGCACACATAAACAGTGGGTTCCTGCCATGTGATGGACACTGGGACTCCCAGATGAAGCAAGAGCAGCCCCTGCTCTCACAGAGCTCACGGTCCAGTAGAAGAAGCCAATGGAAGTGACACAGCAGAGTGGGTAAGTGCTAGGGGCGAGCTCAGCCCTGCAGGGGAGCCAAGAGGGAGACGCGATCCCAGTTGGCATGTGTGCGGTCAGAGAAGGCATCCTGGATGAAGGGACATTTCATCTGGTCCCAAATAATGAGTAGGAGTGAGCCAGAGGAGATTGAGAAGGGGCAGAGAGCAGAAGATGAGAAAAGGCTTCTCAGATCTTTGGAACATCCTTTGCAAAGGCACTGAGTTGTCAAAGAGTCGTAGGGAGAGCTTTGAGTGGTTCAAAGTGAGTAGGTGTTCTGAGAACGTAGGACAAAGGGCTCTGTGGGAAGAAGGGCTGTGCCCCTCCATTCTTTTCTTTTCTTTTTTTTTTTTTTGAGAGATAGAGAATGAGAAAATGAGTGGGGGGAAGGGTGTGGGGGAGAGGGAGAGGAGAGAAAGAGAATTTTAAGCAGGCTTGATCTCAAGATCCTGATCATGACCTGAGTCAAAGTCAAGAACTGGATGTTTAACTGATCGAGCCACCCAGGCGCCCCTGTGCCTCTCCATTCTAACTCTGGGTTCCATTATATCAGAATTGCTGGGGTTGAGGACAAAGATCCTTAGATCCAACTTTCAAATTAGTCTTACTCTTCCACTCTATTGGCACCATCTCATAGCATCCTTTGAACCTCCAAGGCAAGGGCAAATGCAACAAGACTGTCCAGGTAGGGGTCCTTCTGCTCCCTCTCAAATGCATAGGACGGTGAAGCCACGTTGTGGGAGACTGGTCCCCTTAGAGGAAGAGCGAAAGGAGCCAGAGTCTCTGTGAGTGTCTGTGTGCACACATGCATACGGGGTGTTTAATGTGTGTGTCAAAGTGTGTACGCACATGTGAGGGTGAATATGTGTGTGTGCACGTTCAAGCAGGAGAGACTGAATGTGTGCATGAGGGCGTTCGTGTGTGTGTGTGTGTATGTGTGTGCATGCACACATGGGGCCAAATTGTGTGACTGTGTGTGTATATGCCAGCATGTGCATGGGAGTGAATTGTGTGTAAATGTGTGTGTGTCGCGTGCCTGTCGCTGGAATGAGAGTAGTGGGAGGGCTGGGAGCCAACACAATGAGAAGATAACGAACACCTTTTCTGAAGTCCCGCTTCATTGCAGGAGCTGAGGGGTTAATCCTGATTTCACAAAACTTGTGTCTTTTGGCTGGAGAAGCTGTTGGCAGCTTATCTCACTCTCCCCAGAATTCCTGTTTCACCCTTGTAGTAACATTTAAATTAACTTGCTTTGATGGTCCGGACTCCAAATGGCAGACTGCACAAGATAGAAATGTGCTCACATTAGCAGAAAAGAAAAAAAAAAAGGATGCAGGCTTGCCCACTACCGCTGACTCAAACCGTTTGTGAGCTGATAGCCTCCAGGAGAATTCTGACTTTTCCTTCTTGAATATTTTGCAGAAATGGGGACGAGGGCATGAACACGTTAGTGTTCAGCCCACGGAAATAGAAATCTGAGATAAAAAGAGTAGTAGATAACATTCTCGGGAGAATGGAGAGGGCGCTGAGCAGTGTAGAAGCGGGTTCTCATGTCACCCTCACGGCAGCTGAATGAGGAGGCGTCATTATCATCCTCGTTTTTCCGATGAAGAGGGTGAAGCCCACAGCTGGGCAGCCGGTGGAACTTCCAGGCCCTAAGTCTCATGCCCACGGTCACTTGGCAGGCCAGGAGCCCGATGGAGAGCACAGAGCCAGGAATTTGATTCCAGGCCTTGCATGCCGAGTCGCACGGAATACCACCTCCCAAGGGTTATTCTTTGTCGACCGGTTTCCCCAATTTACCATCATGATGGGGCTTCATTTGGGAAGAGGCTTACTTCTTTGCTTCCTAATGGACTGGTGTGGAAATTTTTCTTTACAGAGAAACCCTCAAGGACCCTCATTTTCTGGGGATTTTGGTTTTGGAATGCTTGTAAATTTTGTAAATTTGGTTGATGTGATAATGTGCATCTCAAGAGGCTCCCGGGTGTGTGTGTGTGTGTGTGTGTGTGTGTGTGTGTGTGTGTTGTGTGTGTGTGTGTGTATTGGCCCTCTATCTGCGTGTTTACCAATGTCAAGTTCTTTTCTCCTGGGCCTCCTGTATTCTCTGCGCATTGCATGTTTCCTTCGTTCTGTATGGCACCCTTCCTGTGCTGCCCATCTTAACCAAGGCTTTGCAAAAGCTAAGGTTTCCTTTCATTTCAAAACATCCTATTCCTCGGCTCTCAGTTGAACTCTTTTCTCTAACTTTCACCCAACTGGAGTTACTTAGTTAGATGAATATTGGAATTATTAAGGTTACCAAAATCAAATTTGTGTGTATTTAGAATTCAGCATATGGGGAACTCTTCTATTAAGGAATAAGTGTAGGTATGTTCTGGCTTTAAAGACTTTTTTTATGATGATGTTTAAGCTGCAATATTTTTATGTTTCATAACATTAGTATGTCTCAGGAATAGAGTTAATATCCCTTGTAAGGATGTTTATGTTTTTATTTGTTAAATTTTATTTATTTATTATAATTTTATTTTATTTTTTCAGTGTTCCAAGATCCATTGCTCATGCACCACACCCAGTGCTCCATGCCATATGTGCCCTTCTCGATACCCACCACCAGGCTCACCCAACCCCCCACTCCTCTCCCCTCCAAAACCCTCAGTTTGTTTCTCAGAGTAAATGTTTTTAGACTTAATTTCAACTTAAAATTTCAAGTCTTTGACTCACTGTAATTAAACACTCTAAGTCTACTCAATGCACATATTTAAGGATGTTTAAGTCTTTATTTCTTCCTTTCAGTAGGGGATTTCCCAGTTGAGTATTCCTTCATTCAACATATTTTCACTGTGTACCCAGTATCTTCCAGGCACTGTGCTAGGTACTGGGATCCAGCAGTGAAAGGCAGATGTAGCCACTGCCTTATGAACACATAAAAATAGACTCCACAAGGCATCATGAAGGAAACGAGAGATGGGGCCTCTATGGAGAGTTATCAGGGAAAGCTTCACTAACAAGATCATCAATGAATTGCACGACTTTGGATAACTACTGATAAAAATGTGGATGCGAGGGGGTTCTCCATGGGCCATCTGAGACAACAGTAGACTCGTTTCAGTTTGCTCGTGGCAATATGGGACCCAGTTTCCTTCCATCCACTCTTAGTTTCTCTATGTGGCCGCTGAGCTGGGGCGATCGCATCCGGGGGCCTCTGAACTGCCTTGACGGCTGACTCGTTAGTGCCCAGCTGCCCTGAAGGGACTGCTGCTGGGACAGCTGCTGGGACCTGTGCTCTGTGGGCCAGTAGCCTCCTCTGAAGAGCCCACTGGTGCCTGACAGCCAAGATTGCCAAACTATAAGGCATTCACACCACCTTGTCTCAGGCATCTACATTCTGGATTTCAGGACTTGAAAATTCTCCAACTAGTGCTTTCTTAGCTATAGCATTAGGAGGAGGCCCTGGTCCATCTGGGGGGTTACTACTGGGCTCTAGAAGCTCTACTACTCTAGTTGGGGACATCTGATGACTCTTAGGGATAGTTAACATCTTTGCCATCAATATCCTTTCCACTTGATTTTTTTCTCATGTATTTTAGAATCATCCTTATCATCTCCCTGTTCCTCCCTCATTACTCTCTCCATCGCTCCTATCGCCCACACACAGCACATACATTATCCAAATCATGTTTAAAAAAAATTCTCACATCATGACCTGAGCCGAAGGCAGACGCTTAACTGCCTGAGCCGCCCAGGCACCCTGACCCTGCTTATGTTCTTACTGCGTATAGCCTAATGCAGGTAGAACATGGCCTGGCACATGGGGAGTGCTCACGAAATGTTGGGTGAATGAACGATGCAATGCATTGGCCTCCTAACAGGACATCAGCCTCTTCCGTCCTTTTGTTGATGTATGCTTTGTCCATTGCAGGAAAATTCCCCTCCTGAAATTCTCTGGGGTATTTTAAGAAGGGAATCCTACGTACGCAGTTCACACAATGCTTTCTGATCACAGAGACAGTGTCCCATTGACTTCATTGGTGTAATGAAAAGCCTGTCCAGATTTTCTCCTTACCGTCACAAGGCGGAGCACAGAATGATGGGAGGTTTCCCGTGCATTCTCTCTCCATTCATCACCCGCCAAGAAATATGTCTTTTTGTCTATCTTTTAACAAGATTCCCAAATAAATTTTGCCCAGAAAAAGTTTTCAAAACTTTTTGGTAGGCCAGAGCTATTTCTGGATGAGTAACAGGAAGAGATTGCTCTTCTGGGGCAGGAGGGAAGGGGGTGTCAATAAAATCTCAGTCTACTCTCTCATCCCCCAGGGTTTCAGGCAAAGGGCTGGAGAGGCATGATTTATTTCACCCCTCGATAAGTCTAGACTACTGCACTGTCCTCCTGTCTCCCACACCACCATCTTGTCTCTATTTTGCCTTCGTTTTTGAAGGAGAGTTTCACTCAATATAGAATTGTGTGTTGATCTATTTTTTCTTCTGCAGTTTGAAGGTTTTATTCTATTGTCTTGTCTTTGTTAAGAAGCCGGATGTAACTCTTGTCATTGTTTGCCTGAATGTAACGTCTTTTCTTTCTGACTCCTTTTTTTTCCTTAAATTTTTATTTATTTATTTGACAGAGAGAGAGAGAGAGAGAGAGAGAGAGAGAGAGCGGGCATGAGCACAAGCAGGCAGAGCAGCAGGCAGAGGCAGAGGGAGAAGCAGGCTCCCCACTGAGCAGGGAGCCCAATGTGGGGCTCGATCCCAGGACCCTGGGGTCATGACTGGAGCTGAAGACAGACACTTAATCCACTGAGCCACCCTAGTGCCCCTCTCTGCCGCTTTTTAAATTTGTCTTTTCTTCATTCATTAGGATATGATAAGCCTTTGTTTGGTTTTCTTTCTTTCCTTTTTTTTTTTTTAAATATATCCTGTTTGCATGGAACACTGAGCGTGGTGCATAATCAATGAATCTTAGAACACTGAAAAAATAAAATAAAATTAAAAAAAAAAATATATATATATATATCCTGTTTGTGACTTATTGAGTTTCCTGGGTCCATGGCTTTTTTTTTTCTTTTAACCAAATTTGGAAAATTTTGGCCATTATTTCTCTATGTATTGCTTCTGCTTCAAATCCTTTTTTTTTTCTCTTCCTGGAACTCGAGTGAAATATATGTTGGACCTGATTTTTTCCCTCACGTCCCTGAAGTTCTGCTTCAGTATATATATATTTTTTCTCTGTATGCCTTAGATTGGTTCATTTCTATTGACCTGCCATTGAGTTCATCAGTATGTTGATTTCTTCTTCCGCAATGTACATTATGCTGTTTAGCCCATGCAGTGAATTTTAAAATTTCTGATATGGTGGGTGTTTTTTGTTGCTAGAGTTTGCTTTTGATTGTTTCCATAGCTTCCAGTTATTTACTGAGAGTCCCTAGGTGTTCACTCGTTGTGCCTATTGTTTTCATTGAAAACTGTCAACGCATTCATAACGGCTGTTTTAAAGACGTAGCCTCCTGATTCCAACAAGTCTGCCATTTCTGGGTATGTTTCTATTGATTTCCTTTCTTTCCTGGTTGCGTGTCACATTTCCCTTGATTTTTTCCCCATGTCTCATAATTTTTTATCATATGTTGCATATCTAGATGCTATGTTGTTGAGAGTGTGGATTTTTGTGGTTTTCCTTTGAAAGGTGTTGAGTTGTTGTGGGTGTTGGGTTTTTTTTCCTGGCAAGCTTGATCCCACCAAGTCTTGTTCTAAGGGCTTATCAGGATGAGACACACAAGTGTGGTATACCTTCCTCCTCAAAATGGCCTTTCTGGGCTTGCAATGGAATGCCTGGGTTTCTAGTCATCTGTTTCTACTCTGGCTGGTCAGAACCCCATGGGAGCCCATAGTGTGTTGACCTCTGTGATCTCCATTCAGCTCTTGGGCCCCCAGTGGCTCCTTCTGCAATGTGCAATGCACAATAACTTTGTTGTGTGACCTTGCTCAGGGTGCTTGGGAGAGCGACATGGAGAACCTGGTCCCTGGTCTTTCCATCTGAGCTTTTCTATGCTGTATTGGGTGGGGCTTCATTTTCCCTCTGTGGCTCTGCCCTGGGGCCCAGAGTTCACGTAACATACCTTTGTGTAAAGGAGGTTGAAGTAGCTTATAATGACTTCTTCTCTCCTGTATGTGATTGACACCCACACTTGTGATGAAACCACATTTAACCTTTCAGGATTCGTTTCAGGAGGACTGTCGGGGAAGCACAGGGAAATGTCCAGCAAGTTTTTCAGTACTCTCTTCTTAGCTTCCTTCTTCATTTCACAAAGCCATGGGGCACCGCTTAGAGTATCTGTCTGATGCAATCATGGGCTATTTTCCTGTCTTCTTGAATAATCCTGACGCAGAGCCTGTCCTTCTGAAGCAACTGTGTATTGAATTCCATTCTTTGGAGCTGATGCTTAGATACTGATTTGTACGGCTGCCCTTTCCTGGGAGTGGCTGCAGGCAGTGGTGGGGCTGGAAGCCTGGTAGGTCAGAATGGTGGGGCACGGCAGCGGGAAGGCTTCTAGGTGCTGAGCTCTGCTTGTGAGCTGTGCGGCACTGCTCAGTTTTCTTAAGCTCTCCAGTCTCAGTTTCCTTCCTTCCTTCCTTTCCCTCCTTCCTTCCTTTCCCTCCTTCCTTCCTTCCTTCCTTCCTTCCTTCCTTCCTTCCTTCCTTCCCTCCTTCCCTCCTTCCTTCCTTCCTTCCTTCCCTCCCTCCTTCCTTCCTTCCTTCCTTCCTTCCTTCCTTCCTTCCTTCCTTCCTTCCTTCCTTCCTTCCCTCCCCTGGCTTCTGGAAGGAAGGGGACAAAGGAGCAGTCTGTTTTGTTATAGTGATTAAGAGCACTTAATAAAAACCACTCCGTTGAGGTGTAATTGACTCACGAAAAGCTGTAGAAGGTGGCTTTTGCAATCAGCCAGGCCTCAGTTCAAATCTTAGCTCCCAAGCTCCCGACCAGTAAGACTTCAGAGGAGTCCCAGTGCCTCTTTAAGCTTCAGTTTATTCAGCTGTGAGATGGAGGCAGTGATTCTGGTTGGATATTATTTTGAGAATTGAATAAAAATTGAGCCAACGGGAAGCGGCCGCGTGAGCTGCTCTGGCAGGTGCTCGAGTTCTCGCTCCCAGCTTGCTTTGGACCAGTTCCAGAGCCGGCTCCGGGATGAGCTGCTGGGTTGGTCGAGCTGCCTCCTGTCCTGACTGTCTCTCCTGTCTTCTTGCTGGGGAGAGTTGGTCTAGAGTGGGGATGAAGATCTCCTCTGAACTTATATCTCTGCCGAAACATCAGTGATGAAAATTCATTTTGTGGACTTGGGTTGGAAACGTCCCCCTCCACTTCCCCTAACCTGCTTCCTGCCCCCACATAAAGCATGTTTTCACTCTGGGCGAGATCCTCAGGGATTGGCAGAATTGGATAAATCCTATAATAATTTCTGATTGGAAATGAGTAATAATAAAAATAGTAACAATAATGAATAACGGAAAATAAAATTAATAATAACAAATAATATTAAAACAATAAATAACCTCCAGTTGGGAATGGGAAGACAAACGTGAACAGGGAGGGACTCTGTGTCATAGTTTGCTCCACGAACGTTATTCAGGCTCCACGTGATGCTAGTTCCCAAGAGGGACTTAAGACACCGTCTCATGGGGGAAAGACAGAAAAGCAATGAGCTCTAACGGAGGAGGGAGTTGGGATGGGGTCCGAGGGAGCCCCTGTGTGGGGTCATCCTGGGAAGGTTCCAGAGAGGAAGTGACACTTGAGCTGAGTCTTCCTCTTGACGTAGGGGGGAAGGCAGGTGCTCCCCCCAGAGTGAAAAGGAGGCCAGGAAATGAGAAAAAGAAATGAGAAAAAGCAGCGCATTAGCCAGTGGGGCAGAAGCCAATGTGTAGCAATTTGCAAGAGCTGGATGTTAACTTTGCAGAAATTTTGTGAGCCAGTCATTAAACACAGCCATGATTAAAAAATAAATTACATCAACTTCCATTTAAATATATTATATTAAATGTAACACTATAACTAAAGGTAGTAAATACTCAAAACCTGGCACTTCTTCATTGTCACTACATTTTACTACCCTCTGTCCTCTTGTGGCTACTTATTTCTACCGTATCTGTGGGGTGGAAATATGATATAATGGTATGCCAATACTTATCTTCCCCCCCCCCCGCCCCCCAGCTCCCCATTCAGTGGTCCTATGTCGGCTGCTTGGACCTGATCATGGTCCAGATATCTACAGCACGGATCCTGGCAAATGGTACAGATCAGGGCTTTATTTCGGAGAGCTGCTTGTTAAACATTTATTAGCATACCACTGCCCGCAACATAGGGGAAGGGGGCACCAGCTGAAGCAGAGAGAGACTGAACCAAGAGGGGACTTGGATGCCAAGTTCAGGAGCTTGGATTTCCCTCTAGAGGGGACAGGAAGCTGCTAGGGCACCTTAAAGAAGGAGAGCTATATGATTCCATTTGTTATAGAAAGACCCCTGGGCTGCTGTGTGGTGGATGGACTGGAGTGGGCTGCACGTGGGACAGGGACGCCGGTGAGCAGGCTGTTGAAATAAAGAAGAAAAGATGGGGTCAGCTTTAGTGATTAAATGTTGGGAGTCAGGGAGTGTGACCAGTCTAAGATGGCCTCAGCTCCTGCCTTGGGACACTTGGTAGAAGATGGTAGGGCTTCCGAAGGATTGCTGGATAGGGAGAGTGTCTGGACACATGAGAATGTCCCCGTGCAGTGGGGCCTTACTCTTCTGTTCTGGCGTGCATCAAATCCAGAAGCACTTACAGGGATTTACTTTCTCTGTGTAAAGTTGGATAACTCTGACCTTTTGCCTATGGACTGAATCCTCTAGAAAAACATCATGGGGCTGGGAACACGTACTGGGGTGGATGGGACCTGGCTCCCTTTATTTCGATGACTCCTTGGACATGATGGTGTCCAACCTGAGCCTCGGTTTACTTCTCTGTAAAATGGGTATTGTCACCCACACCCTATTCTCCTCCCCATGGAACTCTTGGGAGAAGGGACACATGCCAGTGATTTTTCTAACAGTGTCAGATGGTTTTCCCCAGGGCCAGGGTGAAAACTGGGAAAGTTCCCAGCACAGAGAGAAGCAAAAGTCTAGTTAGGTGTCATTCCTGAAAAACAGCAGGGAGTGCCAGGAGGCATTCTGGGACCCCCACACCATGGCTGTAGGAGAAACGTTTCCCATCTGAGAGCGTGGAGTGGAGTGCAAGGGACTGGGAGGGTAGTTATCACCAACCACGTGGGAGGAGTCCAAGGTGCGACCCATGTGCTTTTGGCTCCAGAACAGCTGGCAGCTGGCCAGCTCTCAGCCATCCTGTTCTTTGCCCCTGAAGGTCTTAGTCATTAGCAGTCCCCACAGAGTGAGTCATGCTTGCTATCAATCAGCGATTGTGCTGTGGAGTCCCAGGTCCAAATATTAACTACACTGAAAAAACAGAATCATCCATATGGAATGTGAGCCCCCTTGTTTTCTGTCTTCAGAGCTTGTTTGTTTCCTTTAGGATCACTTACCAAAATGGGGTCTTCTTTGTTAATTTCTTCATTGTATCCCTTCACAGTTTCATCTCTATGGTGTGGAAGCTTGTGAGGGCAATAGCTACGTCTGTTTCACTCCCAGCACCCAGCAGGGGCCCTCGCGCTGAGGTGGCTTATTAAATATCAATTGATGAATGAATTAACCAAGCCTCAAGCCCATCGTTTACCCTACCCCCCTTCATTACAATCTTATCGTTTCCATAATCTGGTTTTGTTTCCTTAAATGTGGAAGGGAAGAAATATAGAGAACAGAGTTTCCAGGTCACTTTCTGGCAGAGTGGCAACGGCCATTGATAGAGCACTGACCAGGGGTTATCTCATTTTATCTGCACAAGGGCATCGGCAGGCATGATCCGCTATTATGCCCATTTTGCAGATGAGGAAAGTAAGGCTCAATTAGACTAGCTCAGCTTTCTGAGGTCTCACAGCTGGAATGTCATAGAACTGAGAATAGTGCACAGGTACGTCTAGCTTTGGGGTCTTGCTTTTTGCTTCATATGCCAGTGCTTTGAAAATCCTGGTTCTCAACTCCAGCTATACGCTGGAATTACCTGAGCGGTGAAAAAAAAAATATGGTTGTTTGTCTCCCAATATTGAGGTTTCTGATTTAATTAGTCTAGGATATGGCTTGGGATATTGGGATTTTTAAATCTATCCCTATTTCCAACGCCCACCAACGTGCAGTCAAAATTGAAAATTATTGCCCTGGAAAGCATGAGATAAACATAGAACCGGTCAAACAGCTTTGTTCAGGGGCAAGTCCAGGCAGGGCTTGCTGGGAAAGGCCTTGATGATGGTGCCTCGTGGCCTCCTGGGATGAATGCACAGCCCAGAAAGGAGAGGGCTCTGGTAGGATGTCGCCCAAAAAGGTGAGACCTGACGTTACTCATCCGTAGTGTGGGGATGATGAGAATTCTGGCAGTGCTTGGCTGGGATCCTAGACTCTTAGGGCTGGGAGTGAACTTAGGCATTCTCACTGAGGTCCAGAGATGTTAGACGACTTGCCTGAGCTCACACAGTGAGCAAGAGGCAGAGACGCAGAACAAGACAGTGAATGAGAAGCTGAAATTAGACCGACCACTGGGGCTGGCTCCAGATTTATCACTCCGGGCTGTGTGGCTCTCAGCAAGTCTCTGTACCTACTCTACCTGCTCTCCAGGGTTCTGTGAGACCGAAAGAAGTGTGTTTGCAACATGCTTAGCCCAGTGCTTGGCACATGGTGGGTGCACCAATCTTTCCGTGGTTGACAAAAGCAGAATAGAGAATACACACAAAGACAAAATGGGGCCCAGAAGTCACCGTGGATGGGTGGCGACATGCAAAGGACCAGGGGCCAGTGGAGAAGTTACCCAAGTGATCCTGTAGTTGGGAGCTGGAGCTAACGTGAAGCCTACATGAGGCCAGAGTTAGGGGCCCCCTTCTTGCCATTCCTGCCCTCCCCCTCCCTCCCCGGGCATGGGTAAGGTTGGGTTGATAGGAAATAGGAGCAGCGCCAGTGTTCCTATTGTGGGTACCAGCAATGAGACCTCAGGTGACACATGGCATTCAGGAAGGCACAACATCCCTGGATCCCTCCTGGGGTGAATGTGGTTGTTCAGTCTATGGTTATTGCGTTGAATGGAAGACCCCGTCATCTTTAGAGGATTTAGAAGCCCGTTCCCAGGAATGCCGATCTCTGGGCGCAAAGATGAGTTTTACTGACTCGAGGCTAGGGAACCAGGCTCTGACTGAGGATTAAAGGGGATAGTGCAGGTGAAGCATTCAGCACTCTGAGAGTCCAATAAACATTAGCTACTGTAATTTACTGCTAACAATAAACTCCGAGCATTGGGCACTTTTATTCTGCCTGGGTTCAAACTGTGGCTTAGCTGAGTAATTTGGATGAGTGGATTTCATCTCTTGGGCCTCATTTCCCTCATATGTAAAATGCACTGAGAGCGTGATCCCATCATCTTACTTTGTGAAGTAAGATGAACTATAGGAAGTTGAGCTCAGTGCCTAACACAAGGTAAGAACATAGGAAATGTCTGCCCTAAGGCTGGTGTTGAAAGCTGGGTTACATGGAATGGTGAGTGTGCCTCTGAGCCTGATTGTAAGCCAGAGGGGGAATGGAGATCGCTGTCAAAATGGAACTATATTCACCAACCCCGGACTTTACATCTCAGTTCCAGTTACCTTTCCATGTCCTGCCCTGATGGGGTGAAAAGTCCCCGCATGCCAGCTGGAGAGTTTTGTAGCATAAGGTACAAGGGGAATTTTGCTTTCTCTTGGAGAAACCCTCTTACCTCCTGAAAAAGGGAAGCTCATTGGAAAGCCAGGCATTATAAGCACAGAATTCTTGAGACATGTTTGTAAACTGCTTAGAGAAGGGATTTGAGCTTCCTTCATCCACCTCTGCTTAGGATTCTCAGAGAAAGAAACTGAGATCGGCAGAAATGAAGTCGTTGGTTGGCCCAAGGCCTCAGAATGTGCCAGCTGGCAGACGTGGGCCTGGAACACGGGTCTGTTGACTCTGGATCTACTGTTTCCTCCAGTTCTGCCCTTGGGCATTATTATTATTATTACTAATTATTATTACTAATTATTGTTATCATGGTATGTATGTGGGTGAGTGTGAGCAATGGAAACAGGGATGGTAGTCAAAGTACCTTAACAATTGGCTAGTTTTGTCCTTGTGCTCCCAAGTTCCTAGAGATGGAGAGTTCTTTTGAGAATTGATTGAAAATATTGACTTTGGTGAGCTAGATTAGACAAAAGATTTTTCTCATCTGGAGAACTGGCATAAAGAATTTTGTAGATATTTGGCTTTTAATAAGTTGAGGGCAAATAATTCATTTCTCTCCATAAGAGTAAAACATGATTTGTCCTCATCAATTCCAGGAGTGGGTGCAAGCTGAATGTGAGAATGGAGTTTCTTTTCTTTTCTTTTCTTTTTTTATTAACATATAATGTATAATTTGCCCCAGGGTACATGTCTGTGAATCATCAGGCTTACATGGGGTACCCTTTTCCCACTGGGAGGGAAATTTTTGAGACTGAAGTTTTGGAGGAGAGCCTTATTCTTTGCCCTTAATCTATGTCTGCTTTATCCACAAGATTAGCTGGAAACAAATGAAATTTCTATGTGACCATTTTTGGCCCACAGAAATGGCAATTTAATATGGTCCCAGCGTAATGTTGACTGGGCATCAGTGAGGACTCCAGTGACTGCTCTGGAAAAGGGAAAGAGATGGCTGAGTTGAACCCTTTTTTCATTCTTGCCGATTGCTGTTTTGTAAAAGGCAGTGGGGTATTGTGTCCGAGAGTCCTGGATCCAAATTCGGGCTCCGTGGAACACTAACACAACTCCCTCTGGCTTCTCTTTCTCTTTCTCTTAGGGTCGTTGGATATACCACTTACCCAAAGAATCTTCTAGTTTGCAGAAGCAGCTCAGTGGCTTCCCTCCTTGTCTCCTTCCCCGCCATTCGACCAGAGTGGCACGATTTGTGGGACCTCACAATTTTTGTAAGATTTATTATAACTTGTGAAAAATCAGTTGCCATTTTGCATTCAAGTACACGGAGAATTAGATGCATTTAAGAAAATCCCAAGATGTTATCCTTAGATCTTAATCTGGAAAGAATATTAAACGAACAGATTCACAAAAGAATCGACCTAATTATTAAGTTTTTGCAGGCTTCAATGCCGATTTATTAAGTTATATCTGTTAAATACATTAACACATACAACATTTCATTCACAGTGATTAGAATTCGCACAGTAGTGCCCGAAGACATAAGATCATTACCAGTTACCAGTATCCAACAGCATACAATATGCACTTTACCTTGGGATTGTGACGTTTTAACATAAAACATAGAATCAATGAAAGCGCTCAGGGTTTTTCAGTGAAACCACATAAATACCTACATTTGTTCAATCTGTATACCCCTGGAACAAAAGCGGGGGCAGTTACATATTTTAATGACTTTATGAACAAAGTCATCTGAGTAAGTTCATCTACTTCATTTGCTCAACATCGTGTTTCTCCCTCCTCCTGAGTGTTCGCAACAGGAGAGTGGGACTTGACTGTCATGTTCCTTCTTGTCTTGCTCCTTAGGATTTAGATAAGTGCTGTTATGTGACAAATGCTCAAAAAAAAAAAAAAAATTCAAAACTGATTCATGGATGAAACAAAAAGACTGCTGGGCTGGGTGTCAGGAGTTACGAATTCTAGTCTCAGCACTGCTACTAGCTACTATTTATGTCATCTTCCCGAGCCCGGGTTTCTTCATTATTAAAATGATGTAACTTGGAATAGATCAACTCTGCAGATCCCACTGGTTGTAAACTTCCATGGCGTTCTCTATTGGTCAAGATCAAACAGGCACTGTGTTGGATACTCTTGGAACAAGAAGGAAATGGCAGCCACTTGTAGGCTGGGAGCTGCTGAACTCTTGACAAGGCCTGCCTTCATGATCCAATAGAACACACAGAAGTCAATTTAAAAATGCCCATGGTAAAAAAAAAAAAAAAAAAACAAATGGCCACATAATCATAGATTTGGAAAAGACCTCAGACATCCTTTTGTGCTATCCCTTCCTGCCACCTCAATGAAGGAATGGCTTCTCCAGAACCCTTGAGATGAGCCCTTTGCTTGAATATATCCAGGGACTGAGAAATTACTATCTGTGGACATTCTATTTTGGGGGTAAAAAGCTTCTCTGGGTATCGGGCCAGAAACGATGACCTTGTAAACTGCAACTCCTTAGCCCTAGTGCTTTCCTCGAAGGGACATGGAAGCAGTCCCCTCCCCCCTTCCACATCCCCCATAGGTATTCAATAATACATCTCACGTCTTCCCCCAGTTATTAAAACAAATACTATTTGCTAAGAGCAGAGGGAACTGGATGAGCCCAGGATTATGATTCAGGAAGGCAGTATCTCAGCCCCAGATCCGCCGTGAACTTTCTGTGTGACCCGAAACAGGTAACCTCCATCTGGGCTGGCATTCTCTTCTTAAAATGGGGCGATGGAAGGGATGGGGGGCAAATTTGTCTCAGAGCTTGGGAAGCTCTAAATATGGTGGTCAGCGTGGGGCAGGGCACAGGTGTGACGGCTCTGATCCACCCTCTCCTTCACCATCAGAGCAGAAGGATTCAGGGATTAGCCATTGGCTGACTTCTCCCCAGGCCCAGCTGCCAGGATGATGCAATCACAATGAACATCCAGGAGAGGGGTGCACACGGGAAAAAATTTCTGCTGCAGACGGCAAAACACTTTCAGGACTCTGAGCCCTAGGAGAGCAAGCCAGCTTCAGACAAGAGACTACTGCATGTGTTTTGCAAAGGTGCAGAGTGTAATGAGCAATCCTCTCCTGAATTAATCCGCAGTGTTGCAATCATGGGAACATGATTGGGGAAGGACTGGGGAAAATACCTTGCAAGAGAATGTTGGCAAGGGCCATGCCTCGTGCACAGTAAGCTAGTCAAACTTTTATAATCCAGAGGGGTTACTGACGAGCGCGGAGGTGGAACTTCCTCCGCGGTGACGTAGCTTAGGCTGAAACGGAGCCAAGGGACCTGGTCTGCCCTGTTGTTGAATGGAACCAGACATTTTCAGGATGTGAAAGTCCTACTGCACCGAGTCAAAACATTTAGGAATTTTCATAGCCACACAGTTCTGCCAAATAGATCTGAACTGGGCTAGGGTCAAAATGCGAGCAACCCCCTGCGTTTTGATCACGGTTCTTGCATTTTCAGGAGGCACATGGGCTTTTTCTAAGCACCTCTCAGGTTTCTCATCTTTTCCTGGCTCATCCGCAGGTTCTCATATGTTCAAGGGTGTCGAGGGCCAAACTCAAGTCCAGCAGATGATAACCTGTCTGCACGTGTGGCTTAAATAATGGATTCTACTCTAGGAAATGGTATCTTTATTGTATCCCCTTTTATTAATGGAAAACTCTGTGACTAGCTATTTGAAAAAGCATTTAGGGTAAACACAAATCATTTTGTTAATGATCACCCTTCATCAGACGGCACCCATTTTCTGAATGAGAAAATATCCGTGTGCCTCAACTTAGCTAATTAGTTAGCTAATACTACCCATATAAATGAAAGGGTCTGCAGACCATGGAGGGGCTGAGCGGTTAGAATGAACCCGTCTTGAGACTAAAATAATTTCTCTTTGTGTCCCCAGGGTGAGTAGACACTCAGTAAATGTGGACTTGATTGGAATTCAGACTTTTGAGAGACATTGGACCAGCAGAGCATTTCCCCCCCAAATTAACTATTTTCTGAAGCACAGGCTGCTCCCTCTTCCCTTGCAAGTCTTTGACTGCATCTCATTTACTCCTCTTAGGAGACCGGCATGTTCTTAAGCATTTTCTCACCCCCTTTTTTAAAACTAGTGCACTCACTTTGGCCACAGAGAGAATGCCTAGGAAACAGAAGTTTTGACTCGAGTCCTCCTGGAAACGCTTGGCTGGCCCTTTCTGGACAGTACAAGATCTAAGGATTTAACAAATTTAGCTGGGACCACTTCAGCATAATACACCTTTCAATAAACCGGCTTATGACAGGAGCAAAAGACATACGTGACAGGGAGTTTCCGCAAGTGGTCGAGTCTTTTAGGATAGCAGGAAACTTCTGTTTCTTGGATGAACTTCCAAATCTTCCAGATCCCCTAAGGTGAAGTGGGCAGGTCTGAAGACCCTTGGTTACCAGAGTCCCTTGTCGCAGAGAAGGTGAGCGGGGTCACTCTGGGCTCTTCCGCGCACATCCTCTCCCACGCCCCACGGTGTCTGGCACGCAGGCCAACATGGCCGGACTATTTTATGTTCTCCGAGGGATGTGAGTTCTGATCCTGGAGGCACCCTGGAGTTGTTGGTAAAATTATCCCGATCTGCCAGCAAACATTGTTCTAGGAGTAGGTTGCAGGAGCATTGTCTTCTCAAGCTGGTTTTACAATTACTGAGAAACCTTTCCTTTCTGCTTTAAATAAAGGGTAATTCCTCCGTCTCAGATGCCCTTTCCCCGAGGCCATCTGTTGTCCGCCCACCCTCTTTCAGGATGGGTTCAGGCTTCACTTCCTTCATGAAGACTCTTCTGAATCAGGTGGAGGTCACCACACCCTTCTCTCTGCTCCCGCGGAGCCCCGTGCTCACTGCGCTGAGAAGGCTCGAGAGCCCTCATCTCTTCACCAAGAAGCCAGAAATCAATTTTCATTTTATATAACTCAACAAATATCGACCAAGTACCGCAACACCAATCATCCCTCTCAGGATCCCCATCACACAGCTTCGTGCCTCTGTAGTCTCCTGGCAACAAGGGTTAGGGTGATTTTGGTGCGGAGTTGGCTTATAGACCCGTTCGTGAAGGTCTCCTGCAATGGGCAGCATTGATAATAGGGGCCAGCGTGCTGGAGGTCACGGCCCATGTCATACCAACAAGCTCTTTGACTGCACAGAATGCCCGGAGCAAACGTGTTTCCTCCCCATGAGCTCATTTGATCCTGGGAAACAAATTGGTGGATTCCTACTTTACAGACAAGTCAACTGAGGCGAAGAGCTGGGATGTCCCTCCTACTCTTGGCATATCAGTGCAGGAAAATCATACAGAGTAGAGCGTATGAAGTCACTAACTGGCAGGAGGGACTTTCTTAATGTCCAGCCTCTCCTCCAGGGGAGAAGCCTTGGCTGGGCTGATTAATCCCATATTGAAATTCCTTGAAGATTTTAAGAGAAAAATACCCTGATAAAATTGTGAGTCCTTGAAGCCGATCTAAGTTAACTTCTCTAGGTTCGGTGATTGACTGTTCCCCGCACCCATCCACTAGAAAATGAGCCTGCTGTCTCTTGGCATCGATCGGGTTTGTTGCAGAGTCGGTCTAGTTGGCTAGAAATCTGTCTTCGAGTTTCTTGAGTGACCTAATCAGCTGGATATCTCACACAGTCTGGAGAGCTTCAGCAATCTTACACACTAGGGTCAGATGAGATATTTTTTAGGACTTGGAGTACGTTGAATGATATTTGACCAGGAACCATGGAGTGGAATTCAAGTTTTGAATAGAGTCTGTCATATTCTTCATAGTATCTTCTGGGTTAAGGTAGTTCCCAGAACGTAAAAGGTGCTCAAGAAAACTGTGTTGAGTCAATGCTATTGTTGTATTTTTGATATGCACGTGGAACTCACACTTGCTTGTTTCAAGCCTGTGTACATAATAAAAGGAGGGGTTGCGGGGTGCCTGGGTGGCTCAGTGGGTTAAGCCTCTGCCTTCGGCTCAGGTCATGATCTCAGGGTCCTAGGATCGAGCCCCGCATCGGGCTCTCTGATCAGTGGGGAGCCTGCTTCCCCTTTCTCTCTGCCTGCCTCTCTGCCTACTTGTGATCTCTCTCTCTGTCAAATAAATAAATAAAATCTTTAAAAAAAAATAAAAGGAGAGGTTGCTTTTCTTATTTCTTATTTGCCATAGATGGCATGAAAACCAATTCCTTCTTTCCTTCTTTCTTTCTTTCCTTCCTTCCTTCCTTCCTTTATTTCTTTCGAATGTTTATGAGAAATACCAGTCCTCTTTTCATTTTTTTTTTTTTAAGACAAGGATTTAAAGTATGTGTTTGGAGAAACTGTTGAAGGATTTTGCTCTAGGGTTTACACCATTTTCTAGGGCTTTGGATTTTCTTCAAGGGCCCCTGAACTGAAGCAAATGTTTCATGATCAAATCCCACAATAATTGGGCCCACCGGTGACCAATGTGTGGTACGAATGGGGTGCAAGTGCTCCGAGTAGACCCCCGTTCATTTGGTGGTCATGTCTCAGTGTTTAGAAACTCACCCCTTTTCCTAGCAACCACAGTCATTTGGCTGCTCTGTTCTGCCCTTTTCCGGGTAAGATTCTCATTGGTAAGGCATATAAAGTATGAAATTTCGGGCTTCAAATTTCATAGCTAACCCACTGTTTCCGTAGAATGCTCCAAAAAACCAAAAACAAAAACCTTGTTATAATTACGTGTAAGTGAAGGAAATTAAGAACTAGGAGGCAGAGGACCTTCACATGAGGATGCCTGCCTCACCCCTACAGCAAGAAGGCTCCAAAGAAAGTTTTATCTTCTTTTGTGTAATCCACCAAAGAGATGTCACTGACGTTCACCATCAGCTTGTCCCCTTCCTGCAAGGAGAACATGGCCCCTAGGTAGATGGGTTGGAACCAGTTGCTGCCTACTTCGCACACTGACTTGGTCCCCATTAGGAGCTGGGTCGGCTCGGGGTAGCTGTCTGTTACCTTGGTAATGACCACGATGATGGAGTCTGGCTTGTTCGGTTGGCTCCCTTGGCGGATTTCACCACACTCAGATGTGGTCCCTCGGAACGTGACCTGGGAGTAAACAAAATAGTCTCCCGACTCTGGGATCACCAGGAATTTATTTGTATAGTTCATCCGGTTCTTGGTAAAGGCCAAGCCAAGTTCATGTTCCCAATGCAGAGCCGGAAACTGATTTTTCAAGGGCTGTGTGGGACTTTGTCTGACAACTGCAAAGACAAGAGAGAGGTTTAATTTGCTCGTGTCAGAACCTGTGGACTTTGCCAAAAAGAGTCTCATATTATTTTCAGAGTAAAGTGATTGAATAAAACCATCAGCTAGCAAGCTCCTTGAGGAGCAATGAGTGGAGGAGATGTAAGCAGACACATATTTTTGTTCAGAGAGTAGCATCTTAGGGGCAAATGACTTTGCCTCTCTGAGCTTGAGGTTTCTTTCCTGATAATTTAGAATTTTACCTGAGCTCTGGGATCCTGGAAAACAGTGGAGGTTAAGAAATCTCACACTCCTGTGTTTCAGAAAAGAGCCCACTGCAACGAACCTCTTCTCCAAATGACTTAGATGAAACTGGTGGGTCACCTCCCCCCTCCCCGGGTACCTCTAGCAAGACCAGACACCAGATCCTCCAAATCGTCATTCTCTGCCTCATAAATGATTAGCTGAACTGTGCTGTCCTCACTGATCCATGGGAACATAATGCTTGTCAACCAAACTTTGGTTAAGCTTTTCTCCTGCCTCCAGGCCCCCGAGGTTTGGCCTCCCCTCAGCCTGGGCCAGCGGACAGTCTCTCCTGAGAATAGGCTGGCCTTCAGGTAAAGCATTTTCTGATGCTAACATGCCAACCGTTATCCCACTTCTTCCCACCTGGTTCTTTCTAGCTTTGTTCACCCCTTTCTGTAAAAGAAAACTCCTTTTAGCTTAACCCTTGAGACACTCGCAGACCTTCCGGCCAGAGTGTTCTCCCTGTTGCTGCTGATCTTCCTTCTCCTCTCTCCCACTGTGCGATAATCCTTTTGCACAAACTCTCTCCTTACTAAGTCAGGATTTGTTTTTCATTTGACATATCTTTCCTCTTTTTTTTTTTTTTTAAAAAAAAACAGTATAAAAATACTCATGGAAAGGATTAAAAAGGATGGTGTATATAAAATCCCCAACTATAAGGAATACCCTCTAAACTGCATTCACTTTCATTAGCCTTTTGTTTCAGACATACCCTACTACAAAGAGAGGGCATTTTAGGGAGTCAGATGTTCCCTGTAGCTTCCCTGAAATGATACGGTCCAAAGTTATTGAAATTCAGGCGGTGATTAATAAAAAAATCAACGTGCTGGACAGATATTGGAACCAGAGATCCGGAATATTCTGGAAATGTTTCTCTGACACCAAAATACAAGCTGATATAATTGGCTCGTGAAGTGTAAGGGACTAGGGCTTAGGGTCACTTCAGCTCTATGGCATGCAATGTTTTTAATCAGTGATGTAGGTCCCTTCTCTGAGTCTCCATTTACTGTCTGTGAGCTGGAGATAAAGCCCCTTCCTAGTCTTATTTGGAAGATCAAGTGAATAGAAGAGACATGGACATTTTTATCATGAGGCTGGCTATGGCAAGTACTCAACACATATTTGCTTTCCCCAACTAAACCAGCATCTCTCATTTTGACAGATTAAAAAATAAGCTAATTTCACTTCATATATTTTTATATATTCTTAATGTTTGCATTGTTTATAAATATACACTACATACTTGGACATATAAATGAGTGCTTTTATGAAGTATGTGTATGGCAGAAAAATGACTAGAACCAAACCACTGATTTCAAATAAGATAACGTGCAGTAAAACTAATATGTTTTAGGAAAATAAAAACATTTTAATTTCCTACAACTGCTTTGGAAATCCATAGCAATCCCCGATATGTGCTATCTGCCACCATTTGGGAATAGATTATCTTTAAGGAACTGTTTAGCAACTTTCACACCCAGTGGCTGCCTAGAAACCTGGTTCCTGGATTTTTCTTAAGCATCTTTGCCTATGCCAACTGGACTCTGGCTCATTTTGCACAATGATGCACGTTCAGAATGCACGTGGTCTCTCTGGCCCCTGCACTCAGTAGGCTCTGGAGAGCTCTGTCGCTTCTTTGCAAAATCTGTGAAAGGCATTTTTATTAATCACCCCAATCATCTCCACTCCTTTGTAGATGATGCAGTCGGTTAAAAAAAATCCTCTGGGATGATGCAAAAACAACAACAAAAAATCATTTAGTCCCTAGGCAAAGTGAGTTTTGTTGAACTGGTATGCAATTCGCTCTGTCAACATGGCAGCAAGTGGGAGTTAGGGTAGGAAGTAGGTTGTAATGGAAACAGAGCAAGTCTAAGAGTCCGACTCGAATCTCAGCTCTTCTGACTCATGTATGTGACTTGGGACAAGTGACTTGACCTGTCAGAGTCTCAGTTTCCCCCCTTGTCGGGCTGATATGCAGATTAATTGAGATCATGGTTGTAAAATGCCTCTTACAGTGCCTGGTACACACGAGGAGCTCAGTAGATCCTAGATTCCCTCCCCCAGGTCCCCCATTCAGTAGGAGGAGGGTGATAACCCCACACTCTGTTAGGATTGTCCTGCCCGGCTTGTTCAATCTCTCCTGTTCTTAAAGGCAAGTGATAAGTGACTGGTGATTTGGTTTCTGTCTGGTCCTAGTCCTCACCCAGGACTCACCACAAACATTTTCCTCTTGGTCGCATGTAAGTCACATGTCTTGGGCCCCAGGGATATCCCCTTGTGGGCTGCAAATTTTCCTATAGGTCAGGAGAGTATGCTCGCTATTAACTCCATAGTTTTTTCTTAATGGATTTTTAACACACAAGCGTGCACAGTCTCGCTCTTTTCTCTGGAGCCTTAGAGGCATCAGATGCCAGAAATGTCAACACTAGGCTCAGGAACCTGGCCAGCTGGTGGTGTTATGAGTCTGCTCTTAATCTCTCACGTCAACCAAAATTCTTTGCAAATGTCTACCTCAATGCAAATGTCCAATCACTTCATCTTGAATGGGGCACAGAGGGACTCAATACATTTAACAACTCAGGGGATCTTTCAGCTTTGACAGATTCAGAATTATGGGAATCTCCGAGTCTGAGGGAAGCCGTTTCCGAATGACTGAGGACGTGTATGAAAGAGAGAGACAGGAGAGAAAGGAAGAGGACTGATAGAATCTGAAAGAAAATGCCCAAGAGACATGGGCCTTTGGACCCCTTAAGGGAGGAAGACAACCGAAAACCCTCAACTGAGAGGAGAAGTCTGTTACCAAGGTGTGTGGTTTCCAGTTTGAAGCTACGAGAATGAGTTTTGGCAAACCCGCTGAAAGAAACCTTGGGCCCATGGCCCATACATGATCTCCCGGAAAGCACACCAGGGAAAAATACCTGTCAGATGTGCCCTTGGTTTATCCCCACCAGCTCCAGAAGACACATCTGTAAGGAAAGGAGAGATATGCTTTGTGTGAGTCAGAGGGTGGCTGGAGCAAAGACAATATTTTTGGAGTTGCATGCTGCCTGCGACTGGAGAGAAACATTCCTCTCCTTCAGCTTGGTCCATTGTGGGTTGTTGTCGTGTTTTTTTTTTTTTTTTTTTTGGGACAGAGAAGCCTCAGGAGAAAGAATCTTGGACACAAATGAATCTTGGCCCATAACTTAGGGCAAATTTCCAACCTGCCCAAGACTGTTTTCTCATCTCAAAGATGGCACATCCATTGCTATCATGAATGGAGAGTGCTCAGCATGATTCCTGTCTCATGGTCTAGGCTCAGTGAACTCACATTGCCTTTTCTTCCCTGCTACTGCTTCAGGGGGAGCAAACTGGCCTTTGGCCTTATTCAGGGTCCCTTTAGCCATATCCACTGAAGCATCTGGATGGCCTAAGAAATGGGGTAGGGAGCGGGAAGGATTAGGCATTGTTCTAATACTTTGATAAGAATTAACTGATTTAATTCACACTAACCTGAGGAGGTAGTACCATTATAACCAATTTACAGGTGAGTAAACTGAGACAGAGACGGGTGACATTATTTACCCAAAGGCCATCACCTCCACAGGCCATGCACTTGGCCACAGTGCCATCTTGTCTTTTTAGTGACTGGGAGCAACCTTACTTTTCCTCTGGATTTTCATCCCTCTGAACCTCCCATATACCCAAACTACTAAATGCTGTACTCCCCCACGAGAAAAGGCAACAAACACGAACACACTTACAGGCTCGCTGATGTGAAGGTCCAAACTCTAGTCCTTTCGAAGTCTGTTGGAAAAGAAAGATACGATTCAGCCCACCTGTGGTCCTTTTGTCACCCAACCCCACAGCTGCCCCTAACAAGGGCATGATTAAGATACTGCTGCTACCCAACCTGGGCACTCTGAGATGAGGCACATGGCAATGAGAAAACTCATCGGAGGGGAATCTTGTGCCCAAGCACTCCCCTTTCCTCCTTCAGCACCCCAATGACCTTCTCTCTCCTACACTTGTCTTGGAAGCTCGACTTTGAATTTCTGTCCTGAGAGCTTCCCTGTTCTCTTCTAGGATGCTCTGACATCTGTCACTGCTTCTATTATTTGAACAAATGATGGCACTTGCTTTATTTTCTTTTTTCCACCATGATTTAAAAATTGGAACTATTTAAAAAAAAAAATGATACAGAAAAAGAAATAAGGGTTCTGTCCTCCCTCCCACCAGCCCCTTGTCCCCATGCACTACATCCTCGCAGTCCTAGCTTGCAGGCCATTTCAGATACCACACGCGAGTGGAAGAGTAACAGCTGTGGAGGCAGACATCCATCTGAGTCCCGCCGTCGCCATTTATCAATAATATGATCTTGAGCAAGATACGTTTCCTCTCTGAGCTCTGGTGCCCTTATTTGAAAAATGGGAAAAATAACATCCCTAGCCTCAGATAACCCCCGGGGTTTGAGATAAGGATCAAATCAGATGTATGAGTCAGAGCACAGAACGCATAGGAAATGAAGGAATCACTGTGTCTGAACACAAAAGCTCACGGGCAAAGCTAAGCAAAGCTAAGTCCTTGGCTTAGGGATAAAATCACCACCTTTCATTTTATGGTTCCTTTCTGATGTGATATTGACTCGACTCAGAAGCTTCTGATTGGGTCCTTGGAACTACATAGTCCCCACAGATAGGGATCCTCTTGTCACCAGTTCTATATCTTAGAGCCCATGTGTGTGTGAGATCGTATTTGTGAATGAGGAATTGTGTGTCCGTGTGGGTGTGACGGAAGACAGTTCCGGCAGGGGGGGAGGGAGGAGCTGATCTGTTTTCTGTGTCTACATGTGTCTCTGGGGTAGTGCCGTGTGCGTGGATGTCTCTACATGTGTCTGTGTGGCCATGTGGGGAGAGCTGTGTCATTGCTCAGCAGGACCGTGAGCAGGTCTGCAGTAGCAGTGACCTCGTTGATGCCCAGACTGCCAGGCTCTTTTTAGTCCCAGGCCATGCTACCTGACCTCCACTGGAAGGCTTCTTGAGGGCAGAGGTCTTGTCTGAATGACAGACCCCGTGGTCTCTCCATCGTCTACTTCCTAATTCTGTGAATGGCTCGGCAACTGCTTGCCTTCAATTGCCAGGCTTGAAACTTGCTGCTTTCTTCTCCCACAAACCCAAGCTGCCATTTCTATTTTGCAGTTTTTCTCATTCGTGCCTCCTGAGTGCCATCCCCGCCCTGCCTCAGGCCCTAGCACGCTGTTCTCATGGATTCTCCCATCAGCCTCTTAACTGGTCCTTTAGCATCTGGTTCTCCTTGCCTTGAAATCTTCTCCTCACCTGCTCCCAGAGTGCTTTTTCTAAAGCATCACTGTATGAGGGCACAATCTGTCCATAACCCTTCAACGGCTCCCCACGGCCTTCCAGACGCAGGCCCAAACACCTATCTTGGCATTCAAGGTCCCAGCTGACCACCGCATTCTCGTTCCCCACTATCTATTCCTTTCCGGGTACTCTGTGCTCCAGCCATGAGAGGCAGCCCCGGAATGATTGGAAGGACTTGGAAGATGCAGGAGGTGTGGCTACTATCTGTTGAACGAGGAACAGCGCCGTGCTCCCCTCGGCCCTTTGCATGCATCATCTCCTTCAGGTTTGCGACCACTCTTAAGGTAGCTGCTATTCAGACCCTTCTATCGAAAAGGGGGCTCAGTCGGGTTAAGTAACTTGCCCAGTGTCCCACAGCTGGAAAGTGGAGAAGTGGGATCTTAACCCAGGCCAGTCCACTCCAGACTCCCTGGCCCTCAGCCATCGCATCCTCTCACTTCCGGAGAAGCTCCCGCTCCGGCGAGGTAGGTGGACGAGTACCAGCAGCTCCGTGTGCTGTGACAGTAGGGGAAACACAGAGCTCAGAAAACAGGAACCCAGCCCAGAAGTGGGGGAATCAGGGGAAATTACCTCTGAAGTGAGTCTTACAGGTCCCACAGGTATTAGCCAGGTGATAAAATGTAATGACCCTTCCAGACAAGGCCAAGAGCTTGTGCAAGAGTATGGAGGCCCAACAAAGCCTGGAAGCAGCTGGGAAACGACAAGGATTTCTGCTGCCATATGAACCCATATATACATTCAGCAGAATGTTGTGAACACAGTTGCATTGGAAAACCTAAGCCCAATTGACGTGACTACTTGTCCAGCACCAATAACTTTGACGGGCTTTGGGGGTGGGGTGCAGAAGCAGCCTAGAAATGAGCTTATTCTGTAGCCTGTTTCCTTATTTGCTATTCTCAGAGCTGATAAAAAACTGGTCTTTGGCAAGGCAGAAAACTGAAGGGGAAAAATCGGGGAGAGCATGGTTGAATCCTCTTGTGTCTGAAATGGTACGGTCCCAGCTGGCTTTCGGCTTCATTTAGTACTCTGCTGAGAAATCTTCTTGAGCATCTGCTTATTCTTGTCTAAGCAGACACCCAGCTAAGAGACTGGAGCATTCCCTTTGACTCAGAGTCTTGTTGTCATTAGCATGTATCTGCGACGTGAACACATTTCCCTCTTTGCTCTGCTGGATTTCTATAACTTGGGCATACAGTTATTTTCATGTGTGGTTGGACGTGCATGGATTTTAGGGGCCTAGAATCCGATATTCATCTGGAGCCTGTGATAGTGCCAGTTGGCAGGTGTTCACGACCTCAGCAGTCCAAGAATCCCCAAGAACATCAGCTGGGACTCTCTTTCCAAGAACATCGAAAGCCTTCCCCTGCTGCTTCTCTTAAGAATGCCTCTTCTCTTAAGAATGCCTCTCAATGAGTGCCTGACACAGAAAATGTATCAGGATGATTTTTGTGATGGGAAGCAGGAATGAATGAAGAGATCTGAGACAAAGAAACAGTAGCTTATTTGGGGGAAGGCTTATACATTTGAGCTGGCTCAATGCCCTCTCTCGTTGGCAACAGAGCTTTTTGCTCTCTAGTACAATCCAAGCTGCCTGTGGACAATGACCTGGTCTGTCTCTTGCTCACCACCAGATTTCTGGTGCCTCAGATGGTGCCTGGTACTTCTGCCAGATTATCCAATCAGCAAAATATGCTGATGTTCAGGTGTTGGAAAGACAGGTAGAAAAGAGAGCCCGAAGACGGAGTTGGGTTCAGCCTCGGTGACTTTTGCCTGAGTTTGGCAACCCAAAAAAAACCAAGAAAAAAAGACCTTTTTATTTTAGAATACATGCCAAGTGTTGAGTTCTTGTTTAAATTTTAAAAAGTTAATTTAAGACTTAAGTAGCCATAATCTTTTAGTTACTGGTGCCTCCAAGTTTTTCATCAGGCTTTGGTTGGAGCACGGCTGTGGCTCTAGAGATGTCTGTGGAAGGTTGTGAGTTTTGGCCAGGAGTCAGAGACAGAAAAGGCAATTGCGTATGCCCGTGCGGATTCGTGTTAGTAGAATAGTGGGGCGCCTGTGGCTACCAGCATTGATGATCCCAAGCGAAGCAAACTGGTGCTTTTTACCCCTTAGTTTCTCTAGGTCAGGGGATTTTTCACTCTTGTTTGAGTTTCTTTCTTTTTTTCTTCTCACTTTTTTTTTTTTTTTTTTTTGGTAAGCTGATTGGTAATCCCTGACACATTTTTGGAATTACTCTAATACTTCAACCAGGGAAGGAAAAAGGATGGAGGGAGGGAGACTGCTATCTAGTCGAGTGCTCCCCGGGTGCCAGGTCCTATACTGGGGTTTATGTGTGTTCCTTGTCTACCATTCCAGTTACTCTCAAAGGAGGGCATCGCTTTTTAGAGGCTTTGTAAGCCCAAGGTCAAAGAGTAAATGGAGGGTCTGGGATCTGAACCTTCAGACCAAGTGCAGACCTCAGCGTGTATCAGGAGCCTCATAAACTTTAGCTGAGTACACACCATGGACCACAGAACCCGAAGCAACATGATCTTTGAGATTCTCTTATTGGTGTGTCCCCAGAAACAAATCCCTTGAGTGTATTTTAACGAATGGCCCATTTAGCCTTTCTCCCATGTCCCCTACCCACTGTCTAGTATATTCATAAACAGAAAGAGAGATCCATTTCTTGCCATCATAAATGCCGCAACTGCAAAAACATCAATGTTTTATGACCCATAGCATCCTCCCAGCACTTCTAGGAGAAATTCACAGACCATTGCCTCTTTGTTTTTGCCTTTTGCTTTTCTCTGTTTATACTTGTGCAAGGATAAATCCAACCTGGAAATGTTTTATTCCAAGGCCATTTCAATTCATTACCCTCCCAGGTACACAGGACAGGGCTTCACAGCCAACATTCAGAGGGGCGCAGAGCTGAGCGTGTGGTCCTGGCAGGTGAGCAAGTGTGGGAATCCCAGCCCTAGGGTTTCCTAGCAATCTGACTTTGGTATGTCACCTAACCTCGGTGAGACTCAGTCTCCTCATCAGTGAAGGCAGGCAATCATTCTTTCCTCCGGGAAACATCGTGATGCCTAAGGAAGACCACATAGACAGTGGCTAGCCAATTCGCCTTCCTTCTTTCTTTGGGCTCTGTCAATGTTTGTGGTGCATGTCATTCATTGGTTCTGCATAAGTTCCCTTTGGTTTCACCACTTTGGTGATATACAAAAGCCATCCTTGGGTCTCTCTATGACCTGCAGCAGTTTTGGATCCTTCAGGAGTTCGGGATGGCCTCTTCCCTCTCCCAACAGAAGAGGCTTCATCTATCTACAGCTGGTTTCTTTCTTTCTTTTTTTTTTTTTAAGCTTTTATTTATTTATTTGACAGAGAGAGAGCACAAGCAGGCAGAGAGGCAGGCAGAGAGAGAGGAGGAAGCAGGCTCCCTGCTGAGCAGAGAGCCTGATGCGGGGCTCGATCCCAGGACCCTGAGATCATGACCTGAGCCGAAGGCAGAGGCTTTAACCTACTGAGCCACCCAGGCACTCCTCTACAGCTGGTTTCTAGACTTCTGGCCCTTCCAGTACAAAGGACTTGAGGGAATGGAATGTGCCCTCCATCCATTTCAAAACCCACCCTTGTTACTGCGGTCGGCGGCTGGGCCTCATTAAGGAGACCAGGCTGGGAGATGACCTCTTACAGTTGGACAGCATGTGGTCAGTCTGGTGAGGACCCAGGAGCCCCCAGTGCTGGGCACAGAGTAATGCGTGTGTTTATTTATTTATATGTTTCTTAGAGAGGAAGAGAGGAGGAGAGGGGCTGAGGGAGAGGGAGAGAGAGAGAATCTTAAGCAGCTTCCACGTCCAGCATGGAGCCCGAGATGGGGGTTGATCTCACAACCCTGAGATCATGACCTGACCCTAAATCAAGAGTTGGATGCTTAACCAACTGAGTCACCAGAGCACCCCTGGTGTGTGTGTTTATTTTAACAGCTAAAGGAATGGATCCCGGAGTCATCAGCTCAGAGATGTAGCAGATGTTGGGATTCATGCCCAAGGCAGGCTCACCCTGCCCTCACAGCCCTTTACCAGTTCTGGTCTTCCTGCCCTTCACCCGCAGCCTGACCTTCGGAGTGAGCAGGCTCCTCTTCCCTATGTGCCAGGACTTGCGGAGGCTAGAGCAGGGGCAAAGCCACCGAGGGCTCCACGTGTTGCAATTTCCAAAGCACTTTTATCTCAGCCATCTGTTTGTTTCTCTAGACAACCTTGGAAGGGGATTGTCAGAACTGTTCTCGTTTCCAAAGAGGAAACAGCCTGAGTGAGACGAAAAGGCTCACACACAAGATGGAGCAAGCAGGGAAATAGTGTCTATTGAACATCTACTTCATGGCAATAGCTTGCCGACATCCTCTTGCAGAGGACATCCTCATAGCACGGGGCTATGAAGAAAGTGGGTTCACCTCTCCCCTTGACCGACGGGGAGCGGACGGCTTAGGAGGTCAGGTACCTCGTGCATCCCTTCCTCTCTCTCTCTCTCTTGCCACCCAGCTAACACTTAGTGAGTGCCTTCTGTGTGCCAGGCACAGCGAGGTGCCCCCAGGGGAGAAGGAGACTCGCATTTCTTGAGTACTTACTATGTGACAGGCACTTTTTAGGAAATCCTTCCTAGATGTCCTGACCACCCCAGGAAGTGAGGGATTTGCTGGGTTAACACCACCAGCAGACCAGTGTGGTGGGCTTCAGAGGAATATTTGAATCCCAATGTCACACTCAGTAAGACTTTGGGCCCATGGCTTGGATTTTCTAAGCCACAGCTCATCATCTCTAAAATGGAGATAATAGTAGCACTTTCCTCGTTGTGTGATTTCAAGGACTAATCCAGATACTGTGTTTTGTAATATCAGCAAACATATCATGCAGGCATATATGCCAAACGCCAGGCTAAGGGCTTGTAGGCACGACCTCATTTACTCTTCTCAAAACCCTAGGTATGAAGATGCTTAGACCGGTGTCTGGTGTCTAATAAGTTATTATTATAAGGTCACCCTTCATCCCTCTGTAGCCTCAGCTGGCATCCCTATGGGGTCCTGTTGGTCTGGATGGAGACCGGGGTGGGGGTGGGGTCTCAAGGGCAGATGTGCAGGGGAGAGGTGAGCAGGGATCAAGGGCTAGGAGCCTCGCAGGAATTTTCAGGAAGGGGTGGAAGGGAGACTGCAGGGAAGCAGGGAGAATCTGGGGCGAGCGTGTGGGGATTCCAGAGGCAGCACTGGAAGGGAAGGATAGAGATGGGGGTGCAGTCCAAGGAAGCAGCATCCCACGGCACCCCTGCCAACGTATTGTACAGTACTGGGGGCCGCTCTGCCCCAGGCTGGGGGCTGCGCCAGCACCGTGCATTGCGTTGTGCCTGGACTACAGACCCTGTGTGCCGGGGCAGTGCCTGGGGAAAGACACAGCCTCGTCCCCGGCACCCGTGAGCCAGCGTGGGGCCCATGCACCCAGCCCGAGAGCAAGGGAAGCCGCTAAGGGCCCAAAAAAGGCCCAAGCCATGGTCCAGCGCAGCTGGGTAAAGAATGGATTGGAGTGTAGGTTGTCGATGCAAGACCAGAGTGGAGAAGGAGGGCGGGAGATAGCTCGCAAATATCAGAGACTAAGAAAGGCCCTCCAGCGCCCAAACCTGCTCTCTGGCCCGGCGATGGCGGATTCCAGAGCAGGTGGAGATGTTGTGGAGTACGATGTCATGTCCGTGAGCAGGGAAGTTCCTCAGTCATAATAATGATAATTACTACCATTTACTAATCTCCTACCTCCTGCCAGACACTTTAAATACTTTATTTCTAAGGATTCCTTTTCATACATCAGGAACTCGAGGCGCAGGGAGGTTACGTAACATGGCTAAGAAGTGGCTAGGCCAGGTTTCAAAGTGATTTTTCCAACACGTAAAATGTTTCCTAAAACATTTTACTATCTCTTTCTCTCTCTCTTTTTTTTTTTGTAGATGTAACATACACATTTTGTATAAAAGAGGCTAAGTTTAAAAATGTCTCTCTTTCACCTGTCACCCAGGTCCCTAAGCTAGATGCTGGCAAAGCAACTAATCTCTTGTCCTTTTCCTGAGATAGCCAATGCATTTATACACATATTCATAAATGTGAATATATATATATACGTATATATATATATACACACATATATATTTAGAAAAGGAATGTCTCTGATTCTATATACTGTTATATACCTTTCCCTCCCCCACTTAATGACATATCTTCAAGAAATTCTCCATCCTTACCTATAGAGACGCGTCATTTTTTAGAAACAATGGCAGCCACAGGCTTTCACTGCATGGAGGTACCAGGTTGTATTTAGTTGATGCCATATTTATGGACAGTTCCCCCAAAGATAGTCATCCCAAACCTTTTCAAATCTGATTTTGATTACCGCTCTGTAAGCTTTCCTGGATAAGGATTTTGTCGCATCGAGTATTTCCTTACATAACCCCTGGAGGAAGTGTCCAGGTTAAAATTGATATGTTTTTAACAGTTCTTTTAACTGTTTTTGTTGCATCTGATAAAAACCTGGAACATTCCTACACCAGTTGCCGTTGCTTTTTGGTAGTAGTTGCCTGGCACCCGGCGTGACCGTGAGGAGTACGCCGCAGGAGCCGGGCGTGTAACTCTCCCCACGTTCCCGTCCGACAACCTGCTCCTGCACTTGTCTTAGCGTGGCCAGGGAGTTAACGTTAGCATCCTCTTTTGGTAGAAAAGGAAACAGGTTCAAAGAAATGAAACCACGTGGCTATTTTTACCCAGCCCGAAGTGGCCGAGCTGGGATTCGAACTCAGCGTCTGTGAGCCACGATACTTCAGTTATGTCCACTCACGCTCTCCTTGGTGACTTAGTTTTCCCTCCTGAATCCTATCTTCCGTCTTTTCTGAGCTGGTTATTCTCCATTAGCCCCCTGGAACCTCTCTTTGCCCTTCTTGGCCCTGCCCTGTGTCCCCGGAGGCTGATTTCTGGGCAGAACTTGCCTCCTGGCTTTCGAGCTTGACTTTCAGTCTGGCCAGTGGGACGAGAGGCGGGGAGCAGAGCGTGGCCAGTTCTCCCGTCCTTCTTCCTGCTTCCTCCCTGCTGTTTGGCAGGCAGGCTACCCTCTCCTATGTTTTCCTTCTCCTCGGGTTCCCCTAAAACTGCTCCCTCCATTGGGCCCTTCAGGCCAAGAGGTGACGACTGGCTTCCCACCATTGCTAACCGCAGGATGCTTCCAGCTCTTCAGTCTCCCCTTTATCTGTCTACATCTCAGCAAAGCAGACTCTTCTTTAACTTTTTTCAAACTCTTTACATATTCTTCTTTAAACCCTCTTGTCTGATGGGCCAGGTGTTTCTTTTCAGGACTCCGATTGCTACATGGGGCCCTGCCTCACCCCTATTTCCCTTCCTCCTCTTCTGATGACCGAGAAGTTCTACAGTCTGGCCAAACCACCACGCTAACCTTCTCTGCGTTTCCGCTCTCCAGGGACATTGCTTGAAGGGTCACAGAAGGCCTGTTAGCCTTTTCATTTCTTGAGTAGCTACGAGAGGACAGGCGCTCATGCCTCTCCTCGTGGGGCTTCCAGTCTGGTGACCGCTCGTGTCTCCAACTCTCCTTCTGACAGGGCGAGTCACTGGCCCCTCTGGACCACGGCATCCCCCCACCAAGCAGTGGTGACTGGCTTCCAGGTGCTTCCAGAGCCTGATGGTCTTCTAGATCAAGAAAGGTGTTTTTATGGCATCGGCCAAAATGGGGGATCTCAAGACCACATTTTAGCCAGAGGCACTGTTTCCCTCTAGAACCCAGGAGAGTTCAGGTTACTGGAGTCCACTCAATGCCTCATTCAAGAACAACGGTCTCTTTCTGGCTAAAGCGCAGAGTCCCAGAACACCGACTAGACACTGTGGTTCGACTTTGGAGATGTCAGCTCCATGGTGGCCTAGAGGTCACAGCCTGACTTGCCATGCCTTGAATTTCTTCTCTAACATGAATGGCATTTCTGGGCCATCTGACTGTTTCTATGTTTTCTGAATGATGGCATGCAGCCGTGGACACTGCCACCTGAATCAAGGTCTGTTTGCTGACCCTGAGGGGGTGGGGAGGGTTACACATTAGCCACGGCTTGCCAGCTCTCTCCTTGTGATTCTGCTCTGAAGTCAGCCTGCATTGCTTAGAAGACAGGTTTCCTGGTAAACCAATTGAAAAGCCTGTTTTCTCCTCTGGAATTTAATACTTTGGACTCAGATGAAATCTGTCATCACAGACTGTGCAGGGTTGTGTGTGTGTGTGTGTATTATTTGAATAACAGTGTCTTCAGTCTTTAAGATTTTTGATGTTCCTAGTCCAGAATAAGTTTCCCCTTGATACCTATAGTCCTCACTTGACACCATTGTTCTCCCTATACCTTATATTCATTTTTCAAAATTAACATATAATGTATTATTTGCTTCTGGGATACAGGTCTGTGATTCATCAGTCTCACACAATTGACAGCACTCACCATAGCACATACTCTCCCCAATATCCATCCCCCAGCCCCCCAGCCCTCCCCCGACCCAGCAACCCTCAGTTTGTATCCTGAGATTAAGAGTCTCTTATGGTTTGTCCTTATATTCATTTTTTACTAAACTCCTCTACCCCAAGCCCCTAGCAAGATCTGAAGATAGACAACCAGGCAAGAAGTTCTTTCTTGAGCACTGAAAGAGACTGTTTGTAAACCCAAGAAAGGGGGTTGATTAAATAAATTATAGCACATACATATACAGGACTATAATACAAGCATCTATATCTTCATGCTGCTTCGAATTTACTAATCATAAATAAAATCATAGCATATCTGGAGATTCAAAATAATCTCATCTTATTAAAAAATACAGAATCATATACTCCAAAATGTCAATAGTGGTCACCTCTCTGCATTGTGGGTAATGACAATTATCTTCTTTTCCTTTTCTGTGTTTTCTACCTTTCTTCGATGACACGTTAGTTATGCAATTTAAGGAGGTTTATTATTTTTTTTAAGAAGAAAAAGAATGTTCCCAGATTATCAGTTCAAGATGATTATAATTATCTAAAAATATGTTATTGGAGATTGTTCCCATGTAAACATAAAGAGGCACAATTCATCCCCTGGAATTACTGAGGATAAACATCATATCGGACCTCTGCAGCCCTCACAGCTGCTTCCTCTGCATGGGGAAGTGGGGGGGGGGTCAAGGGGGTCTGTCCAGAGCTGCCGTGCCTGCCAGGTGTCTGCAGCGGGTCCACGGAACCCTGGGTCAGGGCTTACCTGGAACACACAGGCATCTCCTTGGGCCCGGAGCTGGCCCACGAGCAGGTAGGTGGTGAGTCCTGCCAGGATGGGGAGCGACACCAGGCAGCAGGTGAGGGCCCAGTGCGCGCTGCTCCTGGCTGCCAGCCTGGCCCTGGCCTTGGGCGTGCAGCTGCCTTCCTCGGGCAGCATTTCCACACTGGCCGTTTCCCCGAAGCCCAGCCCCAGATTCTCTGCCATCCTCCTGCTGCTCCCCTCCTGCTGCTCCCAGAGCCGGCTCTGACTCCCCCTGGGCAGAGAGACCCTCCATTAAATAGAAGACAAGCTCTCACAGTGGGTGCATTAATCACTGCCTACTCCTCCCCCTGGCCTCTCCCCTCCCCCCTCCACAACACAGTGGGCCCCGCCCCGCTAGGGAATGCACCGCCTACAACAGAAACCAAGTTTGGTTTAGAAAAAAAAAAAAAGAAGAAGAAGAAGAAAGCTTTCCCAAGCATATTTATATACAGGGTGCTTATGTGCTCCTTCCTTCGTTTACAGAAGGAAGTTAGGAAAGTCCCTGGAGGAGGAGAAAAAGAATCTATCAAGTCAGTGGGCAGAGCGAATTAAAATATAGCTGTCCCTGCCCTGGAGGCCTGCCAGCAGAGCCAGTCTGGGGAGTGTGCTGCTTCTGGAAGTGAAAGTGAAGGATGGGGAGGTGTGTGGTGTGGCTTGCAGACTGGAAAATAGAAATCACGTTTGCATCACCACTTTGCAAAATGCTGCCAGGCCTTCTGTCTTTTTGAGCTTCATAGTAGCTCATTCTCCTTGTGCAGCCAGGAATATCAAAGCTTTGGAAAAAGTGAAGGCACTTGCCTTCGGTCATCCAGGCGTTAAGACAGAGGAGCCAGGAAGACGGTCTAGTTTCTTTAAATCACTATTTGGGGATCTTGCTTCTACTACGCGTCTACCTGTGAAAGGAGAGTACATACCTAGCCTGAATTGACCAGTTGTCTAAGCAAAGAGCATGAGGTCATGGAGGTAACTGTCCTTGAGGAGAGGACATTGACTTTTTCTCTCTGATTAGTTCCAAGTTGATTGAGCACAAGGGATAGGCCTTGCCCACAGTTGGGCGTGTATAGGGGCCACATTTACTAAACATTTCCTCAGTGCCAGTCACTATTCTAAGGGAGTTAAATGTATCAGTAAAGTTATTCAATCCTGAGATAATGTTTTGACGTAGTAATGTTTTTATTCCCACTTGACAGATAAGGACATGGAACCATAGGATTGCGACTCGGGTCGGCCGGCTCTGAAGTGTCATAACCATTGCACTATACTGCACACGCCACTGTATTGTGCACATACACAGATATCCACACCCAGCATGCCCAGGAAGAGGCCGTCCTTTCCAATTAAGGGTTGGGAAAGCTTCCTGGAGAAAAAAGTGGTGTTGGAACTAGGCCTTGAAGCTTATGGAGGGTGACGGAGAAGAGTAGAGGACCCTGCAAAAAGATGGGTAACAGAAATGGGAAAGCTTAAGGATGTCCTGTGGCATGTGGTAGAAACCAGTCCAACTCACACCTCCATTTAGTTGCTACTTCTGCTTATTTCACGGCCTAAGCCTTGTGGTCTACTTGGAAAGGTGTTTCATGACCTGGTCCCTGCCCACATCACCCCTCCCCAGTGTCCAGCCTCATCTCTTACGACTTTCCCAAGCAGCAGTTCTCCCAAATGCAATATGGATTAGCTACACTGTTGCACATGCTGTTCCCTCCATTGTGACAGCTTCCAGGCTTTTCTCTTCATATCACCATGCTCCCCTATTTTAAAACTTTGTATCAAAACCTTCCTTTCATCGCCTGTCTTCAAGATTGGGTGAGATGCTCATCTTCTTTATTTCTATAGATTCCTATTCTTCCCCTATCATCAAATATTTTATACCAGACTGTGGCTGACTACTTTTCCATCACCCCCATTAAATCATCAGATGTAGGAGGGCAGGTGCTAAGTCCCATCCCTTCCCTATGGTTGTAGCTCCTAATGTAATGATGGTCTTAACAGACATCTGTTGAAATAAGTATCTAACGCATTTCCAAAGAATCCAGCAAAGGATGATTTTTATGTCCCTTGGTTACCCATTCTTGGTTTAACAAACCTAGTAAGAAACTTTTCTTTAAGACTAACGTAAATCTTTACCATTGTAACTTTTAAACACACAATCACGCTTAATATCCCATCATCTTGAAGGAGCTTACAAAGTGTTCTCATTCTTGTTTTTCTTCTTTAGGAAGTTGGTATGGTTAATCGAACCAGAGTCTTAAATTTGTTAGATATATGGGTTCACATGAAGAAGTATGTATTATCATCAGCCACAATATAAAAAGGCCTCAAAAGATGGGGAACACTAAAGACACCAGATTAGGGATCTGAAGGTCTGGGATTTAGTCCCTCAATTGTGTGACCTTGAAAACTCTAACAGACCCTCCTTATTTTAATGTACCCGGCTATTTACAAAACCTGGTAACTAAGCTTGTTATACTTCTGTTTAAAGTAAGAGTCAATGGATTCTGAGTTTGTGCCTGGGGAATGTCCTATGAGAAGAGAATAAAAGTTTTAGGGCATGAAGCTATGAGCATCTATTTGAAATAGTTGTAGATGTAGATTCACAAGTACTTGTAAGAAACAAAACAGAGAGATCCTGTATACCCTTTACTCAGTTTTGCCCAAAGGCAACATCTTGCATAATGAGAGCACAACATCACAACCAGGAAACTGACATCGACATTGATATTCAGATTTACCAGTTTTATATGCCCTCATTTGTGTATACATATTTAGTTCTATGCAATTTGTCACATGCGTAGACATACGTGAGAATCATCCCAGTCAAGACACAGAGAAGCTCCATCTCAAGGATCCCCTAGCTACAATTCATAGCCACCTCTACCACCCTCCTTCCCCTCCTCCCTTAACCTCTGGCATCCACCAGTCTGCCTTCCAGCTCAATAATCATGTTATTTCACAAATATTATATAAATGGAATCATGTAGTCTGTATCTTTTTGAAATTGGCTTTTCTTCTCACTCAGCATAATTTCCTTGAGGTTCATCCAAATTATTGCATGGTCAATAGTTCATTTCTTTTGATTGCTGAGTGGCATTCCATGGTATGAATGTAGCATGGTTGGTGTAACCGGTCACCCATTGAAGGACTCCTGGGTTATTTCCAAGATCGACTTATTATGAATAAAGCAGCTATGAATATCAGTTCATAGGTTTTTGTATGAACGTGCCTTCATTTCATTTTTGGTGTAAATGCCCAGAGTGAAATTGCTGGGTCATAATGGTAGGCATCTGCTTAGTTTTGTAGAGAACTGCCATACTCTTTTCTAGAGTGGTGGTATCGTTTTACTTCCCACCAGCAATGTGTGAAAGGGCCAACATCCTCTCTGCATCTTCCCTCCAGCATTTGGTGTTATCACTATTTCTCATTTTAGCCCTTCTGGTGGGTGTATAGTGACATCTCACTGAGGTTTTACTTTGCATTTCCCTAATGGCTAACAATGTTGAACAGCTTTACATGCAATTTTTTTTGCCATCTGTAAACTCTTGGGTGATATAGACATCTATTTTGACTGCTAAAAGTTACTTCTCACTTTCTTCTAGCTTCTCAGTGGATTCCAAGGCAGAAGGTAAATAGCTTACAGATAAATGATGAGTTGTTGCATTTGAGGGCCAACTATGTACAAGGGAACATTCTAGATACTGGGTTCTGGGTACTTTCTAGCCGTGACAAGAGCAGACAGCAATCCATATTGTCATGAAGCTTATATTCTAGTGGATTGAGATGGCCAGTAAATAAAATAAGTTAAGTGTGTAGGGAGATAGGCAGTTACTTTAGTTACATTTTAACACATGGTGGTCAGAAAAGCCCACCTTTGCTAAGAGGAGATGCTTGAACGAAGACCTCAGGTGAGGGGAGCCATGGGTGTCTGGGAGAAGAATGCTCCTGGCTTTGAAGCAGCTGTGTTCCGGGAGCATTGGGATGGCTGGGAAGGCTGGAGTGATGAGGAGGAGGAGACCAGGAGCAATGAGGTCAGAGCAGTATTGGAGGAGGCTGGCCATGCAGGGCTTCTGGGCATGGGTAGGACTTGGCTTCTCATTCCGTGTGGTGGGGAGGCTCTGGTGCATGTAGGGCAGAGGAGTGGCAGGTTCTAATTTTGCTTCATAAGGATCATCCAGGCTGCTGTGTTGAGAGTAGCCCGAAGGAAGGGTGGAATCAAGGAGACCAGTTTGGAAATTGCTGCAATTCTCCAGGTGAGGCAATATGGTAGATTGGACAAGGCGGTGACTATGAGGGTGACAAGAAATGGTGCGTTTCAGAAATATTTTGAAGTAGGGAAGACATAATTCCTTTTTTTTTTTTTTTTAAAGATTTTATTTATTTATTTGACAGAGAGAGACTGAGAGCACAAGCAGGGGGAGTAGCAGGAAGAAGGAGAAGCAGACATCCCACTGAGCAGGGAGTCCAAAGTGGAGCCCGATCCCAGGACCCTGGGATCATGACCTGAGCCGAAGACAGACACTTAATCAACTGAGCCACCCAGGTGCCCTGAACAGAAATAATTTCTTATCCAGCTATGTAAGGTGAGAGAGAAAGAGAAGAGAAGAGTCTGGGTTCAAGGTTCTTGGTTGGAGCCTTGGAAGGATGGAGACTCCATTAGTGGGGACAGGGAAGGAAGCTTGAGAGCTCAGATCAGGATGTGCACCACTGAGAGTGATTTTTAGACAACCAAGCATAGATGGCATTGCAAGGAGGCAGTGGATGATGAGTCTGGGGTCCCAGGCAGAGGCTTGGGTATAAAATTAACTTGAGAACCTCATGTGGCACAGCACCTATCACACAGAGTTCCAAAGTGGATGTTCCTCTCAATTACAGGTCCTTAATTTCTTAACTCAAAATCTTCAGTGTCAGGTTTTGGAAAAGTATTAAAATGAGCTATATGATACCACCATTATCTGACCATTTTTGACCTAAAATAATAATAATTTCATATTGTTCACTTTAATAATCCCCTCTATGCCTTATATTACATAATACTCTTAGTGGGGTTTGAAGCAGTGTCTTATAATCAAACACAGAAATATTTCTGCAGCCCAACATGCTCATGCTAAGTGAGATAGGTAAGAACCCCCCCCCCCACAAACACACACACACACAAACACACACACGCGTACCCTTTCAACTTAGCTTTTGCTGCCAAGTGTATTATAACAGCTTTCAGGTTTTTAGGGCTTTTTGGATTTTGGATTTGTGGCATCCAGAGAGTTGAAATAGGCCAATGAATGGAAGGTACTGAGAAGCATGTTTCCATTCAATTTAAAGACTCTGTCAATGCTATTCGATGACTAGTCATGCTGTTTCCAAAGGTGGGAACTGAACAACCACTTACTGGGGATATTTTAGAGGAAATTCAATTACTGGAGAGATTGTTAAATTTGATGTCTTTTACAGCTCTTGATCTCACTGAGACAGAAATGACAGAATCATTTCTGATTTGGAGTCATTTCTGTCTTTAGGCCTCATTCTCCCCATCTGTAAAATGGGACCAAGGAGCTGAACTTTGCCGAGGATACTGCTGGCATTGATGTTTTCAGGGTCTCTATGCTTCTCTGGCCATGGTTGTCCCTCCCACCTATCTCTATATATCCTTGTTTGCTGAGTAACCCCCTTTCCAGACTGTGCCATGTGGCAATTTTCCCAGGACGTGCAATGAATAACTAGTACGGGCAGCTGGATGGGGAGGCAGATGTTTTCCCCGTTGCTTCCCAAATTGGGAAAAATGATAATTTTTTTCAGTAATGACTTCTGGACATCCAAGCGTGTTTTGACTTGTGCAACCACCACATGCTTCCGGCAAGAGAGCTAATCTAGGCCACAATTCCACCTTCCTGGAATGGTGTAGATGGTGGCAGGGCCTCCCCTTTCTGGTTCTTTTGGCAGATGAGCTATTTGATGAAAGACTTTCCAATGACTGACCCACAGCCTTCTAAGGGACAACCTAAAAAATGCAACCATTTTGAATGGAAACCTTTCGAAAATATAATTCACAACTTTAAAACAACTTTTTTTTTCTGATTATAAAAGTAACATATTTTGACTTTAAGAACCAAAAAAAAAAAAAAAAAAAAGGTGGGGAGAGGAGAACAATTACCCACAGGCCCCCTTGCCAAAGAGTCAGATGGTCAGTATTTTAGAATTTGTGAACTGAGGGGCAAAATTGAAGGCATCATATAGGTGTTTATAGAACCATTTACAGATAGAAACCGTCCTTAGTGTGAAGACCATACAAAAGCAGGACTTGCTGGATTTCACCCGTGGGCAGTAGTTTTCTGACCTCTGGTCTACACTGTCTAGAAACTGGTAGTGACCTTTCAGAGTATTTCTCTCCAATTTAGTTTTCCATGCTTTTCTTTCTTGTTTTTAAACAAGGCTCACCTTGTATATCTCATTTTGATTTCCGTGTATTTCACTGAATAGCACCATTCCAGGAATAAAGTTGTTTAGGGCTGCATAGATCTCTCAAACAGAAGTACAATAGTACTTTTAACAACAATAGTACATTTTAACAACTCCCACTTAAAGTGCATTTGGATTGTTTCTTATTAATTTAGAAAGAAAACGTAGCTCTGTTGTTGTTGTTGTTGTTGTATTGTGGGTCGTGCACAGGGTCCCAGGAGGGGCATGTCTAGGACAGAGGCTCTGAACATGTTTGAGGCCCCGCCCATGTAGAGGTGGGACCACCTATCGCCCCATCTCTGCCAGGATTGGGTGTTTTCCTAAAACAACAACAACATTTACATTATTGAGTGGCCTATGAAAGCAGATCTAACCATGTCCGGAGAATTCCGGTTTCCACCAGGAACATCGCTAAGTCTGAGCCCGGGTCCTCGGCAGCCACGGAATCCCAAACAGCAATGTTGCTCTTCAGCTGAGTATGCCATCAGCTCAGGCTTTTAGAATCTTCTCTTCTTTTCCTTGTTCGCCAGTTACTCCCTTTCTCTCTGCTTTGCTTGGATCTAGCGGCCCTTTCAAGTCACCAAGATTCTCATGCAGGTTGGAGTCAATTCGCCCACTCCTGAGCATATGCCCAGGAGGAACTCTTGCACGCGTTCAACAGGAGGTCCCTGCAAGGACCTTGGGTACAGCAGTTGCCGTGGTAGCAAAAACCTGGATGCACACGTGGTGCTTTCACCGGGAACGGTGGTGAATTCCGGGCGGCTCTGTGCAGTCATCGAAGTGAAGGAAAAACGCAACCCGCCTCGATAGGGATGAGTCTTACCTGAAGATTATATACAGCAAGGGTTATATAAAGCTAAAAATAATGCATGAACGTGCCTGTGTACACACGCACATACAAATGCATATACACACAACAAATTAAAAAGTAAGCCCTGATAAACACAGGACTCAGGATGATGGATAACCGAGTGGGGGCATTTAGTGGTTGCCAGCGGTTTCAAGGGATGTCATGTGATATCTCTCAACGTCCTGGCTGGCTGCTTTCTTCCTTCTTCTTCTTTTTTTTTTAACATTTCATTTATTTATTTATTTGAGACAGAGCGAGAGAGCGAGAGAGAGAGAGCATGAGCCCAAGTGGTGGTGGGGGGGCGAGGCAGAGGGAGAAGCAGACTCCCCACTGAGGAGGGAGCCCAAGGCGAGGCTCAATCCCAGGACCCCGAGATCATGACCTGAGCCGAAGGCAGACGCTCAACCGACTGAGCCACCCAGGTGCCCCAATATCATGTCTTTCATTTTATGTTGTGGGTTCATAGGTATTTATAATGTTATAGCTAATTAACTGGCGAAATAAAAAGCAGGCCAAGCACAGGCCATGACGATGGTGTGCCGTGATCCAAGGATGATGACAGTCCCGGTTCTGTCCTTCCGAGACCCAGAACCAGACAAGAAACAGGGGCCAGGGGGTGCCGTGTGTGGTCCTGATAAGACCTTCCGACAAACCACGTGGACGAGTGTTAGTACATAGATCCCAGGGTGTCTGTTTTGTCTGTTTCACAGAGGAAAGTTTTTATTTATTCATTTTTTTTAATGTTCCTGATTCCGGTCCAGGCAGCCGGTGTTGCCAGATAAATAAGGTCTTGAATCAGACCCCCCGCAGTTTGAGCTCATACGCATTCCCTTAAAAGGGCCTGAAGTTAGGGTTGTGTACTTTTTGATTATTTGGTTACAGGCAGAAGATAGGGGGAGCCCTGTCTCTGGAGAGATGCACACTCCAGCTGGGGCAGGGTGCTCAGGGGGACAGAGGGTTGGCAAAGGTCCAGGAGTGAAGCAAGGGATGGCAGAGGCAGAAAGATGTACCAGATGGTGACATCGTGCCTGCGGGTTTGGAGCGAGCAGAATGGAGCCCGAGGAGTCTTGGCCAGGCCAGACCACCACTCTGTCTCTTGCGCTCTTTCTCCTTTGTCTGGCCTTCACGTTATTACTCAGTTTCAACCAAGAGTGCTGCTAGGTTGTGAGGCCTGGCCGGGAGCGGGGGCATTCCCTCACTCCCCACATACTTACTCTGTCCCAACTGAACCAGAAACTGAAGACACAGACGTGACCCAGATCTGAGACAGAAGACGCCGATTATTTTGTCCATGGTTGTAGCCCTACCTCTCAACATAGACAGTGTTGGCTCTCAGCGCTCGATTGAGTCGAGTGGTTCTTAAACTAGAGGGGCAGAGGGCTAAGCTCTGAAGTGGCATTCCTAGCAACAGCCCCAGGCCAAGGTAGAGCTCTCTCCTCTCCGTGTCCAGCCCACACCTCAATTAGTGAAGTCTTACCACTTTGCATTGTCACGATTTATTTATACAGCTCTCCCGCCCACTAGCCGGGAAACAACGCAGGGTTAGAGACTGTCTTTTTCATTGCCAAGTCTCCCAAATTCAGGGCATGGCGTGGATGCTAAATGAAAGTTTGGGGGAACACTGTGCACTCATCACACCTTGTTGTCGATGCCCGGTGAGTGGGACTCAAAGTGGAGACAGATGATCATGGTTAAGAGGGGTCCAGGGGAGCTCAGAGAGGAGGGAGTGCTGATGTTTGGGGTTTGAGTGGGTGTCATGGATGGAGAAGGGAGGAGGGAGAGCGGGATATTCAAAGTAAATAACAACCGACTGTGCGTTCTCTGACCCATCAGAGTAGACTGGTGGCAAGTAGTCAGTATTGCTGTCCCTGTGCAGGTCAGCCTGGAAGATGAGGAGGGACCTGGGGTTTGGGTGAAGAGATAGATGGGAATAAATGTTACGTGCTCACCGTCTTTACTCTAGCTCTGCATGAGGAGCTTTCTGTACATGGTCGTACTTGACCCTCATGCAACCGTGGTAGGTGGGCGTGATAACTCCAATGCCTAAGAGTAGGAAACAGACAACAGAGCAGTGATACAGCGTGCTCAGAACTACCCAAAAAGGGAGCAGTAGAGCGAGAGCTGAAGTTGAACCCAGACCCCCCCCCCCCCCCCCCCCGCATTCCTGGGCCTGTGCTCTGTTTTCTCCGCCCTCCTGTCAGACTGCCACCCATAGAAGGTGTGGCCAGTGGAGGTCAGGGCAAGAGCCAGGCACTAGGCGGGAGCTGTGGAAGGCACCCAGGGGTCTTCGTGGGGGAGGAGCAGGAATGAGGGCGAGGCAGAGGGCTGGGCAGCTCCCCAGGCCAGGGTGGGAGTCCCTGGCCGGGGACATTCTATTTGGAGTCTTTAAACCTCCACCCTTTGTACCCAATAAAGTTCACAGTGGCCACACCCTTGTCATGGCCTTTCTGGGGAATGTTTCTGAAGCCGGACAGAGGGCTCAGGGAGGGAAGGAAGGCAAGGCACTGTCCTGGAACCAGGGCCGGATTTTGGAACCGGATTTTCAAATTTAGAAGGGAGAGGTTGCGCACAAGCTTTCAGCTGGAAACTTGCAGGCTGGAGATGAATAATGCCTGGTTAGGGGAGGAGCTCCACTCTAGAGATGAAAAGGAAGTGGAGGTAAAGGACCAGAGACTAAAGCCGTGGCTGAGCCAGTGGATGGTTTTAGTACCAGCTGTGGTGAGGACTGGTTTCATCTAAAACATCTGAGTGGTCCATGGACGGAGGCAATGAATGCCGCAGAGGGAAAGAGGGGAGGCTGGAAAAGAGGTCGGGATGCACAGACACAGGGAGACAGAGACGGAGGCAGAAATACACAAAGATAAAGGAAAAAACACAAAGACAGAGACACAGAGGGATAACATCCTGGAGATCCAGGGGCTCATGGGGACCAGGGTGGTGAGAGAAAGAGTCAGGGAGATAGAGGGATAGGGACAGACAAAGAGAGGAAGGGGGACAGTGACACAAACACCCACTGGGTGGCTGTGTCTGATGGAGAAAATGCATGTGAGTTCCCTGAGAAGGACTGCATTCAGGCCCCGGGAGCACATGTTCTTTGGCTTAGCTGAGGTTCTGGCCTGTGCTAAGTTTCTGTGTTTTCCTGACTGGCAGGCAGGTGGAAACTCCAGGGTAAAAAGTCACCTACGGTATAGATTTTCCCTATAATCATGGCATCTCTGCCCTCCTCCCGTCCTCCCCTCCTAGACGCCTGCTTGCTCCTCTGCAGTTATATCCAATGACCAACTGCTCAATACTGACCCTCAGAACATTCTTCCTCGGGCTGGGCTACCTCCCTGTGTCTTCCGCTTTGGGAGCAAGGCATGAGCAGATCTAGTGCCGCTTTTCCGCTTAGCTCTTCGGGTGGTTGATGACAATGACCGTGTTCCCTCTGCGTTCTCTCTTCTTCAGGATTACCAGCAGTTCCTTCACTGGTATTAGTGGCGCACAGGCTAAGTTATGCTGTAGTAACTGACAGTCCCAGGATCTCGGGGGCTTCAGAAGCAAAGGCTGAGTTCTAGTGTTAAAGAAAAAAATAATATTCTAACTGTTAAAGAGAGAATTACTCAGGACACTTGCTAAAGAATGGTAAGGCAGACTTTACTGAAAGGGAACTATCACGGTGGGTGTAGGGACCACCTCGAAGGGGCCTGGTAGACATTGCACTTGGCTCTGAGGACAGCTGGGGCAGGTGGAAAATCTATAGCTAAGGAGTAGGGTGGGGCCTCGGTGGATGGAATATTACTGAGAAGAAATATCGGGAATAAGGGGGATTTTGGCCAGACTGACCCAACAGGATTCTTACTAAAGGCAGGCCAGGGTGAGCAGACGTGACCTGGGAGAGGAGAGAGGGTGAAGAGCCCGACCGGGTAATGAGAGTAATCAGATACAGAGGAAGGAGGATTCTGGCTAGACTGACTTGGCGGGTTTTTGCTAAGATGGGATAATGCAGAGACAAACACCCAAGCTCCAAAGTCAGAGCCTAGTTGAGAAGAGAGTTCACGGAACCCTGAGTAGATTTTGGCCAAAAAGAGAGACTCTTGCTTACTTGTCACTTGCTTACTCTGTAGAGTCGCTGAAGGCTGGGACCATTGCTCCGATTCCCATTCACCCCGGGACCCAGGCTGAGCAAGCAGCCTCTACCTAAAACATGGCTGATCTGTGGTAGTCAAAGTGGGTCTCCACGCACTGGCCCTGGAAGCTTCTACCAGAAGTGACACACATCACCTTCAGTCACGTTGCATTGACCAGAGTCTTATGTCCAAGACGTGGGGATGGGAACTCTGCACCCAAGAAGGGGCAGCAAATATTTGTGAACAATGACACTGTCCACCAGAACTGGCTTCTCCCACACTCTAGTCTCCAGCCCTCTCACTAAGCTAGCCCTTTATCTGTGGAGTCTCTCAAGTTTATTGATACTCCTTTGGGTGCTTGAGAGCCAGTACTAGACAAGAAAGTGGAGGGAGGGACACCAGCTAATTGTACCCACGAATGTTCCTCCTCCATGTTACAGCTACAGTTTGCCAAGGGCACAAAAGAGAGAGAGGGAGAGGAAATACACTTGCAGTTTGATCTTTCTACCGGGATTTTACTGGGTATTTATCCCCCGATGCCTTTTAAAAATCTCGTCTTTCATTGCTTGGGATGTAGAAGCAATCGGCTCATCTGCAGCTCCAAAACAGAAAAGGGAAGCCTATCTTCATTGGACTTTGAATAAGTGAGAAATAAACCTTTATGGTGTGATCTACCGAAATTTTAGAATTTGTTTTGACAGCTACTGTTCATTATTTTGATGCAGAGATTGGGACAAGAGATGGAGGGCTCCAAAACAAAAACATCAAATATATGATGTTAGTAGAGTGATCAGGGGACAGGTGATGGGAACTTGGACTTGGCACTGAAAGGTGGAGGCCAGGGCATGCGGCGGCAAAGGTATTTGTGCGGTTGTTGCCTAGGACAGCTTGAAAGACAGGCTCTGTCTTCATGGAACTCACCATCCCACCGGGAAGAGGTAGGAAAATCAGAGCTAGGAGAATGGCAGGTATTTAGTAAGGTACTACAGGTGTGAGATAAGCTCAGGGGATTATTAGGTGGATTGTAAACAGAAGTTACGTAGAACAGAGAGAGTCCATAAATGTGAGGCCTTGAATTTGAAATAGCATTCTGCTTTAGATACTACACAATAAGGGATGGGATTCACAAAGGATTTTTAAGTGGCAAAAGCCTGTATAACCTCTCAGTTGGAAAAATGGAGACTCAGAGCACAGAGCAGATGAAAAGAGCAGATTCTTCATTGATTTTTTCCATATAGCCTCCTGGTAGCTGCCATTAGCTTAAGAGAACGAAAAGCAAGGAAGTGAAATATCAAGGAAAAAGAGTGTTGAGAACGGAATCTTAAAAGGAACTTTGCTGGTAGTCACTGCAAATAGATTAGAAATCTGTTATGCTATTGAGGGAAACAATGCAAAAGACACTAGGAGGCTGTCTAGGAAAACTTTAAGGCTCGAAACAACCCTTGGGATGCCAACTTTCCAGGAATAGAAAGTAGACTAAGGAAACTATGCCCAAGGTGGGGGTATAATATCAGATACCCACTTCATATGAGTCCAAGGAAGGTCATGGCTCCCAAAGGGTGGACCCAGTGTTCATAAGAACCACGGACAAGCGTGAGCTGCCCTGAGAGGAGAATCACAGTCCCTCACCCAGAGCGGGAGCCTTCTCCTGAAGTCTGCCCGGCAGGATTTGTGTGTTCCCCATTCTTTCTAAGCAGGTGTGTCGATTGTGGCTGCCCTGTTTTGGATGGGTGATGTGTGTGTTGGGAGGGTAAGGGTTGCTGGGAGAGAAGGCTATATAATTTGTCCTTTTTGATCAGAGGTCTAGGGTGGTGATTCTCAACTGGGGGACATCTGACCAGAGCTGGAGGCAGTTTTGGTTGGGGGTGGTGGTGTTACCGGCACCCCCTGGGTCCCAGGGGTGCTGCTAAACATCCCACAAGGCACAGGACAGCTCCCGGCAACAAAGGATTGCCCATTCTCAAATGTCCGCATGACCAAGGTTGAGAAACTCTGTTCTAAGGATTAAAGGTGTTAACATCCTGACCTAGTGGTAAGATTACAGGACATCACCTGGGAATCAGAGAGCCTGACACCGAGTTGGTGCTCATTTCTTCATTCGACATTAGGTGAGTGCCTGCAAAGGGAAGGCGGTGACTGGGGGTGCTGGTGGAGGGATGGGGCTTTGTCAGTAAGTCATGCTAGTGGCTGCAAACAGACAACCTCTCCATATCTCAGAGTCTTAAACAAAAAAGGCTGTTTTTCTCCTGAACAACTAATCTTATTTTTCTCTTATGGGCATTGTGAGCCTGTGATTGATTTTTGTCATTGGCTTGGCTACCAGGAAGCTCATTGTAAGAATTGTTCATTGCTGCTTACTGACTTTCCCTGGCTCATCTTCCTATCTGACTCTCGTTTGCCCATGACTCTGATCCCCTCCCCCTCCACCCCGCCCCAATATTGTACTCTTGATTGTTGCCTCAAAATACCTTTGGGGAGGAAGGGAGCTATGGAATAATGAATGAATCAATGTCATTCTCGCTGAGAGGTGGCTGCTGTGAAAGGGACATTGGGGAACCAGTTAAGAGTCCTTTTCCTTCTTTAAAAAGGAAAGTGGATCTTTAGGTCCTGGCTTGAAATTTTGCAGAATTGAAACTGATGTTTGGGCTTGGAATCTGCAAATAGCTTTTCTTTTTCATTCTGCAGTTTTACTTACCCCTTTTTAAGTTGCTATTTTAACAATCCAGAGTCTCATTTGCTCTAGCTGGCAGAGGAAGGAGATAAGAAAATCTATTCTCCAAGGTCTTTTGGGGAATCACTTCATGCAAATATCTTTGTCTCAGAAGGAAACTGCCCAGAGGTTAGGCCTCTGCCCACCCTGGAGAAGGCAACTTTCAGAGTTGGTGTTTTTCCTTTTGCTTTCCTGTTTCCAAATCTGAAACAGACCGGACTCAGGAGACCAGCCATGACCTTGCTATGTGATCTCAGGGCCTTCACAACACCTCTTAGATCTTGGGAAAAACAAAGTGGGCTGAGAACCCGCCCAGATCCATGCTTCTCGTCTCTGTATCAAAAGAAGGGGCTATTCCAGTGAAAGGGGTTTTCTGGTGATTCGGGCTGAGTGGGATTTTAGTGACACTCAAATCATGTATTTGGAAGAAGCTCGCTCAGCTTCCCATAAAGGTGGAGGAGATGGCGGGTTTGGAGGCTCAGGCCAGGGTCTTGTTGGTGAGTCTTGAGAGATGGGTCAGTGTGGACCCGGGACCCCACTGGCCAATTGCCAGTCCCCACAGCATCCCGTGGTTGTGTACCTGTGGGTGAACTGTGTTGTCTCCTTAGGCCTAGGTGTCCTCATCAGCCCCAGTGAGATGATAGTAATAGGACCACTTATTGTGCAGAGTCAATGACACAAGGCTTCTAAAGTGCTGGCCATGTCTTGTAACAGATATTCCTGATCCCTCCCTTTAAGTGGGCCACACACTGCTGGATTGGGCTGTGGCCACCAGGGGGACTGAGCCAGGACGCCCTCAACCGAGGCCCCCCTCATTGGACCAGCCTTTCTCCTTTCGAAGAGGCCAGAAAGGCATTCCCCCAACATTGTCCCACAACAGGATGGCAGGAAAGGCATGGGGACATTCTCACAGTGAAAGTTCTAGACGGCCAACTCTGTCGACCTCTCCATTCAATCCCTCTCCAGGACGTGAGTCCCTTTCCCCTTCCGGTTTCCACTTTTTTCTTTGGTGAAATGCACAAGTGAGATTAGATCCTTTAGAATTGAATGTATTTTGTCCCACCCCAGTTTAGGTAATTTGTATTAAATTAAAGCAGGATTTCTCAACCTTAGCATTATTGATGTTATAGGCAGGTAAGTCTTTATTGTCCTGTGCATTGTAGAATATTTAGCAGCAGCCCTGGCCTCTACGCACTAGAGGCCAGGAGCACCTCCCCCCAAGTTGTGACAACCAAAATGCTTCCAGACATTGCCAGATGTCCTGGGTGCGGGGAGAGTAAAATTGCCCTGGGTGAGAACCATTGACCTAAGAGTACCAGCATAATAATGATGATCACATTTATTGAGTGTTTTTTTATGTTAGCCACAGTGCTAAGAGATTCCCATACTGGAATCTTATTGGATCCTCATCCAATAAGTATCCAATGGATGTGCATGTCTTCTGCTTTGCAAATGGGGATGTTGAGTTACTAATAAATCATGAACTGGGATTTGAACCCATGTTTTCCCAACATCAGAGCCTGTAATGCTTCACAGCTTTAAAGGTTTCTAAATACAAGGGGGTCTTTTGAAGAGCAAACGATATGGTTGATTTAATGAGAACACAGAACTCAGAAACAAGCAGACGTGTTTGGAATGTCAACTCCAAAACGATGAACTGGTCACCGTGTTCTCCTGAGCATCATTTCTGCATCATTAAATCGAAGGTAATACCAACCTTGTAAGTCGTCGGAGGTCAAAATGAGGTAGAGAGATGCTTGGCACACCAGGTCCTTCTCCGGCTAAATAATGCACTGGACAACATGAAGAACACTGCTGACATGCCTTTCATTCCTTCCC
>CM052892.1:16085336-16199817 GCA_028534135.1 Potos flavus | reverse complement strand
CTGTTAGAGAATTTATTAAGGAGCCTTCCTGAAGATGTGACTTGAAAAGCCAGTTGAGCTTTTTGTGGGCTCTAGAGCAGGATTTCTCCACCATGGCGTTACCGGTGTTTTGGGCCAGGGACATCTTTGCTGTGGGCATTACTCTGCACATGCTCGGGCGTTTCACAGCACCCCGGCTTCTACTCACCTCAACGATGAGCAGTACTCCTGTCACCTCCACTGGAAAAATCAAAATGTCTCCAGACATGGCCAGATGTCCCCTATTGGGACAAAGTTGGCCCAGGTGGAGAACCACTGCTTCAGAGGAATCAGAATTGGAGTCTATCTGGTAAAGCCAAAGGAGCACTGGATGAGGGGTGGGTTTGAAGTTCATCTCCAACTCTGCAGCTGACAAAACACATTTTTTTGGTAAGTTCTCTATGAATTCAATTTCAGGATGTTTGACTTTGGGAAATAAGCTTGACCTTTCTTCTCATCCAAAGTAATAGAATAATGCAAGCCCAAAATGTTTTGGATACTTCTGAGTTCAGTGTCGGTCTTAGGAGTGGTCCAGGAAATGGGATGGGGATTGATAGCCCCGTATCTATAGTCAGACAATGAGATTCAGGCCCTGCTTGCTCAGGAAGACCTGTCTCCACAGGCCACCCCAGCTCTCTCCTTATAGCTTCTCAAGATGCCCCAGGGAGGACCTACCTCATTCAGTCTCCTCTCGGCTGCTCTCCAGTGGCTTAGACCGTCAGTGCTGGAAAGTGCTTAGAAATATCTGATCTCAGCCCTTTGTTACGGGGGGAAACTGAGGCCTAGAAGAGGGAACAGACTTAGCCAAGATCAGTGAGTTAGAGTAAGAGTGCTTATTGACCCAAGTTTCTTTCTTTCTTTTTAAAAACTGGGAGATGCCTGGGCGGCTCGGTTGGTTAAGCATCCAACTCTTGGTCTCAGCTCAGGTTATGATCTCAGGGTCATGGGATTGAGTCCCGTGTCCCGCACCACGCACAGTGGGAAGTCTTCTTACCTTCCTCCTTTCCCTCTTCCCCTCTCCCTGCTGCTCACCTCCCTGCTTCTTGTTCCTTTCTCTCTCTAAAATAAGTAAAGTAAAATCTTTATTGAGGTATGATTGACATGTGAAAAACGGTACATATTTCATGTATATAACTCAACGAGTTGGGGCTGAGACATCATCATCCACCACCAAGGCCACAAAAATGTCCCAAAGTTTCCTTCCATCCCCTTTATTATTATAATTATAATCATCATAGTAATAATAATGTTAAGAACACTTAGCATAAGATCTACCCTCTTAGCAAATTTAAAGTATACAGCACAGTGTTGCCAGCTATGGGCACTATGCTGTATAGCTTATCTCCAGAACTTATTTTTCAGTTTCAGTTATGACCCATGTCTCTGGACTAGGAGTCTGATATTCACTCTCCTTCTCTGTGCTGACTCACTCTGGGAGCCTACCCCCTCATGTCTGTTCAACCGGTGTTGGAAGTCTTTATTGTAGGCTTTTCCTGATGTTTCTGTTTATTTTGTTGAAACATATATCTTTGGTTTTCTACTTCCCGTATCCTGCTTTTAGCTTGGTGATGGCTATCAAATGCAAAAGGAGGTCCATAACACATTAGCAAGAACTAATATGTTTACCTTACCTCTCAAGGGAAACATTTGGCTTTTCATTGAGCTCTGCCCTAATGAAATGAAACTAATAGTAGGAATTTGAAGCACTGAGATAGGTTTAGAAAGACTTTTGGAGCAGCTAGATCCGTTTGGGAAATTCCCCATCTTTAGAGGTCATGTAGCCTACCATTGGGTCCAGAGTTGCACACTGGGGTTGCTTCCCCATCATGTGATTTAGAGGAAAGAACCTGAGCTTTGGACATAGGTCCAAACTCCAGCTCCACCACTTCATAGCCCTGCAAATTCAACATCATTTCTGAATGGTCAGTGGGGGCTGGTGTCACATTACATATGTTATCTCATCAATTCTTTACACAACCGGGGGAAGAAGGGTCTACAGTTTATATGGGAACACTGAGTTTCAGCTGAAGACATGAAAACTGCATTATATAGCAAACGTTAAAGTAGTGGAGTTAGGAGTTGAACCCAAGGCAATCAGGCTCCAGATTATGAATGACTGAAGTGACATTGGGGAAAAAAAAATTAGGTATAATAACATAACCTCAACTTCAGTTTCTTAGGATGCTAAATTAGGATGCTAGTACCTCCTTGGAAGAACCATTGTGAGGATTAAATAAAATAATGCCTGCTCAGCACCTGGTACTCACCGAATGTCTAACACTTGCTCAGTCTTCCTCTTCACACAAGTTGTTCATGTTAGTTGAATGTCAGCTACCATTTATTAAGTGCTAACGGGATGTGGGCAAACTGCAAAATCAGTTCACATACACAATTTCACTTGCTTTTTTTTTTTTTTAAGATTTTATTATTTATTTGAGAGAGAGAGCGTGTGTGTGTTTGTGTGCGTGTGTGTGTGTGTAAGAGAGAGAGAGAGCACAAGCAGGGAAGAGAGGCAAAGGGAGAAGTGGACTCCCTGCTCTTGATCCCAGGACCCCAGGGTCATGATCTGAGTCAAAGGCAGACACTTAACTGACTGAGCCACCCAGGCACCCACGATTTCACTTGCTTTTGCAAAAGCTACATGAAGAAGGTCAATATTATTTCCCCCTATTTCCACCAAAGAAATTGGGGCTTTCGATTTCAGATCAGAGAGATGAAGGACACTGGAGCTCAACAGTGAGAAAGGCAGAGTCAAGATTTGCATTCATTCTGTGGCAGAGGTCTTGCCCCCTAGGCTATGTTCACCCCTCTGCTACTCCAAACCACAAATGAGCTTCGGAAACTCTCGGATGCCCCAAGCCTTTCCCTTGGCATGCTTTTCACCTTTCAAGACTAAAATAAACTAAATTTTCATCTTAATCAGTAGATCTTTTTCTGTCCTGGAGGTTAGTGCCTGGAAGACAATCCGAGTTTGAGTCAGCCTTGACGATACTGGAGTCAATTCTTGCTTATCCCCTGTGAATTTCTAATTCGGACTCATATTCATCTCTCTTTCTTGTCACCCAGTATGGCCTCAGGGACTTCAGATTACTCTTCAACCAAATTGCAATGAGATCTAATTAAAGCTGTGCATGGCCTGCTATCAAAGCACCCAGCCAACCTCTCTTCCTTGGGTCCCCCCTGTGAATTACGGTTTTCTGGACCCTTTGCATCCTTTAACCTTTCATGTCTCCATTCTTCTGCCTAGCACAAACCTGTCTTCATCTGATTGGAATTTCTTCATTCCAAAGCCATGCTTGCAAGTGTGAAAAATTTGGCTGGGTCAGAGTCATTTTTTTTCAGACCAAAATGATGAGACTGGAAGCCAATTTCCTTTTCATTCTTTATCTCAAGAGCTCAACTGGGCGCCTAAACTGTAGGCCCTAATAAGTGCCTGGTGATAAAACAGGAAACTTCACAGGTATAAAAGCAAGGGTGATGGAGGCAGACAGACTTGACTGTGAATCCCAGTACTTAGTGGCTCTCTAGTCTTGACCAAATTACACTGAAACTCTCAGAGCCTCAGTTTCCTTATTGGTAACCTGGGGACAGCAATGTGGTTGTTGTGAAGATCCAAAGAAGCCATGTCTATGAAAGCACTTAGCACTGCTGATTTTGGACTAAGTAGATGTTTGTTAAATCACAGTGCACCCGTAAGTTGCTTTCCTCTGATTTGATCTCTCATGACATCTTCATTGTGTCTCTTCGATCCATTTATCCCTTTCTACCCTGGTCGTGGTGAACTGGATGTGTACATATGTTCTACTACTCTGAGCATCTTGGAAAGAGGCCTCATAACAGAGTCAATTTTGAATTCCCAGTACACTAGGGCCATGCTTTATAGAGAAAGGATTAATAAATAGTTGTTGCATTAAGGAACAGAATGAACAACCCATGAGAGAAATGCGTAAGAGAGAAATGCACGCTTCAAAGAGAAATGTGTAAGAAGCAGCCTATGTAGGTAGTGTCTGGGTCTGCCTCAGTCTCCTGATCACTTGGCCAGCTGATAACCAGTTGTACAATGAATCCCTATTGAATAAGTGAATGTGGGGTCCAGGAATATTTAACTTATCAGAGTCCGTAAAGCCTCCTTGGACTGATGTCCCACGATTCTCAGCAAGAGAAACTGAGGCCCAGGGAAGGGGAAGGACTGCTTATTTTGACACAGGGACTCAGCAGCAGGTTTTCTATATTATCTTGTATAAGATTTTTTATAACTTGGTATAACCATAGCTTTTGGTTGACAAAGACTGACTCGGCGTGGTTAGTCACAGCTGAATCTAGCCCTCTTCTTTTGCCCCTCAGTGACTGGCAGGAGCTGAACCAATGAGAGAATGAAAGGAACTAAAGCAATCAAGGGGAATAAGCACCTGTACAGTAATCCATTCATGTTTGTGTTCTTTTGGGCTGAAATTCGGCACATTCCTAAATCAAGCTGTGTGGTTTGGGAGGAAAAAGAGTTTTGGTTATTTTTACATTGTACACCTTGACTTTTACCACGTGGAGTTTTACAGTCAGATTCTGCCTCTTTTTTTCCCAAAGTTGTGCCAAGCCAGCTAGTTCTGTCTTCCTGGGAGGAATTCTCCTTGGGAAGCAGAGTCTTGGCTTATAAAGCACCAGCATATGTTGTGTGGCCTAGAACAATTGTTGGAGCCAAATTCTCTTTTGGTTTCCTGATTCTATATTCATTATGTTTCCTTTTGCTCACAGCTTCTTTGAAAAATAAGTCTTTCCTGTGATTCAGATGGATTCATAAAAAATAAGACTAGGGACTACAGTGTAAGCTTCATGAGGACAGAGACTTTGTTTTTTCATGCTGAATCCTCAGGACCTAGAATAGTGCCCTGTTGATGGTAGGAACTGAATGAGTGAATGAATGAATGGATGAGTGAGCTGACTGTTCTTAGAGAATGGACAAGAACCTTGGGGGCTCGTGCTGGGAAACCCTAAAGCCATCTTAGTCTTACTTATGACCCACTATGCAACTTTGGGCAAGTCCCCCATTCTCTCTGAATTACTGACTCGTCTGGAAAATGAAGTGGGAAGAGTGGATGTGAAGAGGGTTGAATTCAATAATGAATATGAAAGCATTTTGGAAAAAAATTGGCTTTCATCTTTTTCCTTTCTTCGAAATCTCTCCCTGGGAGAATCTCCAGATATGTTTGTTTTGGGTCATAGTTGATAACCAGATGGAGAGGCAGAGAGAGCAGCACAGACGTTAGTGGCGTTGCTTTGGATGACTTAGTCAGGGAAACTTAAAGGTGAAAATTAGGTTGTTCAGGTCAGTTCTCTGTGTTACAAAAGGATGGAAAGGGAAATGAGGAAAGGTAAACAAAACAATCAGATCTGAGGGATTGAGGGAAAGCAAGAGAGGAAATGAGTTTATTAGGAACTAGTTCACACTTGACCTCTTTCAGTGTGGTGACCCTGGACGAGTCATTTCTAAAAGATCTATGTGTTGTTTTATGCCCGTGGGGGATAGCGATGAATATAACTCAGTCTGCACAGCTCTGGGTGAGGCATATAGGTAAAACCGATGAATGAAAGATGAGAGTTATGATTGCTGAGATGAAGGATGTACCAGATTCTACCGAAATGCAAAAGGGAGAGGGGTTTGAATCTGATGGAGTGTCTCTGGGAAGGTATTCAGGGGGAAATGGTGTTTGAGATGGGCATTAAGAGGAGAAGAGGTCTTTGCTTGGTGGAGTAGGAGTGATGATGGGATCAGGTGGCCCTGTTCTCAAAGGAGAGGATAACTCGCACAAAGCATGGAGGCATGAGGTTGCATGGTGTCTTTGGTCAATGAATTGTGATTTGCAGCACCAAAGCATAGGCTATATGGAGAACAAAGCAGGGAGGAAGGAGGGCACAGATCACAAAGACCCAGTAAACCAAGCTCACTGAGACTTTCATACCAGGGGACAGGGATAAGCCATGGAAAAATTGTAGGCAGAGGAAGAACATGGTCACTTTTGCATTTCAGAACAATCATTCCAGAGCTGTGCAGGGGATGAGTCGGAGGTGAGAGAGGCTGGTACAGGGTCTCCAGCAGAAGCCTAGTGCCCTTGTCCAGCTGAGAGATGATTAAGGCAAGGGCCAGCAAGACAGGATAGAGGCACAGATACAAATAAAATTAAGAGGTGATCCTCAGGGCCTCAGATTCCCTATCTATAAAGTTAAATGTTCCTGAACCCAAGTTTCTATGATGTCTCAAAGACTACTAAGGAGCGTAACTATGGCTGGGATTTGGGGACACCCTGGGAAAGAAGTGGCCTCATGAGGAATACTATTTCGTAGACTCCCTCTAATTTTATTGGCTGGGTCTCTTGGGTGGGGAAGTGTTAACAACAGCCCCACCAAAGGGTGAAAAAACTCTGCTACAAAACTTGAAGGATGCGACCTGAGGAAGGGTGTGTGTGAATGGTGGCAAGACAGTCTCAGGATTGGAAGAACCTTGAGAAGCCAGTGTATTGGGTGCTTTCAACACCTCTGCAACATGCACGCTAAGAGATTGTCCAGTCTCTTCTGGGTCCCTCCTGTAACGAGAAGCGATCCACTTCCTGAATAGCCTGTCCCATTCCTGAAAAGTCTCGGCAGTGAGCATCATTCCATCTCTCTCATTTCTATCCCTCCTTGGCCAGAGAAGGTAGTCTTTGAAAGAGACCATCAAGAATCCTTGCACAAGAAAAAAAAAAAAAAAAAAAAAAGCCTGATGAATGCAGGCATTATAGAAGCAAGCCATTGCCTTGATTAAAATTAATTTTCATTTTTCTCATTTGAGGCTCAGCAGTATTTCAAGCTCCATGCCAGACAGAGACGGAAAGATGGTTGAGTTCAAAAAGGATTTTTTTTTTTTTTTTTTTTTTTTTGGTCAAAACAGAGCACTGGAAGCCAGAGAATTCTCAGGCCAACAGTGCCGTTGAGATGGCACCATCATGATGAGGAGTCCCTATGGGCAGGAAGGGCACAGGGTATAGGCTAAGAAGGTCAGAATCTATTCTTGGTGGTAGGAATGGTGTAAAAGCCTTGTCCTAGGATGACACAGGAACTGTTAAGAAATAAGGAAGAACTGGCTATAGTGAGTGTGACCAGAGGGCTGGACAAACACTGAGGCAATGCCTACAGACGCAATGGGCTGCTCACTGCCCTCTCTCGCCCACTTCCCTTATCCTCCTCCTACTCCAAAACTCTTCTTCCTGGTTTCTTCCATTGTCTTCTTGAAATTGGCTGCCTCCTTCCTCTTGCCTTCCCCACCCATATCTTTCTGACTCTAGGTTTCTGTATCATTCCCCACATAGAAGCGATGCCTTACATTTTTATGATGCTTCGCAGTTCACAAGAACAATTGGAATACATGATCTCATCAGCCACATGTATAGGTAGGTGCTGTCCCCATTCTGCAGATGATGAAAACGAGGCTATGGGAGATGAAGTCACATGCCCAAAGCTACACAGTCATGTGGCAGCAGAGGCAGGTGATGGCCTGTGCCCTTTTCTCCAAACATTGTTCCGTCACTCCAACTTGACAGGTTAAGTGTCCGGTATTCCTGTGTCCTGACTTGCACTGAACATAGGGAACTGAATGATCTCCTCATTGAAGGACCCCAAAGGAGGGCTTCTTTCTCCTGGAAGTGTTTTTAGAAGAGGTCCAAGGAGAATTTATTGCCCTGAAACTTTTCTTGAATTCTGGAGAAGTCCTGTTCTAAGTCATCGGAGTCTTTCAGTGTCCAAGCTTGCTGCATATGCCTGACTCCATTCTGATGACACTGGTAGTCGGGCAGATGTAGCTAGAATCAGCGGTGTGCTGGAACCAGCTCATACCAGCTTGTTTGTTAAATTTTCAAGAATTTTGCAAGCTAAAAAAAAAAAAAAAAGAATTTTGCAAGCTGGTTGTGAAACATAGCCATTATCAGACATTATATAAACTTGGAGTCAAATGAATTATGATGAAAGCAAAGTAAGGAATATTCAAGACATCCTTTTTAATTATTTTACTGCATTTTACTATTACTATCATTTCCTTACTATTTACATCTATTGTATTGAGATTATTTACAGCTATTGTATCAGAATGGTGAAAATACCATGTGATGATGTGTTACTACTTGTCTCTTACTCCCTCCGTGTTCATGACATCATACTGGCTTGAAATTAGCCACTGGGGGATTACACCATGGAAATTGGCAAAACCTACAAATCGAGGCTCTTTTTTCCCTCCCTTTACCATTGAGCAGCCTAACACTGGCTAGGATAGATAAAGGTTTGTGGTGATTGGACCTCTAGAATACTGAATGCCCAGCGTGGTCTTCCTTCTTGCTGGCATGAACTTGGGCAGAGGAAGAAGGTGTCTAGAAAGGGATGGAGATAACAGACATTGGGAAGTCACTCACTGATTGTCCTTGTAGTGATGATCACACCAGCAATGCTATATAACATTTATTACCTATTATGGGCTTGGTACTGTATTAGGCATTTGACATGCCATATTTATTTCATTCTCACAAAAGCCATACAAAGTAAGTGTTACTGTCCCCATTTGACAGATGGAAACCCAAAACTCAAGGAAGTAGAATGACTTGCCCAAATTTACCCAGAGAAAAAGTGATAGGGCCAGGCTTTGAGTCCAGGTCTGTCTGATCCCAAATCAGTGCTTTTTCTGAAATGCCAGTGGAAAGGGAAGTCCCTAGAACTCTGTGGGTCATCCCACACATCTGTTCTCACCTCCAGAAGCTCTTTTGTTGGTGTGGACCAGTGATATGCCAGGTGTCTTTTGTTTAAAGTAATCACTAACTCCGAATAGAAACCAAACTCGAGGCTTCTATTCATTCATTCAACTGATTTTTTTTGAGTGCATATTGTGTGCCAGGTACTATCTCAGGAGTCTGGGATCCATCGGGGATAAGACAGATAAAATCCCTGCTTTGGAGGAGCTTTGGGACCAGCAAGGGGTCAATTTTAGGCCTGGTGAGACACCGATAAGGTACCTTTCCAGTGCATCCCCAGAGCATATTCTGAGGTTAATATGCTCAGAGAACTGGGTGATAATCCTGCAGTCTCCTGCATCAGCAGGCCTTGCCCAGGCTTGGCAATGTCTTCCTCTGGAGTTAGCAAAAATCCCTCTTCCTTCTTGTAAAACAAGATTGGTCACTAACCGCTTCAGAGAAGGAAAGGTAGCCCTGGACACTGTCCATAGATTTTCCCCTTCCAGGGGCAAGAGGACTAGGAAAAAGGTATGTACATGGTTTCCTCAAATTGTGGTTTCCTATTTGGGTTTGTGGTTCAAATCCCTATTTTTGGCAGTCATCTCTACTATAGACCAGCCAGTCACAAGTGTGGGTCTGTTCCACACCTATTGGGACAGATTTTGATGTTAGAGGGGGAAGTATCTGATTTATTATTATTCCATCCCCCTTTTGGGGGAGGGAAAGCAACGCTAGTAATTGGGATTTTAGTTTGATTTTGTTTTTGCTTCTTCAAGGGCAAGGTTAGATGATTCTGAATGCTTTACTATAGCCACAGGTTGCCTAAGGGGGATATTTCCTGAAGCCTCTCTTTTGACTTGGCAACAGACAAAAGAACTCTTTGACAGAAAGAAGAGGTGCAGTCCTTTTGATCTCCATAGTATGGATTTCCTTAGGCCAGCGAGAGTTATTCCCTCCGTCATGATAGTGGTGGAATCGTCTTGAAAAGCCTGTCTGATCATAGCCTCATTCAAATGTGGTTGGTTTTCAGTTATCTGAATTTTGGGCTTTCCATGGCTGCCTTCTCTCTCCCTCTTGCTGTTTGTAAAGAGAGGTGAGTACTGATTCCACTTGAAAAGCATGCCTGGAGGATGGCATTCATTCCAATTGGATGATGAGAGTGACATGGGCACTGGGACATGGCAGGCTGGGAGTCTAGAAATGAAACAGAGGAAAGTACCCGGCAGAGCTGGTGAGGTGTGAGCAAGGAGAGTCCCAGCCTGGCAGGGAGGGGCTGCACAAACAGGGGCGGGCTGAGCCAAACTGGTCTTCCAACTCGGGCTGCCTTCTTCTCCCTTCCATCAGAGACGTGGCTAGATCCTCTTCTACAGAGCCCCCCTGCCCCAATCCCCAAAGAGGGTCCATTTTGGTTAATCAGGCAAATAGTGGTGTTTCCATTTGCTGGAATCATACACCTTATTGTCCTCCAGAATTCTTCACCTTTGTATTGCTCTTAACTGCCTCTATCCCCTCTCCTTTGAAAGCCCTGCCCATAGCAGCTTCATCTCTTCCCCATCACAGCTGGTCTTACCATTCGACAATTTTGCTGCCTGACAAAACTCTGTTTTGAAAGATGTTTCCTACTAGTAATTTATTTGCCTAGTTTGCAAGAAACAAAGACATAGGAGGGGATGATTAGAGCTTCCAAAGTGCACGAGATAATCAGATTGACCACAGCAAGTTCATTACTTAATAACTGCAAAATCTTGGGCATCTCTTTCCAATGTAAGCTGCTGTTATTGAGGCGAACATAATAACATAATGATATACAGCTCAAAGAGTTGTTGAGTGGATTTTAAAGACAAGGACTATAAAATGTTTAGTATCAAGCCCAAACTTGCTGTGGTCTCTCATTATCTCAAGCATGATGGATTAGTAGAACAATATTCTGGGAGAGCCTACTCTGTGCCTAACCTTGAGCTTGGCTTTGGAGATTCAGTGCTAAACATTCCTGTTCACAGGTTCTCTGTGCTCTTGGAGCTTTGAGTTGAGCAGGGAAGGAAGGAAATAAAATCAGAATGAAATCAGCATGTAAGAGTGCCTTTCCCATGGAGTTGATGTGATGTGGTTCATGTGTCCCATCCGCGCCCCACTGCCGCCGGTCCTTGTGGACAATGGAAGAGTTTCCAAAGTCTCTTTTTCTTACTGTTACTTATCTCCTTTTCAACTTCCTAGTAAACATGTGCTGACATGTTCCTTAGCCCTGCTACCATCATTTTAATTTCAATGTGTCTAAAAGCAAGTTCTTTTTAAAAAGATTTTATTTATTTATTCAACAGAGAGAGAAACAGCGAGAGAGGGAACACAAGCAAGTTTATCCTTTTCTTTCCCCCGTCCTGACATTCCTTCAGAATAGCGCTGAAGTTCCCTTGTTTAGCTCATTAGCTGGGCTTTCTGGGTTATGTTTAGTGCTTTTATCCTTTTTTTCGCTCTCTGTCCCAACATTCCTTTTGGAAGGCATTAACATTCCCTGGGTTAGACGGCTAGTTGGCTAACTATCTTGGTCATGTTTAGCCTGTCCTCCGTCTTGTCCCATCTGTTCTCTTAATCACCAAATCTTGTAGGATTAACCCAACCTTCCTGTATATTATAATCATCTCCTCGCCTCTAATCTATCATGTATACCCACTTCTAACAGATTAATTTTACCTAAACATGACTTGACAGCTACCATTTCTTGAGTACCTATTATATGCCAAGTTCTATGCTAAGCATTGTATATTCATTGTCTTTTAAATTTCACTCAATGACTCTCTGAAGTGTATATTATTATGTTCACCTAAATAACAGAAGTTTATGGGAAGTGAGATGTCTAAGATCCTGTAGTTATTAAGCAAACAGATTTGAATGTAATGTTGTTGTTGTTTTTTAAAGATTTTATTTATTTATTTGACAGAGAGAGAGATCACAAGTAGGCAGAGAGGCAGGCAGAGAGAGAGGGAGAAGCAAGCTCCCTGCGGAATAGAGAGACCAATGCAGGGCTCGATCCCAGGACATTGAGATCATGATCCGAGCTGAAGGCAGAGACTTAACCCACTGAGCCACTCAGGCGCCCCAGTATAATGTTTTCTCTGATTCCAAAGACTGTGTTCTTAACCATCATGTTAAATGGCCTGTATATATATACACACACATATATATATATATTTTAATGTCTGTTATCAGCTAAAAAATATTCAGAGGCTTCCCATTGCCCAAAATTAATGTCCAAATATCCGGTCAGGTTCTCTTTTTGCACAATGTCTCGCATCCTTTTCCAGCATGAGCTTTCTGCTAGGGCAGGCCAGTGTCCTGAATTCCCCTTCAATGTCTGGTTCATTCCAGCCTTTCCATTTTTGGTCATGCTGAGAGCTATCTGAAAAGTCAAGAGATTGGTGAAGGAAACTGATTTAAGCACTGTTTGGAAAGCAAGAGAAACAACCCAACTCTACTTAAATTAGAACAAGAAATAACTAATTTTAATGAAGATGATCAGAATGAATTGGCATCACATGCCATTGACTTGTGGCCACATGAGGTCAGTCTGTCTTTTGAGGTTTGTGAGCTACTAAGATACTAAGGAGTACAGGGGCTTATGAAGTATTGCTTGAGTGAACGAATAAATTTCAGTGTTGCTTGAGAGAATGAGAAAGAAAAAGTCAAGACAAGAAAGATGGAGATGTGTATGGGGAGAGGGGCTGATGCGGTAGGCTTTATTTACATATTGGGGAATTTACTGTTCAAGTAAAGATTAAAGAACAAAAATACAGAATTTGTGTTATTTTAAATGTAAAGACTTAACAACTTAGAATTTGTAACACCACAAATACATTACAATATGTTTGTGCTATTCATAGGATGAAATAGACCTTATAAAAAGTGTTACTGTGTATGCCCTGATAATAAGGCAAGGTCTTCACCCACTAACTCCCTGATGACTCCAAAGAAAAGGGGGTTTCTTCATCCTCAACTCCTCTCCTCATGGAATGTCGCAGATTATGGAATGCTTTCACAATGTATTTTATTCCATCACCAATATAATAGTGGGGGAAGACAATTAGTCTGAAATGACCTCAAACAATGCAAATTTAAGATGCTTACTGAGATCATTTGATGTAGTTAGTTAGAATCTAACCTAGATTCAAGAAGTTTTCTTGGATTCTGTTTGCCCAATGTAAATGATGGGGGAAAGTGCAAATGAGCTTTAAACAGATGGCCTCATAAAATAATAAAACTAAGAGGTTATGCTTTGAGTATCACAGTTACACACCAGAAGACCAATAGAAACAAATCTTTGAATGTTTGGAACATAGGTACTGTCACTGAGGTTACATTTGCTGTGTGACTATGATTCGTGGATTAACTCATCCCCCTTAAGGAGAAGTGTAGATGACATGCTCTGGAAAACTGAGTGAGATAACTTCAAAAAATGGCTCTAGTAATGACAAAGACACTGATGTTGAAGATGTATGTGGGAGAAAGCAGTCTTTCCACATTAATAGAATTTTTTATATGAGACTATTTTAGATGTATTGGTATAAATTAATTGTCATAATAAATATTGTGAACAGAAATGTGAGTCTTTCTTGTGTACCCCTAAAAGGTTATATATTCATTTTGGCCAAAATTATATTTTTATTGGTATTTTGTTAGTAAAAATAGGGCCTCTCCCTACATATATGGTTGCTTTATGTTTGGACTTACGTGGCATTCACCAAACTTTCTAGAAAGTATTTGGTTATTAGCACAAGTGAAAAGTTGTATAATGAACACCTTCTTTCAATCCCTACTGCACCAGTCTGTGATGTATAACTGTAATTGGAATTAAGGTCAAAGAGTCTACATGGCGGGTCCTTCGTGAAACTAGGGCCTTGACGTGATTTTCTGAGAGAAGAGAAACCATAGAATAGACTTAGGTGAGGAGATCACAAAGATCTTCTACTATTTAAAGTTCTAGATCACTCTTTCCCTGCCAGGCCTCAAATATCCAAGAAACCCTCCTTCTTATACCACATACCCAGGAATCAAGCTCTTTTGTCCTGCCTCTCTCTATTCCAGTCTTTCTCAACTGGGAGCCTCATCTGAGCCAAGGAATACAGAAAATGATTTGAGTAACTATTTTCTCATTTCTCCCAAGGATGCTTCATTACGAGCACCATCTAGATGCAAAGGAGAGAAGTTAATCGATTATGTATAATGGATACCTTAGAGCCTCTCTATTGCATCTCTTGGGATTTCCTTCTTTCCCAGGATTCCTATGTATGAAGATCCCAAATCCTCATTAGATGAGAGATACTACTCATGCAGATCTTATTGTGGTCTAGGGCTATGGAGACATTTTACATACATCTCATTTAATTTTTCCAACGAGACTATGACCTATGTACTGTAAATTGAATTTTGTGGCTAAAGAGACTGGGGCTCAAAGAAGTTAAATAATTTGGTGATGGTAATGGTTAGTTACAGAGCCAGAATTTGATCCAAGGTCATCTAGACTCCAAAGAGAGTTTTTAAGTATGGCTCTATATTGCCTGTAACTTGGTATACATGATATTTCTTCCCTTTTGATGATGAAGAGTTTAATAAGACTAAGGCTTATAAGAATCATAAGCCAACTCTCTACTGCTTGGTCTTCACTGCCTGTCTCATATCACTTATCTGAGTCCCTTCTTACCTAAATCTATCTACATGTCTCCTGAAAATTTGACTTGAATTGATACCTACGGGTACTAGTCATGAGCTGGGTGTTGTACTGGGTAGTAGTATAAAAGCATTAAAAACCAGTCCTGAAATTTCCCCTAGGGAAGGTACTCCCTTTAAGAAGTATCACCTGGGGTTGTGAGTGAGCCCTCCTTGAAGGGTCTAGTTAGAGATAAGGAAAAAAGTTAGCAAAAAGAGTATATATAAGAAATCAGCAGAAATTTGGGCATGGTGGGGTGAAAAGAAAAAAGAGGGATAAAGGCTGATGCTGGGAGAGAAGTAGCAGCTGAGCAATTTTTTTTAAAAATCAGGGTTGCCCACTATAGAATTTTAGCATGCTTAGGCTGCTGTACTATAATACCATCTTCACTCCCTATAATCTCCATAAACCTCTCATAAAGTCTGCACCAAGTGAGTTCATGCATTGCAAGTAAGATTAGTCAAATTCCAGATCTGAACGAAATTTTAAGGAAGAGAGAAAGCCTGTATTAGATGAAAGAATAAAGTATAAAGTGAATTGACTCAGTTGGTAGAGGCTGGGACCCAGAGGTTTGAATTTCCCACTTCCCTGGGAATTGTCCCCACACTTTCCTCAAGATGAGTGATGGAGGGTCAAGACAATCTCATCTAGATCTTAACAGGCATAGTGTCTGTAGTTCTGAAGTTGCTATTTGGGTTACTCAGAAGACAGCAAGGTGGATATTCTGTCCTCAAGAAACGTATGATCTAGAGGGAAAGGCAATTCCATAAAGAGATCATCTCAAAATCATGTCCCAAGGCTGAGGGGAAGGGAAAAGTACTGCGTCCTAACAGTGCAAAGGAAGGACACAAAGATTGGTTGAGCTAGGGGCCAAGAAAGTCTCCTTGGAGGAGATAACAAGAGTCTTAAAGGAGGATTAGAAATTATCCAGGTGAAGAAGAGTTCTTTCAGCATTCTAGGTGGACAGGTTAGTCTGAGAATACCACCACCACCGCCGCTAATATTACTACAATTACTACTACTACTATTACTACTACTACTAAAACAACTAGTTAACATTTACTGAGGGTATACTGTTCGTACCAGGCCCTGTTCAAAGCAATTTACACCTCATTGGAACCTCTTGACCCTATGAGATAGTTACTGTCCTTGGCACCATTTTACATATGAAGGAGCTAATCAGGTGATTTGCCAAGTCAGGGGTGGTGAGTTGAACCCACACAGTCTTACATGAGAGCCTGACAGGCTTAATCACTATGCAAGAGTGACCGCCCATACTGGTAGGGAAATTTAGGGAGTTCGGTATCACTGAGAGTAAGGATAAATGATGGAAGTGGTCAGAGATGAAGTTGGAGTTGGTAATTAAAGTCTAAGTCATGATGTCCTATTGGTCTTTTCTTCTGGGTGTAGGGGTTCCTAGGATTTTTCTTCTCATCTGTAGCAAGAAATCTCTATCCCGTTGAGAAGGACCAATATTTGTGTATTAGTTGGGGATTGTATCAGTCTTCTATTGCCACAAAAATGCTGTGTGACCACCAACCATTGAATATTACTTTAGCTCAGGAGTCAAGGGGATTCAGATGATCTGGGTTAGACTTGATTTTGCCTGGGCTTGCTCATAGATTTGTGGTCAGCTGTGAGTCAGGTAGTAGCTCTGCTGATCTTGGATAAGCTTGCTCACATGTCTGGGAGGAAGACGACTGTTAGTTGACCAAGGCTGAGTGCCTCTGCTTGCTTCTACTCCACATGATTTTCATCCTCCAGCAAGCTAGCTCAGACCAGGTCACATGGCAACAGTAGATGTTACAGAAACAAGTTGAAATGCTCAAGCCCTTTCTCAAGCCTCTGATGGCATCCTGTTTGCTAACATCTCCTTAGCCAAAGCATGTAACTAGGCCAGCCCAGATTCAAGGGGTGGGGAAATAAACCAAGAAGCACATGACCAAGGGCACAACATATGAATGCAGGAAGAATTGGATCATGAATCCAACCGGTCTACCATATATATTCCCCTTCTGTCATCCTTCTGCTACAAGCCATTTGCATGATCACTTGCAGGAGTTGCTTGAGGACTGTGCTTATTAAAGCAAAGAAAGAAAAAAAGAGTGGAGAAAAACAGGATAGCATTTGTTTTGGAAGAAGGGGGACGAGAGGACATATTATGGAAAGAAGTTATGATTCTGCATGGGTTTTTTTTTTAATATAAACCTTTTATTTTAGATATTTTAGAATGGTTTTAGATTTACAGGAAAATCACAAAGCTAGTATAGAGAGTTCCCATATACCTATAACCAATTTCCCCCCATTATTAACATCTTACGTTAGTATGGTATATTAATCATAATTAATGAACCAATATTGTTACAATATTATCAACTGAAGTCCATCTTCTATGTGGATTTCCTCAGTTTTTATCTAATGTGCTCTTTCTCTTCCAGGGTCCTATCCAGGGCGTCCCAATACATGTAGTCATCTTGTCTTCTTAGGCTCCTCTTGGCTATGATAGTTTTTTGGGCTTTCTTGCTTTTGATGACCTTGACAGTTTTGAGGTGGATTGGTCAGATGTTCCGTGGAATCCCCCCAATCAGTTTGTTGGACATTTTTCTCATGATTAGCCTAGAGTTATGGGTTTTGGGGAGGAAGACCACAGAGGGAAAGTATCATTTTCACCCTGTGATATCAAGGGTACATAAACCGTATATGGAAGAACAAAGAGAATCTCAACCATTTTAAATACCACTCAGATTAAATACGACCAGGTATGTGAGATCTTAATTCAGTGAGTTAACTCTTATATGCATGATAAATCAGTTTAATTTCTCTTAACAAGCGTAAGGTGAGTCAATACGATCTCCCAAAGCGAACAAAGTGTTTTAACATCAAGGCGACGGTTGAAACCATTGGAGTGGGGGGAGTAACTCATGCAAAGGTTTCCTGTAAATAAATAACTTTTCATGATGACTTTGTGTAGTATCAGGGCTTTAACTTTCAGGAAGATCTTTCTTTCCTCCTCTTGACTAACGCTTCCCTGCACCCCAAGTTATTTCTAATTGTTGGAAACACAATATCGTCTAACCAGCACGTTTCATTCTCAAAAGCACCCCTGGCAAGGATTTCTTTTTATTCTTTCAGGATTCTTCATTTCCTGCCATAAAAGCATGGGGCCTCCGGTTTCAAGACAATACCAACCAAAGCTGAAATAAGACATTAGAACACATAATTCTGTAGTTCCTTAGTCTAGGGGCGCAGGCCAAGAAGGATACAGGCAGGGTGAACATTCAGTGATTCAACAAATATTTATTGAACATCTATTATGTGACTGGCTCTCACCCAGGGACAGTGAGACAGCTGCCGCCCTGACAATGTTCGATCAGGCTGTGGAAGCAATGACAAACCAGGGTGAAGTGTGATAGGAAGGGAGCCCTTGTGTGGGGGCTACAAAGCAGAGATGCCGCCCTCTGGGGAGGGGGCTGTAGGTACCTGACAGGGAAACTTTCTCAGAGCCCTTGACCTCTAAGGTACCTGAAGGATGAGTAGGATTAGGGGAAAGAGGCATTGGTGTGCACATGTGTGAGTGTACATGTGTGTGCATCTTTGTGCCCGAGTGTGTGCCTGTGAATCAAGAATATTTTCAGTAGACGGAAAACCATATTCATAAAACCGAGAAATAAGTATGGTTGTGGCACATTCAGAGAAGGGCAACCATATCTCTGTGTTTAATTTTCCCCAAAAAGCCTGAGGTTTAGGAGGTTTTCCTGGCGGCAGCAACTGCCCAGCTTGTCTTAAATGATGGGCAGGAATGCAGGGAACCCAACAAGGGGGCAGGAGGGCAGGGCTCTCTGAGCAGGGACCACAGCTTCAACAAAGGCGCAGAGGAAAGAAATGCCTGGTGTCTTCAGCAAAAACTGCAAATAGCTCAGCCAGACCAGAAAATAGATTGGGGGTGGGGAGGAGTGTCCCAAAGGAGGGGAGAATGGGGAGGTGGCAAGGACCCCCGGTCTGCCACTCACTAGCCTTGAGGTCTTGAATGACATCACTGAGCCTCGAGTTACTCATCTTGAAGTAGGGATAACAGTAACCATCACAACAGCGGTAGACCTGCTGCCCAGCGTTGTGAGGATGAAATGAGATAAGCCTGCAGACCACCTAGCAAGGTGCGGCCCCTAGAGCTGCGAAAGGGCAAACTGGATTGTCATTCCCTGCCTTTGAATTGCTAACGCACTGATTAGTGACCACTGTTTGCTGTTGGAGGTTTCTGAAATTCTCCAAATTTCCCCAGGGTGCTCCTTGGAGAGAGCCTCAGCTGGGCTGGGCACAGTGCCTGGCACATTGTTGGCAGTGAAGGGCAAGGCATAGAGGTAAAGTGAGATTATTCTTTGGGTTTCAACCACAGGAATAAACCGCAGCCCTACCTGGGCTCAAGTTAAATGCACGGGAAGGCTCCTCCATAGGGCTTTTGTTCTTTCTCATTGGAAAGTTCCTCACTCTTGACTGAGAGATTTCAAGCAGACGTGACTCCTTGAATGCCACTCTGGGTTCCTGTACACATTTTAATCCCCTCTCCCTGACTTTTTATAAATAAAAATGTGCATGTTAAGGGTGACGGAGGTAGGCAGCAGTGTTACACACTACTTTTTCATTCGGCAAAGTACTGCTCTGCCAAAGATTCTACTTGTGGTTTTCCTCTTCTCAATCCAGTGGCTGACTCTGGGTGTGCAACACATTTAATGAAACAGAAAACGTTGTGCCTTTAATCTTTATAAGAGCGAAGGAACCTCTGGAGGGAACCTATCTCCAGTGGACTGAATGTTTGCATGCCTCCAAATTTCATGTTGGAATCCTAAATCCTAACCCCCAATGTAATGATATTTGGGGGGAGGTGATTGGGTCCTGAGGGTGGAGTCTTGTGACTGGGATTAGTGCCCTTATAGAAGGAATCCCAGAGAGCTCTGGCCCTCTTTCCCTCATGGGAAGACACGGTTAAGTCTGCAAACACAGAAGATCCTATGCTATAGGATCCTATAGTATGCTAGCATCTGTGTGACTATAAACTGTCCCATAAACTCCCTTTAATCCCTTGCTAGTTCACGACAATCTTTCTTGCTATTAAATATAATTAAATAATATATAATATAATATTATGTAATATACACTATATAATATAATAATATATGATTAAATAATAGCTGCACTATATTAAAGATGAATTATAATTTATTTAATGCTTCCCCTGAATGCTGATCTTTTAGATGGCTTCTATTTTTTTTCTATTTTGATTAGCACCATAATGAGCATTTTTTTTTAAAGATTTTATTTATTTATTTGACAGACAGAGAGAGATCACAAGTAGGCAGAGAGGCAGGCAGAGGGGTGGGGGGGAAGCAGGCTCCCTGCTGAGCAGAGAGCCCGATGCGGGACTCAATCCCAGGACCCTGAGATCATGACCTGAGCTGAAGGCAGAGGCTTTAACCCACTGAGCCACCCAGGCACCCCCATAATGAGCATTTTTAAAGAGAAATAGTTGTGCATGTTTGTATTTTTCTTTCCTTCTTTAGCGTACATTCTCGGAAATAAAATAGTGGGGTCAAAGAGTATGCATATATTTTTAAGATTTTTGACACATCTTGTCTCTTTGCTATTGAGGAGGTTTGTACCATTTATACTATCATTGAAGTGACCTCTTGCTAACACTGGGCATTGCCATTATTTTTAATATTTGGCAATTAAATGAATAGAAAATGGTATCTTATTTTAAGATGCATTTCTCTGATGATTGATGAGGTTCAACAGCCTCTTTATGTTGGTTGATCATTTGCTTTTCTTCTTTCCTGTTTTACATGTTAAATGATCTTTTTCTCTTTTCCAGCTGCTGGGTTCACCTTTCACCTTTTTTTCCCTAATTATTGATCATGATACTAATATTTGATTGGGGTCCACTATTTGCTAAATGTCTTACATCAGTTCTGTTAGAACTCTGGGGGAGGTAAGAGGCTTTTTTCCTCCTGGCACCAGATATGTAATGTCTTTTCCAACACCACTTCTCTAACTTTCCACACCAATCAGGTGACCTAAAATTCAATTCAATTCTGACACTAAGCACCAGAGTTAGCATCAGACTTAGTAGCTTTAAAAGCTTAGTTCCAGAAGACAGCCTTCACTTCAGATACCAGTCACAAGTATTGGGTCAACTGGTAGACCTGCTATAATTGGGGGCTCCCAATACTACCTCCTCAGGTTTGATGATTTGCTAGAATGGCTCACAAAACTCAGGGAAGCCCTTTACTTACAGTTACTGGTTTATTATAAAGGATATAAGTGAGCAGCCAGATGTAGAGGTACATAGGGTAAGGTTCAGAAGGGTCTGGAGTGCAGGAGCCCCCGTTCCTGTGGAGTAGGGGTGTTTTAGACTCCCAGCACCTTGATGTGCCCACCAACTGCGAAGCTCTCAGAACTCTGTCTTTTAGGAGTTTTCATTACTACGAGTATTGCCCATTGGTAATTCACTCTGTCTCCAGCTCCCTCCCCTCCCTGGCGACTGGAGGCTGGGGCCGATAGCTCCAAGCTTCTAATTAAGACTTGGTCTTTTTAGTGACCAGCTCCCATCCTGAGGCTCTCGGGGAACCCACCAAGAGTTACCTCATTAGAACAAAAGATGCTTCTGTTACCCTCATTACTCAGGATTTTAAGGAGCTCTGTGCCAAGAGTTGGGGACAAAGACCAAATATTTTTCTTATTATACCACAGAAGAGCATTATCCTCATTTTTCAGGGAAAGAAACTGAGGCAAAGAGAGAATATGGGGCAAGTCATAAACTTGGCAAGAGGCAGCCTTGGAGCTGACTTGATCTCTCCGTCTGCAAAGCCCATTTCTGAGCAAAAGTCTATGTGGCATTATTAATATTCATTACCTTTTCATAAATTAAATACAATAGCCTATGTGTGTGGTAGATGTTGCAAAATATATTTTCCTTTGGTATATTATTTGTATTTTATTCTTTTGAGTATAGAAGTTTAAATTTTTGAAGTATTATTTTCTTATTTCAAAAGCTAATCTACAGACATAAAAAAGCACAATGACAAGTTATTCACATTCTCACTCCTGGCCTCCAGACTTCAGTTTTCCACTTCAGAAGTTAAAAAAAAAATTTTTTTTTTTTACTGAAAATCCATTTATCTTGTCTTTTGTGGCTACTACTTTAAAAAGTTCCATATTTAGAACATATCTCACTACTCTAAGATGCTACAAATATTCATTTATATTTTTCTTACTGCCTTTATAGTTTTCTAAGATCTAAATTTTTAATCTTATGGAATTTATTTTTACTTATGGTGTGAAATAAGGTTCTGTTCTCTTTTTTTTTCTGAGTTTGTTAACTAACATTTGAATTTTAAATTCGGAGGGAAGACAGAGCATATTTCATATCCGACTGCAGAATCCAAGAGAATTAATGATGCAGCAACAAAAAAGAGCAGATGCTTCATCTGGAGGGAATGAGAAAGAACTGCTTCTGTGAGAGAAAGTGAATGCACTCATGATCTCACCAGTGGAACCCACAACTTTTAGCAGGACTAGTTTGAACAAACTTATGTGTTGAAAGAGGAATCCACAGGGCCGCTCCCAGCAAACTCGCCCACTTGGACTGCTGCCACCATGTTCTACTGCAACACCCAGGGAAGAATGAAAGAAGGGATTCTCCTGTGCATACCAAATTTAGGGACTTTCTCAATTCTTCTGGGTGGAGATCCATCCCCTCTCAGTATTAATGTCATTGCATCCTTTGGCAAAGAGCCAATCCTGAGAGTCATGAGGGGAGACCTTGACTTTGTAACCTTATGTGGTTCAGCCCATGCCAAATGAAAACCAGGACTTGGGGAGCAATACTCTCGGAAGAGAGTAATGAGTTAGATGGAGACTGGTCTGGAAGTCCCAAAACTGTTCTAGTTTCCATTTTCTCACTGATTCCTTGGGTGAATTTAAACATACTAAAAAAATCTGTGGGATCTCCAAGACCTTCCCAGTTTGAAGTTTATGATCCTTCTGGTTACTTCCCATTGTCATTCTCATAGGCTTCAGGCATTCATTCATTCACTCACTAAATACTAATTAAGCAGCTACTGTGTAGGTAGAAATTTGTTGTTACAAGTAGCTCAAATGGTATTGAGAACTTTTCAAGAAAATAAGACTCCCAAATAAAAGTGACTTAAATATTAAGACAAGAAAAAATCTTACAAGATATCACAAGATAAGAAGATTCTGAGATAGGTTAATAATTCTGATGCTGAATGATAGGTTAATAATTCTGATGCTGAATGACAGAATGGCAGGTTCCTCCATGCCATTCTCAGCATGTTCATTTGGTCTCCTCATTTTCTCAGCAAGGCTGCAGCAACTCCAGACATTGCATCCTCAGGCAGCTAGGGGCAAATAGAATGGGGATTGAATGCCTTTGGCTCTCTTTTTAAGATCTAAGAAACTATTTCTAAGACCTTTCTCATTCATCTCAATATGTTTCTGTCACACACCATTACCTAGAATTAAAATATATACCCCCTCTCAAGCCAATCACCAACAGAGAATGGAATCATCAATTTTGGCTCAGACTAATCAAAGTTCTTCCCTACTCGGGGAGAGGGGCTGGGTTAGGACCTGGAAAAATAGAGCTGACTGGAAGAGTCTGGATAAATGAAAAAAATCTAGAGTTTTGTTGGCGAGGAAGGATGCTGTTGTGTAGTCTACATTACAATTCTTTCTATTTTTTGCAAATATTAATGGTAAAAAGTGATAGCTCATATTTTTGTTTGCTTCTCAATTCAGCTAGGCATTTTCTTCCATATTTCTTGACCATTTTTTCTTTTCTCTTTAATGAATTGCCTGTTCATATCCATGGCACATTTTTCTATTGATACATTCCTTTTTCTTATTGATCAGTAAAAGTTCTTTGCTTATTATTTTTCTAGTGGGATTATTTCCTTCCTTATTCCTTTACTCTGAATCAGGTAATCCCGAGTTCCTTCTTTTCCTCAGTCCAATATAATTTCCAAATTTGCCTTTTTGGAGATATCTCAAAAATTCTTTCTTTTATAACACAGCCCTGGTCTAGCATAGGGTAGCTTCCCACCCACATCTACTTAGTCCCCAGTCTTCTGGATTTTTCTTTTAAAATAAATGTCACATCCTCCTTTTCTCTTCCCATCACAAATGCTCCAACCACTTCTCCCTTTGGACTGTTGCCATGGCTTCATAATTGGTTTCCTCTCCTTTAGTGCTTTCTTCTTTCTCACCCGTCCTGCAGTAATTAGTGATAAAACACCAAGCTATGGATGACATAGCTTTATAACTATTGTTGCTCAGGCTACCTTTTTGCCCGTTGAGTGAAGTCTAGACTTCATAGCCTAGCACATAACACCTGCTCCATTCAGTTTCACTCTGGTCTCATACTCTTATTAGCTCAGTCTGCCATGCCCACTCTTGCTTTCTGCTAGCATGGTTTCCCTTTCTCTCACACGTTTTTGGTGAAATCGCACCCATCTTTCAACACCCACCTCAAAAGCTACCACCTTGGCGAGGTCTTGCCAGGTTCCTCAAGTCAGAATGGCCTTCTCTTTCCTCTTTCATAGGGATTTTTGTTGTCTATGCTTGAGTATTTAGGACATCTTGCTTGTATCACTGTTCCATACACATGGAGCTCTCCACCAGTCCCTAAGGGCAGGACTCTTGTCTGCTCCAAGCTGCTATGAGGTGTCCTCATCACCTGCTGGGATTTGTGTGGAGTGATGTTCAATGTGTGTTTGTTGAATCTGTTAGTGCTCAGTTAATGCTTGACATTAACAATTCCTCTTGGTGTACAATTAACCCAAGGGTTAACTTAAACTTAATTGCCATTTAGCATTTGCTAGAGCAAGGCTGATTGCTACTGTAAACACAGATGCTTTGGGGAAAGGCAGTATTTTTCCACAGTTTGTAGTAGTATGGATTTTCTAGCCCCCTTTTTTGATTTGTTAGCATATGACTCCATAATGGTGCCTCAATTAGTTGATCTTTTTAGGGTAAGGCTATTTTAAGTGTGAATTCAGCCTTAAATTACTACTACAAACAAATCTTTAAAAGTTACGCTAAATTATGGGGAAGGAGGTTAACCACAGAAATTTACTTTTCTTGTTCTTTTAAAGAAAATTTAAAAGACATCTAACAGCCAATAGTTATTGACAATTTGTTATTTGTCATGCAGTATTCTGAGCACTCTCTATATATATTAATTTATTTAATCCTCCTAATAACACTTCTAAGAAATAGGTACCAAGATCATTTTCATCTTAGATGGGAGGAAACTGAGGCAAGAGAGCTTAAGTAGTTTGCTTTAATTCACACAGCTAGTAAGTGGAGAAACCAGGATTTAAATCCAGGCAGTTAGATTTCTGAACTTGCATTCTGTGGTAAGCTTTAAGCTATATTTTTACTGACTACCAAGGAGGCAATAGTCAGTTTGAGGCCATTCAATATAAAATACTTTTTCAACAATCTTAGGCTGCAAGGGACAGGAGGACAAAAAGGAGAGGAACTAGATGCTGAACACTTTGGGGTCCGTCTACAGTTATGGGAATTAAAAATCATATTCATTTACCGTTTTTAGGCCATCCTTGCTTTCCTTGCTAGAACACCTGCTGGCTTGGGAGCCCCAGGAAACGATGCAGAAAGATGATAAGGTATAAATTAGAAAGGCCATTTTGTGCTGCTGCTATGAATATTCTGTTTCATGAAGATAAGCTTTTTGTGAATTTTATCATCTATGGTATTTTTGTCATTTAATGAGAATGTGCATTTGACTCTCTCTGCTATGACATGCCCGTGTATAAGGATTTATCCTAGTGGGATAAACAGATCCTTTGATTAATTTTCCCTCTTGTGTGTAGAACTTATACTATGAAATGTGTGGAGCAATTGTTCTCCAAGTGTGGTCTGGGGATCCCGGGGGTCCCTAAGACCCTATCAGAGAGCCCACGAGGCCAAGACTATTTCTATAATGACATTAAGATGTCATTTTCCCTTGTCACTCTAATTTTCCTACAAGTACCTAGTGGAGTTTTCCAGAGGCAACAGGTTGAATGCAGAAACAGACCTGAAAATCCAGTTGACTTCTATTAAGTGGAACATTAAAGAGATTTGCAAAATGTAAAACAGTGCCACTCATCTCATTACATTATTTTTGTTTTTGAAAAATAGCCATCTTTTCATAAAAATACATTATTTGTGTTAGTCCATTAACACGTAATGGGTTTATTACTGTTATTTTAAAAGAAATAAATATTCTTAAATGATCGATTTTAATTTTTAATACAGTCCATATCAGCGGGTATAATCCGCATAAATGAAAGTTCTTTAAGATCCTCCATAATTTTCATTCTTAAAAATGAAACTCTTAAAAAGAGGTTCTGAGACCAGAATGTGAGGACCGCTGGTATAGAGAGACTAGAACAAACCCAAATTATGAGTTGTATCTAGGTTAACTCCTAAGATCTTAATTTCAACTCTCTATGTGCTGAAGTCTTTATAGTTTGAAATATATTCATTTATTTATTCATGTATTCATGTGTGCAAAGGGTATTTATTGAAGAGTCGTTGTGTGCCAGATGCTGGATGAAGCCCTGGGGGTAAAATGGGGAGCAAGACAGCCTGCCCTCCCAGAGCCTAACCTTGGCATTCATTCCTATAGATTTCCCTTTAGCAGCTATACTCAGGGCCTACTTTAGTCTTTGCACAGCCCCCAGGGAGCTTATAATTCAGGGAGGCATGGTCTCTTTTAAGCAAATCAGAGTGAATGGAGTTAAGATGTCACCATTAGCCATTCTCATGAGCAGGAGCTCAGAGAAGGGATCACTGGGTGAGATGGTAGGATAAAGGATTCTGGGACTTGACTTAAACCCAGAAACATAGGCACTTAAGACAGCCAAGTGGAGAGGAAGGGGGCAGTCTGGGTGGGGAAGAGATGAGCAGGCTTGTGGAGTTAGGTCATTCATTGCTCACTGCGTAGGATGTAGGGAAGGGCAAGGGCCTGCCTCCATGGAGAAAGATGCTTATGACGGGGATCTCCTGGTCCAAGACTGGGTTTTCTTCTGTACTGATGGAGAGCTCCTATGTCTTCTAAACTATTTGTCAGCGAGTGTCTCTTCTGGGTGTGATTAAAAGTCCATGCCATCATTCTGTGTTTCCCAAACTTGCCAGATCCTAGACTTTCCCAAATAACCAGAATTATCTGGAAATACTTTTTTTTTTTTTTTTTCGGAAATACTTGTTAAGGACACAGATTCCAGGGCTCCATCCAAGATATACTGATCTGAGGAGGGGCCTGAGGTTCTGTACCTTTAAGTCATGTCAGGTGATTTTCTTTTCTTTTTTTATTATAGGTAAGTTTGGGAAATATAACTCAACCCATTACTGATGGTTTCAATCCTAAAGCTGCATAATGGGAAACTCAAACAAATAAACAAAACAACAACAACAACAACAACAACAAAAACCCACTGCTCAGGGTTATTCACAGTGACCTAATTTAATTTAAAAAATGATAAAAATGGGGGCGCCTGGATGGCTCAGTGGGTTAAGCCTCTGCCTTCGGCTCGGGTCATGATCTCAGGGTCCTGGGATCGAGCCCTGCATCAGGCTCTCTGCTCAGTGGGGAACCTGCTTCCCTCTCTCTCTGCCTGCCTCTCTGCCTACTTGTGATCTCTCTCTCTCTTTTTATCATTTAAAAAAATGATAAAAATGAAGATAACTAACAATAATCAGAATGAAATTATGAGCAATTTTGGTCCGCAATTGTTCCTTCAATTGTACCATATCCTCCATAGCCCCAGAATTAGCTAAGAAAATCACATCTAGCTCCGTTAAGACTATGGCATTGGAAACTAAGGGTGTGATTGCTGGTGCTGATACAGGTGGGGAGTGACATAGCTTGCTTTGGAGAAAAAGAAAAGAACATTTATGATTACTCTGGGCTCTCACTATCTGTTCAGGTCAGAGCAAACGCTAAGAGCAGCCCACTGGGACCACTTGGGAAATCCTCTTGGTTCCACTTAGCTGGAACCTATAGGAGGAAGCAGAGAAACAAAAATCATACTGGAATTCTCATTGTTACTGAGAACCTTCTGAGGAAATGCAAAGCATGTGCTGTTTCATCCCATAGGAAAATCAATTCTGTTTTTACTGGGGAAAGTGTTTGTGTTTTTCCATTTATGAAATCACGGTCTCCCAAGTTTTGGGAAGTTGCAGAGCCAGAACACATTTCCGAGGCCACTTGGCTCTATTGCTTACATACTCTCTGTCTTTCCTCATGTAGGCTGGCCTGGGTACCAGGAGATGTGAACTTTGAGCTGCCCCTGGCACTGGCTTGCTGTGGAATTTTGGGCAAGCCTCTTGCCCTCTCTGGGCCTCAGCTTCCCCATCTGTTCAAAGAAAGATGTGCTTTAGTTTGTTGAGCTTTTCTAGCTGGAACCTTGCAAAAATAAAAGACTCTACCATGGCATTGTTTTGGCATCTTCCTAGACAAAGGACATCTAGTTTATAGAGGTTCTACCGCATCTAGAAAGAACTATATTTGTTATGTGGGCCAAACTGAACAGGATCTGCTTAGGGACCTAGAAAACACTCTTAGTATTCAGGAAACTTTGTCTGATACTCTGAAGGAAGAAACGGTCTGAAGCTTGGCCTTCTTTTTTTTTTTTTTTTTTTAAGATTTTATTTATTTATTCGAGAGAGAGAATGAGAGCACAAGCAGGACAGAGGTAGAGTCCAAGATTTGTGTAGGGGGGCAGGTTTCTAGATGAAGGGTTACTCTCCCCAGCATTGTGATTTATGACCATCGTTTCCTGAGGAGGGACTTCCTGTTTAAACCATTGGCATGAGTTAAAGGACATTCAGGTTCTCTCAGAAGCAGCTTCCTAGAGCAAGGCAGCAATCAAGACTTTCCAGTCTTTTCCTTCCAGCTCTCACCTGCCCAGCACAGCCCTTTGGGGAGGAGCAGAGTGAGGAGGAGTCTGCAGCTACAGCACGGCTGTAACACGGCTGCCAGGCGTCAGGTCTGGAAGCCCAGCCTTGGGATCTAGTTCTAGTTCTTCAGATCCTTATTCCCCATGGGTCCTCGAAGGGGGGGTCTCTTGCCGTATCAGCCTCACTCAGGATCTGCACCTATGAATGGGCAGGTTAGACTGGATGCACAGAAGTACCTGAGGGCATTTTGTTAAAAATACACAGGTCCAGACCTCACTCTCAGAGGTTACGGTTCAGAAAAGCCAAAGATGAGTTGTTCTGGTGAATCACTACTTCTTTTTCTTTTTCTTTTTTTTTTTGTGAATCACTACTTCTGACCCAAGGCACCTGCACATAAAATCCTAGATGTCTTCCATTTGTGGTATGTGACATGACTCACCCACCTATTGGAACATGAGGGAACTCAAGTAAATTTTCTTTTTCACAGGATCGTCACCCAGGCCATGGCTCTGGAAGTGTGGTCTATAGGTCTCCAGTGAGCCGCGAGGATCTGTCTGAAGGTCTCAGAGAGAAACAAATGTGAGTCCTTTCTTTACGTTTAGGAAGTTAATGAAGACGTACATTTCCATAGGTTGATATCTTTATAAATGATCAAGGGCTATTTGCCAAGAATCTAGTATTCGAGTTTGGGCTACCCCTGAAAGCAAAGCCTAAGGCAAAGACAGGTGAGTTTATTTGGTACTACCATTCTTTCCTTTGGTTTCATGATGTGTGGGTGGAGAGCAAAGATGACAGAACTTAGAGAAATGAATTTTAGTTCCAGGCTGAGCTTTGTTATTCACTGGCTGTGGGTTTGGAAAACCACTTATCTTCTCATTTTTCACATTTACAAAGTGAATATAACCAAGTCCTGATTCACTGTGTTGCTATGAGAATTACATGAAATGGCATAAGCAAAAATGTTGTAGGAATTGCTAAGTATGCCAATAGTTTATTGTTTTACTTGAATGTCCAGTGTTCTCAACTCCATCTGGGACTATGGAGCTTTAAAACATTAGATTTCTGGGGTTTAGACCCATGATTGCTGGGTGTGCCTGGAAGGGGACCAAGGGAATCTGTAATAAAATTCTTTCTAGTTAATTGTGATAATCAGCCAAATTTGAGAACCACTAACCTACACTGTGAATGCCATGGAGCTGGGATTATGTCTTCTTCAACTTTGTATTCCTACTGCTTGACATAGTTCCTAGTATACAGTGTAGTCAATAAGTGTTTTTTGAATGGATAAAAGGCCAAACCTTTACACTTAACAAAAAAAGAGCAAAGGTAAGCTCTACAGATGGTCACCCTGGTCCCCTGATCTGCACGTCTGCCTGACCTACCCCCCTCCACTGAATTAGTCGTTTGTCCCAGAAATACCTAGGCTAACTTATACCCATTACTACAATACTTGAGCAGCTTGCACTACCTTATACTTAGAGTCACCATGGGTGACAGTATCTTCTTTCAATATTTCAAAGGTGGTTGTGAAGTGTAAGTGGATAATCTATTAAAAAGTGATTTTCAGGTCGCAGTGTGCTATGAATATACAGGGAATTAATGTTATTAAGAGGAATATGCTAAGTAACTTCATGGTTCTTCAAAGCTCAATAGATAATATGGCTATAGAAGAGAAGATTCTTTAGTCAGAGTCTCTAGGCCCAGATTCACTACTGAGCTCACTTTAAAGTGATTCAGAAAACAGATTTAAATTAAGGAAACATGGAGAATTGAAATTATAAGACTGAGCAGAGGTATTCAAGCCAAGGCAATCCAAAAGAATACAGAAGGATCTCAGTATTAACATCAGGAAAGTGTAATTCAAGGCAAAAGATACTGAATAGGTCAAAAAGGAACCCTTTATAACGATGGAGTAGGTGGTCCATAAGGGAATATACTGTCATGAATAGTTATGCACCAAAGAACATAATACTAAAATGTAGGAAGCAAAATCTTCAGAAAATACAAGGAAGAAGAAGAAGAGGAAGAAAGAGGAGGAGGAGGAAAAGGAGGAGGAGGAGTAAGAAAGGAGAAGGAGGGGGAAAGAAGAAGGAGGGGGGAAAGGAGGATGAGAAAGAGTGAGAGATGGAGAGGGAGAGGCAGAAGAAGTTGAAGAAGGAAGGAAGGAAGGAAGGGAGGAAGAAAGCGAAGGAGGGTAGGGAGGGAGGGAGGAAGGAGGGACCCTGACAGAATCAAATTTGTAGTGGGAAAATTGTTACACTTTTTGGGGACTTGGGCAGATCCAGCAGATATAAGGGTAAAGATAAAGAGTGTGAACATAATTTATAAGCTATTTTTAGTACAAGTGTATTGAACCCTACAAACGAAGAACATATCTTTATGAAAGCATCCATGGAACAAAACTTCACCATATTTTAAACCTAAAAAGACCCTAATAATTTCTTTTTTTTTTTTGACCTTAATAATTTCTTCAAAGAAAAAGAATATTGACCTGGGCTATGATTCATATCTGGCTATTGAGCAGTTACATTAGAAAATAAAGTAGAAAGTAGAAAATAAAGAAATTCGAAAAATAAAAAAATATGCTGTCCTCAAGATCTACAGTCAAGCTGGAGAAAGACACCTACCACTGTACAATGAATATCTAATCACTCTTAGTATTGAACATCTACTGTGGGCCCAGCAGCAGGACGTCCCCTACATCACCTGTAATCCTTTCAAACACACTACAAGGTTGGCATAATTATACCCACATCTCAGATGACCCAACAAACTCAGCCAAGTTAAGTGGCTTTAAGGCCTCAAAACAAAATAGTAAATGTGTGATTGGAATCCTCGTTGTAATGCCCATGCTGCTTCCAGGCCATCACACTGGTCCCATAAAATGTGCAGCTACATGATTGAAAGTCCACAGGTTATAGGATAGACATTGGGAGGTGAGAGAATTGAAGAGCCCAAATCATTACATTTGCCTTGATTTGGTTGGCATATCTTGGTTTAGTTTTATAAACTTCAATCTTCTCCTTTAGGAAACAACAACAGTAGATGATTGTTTAAGGCCCCTTTCAGAAGGTAGCAGTGAGAGGCAATTTGGGCAGGTCAGCTTTTCTAGTATGTGATGGGTACCACTGGTTCCTGCGAGAAAAGTTCTCTTGTCATGGTTACAGGATGCAGTTGCATGGAGTCCCATGTGTCATGTGTCAATGTGACATGTGTCCCATTAAGAGTTTCCTAGAATTTGGGTTGTATGTCCAAGGAAGACTCTACTAGTGACTTCACATTTGGATACATTGCAGTTAAGGCTTCATTAACTGCAAAATAGACTTTGCCAGAATTTATTCCCTCTTTTATTTTAAGAGAAAGGGGAAAATCATACAAAAATCCAGAACTAATCAATTCCTTGGAGCTTTCTGGTCAGTTGAATTCATTTCAACATATGCTTTCCAGGCTCCTGCTGAGTGTTGGCACCAGGGACAGAGTTATGAACAAGACAGAATAGTCACTCAGGGAGGGACCATATGGACTCTATCAGTGTGTTATTTTTCCAGTTGTAAGAGCAGAGACACTCCAGGTCAACTCAGGAGATACTCAATATTAAAGTACTACTTGGATAGATAACCCAAACTCAGGAAACTCAGGAGATCCCTCAGCCTGCTGTAGGGACATGCATAGGAATCAGAAAAAATCGAATCTCAGTCACACAGCTGACTCCTACAAGATTGGCTCATCATGAAAGTACTGGAAACGTCAGGACCTTCCCAGAATAGCACTTGACCACCCCTGCTGTTTCAGCTACCATGTACAAATTTTTCTTTAATCATAATCTTGCCTGCTAAGGGTCAGGCACTATGCCAAAACTTTCTAATTCTGATGATTTCTCTTTTTCATATTGTTTACTACTTCTTGGCTGTGATTTTAGCTTCCTTTACATATGTACCTTGTTTTCTGGTTCTGTTATAAATTTCTCAGCTCATTGTGCCTGGATTTCAGATGATCATAGAGTTCCTTGATAGCTCCACTTCACTGATTCATCTAACCAATATTTATGGTCCTCCTGTTAAGGGCCAGTACTGAGCTGGATTTTGGAATTTTCAAATTTAATGAGCTAGTGGTAGGTCCTAAAGTGCCTGTGTGAGAGAGAGAGAGAGAAAGAGAGAGACCATAAGCCAACATGATCCAATTTTATTTTATTTTATTTTATTTTATTTTATTTTATTTTATTTTATTTTATTTTATTTTTATTATTACTTTTTTTTTAGAGAGGGAGGTGGGGAGAGGCAGAGGGAGAGGGAGGGAGAGAGAGAAGCTAAAGGGGCTCCATCTCACAACCCTGAGATCATGACCTGAGCCAAAATCAAGAGCTGGATGCTTAACCAACAGAGCCACTCAGGCACCCCAGATCCAATTTTTATCTTAAAAGTATCCTTTTTCATGAGTGGAGGATGCATTGGGGTGGGGAGGAGGCAGCAAGGAAGAGGTGAGAACAGGCGGGAGCCTATTTTAATAATCCAGGTGACAATGATGGCTTGGATTACAGTGGTGACAGTAGAGATGAAGAAAAATGCAAGGACTTACTAGGGGATTAGTGGGTAGCACAAGCCACTTATTGGTTGCTTGGATGTTGGCTATTAGTGAAAGTGTGATTTTTTTTTGTTTGAGAAATTTTGCTGATGGGATAACTCTGAAAAAGTCTAGAGAATGGGAGGTGGGGTGGGGAATAGAAGATGTGAAGGAGTTTGGTACATTTTATATTTGAAATATCAGGGAGAATCTGTTAGCTAGTCAGTTGAATTTGTAAGAGTGGATCTCAGAGGAGTTATCTGGAGTGGAGATATAAATTTAGTAGTCTTAGCATATAGATGGCAATTGTAGCCATTGTCATAGAAGAAGACATAATGGAGGGAAGGACTATAGGAGATGAGAAAGATCTTCTGAAGAATGACAACTTCAGGGAGGTGAGGAGAATCCAACCAGGTGTCTGAATAAAATGCTCCAGTGAAGTGAGAGAAAAAACATAGCTGATTGGTGGTATTATGGAAGCTGAGAGAGAAGCCATAGGTTGGAATTCAGAATGCAAGAGGAAGGTCGGCCTTTAGTAGGCTTGATAACACTTCCTCTGTCATGGTAGGCTAAAAGAAGGAGAAAATGATCATGAATACTGTAGGCTTGAGCATGGGTGGTGAGAAGTTGAGGGAGTTTGCTTCTGGTAATTTGTATTTTTCTCAACTAAGTATGAGGCAAGGTCATCAGAGGAAATTGTGGATTGAGGAGGAGGTGTGGGAGGCATGAGGAGAGAGAAATCATTCACCTCAGTGAGTGGGAAAGTTAGCGTGCGAGAGAAAGATGGTCAACCCTCTGGGCCATTGTGAAAGCCCACCGATACCTGGGACTGTTACATTAATGTGAACCCTGTCAGCTCAGTTGTGTGACTGTTTTCTCCAGCAACATACAGCTGCCTGGGGACACCATAGACAGAGGGATGGCTGGTGTGTGCAGGCCAGAACAGTGGAAGGGGCTATGGGAAAGGAAGTCGAGGGGATTTTCCAGGAAGTGATTAAAACAAATGTTCTTGCAATCTAGGATGGGCAAGGAGAGAAGTCAGAAGAGACTAAAGGGTGGTGAGAAAATGGTAGGGTTTGAAGGATAAGGTCAAAGAATTGTGGTGGGGGAGGGGGGCTGCTGCGGAACATGTGATTTGGAAAATTAGGACAGGGTGGTCAGGGTGTGAGGTGTATACATTGGTATTTTACATATGATATCGTTTCTGCTGGTGGGAAAATCCAGGATGTGACCGTGACTGTGGATAGACTAGATAAAGGGAAGGAAATGGTGAAGGACTGTAGGAGACCAAAGTGCTGAATGGGTTCATGTATGGATGTTGAGACCAGTGAAAATGATATAGGAATTGGTGTGTGGGGGAAAACCGTCAGGGCTTCAGGTCTTTAAGGATTAAGGGAGTAATTAGGAGGTCAGTAAATAACAATAAGGAGGTGTGAGTTCACCAGAACCTGATTATAAGAGTAAGGGGGAAGAAGGGTGTGGAAGAAGAAATGGGGAACAAGGAGGACACCTACCTCACCTTAAGACTCTGATGGTGTGGGTTATGAGAGAACAAAGCACCTTGCATTCAAGAGGCTATAGGAGAAATGGTGTCTCAGAGAACAGCCTGATTTCAGCTAAGGCAAAAAGAACTTACTGAGAAAAGTGGAGATTTACAGGTATTTGCTGACCCCAGAGTGGGATTTTTATAGGGCTGTAGTGGAAGGGCTTGTTGGGGAGGGGTTGAGTGAGATTAGATGTACAAAGCAGCATAGAGATGTATAGCCAGCCAAACTTGCAAACCACAGGTAACCAGCTATTACGTGGTTGGCTCAATAAAGGGTAACCTGTCCCTAGTCAAATCCCCTAAAGCCAAATGGCAATGACCTGGGCACAGAATGTGTCTTCCTGTGCTTAAGAAGCTACCAAGAACTGTGTTCCTCAGCAAAGGCTAATGACAGGACAGATACTCTTAGGGCAATGAATTCCCATAGAAAACCTTATCCAATCCCAACCACTTTTCAAAACAGAAGCCTTCTCTGTAGCATGATCAGTAGCTTATGCTTAAGCATGTTTCATTAATATGGTAATATTTCTAGAGTCTAGTTCGTATTAGCATAGATATGTGACTAAGCTATTTTTAAATGCCAAATAAAATGTCAGTGAAAGGTCATATAATCCCCCTTAGATTAGCAAAAATAATACAGATTGGTTGTACTCACAGCTGGTGTAAGTGCGGGAGGGGGGCACCACTCTATACTATTGGGTGGAGACTGATTGGTTTAAAATTTGTGAATGATAATTTATGATATCTTAAAATCTTAAATGCCCATATCCATTGACATTAAATTCCACTTTCAGGAATCTAATCTATGTGGGGCACCTGGGTGTCTCGGTCAGTTAAGCATCTGCCTTCGGTTCAGGTCATGATCCTGGAGTCCAGGATCAAGCCCCATGTCTGGCTCCCCGTTCAGTGGGGAGTATGAGTTTCCCTCTGCCCCTCTCCCCACTCGTACTCTCTCTCTCTCATTCTCTCTCTCAAATAACTAACTAAAATCTTTTCAAAGTTCTCACTGTATTTTAGGTAGATAGTGATGTATCTTTCAGGGACTTTGATGGTAGGTCTGTTGAAATAGCAAAAGCCACAAGGAAGGTATTCATCAATGGAGAAATGGTTTGAAAACTACCTTTTTACAAAGAAATACTGGATAGTCAATTTATAAGAATAAAGAACAATAACAGCAAGGACAGATCTTTAAGCACTGCTGTGAAAGGATGTCTTTGCTATATTCTTAAGCAAAAAAAGTAAGTTGCAGACCAATATGTATGGCATGATTGCATTTTTGTAAAAGAAAATGTATATGTGCTATATATATAAATGTATTTATGTATATATGTGGATACACGTTTATATGTATATCACCAATTCTGAGACTTAAATTTTTGTATTTTTCATGTCTCTGAAATCAAGATCTATCTTATAGTGTGTGCTGTGTTACAGTTTAATTGATAGTCGTATTCCTTTCTTTCTTTCTTGGTGGTACAGAAATTGGTGGCACACTTTACAATTGACAGAGATTTGAGTGTGCTGAAATATGGCAGGTTAAAAAGATGAGTAGAGAAAAAGAAAGAAGATAAGAATGTATAAACATAAGAAAAAGAATACACATCAGATAATTACTAGAGTTATCTTTAGGGATGGGGTTGAAATGATAGTAGGTGGGTTTTTTTCCTTTCCTCTTTTTACAAATATTTCTAAATTTAATTAAAATTTTCACTTGCGGTAAAAATGCCTAAATTTTAATTGAACACTTTGGTAAGTTTTCATAGATGCATATGACCTGTGTAACCATCACTCAGAATAGATTTAGAATATTTTCATCTCTCCAGAAGTTTCTTTCATACCCAAGCAATCAATACTCACCCCTCCTCCCCACAAACTCTATTTTGTCTTCTATTCACACAGATTAGTTCACCAATTCTGAATATTACCTAAATGCAATCATACATGAATGCATTCCATTCATCAAATGCAATCAAATGAAATATACTTTTTTGTGTCTGGTTTCTTTTTGTTTACTGTAATGTCTTTGAGGTTCATTCATGTTATTTGTGTGGCAGGAACTTTTCTTTCCTTCGTTGATGCCTAGGATTACATTGTATGTGTATACTGCTATCTATTTACCCATCATTCTGTTGAAGGACATTTGAGTTATTTTTGCTTTTTGGGACTATTACAAATAAAGCTGAAGCATTCATGTACCTGTCTTTTTCTGGACATACTATATGACCTTAATTCTCTTAGGAATGACTATGCCCAGGAATAGAATGGTCGGATCATAGGACAAACATATGTTTAGCTTTCATAGGTATTGCCAAATAATTTTTCCAAAGTGATTTTACCACTTTCACTTCCCCCCTGTAATCAGATTTCCAGTTGCTTCACACCATCACCAACACTTGATATTGTCCCCCATCCTAATTTTAGCAATTCTGGTGCATGTGTAGTGGTATCTCATGGAGGTTTTAATTTCTATTTCTCTGACTATCAATGATATCAAATACCTTTCATATCCTTATCAGCCATATGGATATTCTCTTTTCTGAAGTTCTGTTCCATTCTTTTGCTCATTTAAAGATTAGATTGGTTTGTTTTTTTCAGTTGACTTAAAGCAGTTTTTATACATTGCGGATGTGAATCCTTTGTCATTACACATAGCAAACATTTTCCCAAATATCTGTGGCTTTTCTATTCACTTTCATAACGGTGTTTTCATTAACAGAAGTTCTTAATTTAGATGAATGCCAATTTATCATTCTTTTATCGTTGTGTTTTTCATATACTATCAAAACATTTTAATAGTAAAATTTAAAGACATTAAAAATATTTTTTTCTTCCCTTATTGCTTTGGCTAGGACTCCAGTTCAGTATTGTATAGAAGTGCCTTACTAACAACCAGTGGACAAATGTTTACCATTTCACCACTGAGTATGAACCACCGTGTATGTGCAGCTAACTTGTCCTCTGATGGGCCACAGGGGAGGCTCTGCAAAGCCAAATCTCACAGTTATTTCAGGTGTTCCATCCCTTACTTGGACATTCCCAGATAGGCCTTAAGGTAAATGAACCTCTCAGGGCTTCGCTTCCATATCTTTAAGTGGGAGCTAGTAATAGAACCATGTCTATTGGACACCTGTGAAGATTAAAAGGGTTATTTGAATGTAAGAGCACTAACACTAATGCCTGGTTCATAGTAAGCTCTTATTATATGTTAGCTCTTTTTATTAGCTAGTTTTATTGCATTTGTTGGGCTTTTCAATGTATCATTTTATACTTTAATCAGGATGTTTTGGGTACATACAGCTTATTTTCCAAATTAGTTTTTAAGCTCTATAAAAGCAAACCCAAGTCTTGTACTTTTCTCAAATTTCCTTTGTGCTAATCAAATTTACTCTCTGCAGTAGCACAGCAAAATCATAGTATTGGGACTTTTTTTTCTACCTGTATTTCCGAAATAGCACTGGCCTGATCTTTGTTGAACTGGTGATATTTTGGGTTTCATGGTTGTGTTTCTAATATGCAGAGATTTTACTTTCTGTAAGTATTCAGAGAAAGAGATGAAGAAGGCTTTCAAGAAATAGAACAAAACTAATTTGTTTGCTGAAAATCTGGATTGGAGTCCTGGTTTTTCCATTTATTTATTAGCTAGGTGATTTTCATCTCTGAGCTTCAATTTCTCTGTATCAATAAGATGGGCCTAGTGATACCTCCTTTTTAGTGCAACGTTGAGCTTTCTTCTATATTTCAATATTCTGATTAAAATACCAAAATAATCATATTTCTTCAATAGAAATATTACTTAAAAGTAGCTGAGCCACTAGAATATTATAAATCTGGACTGTAATCGTGTGTGTGTGTGTGTGTGTGTGTGTGTATCTGGCATTGTTGAATTAATTGCACAAAAGGGTATAGACCAATGTTCATCAAAGAAGTTTCTCTGGAGATTCTAATAGATGCTCCTGGGTGGGGGAGAGGGTTACAAATAGATGAAAAACTTGCAGAAGTGGGCAATATCCACAGAATGATAATCAGTTACAGTGCATGGGACACAATTTGCATCTTTATGGACAAGAATTATTTGCATTTCTATCAAGTTTTGACAATTTCAGGGTGGTAAAATATCTCAGACACAATGAAAGCTTAAAATAATCTGAATTCATGAACTAGTCAGTACTCTCTCTAAATTTCAATCTTTCACAATTTTTCCCTTTACCATGTCTTCTCAAACAGAATGCTATTCCTTCTAATCTTTTATTTAAAAGGAGCCTGGAGTTAATTAATTTAAAAATATATGCACATATAACTCATTTAATGAGTATTTGGATAGAACATCTTCGGCTGGAAAGATACTGAACTAAAAGGGAAAAATTCAATATAGCAAGTTTTTTTAAAGGCGATTTTAGTTTCTATTCAAATCAACAAATTTTTCATAAATACCTGCTTTGTGATTCAAAGAAGAAGAATAATGGTACCTTGTCTTTTGGGGGAACTTACAATGTTCTACCATCCATGGTATTGGGTTTTACCCCATGTTTGCAAAGGATCCCATGCCTGATAGTATATTTATGGAAGTATAGATTGTTCAGGCTAGAAAATAGCCATAAAGAGGGTTCCATAATTCAAGGAGAGTTCACTTAAGTCCCCTTTACTAATGTAAATGGAAGACCTTCCAGTTATCATCTTGCCTCTGCTCCAAACTCCCTCAGGAGGCTGATGGAAGAAATACAGACAAATCTAAGGGCAGACAATTGTCCTGGAGCAGTACATTCTGAATCCATAATTTAGAAAGATACATCTTCATTAAAAATCTTTTCATTATTATAAAGAAGCTCAATTCCTCACATCTCAAACCACTTTTATTTAAAACATTAAATACTTTGTTTTTAACAAGCATTACTTTTTTTTAAAAAACATTTGTTTTAAATAATCATTACTTTGTTTTTGTGTAACTAAAAGGTCAATTCATGTTTTTTAATTTATATTCAACTAGCCAACATATAAAAGGACATCATTAGTTTCTGGTGTAGTGCTCAAGGATTCATCAGTTGCATATAACACCCAGTACTCATCACATCACGTGCCCTCCTTAATGCCCATCACCCCGTTACTTCATCTCCCCACCCACCTCCCCTTCCGCAACCCTCAGTTTGTTTCCCAGAGTCAGGAGTCTCTCATGGTTTGTCTTTTTTTCTAAAAACAACAAAGAAAAAACCCCTTCTGTCCTCAAAGTTTAATTTAAGCTTCTGATATTGGGAAGCTCTTGGCAGCTTTAATCATCAAGATTAAATAATAATAATAATACAAGAACCTTGTTTCAGTTTCAGCTACTCTATTATGTACAACTAGACGGCATTGGGTTATTATAATGATGTGCAGGAACTTCCTGGAGCGAAGGGGTCCAAGTTGTGATTTTAAAATTATTCTGTTTATCATGGTTTTTCTGTCCCTTCTTATTGGAAGTGATCCCTTCTCATTGCTTTTGGTGGACTTGAATCTAAGACCTTCTTTTAATGTGTCACTTCTTTATATTGTTAAGGTAGATACTACCATGGTCAAAGCCCATGCATTTGTCCATAGAATCTCTTACTTGGCACTTACAGACATGGTCTCCACATGATTCCAAAACACTTCACATTCCACTCTCACCGACAACATTGAGAGGTTCAGGTCAAGGCAGTGGCCAAATGGTTCTCTTTGTAGGTGAGTTTAGGAGGTATGATATGGAAGTGTGTATATCTGAACATATATGGAGCCATCAGTAATATATAGCAGAGTCCACAAACATTCTAAATAGTAAACATTTTAGGCTTTGCAGGCTGTGGGGGCTGTTCTGAATTCTGGCACCATTACGTAACTTGTCATCGTAGCACAAAAGCAGCTGTAGACTGTTCGTACATGAATGGACACGGTTGTGTTCCAATAAAACCTTATTTATAAAAACATGCAGACGCCCCAGAGGCTATAGGTTGCTGACCCCAAAATATAGTAGAGTCTGGACAAGAAATCATAATGTCAGGGGATCCCAGCTTTGCCACTTATCAGCTAAGTAAACAGCTTAGTTCTCTCATGCCACTTGAAATCATCATTTTTGTAAGCTCGAAAATACTATACCGACATCTAAGATGGTATTCATTCAATCATTCATTTATTCAACAAATACATATCAAATGCCCACTGTGTGTCCAGAACTGTCCTAGAACAACAAAGTGGTAGTAGAATGAGTCACATACGTTTTGGGAAGGGTACCAGTATCAGGCTGTTGGGTGATTGTCAGGTTGGGGTCATAGGGTAAGATGACAGCCTGGTGGGAGTGGGGGGTTCCTCTGAAAGGAATTCGTGTTCACACAGTCACTCATTTTGGGAAGTGGTTCATTCTGGGCAGGAAATGAGTTGGCACTTTGGGTTGGGGGTGTTCATACTTCTTTCTCTCTCTGGGGCTGGGAAGAGTTGGGCCAAGATCCTAAGTACAGAAAAGCTTAAACAAATCTCACTGGGAAATGAGATGTTTCTTAGCTATGTGGAGTTAGGCCTCTAGTGATTGGTATCATCAAGTTCATGATTTTCTACTTAATGGAGCCAGCGACCAAGAGGAGAAGCAACCAGAATTTTTGGAGTAGCCAGAATGAAGGCTCAGGGTTGGAGAGTCGTTGGCTTCCAAAAGGCAAGATCCCATCCAGTATCCTGAGTAGGGTGTGAATGGTGCAGGATCAAACCAAAATAATTTGGAAGCAAGAATCACTTTATTTTGTAGATACTGGCAGAAAGTGAACAACGTGTAAACATTGTTCTTACAATCAAACAATTTTGGTACAGGGTGGTAAGTGTTTAGATAGAAGAGAGGAGGTCAAGGCAAAAATTGAATGCTTAACTTAGCCTGGGAATGATGCTTGAGAAATAAATTCTGAGTTGAGATTTTATGAATGGAGTCAGGTTAACCAAGCAGAGAAGGGAGGGCAAGGACTGGGCAGACAGAGGGATCAGCATACGCAAGGTCAAGTGGCGTCAGAGGGAACAGTGCGACGTCATTAGGGATGTGACTCTGGAGTCAGACCGTGGGTATTAGATCCTGGCCTCTCAGCTACTTAGACATGCTAATGCATTTCTCTGAGCCTCTGTTTCCTCATCTAACATGGGAATGGCACTCTTGATCTCATAAAACAGTGTTGAGGATGAAATAGACAACAGTATTGAAAGCTTCAGTCTGATGCCTGGAACCCAGTAAGGAAGCCCTCAGTCAGAGTTAGTAATTATATAGATATACGTAATATAAAGCTATATAAGTAAACACACCAGAATTGATGAAGGAGCAATAACGAAAAGGTCACATTCAATTGAGGGCTGTGTATTTGAGTGTATGCAAGTAATTTTGGCAGTAGGAATTAAGCTTCCTTAAGCATTTTCTGGCTTTCTCCTCCTCGCGATGTGTCAATCCCATGACGGGTCATGGCCTTTCTTCCCTTGACTGCTTCTGCGCCTGATGCTGAGTGCACCGGGCCAGCTGTTAAAATGAAACTAGTTGCGAGAGCGGAAGGCAGACTCAGAAAGGTCACGGCAGCTATACTCTCCGTGCGCCCAGCAGTGGGAATGGAATGATGAAATACCTCAGCTGGTTTTCCCTTGGAACTTTTTGTTGACGAAGGGGGATCAGACTCAAATTCAGCGTGTTCTTAACTAGTTTAACGGATATTCTCGGCTGGTAATTCCCTACCTCGCTGCAAGTGAATCTACATGTTTCCTGAGTGCTGACTCTGTGCCAGCCTCCGATCTGGGTGCTGGGGCTCCGAGTGGATTCTTGCTTCGAGGCATGCCACTCTAAGTGGAAGAAGAGACACGCCAACGCCAACGCTCCAATGTGTGAAAAGGGTTGCCGTGAGGGCGACGCAGGGAGGGGACCCCTGGTACTCCATTTCTCAACTATTGAGTAAGCTTATCCAGGCTAGTTTTCCCTGAAGTATGAAAGCACTCACTGGGCATTTGCCTCATGAACACCTTTGTCCATCCAGTGGCTGGTTTTTCCAGATGCAGATGGTGCAGGTTTCTGTGAGTTTGAGGAAACATCATTCCTCTCATCTTTGCCCTTGAGCTGCTTTCTGCTCCTCTCCCATGGCAAAACTCCTTTACAGATATGGAACATAGTGTAAGACCTCACATTTCTATGCTTTTCAAGCTTATTGTATGTTCTTCCCACAGCTTTGGAAAGGATTATGCTCCTTACTTTACAGTTGAGGAAAGTTAGAGCATCTGTGACTCATCAAGAGCCTCCTGTTAATCACTGCCTGAGCTAGGATTCAAACCCGGGTTTCCACACCATCCGTTTCCATCCGCCGCCTCCAGACTTGGTTCTCTTTCCCTGGCCATAGGGAAAGTACATCCCTTGCTCTGGACTACATCCCAAGCTTTCAACATGTTGTTTACGGTCTTGTCCCAGCTCTTGCCCAAAATACCCAAGGGAAAGAGCTGGACCAAAAGCAGTTTTTAAAAATTCAGCAATAATTACAAAAGAAGACCATCATGGTGACCTAATGACGCTTTTGGTAGTGTCTAGACCCTCATATTTGCATAAAGAGCAGAAGAGGAGGAAGAATCCATTTCCTCAAGTCAGCTGGGAGGAAACAAGGAAGCATAATGGATTCAGAGAATTCTACACTTACCAGAGAAAATCATCTGAACCAGCAGCCCTCAAACTGTTAGGTGTCCATTAATCTCAGTCTTGTAGATCTTACCAAATGCCGGTTTTGTTTCAGTAGGTCTGGGTAGCTGTGAGAGTCTGCATTTTTAGCAAGCTCTCTGGTGATGCCAGGGCTGCTGGGTTTAGGACACCGAATGGATAATGAGGATTTAAACCACTGACTCTTGAACTTGAAGTTGAGGAGCTTAAAATAATCCTGATGCCTGGGCTCTAACCTCAGAGATCCTAATTTAATTGGTCTGGGCTGTGCGCTGGGGACCAGGAATTAAAAAGCCTTTCAGTTGATTCTAAGGTGCACCAAAATTGGATTTAAACTCTAGGGAGAGTATACCCACCTACAAAATGGTTAGAATTGCACAGAAATGTCTTAAAGGGACCAGAGGGAGATGGATTTTATAGCAAATATACTATACCTAGCTCATAGAGGCAGTTCAGTAAACCAAGTGAAGGTTTGGGTTTTTTTCCCCTTCCAAATTCTCAGATGGCACAGATGGGTTCTGGCATCTGGAAATTTCCCCTTTCTTTAATAGCTATCTTACTCTCCTGAATGCTGAAAAACATTTCTAAGAAAAAAGATGGCTTTCAATTCACATTTCCATACTTTTTAAAGAATTCATAGTCCTTTTTTTCTCTTTTTGGATGGCTTATTTGGTATCTTTCCTCTAGAATGTGGCCTGTGTTTAAAGAGATTTTCTTTGATTATTCGTTTAAGAAATAGTTATTGAATAGCTGGTATGTCCCAGGAGCTGTGCTGGGCTGTGAGGACCCAGTGCCAAATAAGATTGATAGGATTCCTGCCTTTCGGGCCTTTGGATGCTGGAGAAGATGTAGAGAGAGAGCTAGAGTGAAGGGCGTCATGTACTAAAGAATGGGATAAGTGGGGAAGAAGAGAGCAGGGAATTAGGTGAGGCCAGAAGGTCAGGAAGATTTCTTTAAGGAGATTGGAGCAGTGATAGGAGTTAGCCAAGCAAAGAGAGCGAAATGAATGTTCCAGGCAGAAGGAAGAGCACCTGCAAACACCAAGTGGTAAGGCTGAGCACAGAAGGTTTGAGGAATGGGGAGAAATTCAATGCTATTTGAATATCAGGCATAAGGTGGGAGGGGGCATGAAGCAAGAGAGGAAGGAAAGATCTTGATGGGGAGGGGGAGAGCTTAGATTTTAGGAAGGCTGGGTCCACAGTGGTTGGAGAATGGAATGTTGGAGCGGGGATGTTCACACACCAGGACTTGAATTCCCGCTCAACTACCCACTGGCTGTGTGATGTCGGCCACGCTACTCAACATCTCGGAGACTCAATGTCACTGTCTGCAATGTGGGGAGTACAATACCTACCTCCCAAGCCGTTTAAGATTAAATGAGTGAGTGAGTATGTGAGAAGTGCAGGACATGTAAGGGCTTCGTAAGTGGCCGTGCTTGTTCTCAGTACCCAGAATGATGGTGCCATCTAGGGATGGGATTTGTAATGGGTAAGACATGATCCAGGTTGTGAGTTAGGAGGTGACAAGGGTAACATAGTAACAGGGGTAACAAGGGTAACAGGAAACAGGCGTAACGTGGTGATAGGTGACATGGTGCTCGCGAGCCCAAGAGAACTGAGTGAACTGGACAGATGTTGATTGGATGGGAAATAGGGAAGAAAGGTCATGAAAGACTCAGATCGTCCTTGAGATTTAGAATATAGGAATAGTGACAAGTTTGGGATGAGTCTGGGGAAGTCAGTTTCACATGTTGAGATTGTATCCATCAGGGGTCGTTTGCAGAGAACAGATGTCACTCCAGCTTGTTAGCAGGAAGGCACTTATCACAGCGTATTAGTTGGCTTACAGACTTGCCAAGAGGGCTGAGGAAAGGGAATCCAGGCTGAGCTTCCAGGAGCAACCTCTAGCGCTACCCCTCACAACGGGGCTGCTAGGGTAGCTGCTATCTCTTCAGCAATCTTGCAATCAGGAAGCTGCCCCTTTAGAGCCACAACACGGCTGTTTCAAACCACCATAATCAGGAAGCCGCTACTGCTGTCAGATCTAGAACCACTGCAAATCTCCAACAGATCACGTCAGCAGAATGAATGCTCCTGTGCCTACAGCACACTGCCCGTGCCTCCCAACCTAGTATTTGAACGCTGGGACCTCTGCAGATGCACCTGCAGAAAAACCAAACACCCCACAGCTGGACTTGCTGGCAGACTGGACAATGGGGTAAGATCTTATTCATCTTGGACAACACACTTCTAGAGAATTAGGAAAGTGTATTTCGAGGCTTCCAACTTCTGGAGCAGGGAAAGTCACGCTAGAATCATACTTTGCTGACTGTGGGTTGTGACTCATGACAGCATCATAAAAATCAATTTAGGTGGTCACGACAAGATTTTTTTTTTTTAGTCACAAGTAGTAAGTATTACTTAATGTAACCTTTGTCTTAGGGTTGTGTGTGTGTGTACATATCTTTGCAAATAAAGTATTTCTTCCTCTGAGCCATGGTAAAAACAAAACAAAACCAAACCAAAAAACTTAAAAGTCACTACCCTCGATGTGGAGTGCCGATCTTCCATTGCAAGATCTTAGAAAGAACTCCTGGGTAGAGCCCAGTGGCTACCGAATATATGGGGTTGAACTTTAGGAGCAATCAAAGCCGGAGATCTAGGTTACGCAGTCATAGGCAAGAAGGTACCATTGAAGCCAAGGGGAAGTTGAGTAAGCCATCCAGGGAGACAGGATGGAGTGTGAAGAGAAAGGTGGGGGACAGACACCAAAAAATAAAGACATTTGGTTTGGGGGGAGAATTTTCTCTCTGGGGTTGTGCTCATCCTTCTTGCACTCTGGTATTTTTCATTTGCTCTCCAGGAAGAGAACTAGATTGAGGGAAGCCCCAGAATGTTCTGGAAAAACCAGCACCTGGCATGGGGGCCTGGCACCACACTGGCCCTCAGGACTGGTGTGTGGAATGCATGTACAGAGCACAGAAGTTCTAGGAAAGATGGAAAGAGCCTTTTAGATTCCCAAGCTCCAGCTCATGTGCTGTGACCACAGAGGGGTCTAGCCTCGCTAAAAGAGGATGTAGCATTAGGATAATAGTTACAATTTTCAAAGAGTATTTCTGCTATACAGAAAAATGGCAACAAGGAGTGGGAGCTATACAGGAAGCTATGCCCATTGCAGCAAAATCAGGAGGCAAACTAATTGTTCACCCATAAGAGCATGGCCAATCCAGTATATTCAAACCACGAAATAGGATATCGCAGTTAAACGAGTGCGCTAGATCCACAGGTGTCAGTCTGTATAAATCTTAAAGAATTTACGTTACCTGAAAAATTTCAAGTCACAAAATGTGATATGAAGAACGATATCACTTATTGAAAAAAATTTCATTTATTGAAATTGTTAAAGCCATACAAAACTGTACTATATATTCTTATGGGAAAACAAGTCTAAAATTATGTAAGTAAAGGGGCTGGGCAAACTTTTAGGTGGCCTTCTCTGGGGAGGGTGGGGGGAAATGGATGGAGGAGTGAGGCTTACTCTATCTGCAGTGTTTTATTTTTAAAAAGAAGCAGAAGCAAACATGGCAAAATATTAATAGTTATTAAATAAGCAGTGAGGCATGGGAGAAATATTACTTTTTGTTATTCTCATAATTAAAAATAAATACAACTGTACAAACATTTTGCAATGCCCAGAGCAAGAATAAAGCTTCCTCCCCTGACTGCAGGCTAAGCAGATGACCTGAAAACAATTACTAGATGAAAGCGGGGACACTCTCTCACACACACGCACACACGTACATGTATGTGTATACACACACAGTACACATATGTGTATACAATACACATGCATGTACATGCATATACCAATATATACATACACAGATAGCTATACATACATATACACACATATATGTGTAAATTCAGGTTAAAACAATAAACTTTTATTTTTAAATTATTTCTTCAGTTTCTGAGAGATTGAACTTTTATATATGGGGTCCTGGCCTTCTTCGGTGATTTGACAGTGTACTGAACCCAAAGACTATATCTGAGTCTCACATTTGAATGATAATCCTGGAGGATCTGAGTGGGGGCAAAGAAGAACAGAGGAAGTCTCTGAATGCTGGGGACCACCCCAGCGCAGGGGTAAGGAAGTGGCCTGAGGAATTACAGAAAGGCTACAGGATGAGACCAGTAAAGCCTGGTGGGAAATCATGGAGAGGGGAGCCAGGAGGCTGGGCTCCACCGCCAGCTCAAATCCCAGCTCTGCTCTAACCACACGTGAGGACTTGACAAGTCTCTGCCCGCCGTCGGGCATGCATTCAACCACTGGCTTAGCTCATCAGTCAGCATCTTTCCAGAGACGACACTGACTGACTTCTCAATCCTCTTAATGCGATTTCTGGAAGGCTCTCCTGTTCGGTAGATTCTGTACAACTTCCTTCAGCACTTCCTCCCTTTAGAGCCTGTTCCTATCAACCCTCCTACGGGTGCACGGACCTCTTCTGAGCCAACCTTCGTGTGGCTGGGGAATTCTGAGAGGGAATAGGGTAGGTTAAGGAGGCATCGGCGGGTGATAGACAGACGGGGTGAACAAAAAGTTACTAAATGTGGAGAAGGAAAGTCTTATGAATTCCCCAAGGGCAGGAACACATTTTATCTACACTGACTTGTTTCTTATCAATTTACGCATTGCCCTTTTCTACACTTTCTGCAAGTATACTGTGGTGTGTGTGTGTGTGTGTGCGTGTGTGAGCTCTGGGTTTTTCCCAGGGGCGTATGTGTCGGGTAGCCTGAGTTCTCAGGTAGAAGAATTATTTATTTTACTTGCATAGGTGCTATCACATTTGCAGGGGGTGGTTAACCCTCAGGGAGCAACAGAATCCGGTTTTGGGGCGCCCGGGTGGCTCAGTCGGTTAAGCGTCTGCCTTTGGCTCAGGTCATGATCCCAGAGCCCTGGGATGGAGCCCCACATCGGGCTCCGTGCTTGGGGAGCCTGCTTCTCCCTCTCCCTCTGCCTGCTGTTCCCCCTGCTGTGCTCTCTCTCTCTCTCTCTGTCAGATAAATAAATAAAATCTTAAGAAAAAAAAGAATCTGGTTTTAAGCTTTCCAGCTTGTCCATGCCCTATTATTCTTGGTTGAGTTACGAACGATTATTCCCCTTTATTTTTTTGTCTTGCCAGAGGACTCCTTAATGCTGTGCCCCCTGTGTCTTCAGCTGTTGGCTTGCAGGTCATTGCTTGACAGAGACTGAGAGCAGGAACCACTCAAGTATAAAAGTCAGAGAGATGAAATCTTTCTCAAGTTTGAGTATGAGACAGTAGAATATTTGCTTAGTGCATACAACCTTAGATTGCAGATACCTTCTCAAGAATGCGGGAGTGGGCTTAAGCAAGGTTCATTTGTCCTTCAGAGTTGGGGTATAACTCAAATGCCAGGTGCTCTCTTACTTGCTTAGTTTTGGGTCCTCAAAATCTGTCTCTGTGTTTACTACGTACTTGGCTTGCTGAATTCAACACCTCTTCCAATGCCCGCTCCTCCCAAAGAATCTACTCATAGAAAGCATTAGGAGAAATGCAGACTTTACTGAATATTTCATAGAGGAGGCCGAAGAGGAGATTGACATAGCACGTTGCTCAGTAAATGACTTCAATTTTTCTTTAGCTATTTTGTTTTCCCGAGTCCTTCTCATCCATACCAACACTGCTGGCCTTTTCTTTTTCTTTTCTTTTAAAATTTTTCTAGTCTTTCTCTGACAAACTTTCCTGATTCCCTACATTTTTCTTTTCCCCGCCATCTTTCTTGAGAAAAATGCAAATTTTGCTCCATTCTTTTGCACGGCAGTGAAGGGTCCCTTTTGCTTCTGAAGCAGAAGCTCTGGGGCTTTGTACTTCAAGCTCAAGGGTCCTTTTCAACAGATAAGGTGCTCCTTCTGGAAATGATGGATGGATGTAAGGATAAGTTGGTGTAGGTAAAGAAATCTCACGATTACCCCAATCGGGAGAGGAGGTTGCCATTGTTCAGAAGTCCTCACCACGTTCAGGGTCATCATCATTCATCAACAACATTTGGGGGCCTAATGGCCCTCCACAGAAATGGCTTCCTGAGAGGCGTTTGAAGCAGGGAGCAGAGAGAGATCATGTGAGAAAGGACAGCAGCTGGTCCCTGACCAAATGGCCACATCACTATGACCGCTGCACGCTGATGGAGTGCTCGCTCAACGCACAGCCCTTCCCTACAGGGAACGAGAGTTGTCTGTTGTTGGTGCGTTGTCAGCCTTAACCTGAATGGCGTCAAGCCTGCTCGGATGGCTTTCCAAATACCAGGAGGCCTCTTAGATTTGGGATGGTCAGTTGGGCAGTCCTTTCTTTTACACATTTTAGATCCCACAGTTCACATCATTTGGGAAGGTACCCTGAACCTCCTCCCCGGTTCTGACTCCATTGAGGTGACATGCGGCCAGATCCTACTAGTACCATCAGATTTATACTGGTATGAAGTGAGGGCCTTCCCTTTGGTGGGGGGCTTCTAGAACACTGCCTGGAATCTGAGTTCACAGGTCTGGGATGAGACATCCTGGTCTTCTGAGATGGAAGAGATTTTGGAGAGATTCAAATCCAGCCCCTTCATTTTTCAGACATGGATCCAGAGTTCCAGGGAGGGGAAAGGAATAGCTCCAGGTCATACAGTGAGTCAGTTAGTGGTTGGGCCAGGGCATAAATCCATCCCTTCTGATACCCACGTGGGGCTTTTCCCATATACTGCCTTGCTTCCCTGCCTTCTATTTGAAAGACACTTCACTCAAAACTGTTTTGTTTTGTTTTTTTAAACCCTGGAGCTGTATCTTCCCAAGAGACAGAAGGAGAAGCATATTATTTAATACCCTTTGTGGTTTCAGTCTTGGTCTAGAGTTTTCTTTTCCCAAGTGTTTGGATGGATGAAGTACTGTATGGTAGAGAGTGGCTTTCTTCCTGAAGGCCAGAAGAAATGGTTCAGTCTAACTACTATATAAGAAGATAGACAACACATTCTCAAGGGGAAAGGTGTTTGTATCCACATACTGGAATTTATCCACCTTGACTGATATGGTGGTGTTGACCTGGAGGTGCTCCAGCAAGAATTGAGAGAGATTTTGGTATATGCTTTTTGTTTGCGCTCCAGACTCACACACTGTCACCAGCGTCTGCTTTTTGACGTCTTTGTTGATGAGAAGTTCCAACTTCAGGTCCACAGAATGTTCTGGGCATGTCACGAGAAATTGCAGTTGGCAAATGATGACATACCAACCTGGGAACTGGATTACCAGGTTCCCATCCTGGTATCTGACTCCGTGGACAATGCCATCTTTGTTCCAAGACAACTTGGATTTGTTTATATGCTTTGACACTGGAAAGAGAAGGACAAAAAGACAGAATTACTGGGCAGATCAGAAAATGTGAAGTTTTTATTCAAGGTTTCCCATTCGAGACCCATGTTTTCTATAACATTGCCTGCTGTTCCAACCATCTGGGATATCTTCCATGTTACTCATTCTAGGTGCTGCTTAATATTCAAGGCACAGGTGCAAAACTATCCCTCTTCCTCTTCTCTAATGCTTCAAGCTGGAGGGTCAGAACACACATGGAAATGGACTACTACCTCCTATAGAATTATTTTCCACTATATATTATATTATACTATATTATTCTGTTATTATTATAATTATTAACTTTCCCATTTCAGACTGTGAACTCCTGGACTGTATTCCCCACCAGTTCTGGACCATCATGTTCATTCAATCAATCAATCAATCAATCAATGCTTCATCACTAAGGGACTACTATTTTGTAGGCATTGCGTCAAGTATCCCAGATGGGATATTCAGTTTTGTTCAATTAGTAACCAATTTAGGCATCAAGATGTCCAGGAGAATCTCAGTCTGTTGATTTTTCACAGCAAGACGCATCCTTTAGCAATTCATTGTCTCAATTTTTTAATGTCTTCCTCTCTTTGAAAGGGCAGCCGAAGATAATTGTGTAGACCCCAGCTGGCTCTTCCCAGCTGGGGTTTTTAGAGAAGCAGAGGATGGGCACACCCTGTGGGCCGCCATGTTCATGTGGAAAGCCAAGTCTCTCTGAGTCCCAACAAGTGAAAATCAGCACTGATTAGTCAGGGTGCCTTTCAGAACTGGAAAACTGGCCTTCGTTTTAATTGCCTCCATGCCTTCCCTTTAAACCTCGTTGCAATTCAACTGAAGAGGGAGAACTAATCTAGCTGCAAAATTGAATTTTTAAAATGGGCAGAATGGCTTTTCAGAGAATCTTGGCCATCCTCTCCATATCTCGGCTTTCCCAGCATAAGTGCCTCGAATTATTTCCTTTAGAAGGGGCCTCTTAGCTGAAGCATACAGCAATATGCAAATTGGCCACGTGCCGACATGCTCATTAAGTTGTCAATCAGGGGACAAGGCAAGTTCGTGGTTCCCTTGTGGAGAACCTGACAGAGGCAGAGACTAAGAGCCTGTTTCTCTTCCGTGAGGAAAAGTACTGTGCACCTGGCTCCAGACTTACAGGTGGCTGAATAGAGAGAGGGCCTGAGGGTCAGACACAAATGTCTTCGGAGGCCAGGTTGGCAACACAGAAAAGTGAAGGGGGCTGAGGAAGGAGGAGTCTGGTGGCTTTCTGCCCTTTCCCCCTAAGGTCTTTAAACTCAAATTATAAAAAAATAGCACGCAGGCTAGAGACCACACCTACAGGTCGTATTTGGCCATGGGCTTCTCCTTGTGACCTTTCTGGCTTAGAGGTTTCAGAAAGACCACAGGAAGTGGCCCTCAGATGGCTAGAGTTCCTGGATTCGTTACTGACCTTGGAGGTAGGCCCATGACTTCTTGAATGGAGCCTTTTCCAGTATATATGAGATGTCCTCTGAGCAATTTCCTAAAAATAAGGAGATCACACATTAAATGTCTTTCTCTGCTCTGAGGACTGGGGACACCAGTTCCTTTTCCATGACCCTCGGATGGAGACAATTAGTATTCTGTTTCCATTTGGGGGCCTAAAAGGAAAACTGGTTATTTCTCATTTCACGTACTTTAGGGTTCTTTGGAATTGATTGCTCCCACAAAGACTGGAAGTTGGGGGAAGGAAAGCAAAGATGATCTTAGCACCTAGGTACCAGGTGCCATTTCTGTCCCTGCTTACTTCACTCTTGCAGCAACTCTACAAGAGTGGTATTATTAAGCCCCTTTTACAGATGGGGAAAATTCTGGGCATCGGACAGATTAAGGATGTGGTCCCACATCATTCAGCCAGGCAGTGGTGGTCAGAACAAAAGTTTCGATAGCAATTACTGCAACCCTGCCTTTGAGAGCACACCAGATACAATCTGTGCACTTTTACATATTTCTGCTGATCGAATTCTCTGAATAACTCTGCAAAGTGGATGTCTTGATGCCTAGACAGAGTCAATGACACGAGCTCAAGCAAGTTGGTGGTATCGTTGAGATTCACCTGCATGTCTATCTGATTCCAGAGGCCAGTTTTCCTCCTCCAAGCTATTTGCTGGATAGTGGAGATAAAGACATTCTTGTGCTCAATTTTAAGAGGATATAGGATTAAAGAGATCTAAGCAGGAAGCCTGCTATCTGGAGCTTCCTTGGCAGGGGAAAAAGACAGTGTTTATGTCATTATGGTATTTAAGAAACAAAAATATTTTTAATATATTCACTGGTGATACTGGCTTAGGAGCTTCTTATCATGGAAACGATTTTATAGGCAAAGAGCCAAGTTATACATTTCCTGCAGTGATTCATGAATTCAACTTATGCTGGGTGAATTCCTTCTTCTCATTGGATGTTGGTTTCCTATCTATACAACTGGGAGATCTAAGACCTGACATTGACATCTTTTTGATGATGTCATCAGCATGATCATTCATTCCATCCATCAGAGACAAGGCAGTCATGGGTCTGTTGGGTTGAAGCAGCCACACCCTGATGTGTTTGCTCCCTGGATCTCCGAGTGGTATCAGTTGGGTTCACAATATTCCCCACTTGCATCTCTGCCCCAGGCCTGAGAAAATCCTTCCCGGCCTTCCTCACTTCCCCATGGAGCCTTGGAGAGGTTGGAAGTTAAGCAAACAGTTCCCTCTGCTGTCTGAACAAGCTCACTGCTAGCAGCAACCCCTGCAGAAGCAGGCAGCAGTTTTGATCCTTGTCTGCCCTCAACCCATAGATGCTCTAGCCCAAAGGTCTTCTTGGTGATGAGGGCTGGTAGACCAGCTACCATTTTTTTGATCCCATCTTTTTACCTGGCATTCATGTCCTGCCTATTTCAGCCACAGCCCATGCTCTTGAAGGGTTAGATTTAGGGATACAACATGAGGGGGGCTAATTTTCTAATGCACTGTGAGTGCTGTTAAGAGAGGTCCCCCCTGGCCAGCCTCCCCTTTTTGGGGATGTGGAACATAAAAGTCACAAAACATTGCAGTGAAGGCATATCTGGCCTTGTCTCTTCTCTGCTGGGATCCCTTAGGGATTTTGCTGTGCCTGCTGGATCAGGGCCCAGATCCTCCATAGGAGTTCATAGTCCCTAGTGTTCTGTCCCTCCTGCATTCTCTAGTCTCACCCCACCTTCCCTCCTTCCCTTGTACTCCTGGTCCCAACAGTAGTAGCAATAGTGCGGACAATAAAAAATAGCTAATACAGACGGAGCGATGGCCATTTTCCGGGCTCTCTGCTAAGCACGCTATATTCGGTCTTTGACTTAATTCTTACAACCACCGCATGAGAAGAGATTTCGTAACCAAAAGAGAAAGTTGTATCATGGACCCACAAGGTAACTAGAATCTAGTAATCTAGGTAATCTAGAAATAGAGATTTCTTTCTTTCTTTATTAACAGATACACATAGATTTTTTAAAAAAATTATTAACATATAATGTATTATTTGTTTCAGGGGTACAGGTCTGTGATTCACCAGTCTTATACAATACACAGCACTCACCACAACACATACCCTTCCCAGTGTCCATCACCCAGCCACCCCATCCCCCCCACCCCCTCCACTCCAGTGATTTCTGCCTTCTACATAAGGAAACCGAGTCTTTAGAAGGTTAATGACTTGTTCACATTTGCATAGCTCGTCAGTGGGACACCGAGGTTCAAACCCAGACCGTCTGACTCGAATGGCCTGGGTCAATTGCTGACGACTAAACGGGTATTTGGGGGCACCACGGCCCCCAAACATGCATATTAATTTGCCTCTCCATCTGGAAGCCCCCCTTTACTGGGAAAGTTATTCCTTATTTAAAGCATGGCCTGGAAGTCATCTCTGACCTTCCCTCTGTTTGCCTATTTGCCTCTTCCATTAGACTATGAACCCTCAGGGCAGAGACAACTCTTTCTATATCCCCACTGCTCAGCCCAGAAGATGCTCTGTAAAGGTTTGTTGAATTGAATCATCTCTTCTCTCCCTCTTACTTCCCTCCGTGGACGTCAGCTGCATTCTGGCGTGAGTGAGGCCAATTGGGATGCTTGGTTTGCCTTTCCCCTCGGGGCTGGAATAACACTTTGCCTCATTCCCCCATAGTTCTTCAGCTTAGTGTGGATTAAGTGGAAGGAGAGGACTCATGCCCTGGGTTGAGGCCAACACATGAGGCCGAGACCAGGTTCTGCTCATTGGCTGGGGGCCTCCCTCACATCATGTCACTTGTGGTGGCATCTGTCAGGTGAGCTTCCGTAAACAGGCAGGTGGCTGGAGAAGTACAAGCCTGGGCTTGCCTCTCACACATGCAGATTCTGTTTTTCCTTTCCCCTTTGGTCTTTGTATGTTTGGTTGGTTGACCTCAGCTGTAATTCTGAGAAACCCAAGGATGGAAAAACACAACACAAAACAAAACAAAACAAAAAACCCCAACAAGCCTCATTCTGAAGCATGTGCATTTCCTGAAGTCAAATGGCAAGGTGTATTTTAGTTCTTCTTTAAGAATCTTTTCAAGCAAAAAATGGTTTTAAGCAAAAGGAAAAGCACGGCAACCCTCTCAAGAACCGTGTTGCTGGAGCTGCCTGAGGGGAGGGGGCTGGGAATGGGACACTGGGGAAGCTGTTGGTGGAAGGGGGCGGCTGAATGTGGAGGGGAGCCCAGGGGAGGGCATGGCAGTTGGCGATTCACATCTGACAGGCTGCCAGCAGGAAGGCAGTGCAGCCTGCTCCGTGGGGCCCAGACACCAAGACTCTACGTGGAGGTTTGAAGAGATGACACACTCGGCTCCTGACCAGCATTGCCCTCGTCCCCATTTCTCAGACGAGACAATGGGAAGACCTTCTCTAAGGACACACATCACACTGTAAATCCCAGGGCTGACAGCTCAACTCTTCGACCAGTTAGTGCTATTCAGACCTGTGCTGGACTGTTTTGAGGGTCATTTCGCCAGCCATGTGTCACCCTGTGGGTCCGTGATACAACTTTCTCTTTTGGTTACAAAGACAGGAAGGAGTGATTTGCAAATAGATGGTGCGACCTACAGTAGGAAGCCTGTGATGTCCTTGGCATTTTGCATGCTGGGAGCATGGGCAGCAAAACATCCCTGTTTCACTCATTTCCCAGCTGAGTGTGCTGTCTGGAGGGGTTTAGTTGGAAGAACTGACCACTTCGGGGGGGGGGGGGGGGGGGGATGAGAAGTGTTTGCAAGTCATGGCTGAGTTGGTGGCCTGGGAGTTAGAATTTAGGAATCTCCCCCTCTCTGGGCCCTAGTGTCCTTAGCTAGATGAACAGCAGTGTGGGTTTGATGGTCTAGAAGGGCCCTTCTAGTTTATTCTAGCAGGCTGTGTAGACTCGACTAAACATGGGCAGGCTTGCCGCAGCAGGGGGAATGTCAGTCCCAGTTCCAGCAGTCTGTCTTTGTGGGCATGGTGCTCTACCCCATCTAGGGGACTCTCTTCACATATTTACATTTCCAGACACCCGCAGTGGTAGAACAGAAGGTTTTAGGTCTGGCGTCAATCTAAGCTATGAACGCCTGATTCTGTGAGGCTTTGCATGGTTGGTAAAATGGAAGTTCCTGGCGAGGCTACCTGGTCCAGGCTTGGTAACCATATAACACATGTGCTCCCCAATGTTACCCCCATGGCAGACTTGTCCTGGGTCACCCCATGAATTAGCGACAGAAGGAGGACCAGAGCCTGGACACCTTACCCCTTCTAGGGGGCATTCCATCTTTCAAACAACTTAGCGTTCTGTGAATTTTTCTGAGGACCAAGGCGTTTAGATGGGCAAGATTTATAAGCCCAAACTTGGCCTCCTCTAGGATCATGGAACTTTCTGGGCATTGTTTGGAAGCCTGGAGAGAGGTATGTGCCAATGAAATCCTTTACAGAAAAGAGAGCCAGGGAAAGAGAGATGTTGCTTAAGATGCTTGAAAAGACCATGTTCTAAGGGGCACCTGGGTGGTTCAGTCAGTTAAGCAGCTGCCTTTGCCTCAGGTCATGATCTCAGGGTCCTGAGATGGAGCCCAGCATTGGGCTCCCTGCTCAGTGGGGAGTCTGCTTCTCCCTCTGCAAATCCTCCCACCCCTGCGTTCATGCTCTCTCTCTCAAATAAAATCTTAAAAAGAAAAGAAAAGACCATATTCTAGAAAGCAGCATAATGGCAACCTGAAGACTGGACACTGCCTTGGGATCTCAAAATGTTAGACTTAAAAGGGTCATTTGATGCAAACTTGACTGAGACCCTGTTCTATGAGAGGGGACATTGAGCCAGAGGAACTGACGGTCTGGCCCGAGATGTCACTGTAGTTTAGTGGCAGAGCTGGGTGCAGAGGCCATGTCTCCTGACTCTTAGTCTAGGGCTCTGTCCTCGGTTAGTCTTTCCACGGAGGAGGAAGGGTTAAATGTAGGAAGAAGTGGGTTTGCAGCCACCATGCACACTGGGCTGAAAACTGATGAGACAGCTGGAGGTGCTGGGAAAAGAGTGCTAATGAGCCTTCTGGACTCTCTCTGGCAGAAGAATGCCAGCAGGTGACTTTAGGATCACGTGCTGAACCCTGCCAAGTCATAGTCATCCGCCTTGATTGGGCTTCCATCAAGATACAGCAATGCCCCGGGTGGCAAAACAAACCAGGCCAACCATTCCGGCCAGATATGTGGTCTGAGTGCCAGGCACCTTCCAGGCTGATATTCAGACAAGACAGAGTGCATCTGGGCTCTGCTCAAGGCTTTTAGCTGTCGCTTCCCCTTACGGACCCTCAGTGAGTGCATCTGTGAAGTCGGTTGATGATAATCAACCCAAATGAATGCCCGTTGCAAAGACACAATGGATGTATGGTGTCCAGTGCAGCATGTGGCTTAGAGGAGACATTCAGGAAATGGTAGTCCCTTCCTCCCCTACTCCTCTTGTCCTTGTTAGACAACTTAGCCATGCCACTCGGCAGAGTGAGCTGGCTGACGAAACGCTTATTAAAGCAAAGCTCATGGCATTATCTGATGGACTGAAGTTTTTCAACTACGTGCATAAATGTTTGAGGCCATCTGATGGCTTCCAGAAGAGTGTGTAGAATGCTCCTTCCATCTGTTGAGAATATTTTAAGCCTTCCAAGAAGGAGAGGAATTACCCTAATGACGGCATCTACCAAGGTCCTGGCAGTCCCTTACTCTGATGGAATATCCAGGAGAGTCCCAACAGTGACATCTAGGGGAGAGTCTCTCCATTATCAGTAGAATTTGGAATTAAAGGGAATCCCTAACCTGAGGGTCGTTTCAGCTGGCTTCAACCAGACCATTTCCTTGACGCCACAAAGCCAACTAGTGGTGGAAGGACTCCAATATGGGTTATTTGTTAAACAAAGCGCAATGAGGTGACTCTGGATTTACAAACAGCACTCGGGGAATAGGCATCCCCACGTGCTCAGTGTTAAGCACGTAGAAAGTGACCAGTACATACAAATGGCGGTCAAGCTGGAATTCATTTGAATTTCTTGATGGTTTTTTAGAATTTTGGAGTCTTTTCAATCGTGACCTGTTGTAGTATGTAGTATGTAAGATCTGACTATCTGACTTAATCTAAATACATTAATGTGTTGGCATTAATGTAAATGATGGCATTGATATTATTGGGGGTAGCTAGGAGGCATATAAAGTGCATAATTCAAAAGGCAAAGTGAATCTGAAGTCGCATGGTGAAATCTGGTAATGTTTTAAATAATCTTTTAAAAAACACCTCCTAGCTATTCTAGATGCAGAGGTATGAAAGCACACCTGGGGGTTAGGCTTGGCATCAAACAAGCTTGGGATCACATTCCACTTCTGCCACTTCACTAAGTTGTGTGGCTTTGCATAAGTCACGCGGCCTCTTTGAATCCTCCCCCAAAGGGAGGATAGTAACAATCTCCCTGGAAGAATTGCTGGAAGGTCAGATGAGATCATGCATAGCAATGAACCTGGCTGGCTCCTGCTCCCTGGTGCAGGGCTTGTGCTGCTGGGCTGGTAGCAATTCAAGCCGACACAGGTGGCGACCAGAGAGCTTGAGTGAAATACATCATCCTGCTTTCCCTCTCTCCATCCTCTTCTCCCTCCGTCCCTCCTTCCTCCCGGTACCTCTTTTTCTTTCCTTTTTCCTTTCCCGGAGTATTGGAAAAACGAGGATTTCTTCTAGATTTAGAGATTTGTAATTTGTATGTGATAAATTCAAATATAAATTTTAATATGTTTTCCAGTGATCTGAATATTTCTTCCTCTCCTCTGCTCCCCCGCCTCTCCTCTCTCTTTCCCCCCTCCTTTTCCTTGGCAGCAGGGGGTGGGGATTATAGTATAGGTTGCTTTAACACTCTGGATGGCCTCTGCAGGACTCCATTCTACTTTATTCTGAGCAGCCCATTTTCTAGTTTATTTCTTGTGGAGAGATTCCCGATTCCCGTGAGCTCTGCCTTAAGAAAAAGTCAGTATAGGAGTGGGCTTTGCGTTTAAAGTAAATGGAGAAGCAAATAGGCTCTTTAAGGCCTGTGACTATCTGAAAAGCAATTTGCCCCCTGAGCAGAAGTAACCCCCCTTGCTGTGAAAAGTTAAAAAAAAAAAAAAAAAAAAGGCACATAACAACTGGTGAATTGGGCAATGGAGAATCAGATCAATCTATCTGATAGATATGAGGTCGGTCTCTGCTGTTTTCAGTGGTTCTGGGGATGGGGAGCCTGCTGCTTCTCTACCTGCCTCTTCTACTCTCAGTGTGGCGTCCTGGTGGGGCTGTGACCACCTGGAGAGCCACAGGACAGCAGGGGTAGCTGGGGATCCTGAGTAGCAGGCCTCCGTGGATCAGTTTCATTGCCTTCAAAGGGGGTTTTTATTGTCTGTTTGCAGGTGGGTTCACTAGGTACAATGAAGAGCAAACCTTACTTGATGTTTTTTAATGCCTGCATTTTCTTTTTTAGCAGAGGGGGTGGGGAGGAGGGTAATCTGCCAAGCCACGTAAAAATTGTCAATTGTTAGAACTGTAAAATATCCCATTTGTCTAATTCCAGGAATGTCAGACTCGAAACAAAATCCATGCCAGGCTCAGGTCATCTGGCTCGCTCCCCCTCACTCTTGGCATTTTAGACATTTTAGACATTCATTGACATGTTAGACAACAGGACATTGCAGCCCCGTGCGGGGGAAAATGCATGGCTTCAAGTCCCAGGACCGGAATGTAGGTATTCCAAAGTTTGACCTGGTTCTCTGTCTTGGCCCCGTCTCCAGCTGGGCACTGGATTCCGGAGAAGGTATGCAGAGGAGGGCAGGGAATGTGCTAAAGGGGCTGTCAGGACCCACACGTGGTCTATCCACTGGTTCCCCTTCTTCAGGGCTTCCGGGAACATGTGGCGGGGGGCCATGACACAGGAAAGGCTAACTTCTTCTAACTGGAGGCTGTGGGGAGGGAAGGAATCTTACAGCCTCGTGACGCCTGAGCCACAAAGCGAGGGCTTAAATTCGGCTTCCAAATTCCCTGCATGGGCTGTTTATGCCCTCCACTGCTGCAGAACCCCATAACAAGAAAACAAACAGCTGTGGGAGCAGGTGCTGAGGAAGCCATAGGGTTGGAAGGGGGCCCAGCCCTGGGGAACCAACTGGTAGGGGCACTGGAAGGAAGCACAGTGGTGTTTTACTAAGCATCTGGCAATACAATCCTGGATAAGCTAGTAGGGAATGGGGCAAGACCTCAAAATCCACGCTGACTCCCTACTAGCTGTGCAATCTCAGGCAAGTCAGTCAACATGGCCACAACTGTTCTATAAAATAAAGGCCGTGAGGAAGGGGTGGGAATGGGGAGTGAAAACGGGGAAGAAAAAAAGAGGTAGAAGGAGGGTGGGTTAATATGCAGGACGGAGGGCTGAGCACCACTGGGGGAAGCTGTCCTTTGAGAAATTCCCGGTGGCTGGAGGGGCAGAGGTCTTACAAGAACAGAGGGCTCTAGTACTCCATTTGCATCCTCCCTGGGATGGAAGGCACTGCCCTACCAACTCCGCTAAGTACCCCAAATCCTACGGCAAACTTGGCTTTAACAAAGGTGGGGCGCTGTTGGAGCTCTAGGGGAAATCAAGGCAAAGGGGCCTGCGTTCTGTGATTTGGGCAAATATTGCCATATCACATGAGCATGTGTGAGATTCAAAATGTGGCAGAAGTGGAAAATTGGAATAAGTGAGGAGAAGCAGCCCAGCAGCCCAAGGCTCTCCCCGGAGCCCGACCTTGGTTGCTCACCCTGTGTGGGATGGGACAGAGTCATTTTATTTGGGGATGAAAGAACAGAGTGGACTCCGTGTCCAAGGGGCATAGGTTCAGCCTGGTGGCAGTCACGGGTCATGTTTGCCGTCCCTTGTCACCCTCATGGTGGCTCTGGGGGGGGTGTCCTTATTAACTCCATTTTCTAGGTGAGAGGAGAAGGACATGGGGCAAGGTCCTCCTCACTGTGGTCCTCCTGGCCCATGGTCCCTGCTGACGCCCCAGAACGGTCTGCCATGTCCTAAACACCGTGGAATGAGTGTGACACGGCCATCCGCTAGTGACCAGACTCCTGGCTGGTACGGGAAGCATGTGCTGGGACGAAGAAACCCTTTCATGACAAAACAGGCTGGTTTTTCTGTGGTTATCCTGCAGCCAAGTGTGGTCCTGTGTTAAGGTTCCTTAGCGCGTGTACCTGGGCCTGCTTCCTGGGCTCTGGGCCGCTGCCGGCTGCCTGCCGAGGGTGTGTGATTTGCTTTCGCTAGTGGCCGAGGTCTCCCTAGACCGTGCCTGCCTTCTGCCCTCGTCCACCCCAGGGACAAACAACATGCGTCCCCTGGAGCCCCTTGCCAGGGCTTTCCAGGGCTGCGGCTCCCTCTGCCAGGTGTCTCGCAATGGCTTTTGAAAAGGGGCGATGTGCTGCTTGTGTCTGTCTAAGAGGGGCTTACTGGGGAAGGAGGCTGTGCCTATAGATTCCCTCAGGATTGTCATCAGGCTTTTTTTCTTCTCTATTTACATACCGAGCAAAAGAATCGGAGCATCATAACGTGTCAAAGCTGGAAGGCCCCTTTCATTTCATTTTAGTACATCGGCATGTCACGCAGGGAACAGAGAGGAGGCCTGGATTCTGATCCCTGCTCTGCCATCAGCTCCTTGGTGACCTCAGGCAAGCCACCTTGAGGGCTTGGACCTCAGCTTCTCATCTGTGGTAGGGAAATACGAACCCCCATGTTGCTCGCTCGCAGGGTCGAGGTGAAGATCAACCCAGGGGAGGCACGGGAAGATCCTTGACAGAAGTTTCACAGCCCTGGCGGGGATGACTTAGCATTTCTAAAATCTGGCTGCAGAAACGCTGAGTGGCCAACTGAGGTTGGTTTTGGATTCGTGCGTGTTCTGATACAGTGATGGCCAAGATAAGAAGGGATTTGATGAGGGACCTAGCCCACGGCTCCCTCAATTTTGGGTTTCATGGACCAAAGAAATTTACGCCCAGGTGAAAAATCAGTGGCTGATATAGAGTGGGCTGCTTTTGACTTTGTCTCTCGTGCCCATTAAAACAAAACAAAATAACTCAGACAAAAAGCAAGTGAACTTAATTTGCGTCTGTTTCGGCTTCATGTTGTAAAAGAAAGGGCAGTTTTATGCTTTCTGGGAAGGATGTACTCTCAGAGGAAGAGAATGCCCCTTACATTAAAAATAGTTGTTGGCTCTGGGAAGAAGGGGCTATCTTGTCCTTCTCTTCCCTTTTTCACTCTGGGCTGGGGAACAGCAGCGGAGGGCCGGACCCGGCAGTGGGAGCCCCTGTGCTTGGCGATCTGTGAAGGACGGACTCTGCAGGTACAGAAACGGGGATCCAGACTACCTGGGCTCCCATGGCCTCATCAAAACTACCCTGGTCATTGAATCGCGGTCTTGTTAAAGACGGCCTCTCTCTCTCTCTCTCTCTCTCTCTCAAGAAATGAGAAGTTCTCGTCTTAACTTGGAAGATCCGGGGGGGATGTTGTGGTGGGATGGTGGGAGTGGAGAAGGAAAAATGACAGTGACTCACTGTGCCGGGATGTTTGCAAGGCTCCGTGAGAATGTGTGTTATGCATTCTGACTCCCGAGCCTATGCTGTTGCCGTAATAGGGCTCTCAGACTCTGTCTGCTCTGTGCGCCACAGCCAGCCTCTCACCTCATTCTAGAAGTAAAGTTGTAGGGACCCACAGCTGTGCCTGCTGGGTTTTCAGAGTCTAGGGTTGCTCCGGCACCACAGAGGCATTATGGGAATTGAGGTCACTTGTGAAGTAACTCCAGCCAAGGCTAGCCTACTGTTACAGGGCTGTAGTTATTAGTCTTCCTTGAAAGATGCAGAATGCTTGTCTGTTTGCGGCTCTTGCTTCTACTGGCTAAACGTCCATGTGCTAGATAGCAGGAAAGGCATCCGGAAGGAAACTCCGGGTGGGATGCTATTGGTATGCGGGGCTGTGTTCAGACCCTGTGTCCCACAGATGCCCTGGTGTCTCCAGCAGGGTGCCCATCATATCCCACCATTTCTTTTTGACTTTTTTCTCTGAGCTGTCGGCTTCTCCAGCTGGGATGCTATCTAGGTTCTTCTTTTTTTTTTTTTAAAGATATTTTATTTATTTATTTGACAGAGACAGAGAGAGAGATCACAAGTAGACAGAGAGGCAGGCAGAGAGAGAGAGGGAAGCAGGCTCCCCGCTGAGCAGAGAGCCCGATGCTTGATCCCAGGACCCTGAGATCATGACCTGAGCCGAAGGCAGAGGCTTTAACCCACTGAGCCACCCAGGCACCCCTGGGTTCTAAAGTTTATAGGGCAGAGATTGGTTCATGTTCTGGGCTAGAAAAAAACATTGGATAAGAGGCGAGGACATCTGGGTTCTGGCTTTGGCTCCATATGACCTTGGACATGACACTTCACTGGCTCTTACTATCGTTCCTTTTCTGTGCGAGGAAAGCATTCACCAGATGATCTCACCAGTTTTTCATCCTCAGTGTTAAGCTAACTCTGCATATCCCCTCTGGGGCTCGTGGAGACAATGCACTAACTAGGGACTGCAGTGGTAGGAAAGGTAGAGGGTGAGGAGGACGTCTGTTTTTACAATCTTACCTTCATTACACATTTTGGCTACTACCAGTTACTTAATGATTACAATATGCCAGTGGCCAGGCCAAGCAATTTATGGATGAGATCTGCTTGGCTTCTCCAATTCCTTCATGAAGTAGGTAGTATTATTCTCATTTTATAGATAAAAAAACTGAGGCTCCCGGGTGGGATGGAGAGCCAAGATTCATACCCACATTTGCCTGACTCCAGATTTCAAGCTCTTAACACAACGCTGCTTTTGCATTCCTGTTCGTGTCCATGTGATGGGCTATGGCACAGGTGGAATTTTCATTAATGGGAGAGCTATGGGCACCAGGGTGCCGAACAGAGGCTGCTGGGATGAATTCAGATACACCAGCTCAGCTCTGAGCAGCCTCCACCTTCGCCTCCACCCACTTTTCTGTTGGGCACTGCTAGGATGCTTCTGGTGGTTAATCCACTATGATGTCATACGGATGATTTAACATACATCTACTCCCAATTCCAAGGTCTTACCTCCTTTAAGGGGGAATTTTCCTGGTGGGTTGGGAATGGAGTCCTGGAAGAGAAGAAAGAAAAAAAGAGGCAACATGAGATCATTATCCAGTGGAAAGGACTTGTCTTTTTCTTTTCCATTTTGGTTGCCCTCCAAGCGCCGTGCAATTTAGAATTCGTGTTCCATTTGACTCTTAAATTAAAAAAAAAAAAAATTAATTCACTGACCCGGGTTACATTGGGCTTTCTCATCCATTTGCTCAATAAAACTTGCCTATCAGAAACGCAATCTAAGGGTTACTATCAACATTTCACAGGCGAGGAACTGGGGGCCGAGCAGAGTGGAAGGAAAAGTTTCTGGCGGCTCCACGGACCGGAATCTGAAACTCATCGCCCTGTCCAGGGCTTTTTGTTTTCACTTCCACACTTGATATTTTCCCCCCTTTGGTCAATAAAAGAACAAGCAAGTGTAATATATAAATATACGTGGGTTTTTTTCCGTATTTGATTCATCAAACGGTGGAAGGATGCTGAAAACATACCTGGGAAGGTACATCTCTCCCTTTCCTGTGGTTGGAAATTCTGAATTAATTGAATGTTTATAGGCCAAGCGTTGTGATGAGATGGTAAATAATGAAATCGGGTCCCTGCCCTTGTGACTTTACTACAAATTTATATATGATTATAATACCCAAATATTTATAAGTATATAACATAAATGAGCACAAAGGAATGTTATGTGTTTATAAATTCACATTATATTTCACATTATTTATTCTATAATAAACATAAATATATATAGATACTTAGACAAATACATAAGGGGTTGATAAAAGTAGATTGTCTTCTGAAGGGGAGCTTCCTGGGCTGAGGGACCAGAGGGGCTGAGAGGGAGGTCTTGTTGGGGTGCTCTGAGCAAGAAGGCAACAGAAGCAGATGGGCACAATTTTTCACCCCTCACAAATCCCTCAAAGACTGACGTTCTCATCCCTAGCCTCTCTCCCCTTCTCCCCGCCTCAGCCACGGAGCTGCACCTCAGGTATCTTGCCAATAAGGAATAAAGTATCTTATTTCTCTTTTGATGTGTCCAGGTTGGGGTCTCCCGTAATGCACTGGACTGAAATACTAATAAAGACCTAGAGAGGGTATGACACTGACGTGAGTGAAAATAACTCCCACATCCAGAGCAAGAAGTTAGCGTCTGTGCCCATCTTACTTCCTCAGCGGTCTGTCTGAGGACCTAGGACCATCTGGAGTTTCCCTTGTAGTCCACCATTTCCCGGGGGGCTCTGTCCTCTGCCTTCCACCGATGGCTCATTTTCTGATAAATGGATCTCTTCTCCAGCCCAAGTGTGTTGTAATGAACCGAGGAAGTCTCCCTAAGGCAAAGCCCTGGCATAGCACCGCCCTGGAGATGGCAGAAGTCAGTATAAACTTTTGGCCTTCAGCTTTTCAGGGCAAAGGAAGTGAACTTGGCTTGGACACTCCTTCCCTCCCGGGTCTAATGGTCTATGATTTTATTGCTTTAGTTGCAAGCTCTTAACCTAAGTAATAATACTGTGCATCTGTGGTCTCCCAATTACGCATGCAGTTCATAGGAAAACCTGACATCACCAAATTCCCCTCCGTGTTGCCTCTGCGAGACTGCAAAGAGCGTTTCGAAATCTAATGAGCAGCTAACGTACTACCAGGTATGATCATTAATCAGCGTGATGTGCAAATGCACAAAGGAAAACATCTATGTTTAAGTGTGGTGCTGAGAGTTCGTCGGCCCCCCAGGAAAGTGTCCAGGGAGAGTGAGAGAAGGCGGGCACAGTAGAAGCACGGGGGCCATTCCAGCCTCCGGGGGCCATCTGGGAAATACCAGGAAGTCAGACATTCAGCACCTGTTGCATGAGCACCTGGTCTAGCGTGTGCCAGGAACTATGTCAGTCACCGGAAGGCATCCTGTGGATTTTATGGCTTAGTCATTAAAGCCGTCACTTAAAATATACAAATAAATATAAGAATTGAATTGCAAGTTGAGGCAAGGACTGCGAAGGAAGAGAGCGTTTTAAGGTAACCCCTCTCAAACTTAAGGCACATACGTGGATCGCCCGGGGAGCCGCTTAAATGCAAATTCTGATTCAGCTGATTGGGCTGGAGCCTGAGAGTCTGTGTTTCTGACCAGCTCCCAGGTGTCGCTGAGGCTCCTGGCCCCTGGAACACACTTTGCGTACGAGGCAAGATTGTAAGAGATAATATCTGGGAGAGGGACCTCATTTATATGTGGGTCAGAGGAGGCCTCTGTTGGTTATTTGAGGGCTTTCTGGTTTCCCAACTTTAGGCGGGAGCATGTCAGAAACAACACATCTTAGTACAGGGGCCCAGGGCATCCAAGATGGAAATGTGATTATTCCCGTTTTGGAGAGCTCCTGGGACGAGGTTGCCAGAGCTCCCCTGGCTGCCCATGGTAGAAAAGATCAGAGAAGCAGAGCCAGAGAGGAACCTAGACACCATCAGTCCATCAGGCTAATTTAACAGAAGAGGAACTCGAGACACTCATGAGTCAGTGGCAGATCCTGGATTGCAAATCTCTCGTGTTCTTTCCACTGCCCCAAGAGGGACGCTAGCTTTGGAAGCCAAGGTTGGTGATGCTCGTTCTCCCCTCCTTTTAGCAATCCTTGCATTTGGAGGTAGAAAGGCAGGGTCGAAAGAGATGGTGACTTTTACAGCTTGCTGGGAGTTGTTTATGACTTGGGCACTATCTGGTGCTGTCCTTCAACTCCTCTTTGGCAAGGTGCTTCCCAGTCCTAGCATTCTCTCCCAAATCTTGCCTGGGGATCTGGGTCCTGGCTGGGGAAATGGGAATGGTCTTGCTCAGTGACTTGGCTTTGTGTCAGTTGCTATAGGCTGGACACAGACCCAAGCTAATGGACCCTCCCAGGCTGTCATTCTCAGCTCCACTGAGTAGCTCAGGAAACTTTATCTCCATGGTTAACAACCAGCTACACTTCCTTCATTGTACCTCTTTTGTTTCAGACTCCAGGTGTCTGATGGGTATTTCCAGCAATGTTTCTGTGGATGGAGGGAGGAATTGTCACATTTAACCTACTTGTCCCCAGGTGCAATGACTCAATCGCAATCATGTTACCTGCCCAGACTCTGTTTTCCTGTTTCTTTTTGTCACTGTGATTAGAGGGCTAATCAACCTTCCCTCCACTGGCTTGTTGCAGACACAACAAGATATTGTATATAAAGTACTGACAAGTGCTCTAAACGATATAGTTATTTTGGTTACTCTCTTGATCCTGATGAGGTGCTTAATTTGCCCCAATACCTTGAAAAGCTCATTTCTTTCACAGAGCAATGCTTTGCAGAAGCAATCAGACACCAAATGTGCTTTGGATCAAAATGTCCTTTGTGATTGAAAATGGCCAAAGGCAACTAATGTTTGGAATGTGCCAGGGAGATTCCATATCCCCTTCTTTGCTGGCCTCATATTGTCTTGTAAGGTGGGCCTGGAGATTTGGGGCCAGGAATGTTTCCCTTACTTTCAAGCCAGCATGAGGAAGCACTTCATGAGGCTGCTTAGTCCTCCAGGGATAAATGCTTTCCATGCATTACTTCATTTGGTCTTTACCCCAAGAGTTCATGATTGATGAAGACTTAGAAATTTCAGAAGGTCCTACAAATGGTGACTAGCAGGGAAAAGATTCCCATCGAGTGTGTCGAATTGGAAGGCAATGCTCTTCAATGCCATGCAGCGCTGCCTTGCTAGAGCAGGGCAGGATGAAGCCGGGGCAGAAGATGCCCTGAGACTCAATGAGAAAGTAGATGGAGGTTACAGAAAATCCTTAGGAGAAAGACAATTGTTGTTTTGTTTTGACGGCCTTTGTTTTGGTATAGTTAGTATAAGTGGGAACTGGACCAGAGTGGCTTAAAGCCGTGCTTTTCCCACTAGGGATCTTATCAAAATGCTGACTCTGGTTCAGTAGGTCTGGGATGGACTCTTTAGGATTGTCATTTCTAATCAGCTTTTAGATGATGCCGGTGCTGCTGGGCCACGGACCCCACTTTGAGTGGCACAGGCTTAAAGACATTACTCATTAGGCAATCAGAACACCTGAGGTCTTCCTTCCCCAAGGAATGTGGGGGAGGTGGGGGCTGGCTACAGGCTGGACTCATACATGGGTTTAGGAAATCTTCTTCCTTCTCTGCTGATGGACGTAGCGTCCTACTCTCTTATCTACCTCTATCCGTGCTTCTTGCCAAGAAGGTAGCCAAAAGCCACCTCTGCTTCCCGCTCTTCCCCTGTGCAGCCTGCACTGACTTCCGTTCTGGCCCTGCCTGACACCTGGGCTTGCCTGCTTCTGGGCTGTGCCTCTGCTCACTCTTCTGCCTCACCTGGAAAGCCCTGCCCCAGCTCTACCTGCCACCCTCCTTCCAGTGGAGAGCTCTTCTCTACTGAAGAATAGCAGTTAATAAATGCAGAAAGAATGAGAGGATTAGGCAATCATCATTCTTCAACCCTCGGTGCATTCCCCGATTCAGACAAGGATCAAGCCCAAAATGCAGAATGGAAGATATGTATATGTCTTTAAAATATTACCTCGTAGATTACTTATTAGGAAGAAAGACAAAAGTGTTCACCAGCGGTCACCACCTTAATCCAGTAACCATACATCATCACCGATAATAGGAAAACCTGACATATGCCTGTAGGTGTGCTATAATGATAGGTAAGATTACCTGTGTACTCTTCTTGCCCAAAAAGTTTCATCTGACTATAATCACGACAAACATGAAGCCAAATCCAAAACTTGGCCAATTCTATAAGCACACCAGCCTGGACCCTTTGAAAAAGTCAACGTCCTGAGAAACAAACAATAAAGGGCAGAGGAAATTGCTAAATGATTCCTCCTCAAACTTTAGTGTGCATAGGAGTCACCCTATTATTATTAGCTTATTAAAGAGCAGATTTTTATTCAGTTGTTCTAGATTTGGGCCTGGGTTTCTGCATTTCCAACAAGCTCCCAGGACCAACCTTTAAATAGCAACGTTATAGCTTGAAACAGACATAACCAAATGTGGTGTGTGACCTGAGTGTGGATTCAGGATCCCCAATCAAAACAAGGCACAACAGCTGTAGAAGATATTTTTGGACGGGGGGGGCATTGATATATGGACTATGCATCATTATTACATGGAATCACTGAATTGACATTGACTCTCTTGGCCATGATAATGGCCTTGCAGTAAGGAGGAGACAAGTGCTGAGACAGGTGCAGGTAAAACGCCACGCCATCTGCACCTTACTGTCATTCACATAAAAAGAGCACAAATAGGGCAAAATGTTAACCCAGCCAATTTAGGTGAAAGGTTATATGGGTGTTTACCATCCTACTTTTCTGTAGGTTTCAAATTTTTCCAAATAAAACTTCAGGCGTTAAACATCCTTCTAATTCTCGGAGGAGGCTCAGTCAGCTTCTGTTCTAGCCCTTCTGCAAGCCCCATCCTCATTCCAAGCAGAAATTCTTCCTCCCCTCCCTCTGAGGCATTCTGTGCCATTCTGCCCTGAACCCAAGCTCTTGGGTGTTTGGGGCTTACTTCGAGAATTGTCAGAAAACAGGGGTCCTGCTCTGTCCACGTGGTCCTCCCTTCCTACCCTAGCACAAGGCTTGCCCCTGAGAGGACTTTCTGTGGTCTTTCTTTCTTTCTTTCTCTCTCTCTCTCTCTCTCTCTCTCTCTCCCTCCCTCCCTCCCTCCCTCCCTCCCTCCCTCCTTTCTTTCTTTCTTTCTTTCTTTCTTTCTTTCTTTCTTTCTTTCTTTCTTTCTTTCTTTCCTTCCTTCCTTCCTTCCTTCCTTCCTTCCTTCCTTCCTTCCTTCCTTCCTTCCTTCCTTCCTTCTTTTTAATTGATAAATTGAATGCACTGGAGAGAGTAGTGTGGGTAGAGAGAAGCATCATGGGGTACTTCAACTCACTCCACATTATATTCTAATGTCAAAGCAAACCAAAAAATCCACACCACTGCCACCAACAATCTCTACACCTAACCAAACGCTTAGTCCACTCTTGGTGGGGGTGTAGAGTGGCACTGGAAGGGATACATTTGTTTTGTTTGTTTTTTTAAAGGCATTTTCGTTACTTATAAAAGGAAAGGAGGAAGCTGCTTTCTCTTTCTAGAAAGGGTCTTAAAAACCTAATGATCCTGAGCTTAACCACCTTATGGAATGTACACAAATCTCTTCACGGACTGATAAATTCAGTCCCTAGGTTTATAGAATTGGCCCTTAGATTGAAGACCTTAGAGCCTTTTGAAATGATGCCTCTACTGTCAACTTTGCAGCCTATCTCCTTATATATTCCCTCCTTTCTGGAACAGATAAGATACATTTTATTGTTTTTCATTTGCTTTGCTGTACAAATTGTGGAAAGTTTCATCCTGAGGCATACGCAAGTACTCTGTTCTGCTTACTTAATAACAAATCAGTTTTCTGTCTTTCCATATGGACGTGAAGTGGTGTCTCTTTGTTGGTAGGACTTTTGCTGACTTGAGAGTATATCCGACAATCTCTTGTATTGACGATATTTACCGAAGTGAAAAATACACATTCTATTCCCATCACTAGGAATTTATCCCACAGATATACTTGCAGACGTGCACAGTGGGTAAAACTTGGAGAGAAAAATAGAAGTATCCTTCACTAGGCACAGATAAAATAAATGACGAAGCAGTCATATAACAATACTATCTGCCCTTCCAAAGAATGAGACAGACTTTCATGCATCGCCATGGAAGGGTCTCCAAGATACACCGTCAACTCAATAAAGCAAGGTGCAAAATTATGAGTCTAATGTAACAACGTGTTATACTATCTATTTGCAGACACACATATTTCTAGAAGGACGTGGGAGAGTCTGTTCATGGTGGTTATCTTAGGGAAGAGGGATTGGTGGTTGGGTGGGCAGGGTGTGATTGAGTTTTAGTTTCTTTTCCCGTGTTTACGGTTTACTTTTCTTAAACAATATGAATATAACATTTTATAATAAATATACTGGCTTACATGTAAATTAAGAAAAACTACCACAGGGACTCTAAAGACATTACTAGACAATCAGTTCTATAAGCAACACAAAAGCAGGAATTTTGTTGGCTTTTTTCAAGCTATATCTCTGTTGCTTGGAACAATGCCCCACATACAGAAAATGCCCAATAAATATTTGAGATTGAAACCTAAGTTTCTTTGTCTCTCCCAAGGAATCTGACCTTGGCGTTTTTTTGATCTTCAGGCCGATCTCAAGGTAATCTTTGTTGGTTTTCCTACATGCCCTGTGTCTTCTCTTCTCCATCACTTTTTCACACTGATCCATTGGCTAGGAGTGCCCCCTCTCCTCTGATTCGCCTTTCCCACCTGCTTTAAATTCTCAAGCCAGTCTGGAACTCTGATCTCCAGTGAAGTGTTTCTTAAATCTGGGAAAACACTCTGTCTCCTTAACTTGTGGTGTCGTGGAAACCCCATGTGGCTACCTTCTAACACTTATTATATATTATGACTGATCTTGTTTTAAATTTTGTGTTCATGTGCTTCTTACCTAGAACTGTGGCTTCTTAGGCCAGTAAAACCATTCTCATGGTACTCCATCCCTCCTCCCTTCCAACCTCATGCAGAGTGCTCAATAGCCATTGACCCATTCCATTTTTTGATAATTGGGATGTGAGTTTAAGTTTCTTGGGTCTCTCCCATTGATTTCCTTACCAGAGGTTCTGTTAGAGTCTCTCCGTTTATCTAAGTTCTACCTTTCCTAGAGTCAGCCTGCATTCCCTCTTCCTGCAGGAAGCCTTCCTTGATAACTCAAGGGAATAACTCTTCTTAGCTCTTGCAGTCGTTAATGTCTGAATAATTTATTGGAAATGATGTATGTGCAAAACACTGAACACTTAATATCACAGTTAGTATTACAAGCCTTAGCTTTTAAGCAAGTAAGTGATATCTGCCAGACTAAAGAAACCACAGCCCACCAAACCATACAATCAGATTGTGAAGTGAATCTTTTCATATCCTAACATGAGGAGTAAGTGAAGGAAATGGATGCAGAAGAAGATAAAGCTCCTGAGAGAGGAGCAGGAACAAAATGCCTAGGGGCTTCTGTGGCTGGCTGTATTGGCCAGGGGAGTGCTGTTCTCATTAAACGATTAAGCACAGTCTTGGTGCTATCACTTTCTCAGGATGACTTAGTTCAAGCCCCTTCTCCTTTCTGTTCCTTATTTTCCACATATACCAAAATGGGGCAGAAGGATCCACTCTAGTTCCTTCCTGAAAAGAATGGATTTGAATAAGGACCGTTCTAGAGCTCTCTCCAGCTTTATATTTCACCATCACCCCCAATACCTACCTACCTTCCTTCCTTCCTTCCTCCCCTCCTTCTTAGCAGTTCTAGCTACAACCTTTAACTAAAAACTTCTTAAAGAGCACTTCAATTTTTTTTCCTTTGGCCATGACTATAAAATGATATACTTGTGGTTTACTTCAAATTAGAATTATAGAAATTATCTAGCCTCTACCAAAAAAAAAAAAAAAAAGCCCTAGAATATTTTCAAAGGTATTATTCTTAGTAGACATAGATAAGCTTATTCAAGGATGCATTTCAAAAATTCTACTATCTAAAGCAAATGTTAGTAATTCTTTTTTCTTTCACTTTTATGGAGACATAAGCCTCAAAGCCTCATTTAAATTTCAAAGCTGATGACACTTGAGAAACAGATACTAAAATCTTTTAAAGCCTTGTTCTTTTCAGCAATCCATAAGGTATAAAACATTCAGCCTAAGACAATGGAAGGGAAACCGAGACAAGTTCTGCAGGATTGTAATGAAAAATGGGAGCTCTGAAGGAATAAACGAAATATTCTCACTTTGGCAGGGCGTGTAGAGGGAGTGAGTTCTCAAATTACCAAAATTAACAAAAACTTTACTTCATTAAAAAACTCATGAGCAATATACACCATCAATACAGTATTTTCTACAAAAAAGGACACTGGCCAGATTCTCTGTAAACACCAATTTCCTAAACTATGAAGAAGTGTCCTCCTTCGTCTCTTCTGCTTTTGCAACAAATCGTACCATTTCCTCCAAACAAAGTAAATTTCCTGAAACAGTGTGCCTCTATGGTGGGTACCCATGATTGCTCGTCTGATTGCTTGTCGTTTTAGTATTCTGAGCAATCTCCGAGGGAACAGGTGTTAAAAACATTTCTATGTTTTGCCCCCAGGCTCTAAGCTTCTCCTGACATCCTAAACTCTTCCAAACAGTGGCTTTAGAGGAAGCTTTCAACTTGCCCTGTAGGCTTAAATAGCTCTAAGGAGTTAAGCCTGGGCTCCAGTCTTGCTCCTTCCCTCATACATCTTGGCACTGAAATTTAGCTCCTTGTTGTGAAAGCTCTTGGCAACGGAGGAGGCCGCAGAGATCTCAGCCATGTCTGGACTGAGAATAGAGAACCTTGGAATCTGGTGGACACACCTTCAAGACATGGTGGTGAGAGTTGTGCGAATCCGTTATCAGATTTCCTTATCACTTCCTTCTTTGATAAACATCTCCAGCCCAGCCAAAATCAAAATCTTAATATCTTAATACTAATAGCTTCCCTCTCTTCTTCTGGCCCACGTGAGTCTGGAAAGTTTTGAGATGATGGCAGAACACATTTTTCTCTTAAAACCTAAATTATTTCAGAGCGCTGAGTTTCTGTTTTCTTTTCTCCCTCTTTCTCCGTTATCTAGGTACTTTTTTTTCTTCTCCTTTCTCAACTACTTTATTAGTTTATTCTCAAGGCTCTCTCTCTCTGGGGAAAACTGAACAGAAATCGGAAAGGAAAGGCCACGAGAAGTTCACTTACCGTCTTCTGAACTACCAACATCATGATGGTTGCCACAGCAAAGACCAGACACAGAGCCAGCGCCGTGGTGGTGAAGTAGAAATAACCACGGCTGGTGGTTCCCAAGTGGCTGGCCACGGAACCCGCTGGCACATGCATGGCGGTGTCTCGAGAAGGGGCCGCTCGGGTGAGTGTTTGCTGCAGCCCTGGGTCCATTCTTATATAGTCTTCCCGCGGCACACCTTATCTCTCCTCATCTGATTCACTTCTGGGCCCATCTCTGTTCCAAGAAGGATTCTCCCCCTGCATCCTGGATCATGTGACGTGGAAAAAAACCTTCACCGGCTGCCACACGGAGAGACTCTTCTCTGGGGGCGTGAGGCGAAAGCGGGCAGCAGGGGTGGGGGAGAGGCTCATTTTTCATTGCCAGGGATGAATTTGAGTGCAGACGGAGAAGGTGGTTAATGTCAGAGGGCGAGTAAGAAAATGACGGTTTCCCTACTCTGAGGAGTGTGTGTGTGTGTGTGTGTGTGTGTGTGCACAAAGCAACTTCTGTTTCATTTAGTCTCAGCCACAAAACGCCTTCCTGCTTGAGAAGCCGCACATTCTCAGTGGCGAGGCCTGCAGCTCAGAAGACCTCAGCAGAAAATGTCTCTTTGCGGGGCTTCGGAGAAGCTGAGGTCCCAGGACGGGGCTAGAAGGACTCAGAACGGTTCAGTCTGATCGTATCAGCTTGTGCTGAAAACTGGAGATGCTACCAGCTCCCTGAGAAGGAAGAGCCCACAAATGTGGAGATTCATCCCAAGAGGGCAAGCCGGTGGGAGGATGAAATGTGGGGGCGAATTCAAAGAGAGCAGGAATCCGGAAATACTGATCTTTTCAACAAAAATTCCTGCTGCTTGCATTGGGGGGTGTCAAGCCTGCAGAGAAACCTGGGTTCGCCAGCACACTCCCAGAAAGGGGAAGGGCCTGGCTGTCGGGGTAGGGGTGGGGAAGTGGGCGGTGCAGAAGGTGGAGGGCGTGTTCTGTGAGGGGGGCAGGTGCCGCGTGCGGGGTGGTGGGCGTGTGGTATGCATGCGTGGCGCATGTGTGCCTTGCATACGTGATGTGGGGTGTGTGTTGTGTGTGTCTTATGCGTGGTGTGAGGTGTGAGAGAGAGAGAGAGAGAGAGAGAGAGAGAGAGAGAGAGAGAGAGACTGTTGGAACTGAAGATCGACCATCTCCCGCGCTGTGCCGGGACTACTAGGTTTCCACCTTGTCTCACTCCGCTCTCACCTCTGCCCTCTGACGCAGCTCACATTTCCTTTCCACGGAGGGCAAAACTGAGGATCAGAGAACATGAAAACTGTTTCGGCCAAAGTGGCAAATGTCGATCAATGACATCACGTAGCCAAACCTGTCTGCCCCCACCCTCGCACTCCCTGCCCATGTTAAATCATTCAATCATCACTGCGCTTGAAGGCGGAAAACCTGAGGTCTGCTCTCCGCCCTGCCCCCTATTGGCCTTGGGACCTTGTGGAGGTCCTTATGTCCGTCCCCGTCCCCCCACGCGTGCACAGCCAATGTGCATTTCACATGAGAGAGTCGCGCCATGAATGGGGATGGACTTGGCAAAGGTGTTGGCCCATCCCAATTAACCGTTCCCTGGGCAGAGTGGAGAATTTGGACAGATATAATAGAATCTCTAGGGGACAGAGTTGTCCCATCTGCGGTTACTAATGGTCTCCATTTCAACACCCCATTTAAAATATGAATCACTACAGAGCTGGGGCCTCCAGCTGTAGCTCTTTGAAAACTGCATTCGGAAGTACCCAGTTCTCTGTAAGTGCCCGCCCTCCCTGCCTTTCTGCTCATTTTTGGTTGCACGGTATCTCAGAGAGCCAGCAGAAATCCCAGCTCCTCCTAAGGAAATGCCCTGTATCCAAAGCCCAGCTTGGATGATTCCTCCTGCTGCAAATGCAGTGATCCCAGACAGCCGAGCGTCACCGGAGTTGGTCAGACTTTAGGGACTGGTCTGAATATTCCTTCCCAGTGAATCCCTAAAAATCACAGATCCTGGAGATGGAAGAGCCCTCAAGAGGTAAATTGTTTTCTTGGCTACCTAGAGTGGTAGAAAGGATACCTATGTCACAGTCAAGGAAGCTGACGCCCCCTGGACCCCAAGTCGGGCTTAGTTTTGGGAGCAGTGGGTGCACGGGTCCCTTTGGTCTGACAGCTGAGGTGGGGCTCAAGCCAGCCGGGGTCCTCCGGGCTGTGCACCGAGCCGATCCTGTGAGAAGGCTGTGGCCAGCGGTGGGCACGGACAGCGAGTGGGTAGCGGGGTCTCTGTGACCTGCCCCGTGCTGCTGAGAACATTTGCTCCCTTGGCCTCTGTCTTCAGTCTCTTTGATGAAAGTGGAAAACTGCTGATTATGGAATGGAAGCTGTGGGTGGTGAAAAATGAAAAAAGGCTTTGCTTGAAGTGCAGGTCTTCCTGAAGACCCGTGGGGCTGAGAAGGGCAGTGGAAAAAAATGTTTGTCTTACAGTTACACGTTTTGCATATAGTACAATGTCCTGAGAGGGAAGGCTGACAAGGGGGAAAAAAAATCACCCTTTGTTTTTACTCAGAACCTTCTGAGCAGTTGAGATTTTCAGATCCGTTTGCTTCTCCAGCAGCCCGTGGGCCCGCTGTCACTGCTGTCCCCAAGCCTCTCCACCACACGCGAGCCTGCAAGCTTCCCTGCACCCCACCCCATGGGTCTGAGCTCCTCTCGCTGCCCCAGCTGCTCCAGGATCCAGCCTGGCCAACGGGGTGGTCCCATCCTTTGTGCTACCTGGCTGCTTTCTCTTTTCCATTCAGTCACCCGAAATACAAATGGAAAGAGCTTTTACAGAGTTTCTCATTGAGTGACTTTCAAATCCCTTCTGGAAGCGAAAATGTGCAGTGAGTGTAGAAACATAAGAAAGCGGAGCTTTTCTGGCTGAAGCAGAGGCAGGACGACGAAGAGGAAGGCAGGGCCCAGCACGTTCATATACCTTTTAGTGGCCTGGGGTCTCTCCAGGCTGGAACAGAACTTGCAAACTTGCGAGTTAGCTCAAAACCCTTATTCCTCAAATCAGGAAACCGAGGCAGAGAAATGGAGATGAGTTGAAGGGGTAAAGTCATGCTTATGAGTCCCCCGTGCTCATTCTTATCCCCACTCCGCTAATATTCCGGGCACGGCCTCACTTCCTGCCAGACTGACCTCACCCTTCCACTGCCTCAGAGCCTTCCTGCCCTTGCCACCTGCTTCCATCTCCCAGGGAAGGCTGCCCAGGGCTCTCAAGCCCACCAGTGTCCTCTCTCCAGAACACTCCATGGTCATGCCACACGATATTGTATCCTATTAACTACGTATTTTGACCTCTGTCAAGTGCGTGAACATGTGTGACTTTTGCCTTCCCCATAAGACTGAGAGTTCCTGAGGGCAGTCTTCCTTGCCTCCTACCCTGCACTATTTGCTGCTGGACCTATGTATGATTAACCCTCAGTCCATGCTTGTGTTGACTTTGTGTTTATGGCAAGAGAAGGTTCTAGAAGGTTGGTTTATACAAAGGAATTGTGTGATGGTGTATTTGTCTCTCACTTCTCAATGGTCCCCGGTTTCCCTGTCCTTCTCTAGGGCTTACCTGGCTGCCCATTGGCCTTTGCGTTCCAGCACGGTCCCGCAAAAGTCACCACTAGCCTCCTTTTAGCCTGTAGCTCGTTGCTGAGGTGTGACTGTAGCATCTGAGACTCAGTGAGCAAACAGATCTAATCTCTTGTCCCTTCGAGAAGGAATGGCATTTTGGAAAAATGAAGAGGAACCAGCTGTAGGACTGCCCCCCACTGCCCTGCCCTTGTTTCCCTGTATAAAGGACTGTGAGGTCTCTATCGCATAGACCCAGTGGTCCCTGGGCCAGCACTCACAGAATTTTGGGGCACTGCAAATTCTTTGGCTCCACCCTAGAGAAACTCAGGCTGGAGTCTAGCAATCCGTGTTTTAACAAGTACCCCAGGGAATTGCAATTCCTGAAACAATTTGGAAATCATCGGTTTAGGAAAATAATCTGTCTAAATTCCAGAAAGAGTCTATGAGGGATTATCTGGTCCAGGCTGTGGCCTTTGGGCAGGTGAAGTCCTATCCCCATTGTGTAGACGAGAAAACTGAGGCATAGAACTGTTATGATCGGGGTCATGTAGCTGGAGACTGTTGGCATGAAGCCTCGTTTTTTTTGTCTCTTGTTTGGGCCCACTTTCTAAACTCCAATATGGCTGTAGGCTGCAAAAATACTATTGTAGATGGAGATATATTTATAATATGTATCTAAAGTTCTCTTGTGGTGAACGCTGTGGTAGAAACAAATATTTTTAAAAAATTATTGGTGTACGTGAAAGAACGACAAACTCCTCCAGGGTATTTTCAAGCAATAAACTATTCGGGACGGATCTCGTCCCATTAACCGGAGAGCCCTCTGTTTTGCAGAGTCTAACTTGAGTAGATTGGACATTGGAGTTGGCCAAGGTGACACTGAACTCAGGATCTAGTGGCTGCAGGTACAGTGGGTATGGAAGGGTTAGGGTCACAGCAAACTATGGTCATGGGCCAAATCAGCCCACCACCTACTTTATAAATAAAGTTTTATTGAAACAGGGTCATGCTCATTTGTTTATGCATATTATGGCTGTGTTTGCATTACAATGCAGCGTTGAATAGTTGCAACCCAGACCGAACACACGGCCCACGTAATCTAAAATATTACTATTTAGCCCTTTACCTAAAAAGTTTTCTGACCCCTGATTTAAAGTATTAAAATAAACTCAACTCAAGGCAGGATTACAAAAGAAGGGATTTGGAGAAAAGAACAGAAATGTGTTTCCTAAGACTCCTCCATAAAATCTGCACCTATATTTCCATCACTAACTCATGTTTTCAGGTGAGAAGTTCCTTTCTTGGGATCCACTAATTGGAAAGGAGCTAGACACCCTCATTTGTGTGTGACCAAATAGACAACTGGAGGGGCCCCAGGAACTGAGAGAGAGAGGCTGACAGAAGAGATCTGGGAAATATGTAGATAGATATACTTTCAGCATTGGGAATATGTGTGTGTGTGTTCATAAATGAATACGTAATATACATATATATGAATCTATACATTACATGCACAAGCACACACACATGTTATTCCTGCCTGCTTTAAAAAGGCTTTGAGGCCACTTAAAATAAATGTACACATACATTGGAACTGAAGCCATTAAGACAAGGCACCAGGTAGGAGCCACGATGTAAAGCGAGAGGTTAAGATTTAAGAGAGGAACACACCCTGGCAGGTGACTGTGTTCAGCGGTTGGGTACAGCATGTATGCTTCTGAGCTTCTTGGTAACCAGGGCAAAGAAGAAAACATATTGGGTTGCGTAGCTCTCTTTGATCATAAGAAGCAGATGAGTTCAAAAGGAGAAATGGACCTTTTGCTGTTTGTACAGGTGCTTTGAAATACATAGCATATTATGAAATGGCTGATGGTAATCTATGAATGTAAAGCATGGCATGCTGATGAATCAGGATAAGAACCGATCTAAACAAGTGAAAATACTGGAATATTTAAAAAGAAATACAGTCTTATGATTTTCAGTGATGCAGAATTAAAGATGAGCAGACCCTAGGGCAGTGGAGAGTTCAACACCAAGAAAAAAAGAAAGAAAGAAAGAAAGAAAGAAAGAAAGAAAGAAAGAAAGAAAGAAAGAAAGAAAGAAAGAAAGAAAGAAAGAAAGAAAGAAAGAGAGAGAGAGAGAGAAAGAAAGAAAAGAGAGAGAGAGAGAGAGAAAGAAAGAAAGAAAGAAAGGAAGGAAGGAAGGAAGGAAGGAAGGAAGGAAGGAAGGAAGGAAGGAAGGAAAGAAAGAAAGAAAGAAGAGCATCACTTTCTTGGTGTCTAGGAGCTTCCGAGAGAGCTGAAGGACCAGAAAACTCGTAAGCTAGATGGTCCTTAAGAACTCCGTTGTCATTCAGAAAAATTAGATGAGTCGCATTTTTTTGCAAAGCTGGAGAAAGGTCCTTCCATATCAATAAAAGATAGAGAAGAAGAGACAGGATGACACGTTCTATGGTTCACCACCCGTTGGGCGTCTGAGGGTGCTACTGTGTGCCGCTAGGCACCCTCGCTGTAGAGGCGAGCACCCCACGGACATCAGCCTTGACTTTGTGAAGGTTACAATTGGGGGAGCCAGATGGACAATTAAATATGTAATTGTAATATAATGTAATGGATATTCATACCAGATGATTCAGGGCATTCTATGTGCATGGTGGGTGGGAAAACCCAATCTCATCTATCATTCTCCAGGAGGGCTTCCTTGCGGTGGCATTTTTAATGTGTACGCTGGTTTAATAAGTAAAAACGCACCCAAATTCTACGAGGTTGCTTCATTCCCTTCCCCTTCCAGTTTAACATCTTTCAGCATCTGTCCTTGCCTGTGGAGTCCAGGTCGCAAGTCCTTGCACGGCCTCGCTGGCCGTCCCCTAAGCTTCGTTGTCAGCCTCTCATCCCACTAAAAACCTGGCTTCACTCCAGGTGCCCTGTTTATTCTGAACCCCGAGCCAGCTAATCCCTCCGCTGACTCCTTTTTCCTGCAGGCGGGATCCTCAGGGCAACATCGGATGCCCTTTCTTACATCTCTTGCTCCGGTGATTCAACACGTTTGTTTAAGTTGCTGTTCAAATATTGTTTCTGCTCTGAGCGTCCACCCCCGACTTTCAGAAGGGATCTATCCCTCTGTAGGGTTTCAGAGCACGCTTCTACCTCTAGTCGATAAGGTTGAGAGTGATAGTTTTATGATTACAACCACCACCCATATTTAACGAGATGAACTCTTTGTGTGCCAAGCACATTACATTCAGAGTTTCACTTAATTTGTACATTACCCTGTGTATGCTCTTATTACCCTCTGGCAGATAAAGAAAACTGAAGTTCGGAGCTGCCAGAGGGCTGTTCCAAGGTCGTACTGGGATTGAGCGATGTCTTGACCCGGGGCTGCCTGACTGCCAAGCGGGTTGCCGTAAACGCCATGAGATTCTATTAACCTGTACTCTAGGTAGCAAGCTAGGGCTCTGTCTCCCCAAACGGCACGGTAATCACCCTGAGAACACAGCATGTCTCTGGAGTAAATAAATGGCTCGCACATGTCCACATCTAGCAGGCTCCCAATAAACATTTAAATGATACATTTACCCAATAAGTCCACATTAAGTACATAATGTTGGAGGAAACATTTGTTCTAAGACACCGTGCCATTTTCATCAATGAGGTCTAACTGTGAGCCTGTTGCAGAGAAGAGATCTAAGGCCTGATCCTCTCTCCTGCCTCCCCTCTTGCTGCCTTCCATTCTCCAAATTCCCACCTTTCTCCCAAGTCCGGTCCCTGCCGCTAAGTATATGCACACACACGGTCTCCAAATAGAACAGAAACTGTGACATGTTAAGGAAATCTGTGTCTTCCTGGAACCTAATTGGTGGGCAAAGATTTCGATGAATGAATGTTATTTGCAGAAAAGGAGAAATAGAAAAAGAGGGGGGCGGGAGGGAGAAAGAGAAATTTGGAAACTTTTCAGAAGTTTGGGGTCTGTTTTGTTTGAAGAGAAGAATGGCTCATTTCTGAGTTACTCAGACTTCTTCCGTGTAGAGTACGACCTCGATCCCCTGGGCGTGCTAGATTTATGGACTTCATTGGGGGTGGTGGTTGACATTGAACGATGTCCTCAAGTGTTTTTTCCTGATGTTAGCAAAATCAGGAAATGACCTTTTCTTTTCTCTTTAAAGTGGGTTAGCTTTTTTTTTTTCTACGAAATTTGAAGCTCAACGGGTCCTGCTTTTGAAGTAAAACTCGATTTATCCCCCGAGTAAATGATCTCAAATTGAACAAGTGCTTTAGCTGTACCATGTCACCTATTTTCAGTTGTGCAGCAACAAGCCAAGGAGAAAACATGTCAACCACAAGAGAATGCACCGATTCACTTTTTGTGGTTGTTATTTTTACTGGGAAGAAGAACAAAAAAGTCCCAACCTAACCTTGCCTTCTCAGCATCGAACTTTCAGCCGTGCAAAGAAAAACGGAGAGACAGAAATGTGAGCATCCGTAGAGGTGCTAACGAATGGAAGGATGTGTAGGGGAGCACGTGGCTGGGAGTCGAAGCCGTAGAAGAGTGTGCACGGGTGGAGGGGGTTCAGAGCAGCGTTCTGGAAACACAGGCCTGACTTCACATCCCTCCCCCTTCCTTCTACTCAAGCAAGCTTGTGCTGAGCACTCACTGTGAGGTAAAAGACCGACACCTTTGGGAGGGGGTCTGCTTGCTCCCCGGTCTCACTTGTCATTGGCAATACAACAGCAATCATTTATTTTCACTTTTAGGGTAGTTAAAAGATGCTTTTGTTGCCTTCCATGTTTAAAACACCTTAGAACAGCTCCCGGTGCATGGTGAGGACTTGGTTTACATTTGTCGAAGGGATCGGATCCTTCCTTTTGTTGACTTAAAAAAGTGTTGGCGCTAATCTAGCTACATAAACCATTAATTTAGGCCACCAAACTCCTCTCTAGGCCACCAAACTATCTAGGCGACCAAACTCCTCTCCCATCATCCCTGGTCCAACCACGGAAGACATCATTCCCCCTTTCCGTTCTCCCTCTGTCTCTCCTCCCAAGCCGTTTGCCATCATCTTTGCTCATTTGTCCTTACTCCCGTCTTTGTTCCTCTGTTCCCTCCTGCCGACTTCCCAGTTGCAATTTTACTGAGTATATTTAGCTCTTCTGTTTTCATGTTATATATGTTTTCGTTTGTCCCAAATTGTTTACTATGAATATGTGTCGCTTTTTATACAGAAGGTACTAGAAACACCCCAGAACCTATGCCCAGAGGGGTGACTATAAGTAGTACCTTGGGATCACACTGGACATCTAATGTTATTTTCTTTTTTTAGTATATGTGCTGCCGAAGCAAGCACGTTATTTTCTTTTTTAAATATATCTAGTTTCCTATAGGTCATAGGAAAATCTATTATTTCCTTGTCTGAATACCATGTACTACCTTTCACTACCTCTTTCCAGGGAATGTGGAATATATAAGAATTTAAATTTCTCCCTCTGAAACCAGCCCACGGAGCGGTTGACACAGCCCTGTGTGCCCTTTTCTCCTTCCTCTGTGAAGTTGCTTTCTGGGGTATCCCATTCTGTACTCCGCATCAGAAAATGTGAGCGTGGCTGACGACACCTGGACAAGCTGGAAACCCTATATGGGAACTGAGAGAGGCATAAAGAATCAGTCCAAGGAGCTCATCTGCCCATTTGGTAAAACCTTAGGAGGGGAGTCCCCTGCCCTGAGGCACTCAGGTGTGGCTTGGCAAAGTGCTCTTGGTGCTGAGCTTCTCTTATGAGGTCCTGCCTTTGTTTCCCTGTGAATGCCCCTTGAAGGAGCCAGCCGAACAAAACTGATCCAGGCCTGCTGCCCTTCATGGGTTTCTACCCCTGAGACCACATGGCTTTGCCTTTCTTTCCCTTTTCTTTTGCTTTGATGTGATGGAGCCTAATAAGCATTTTTGAGGAGAGAAAATAATCCTTCAAACCTAATGCATGTAGAACATTGTAGAAGCGGTTGCCTCTCTGCTGCATTGGGACTGAAGGCTAATTGATTAATTGTAAATTAAAATAAAAGGACCTAATCGCTCTTACAGAGCCTGCTGAAGAACATCAGTAATTTTGTGATTGTAAGTGAAAACTAGAAACAACAAAAGGAAAATATACGTGAAAATTGATTCGAGCTGGAAATGAGTAAGAGTGGCAGAGATCGGCTTGTGTTCACCGTTAGGCCCATTCTGAGTGACCAGCGGTTCTGGTCCTGGGTTCATCTATTCCACCACCTCTGGAAGGTCATGCAGAAGAATTGCCTGGGGGTCTTGTGAAAATGGGGATTCTGGTTCAGTAGGTCTGAGGTGGGGCTGCTTGCATTTCTAACAGGTTCCCAATAATGCTGATGTTGTCTCTCCAAGGGCCATACTTTGCCTAGAGAGAGCAGATAATCAAATCCACATGACTGCAGTGGCCCACTCCTCTTGGAAAGACACAGCAGAGGAAACGTGGCAGGCCAAGACCGCAGTGCCAAATGAGTCTCCTCAGGGTGCATCTTTGTGGCAGCCTAGGGGTCTATATTCCTTCTCCCCTCAATAACACAGGTGTTGTCCTTGTAATGAGACTACACAGTTGGGTATAGGGGCCACTCTGAAGCGCCATTGGAACCGATATCTGTTTTCACAGATTCCAGGTCCCGAATCTATGGCTTTCCACCGGTATTCATAGTTCATGTACGGTTTGCCCCATCTATAGGCTGTTTCTCAATCAGGAGTCATTTTCCCCATTAGCCATGTCATTCCACCTTTATCAGGGAATAGTGCTTTGAGGTTGAGCCATAGTCATTTTCCCATAGAGAAGGCGAAGGCATTTTGTTAAACCTTTACTCATACCTACCTGTTTGTTTTTGTTTGTGAGCACATAAGATCACCATGAAATCTACAATAATCTGTCTCCCTTACAGTTAAGGTGGAGTCATGTGACTAGTTTGAAGCAATGAAATATGATGAGGAGTTATGAGTTGGTATATTTCTCTGAGCTCCTTCTCAGCTAATGAGCTAGGTGCAGAAGATCTAGTGAAGGACTCCAGGGAAGACGTGTAGGGGATGGTGGAGTCTCAGGGGGGAGGGAAAACAACAGAGAGATGTTGGGTAAGAGTTGCTGTATGTTGTGTGTAACATAACTAGCTTAACTTATAATGTTATCGTTTAAGCCAGAATACCCTAGAGGTCAAGAATTCTCTTATATGAATAATTACACCGAATTAAGCTGGGACAACGGGTCTAAATGGGCACTGTCCTAGCATAGCACATATGGTCACTCTAGATATAATCCACTCTATCAACCAACAAAGTCTTTAGTAAAACAACGTGTTTTACCATCACTTTCAGAGTTGCGTGTGTGTGTGTGGGGGAGAGAGGGATATATGAAGTACTGAGTCCAGTTTCCAGGTAATATGCAAACCTAGACCATCCATGGTAATCTATTCCTGTCTGAGTAACATGGTAATCTATTCCTGTCTGAGTAACATTCCTGAAAATTGAGATTCAGAGAGATGACTTTCCAATGTCATATTAGAAGCTGATGCCAGAGTTGGGCCTCAGACTCTTGGTATCTTCATTTCTCTTTCTAGTTTTCCACTCTGCCTCTTTGTATTAGTCAGGATACGAGTAGGATATGTAGCAGTGGCAAGTTAGTCTGAAATATCAGGGACTTAATAAACTAAACATGTTTTTCTCACTTACATGAAGTCTAGCAGGTGATAGACAGGCTTTGTGGCCTCCAAGTTGGCTATGGAGAGGGAAGACAGTGTGAAAGATTGCACATGGAATATTCAATGGACCAGGCCTGGGAGTGGTTTATACCACCGCTGCCTGAATTCTATTGGCCAGAACTCTATATGACTCCAATCCAAGAACAGGGGTGGCTGGGAAATGCACCTTTTCTATGTGTACAGGAAGAAGGAATAGTGTTGTGAATGTAAGCATTTTCTCCACACACTCTCTCAGAACTGTGCTTTCATAGTTGGCTCTAACTAGTGTATAGGAAACTATATAAAGAAGACTGAGGGCCTCTTGAGTACAGCAGAGTATCCCCCTGACCCCTGTCCTCCATGGGAGACTATATTAGTCTGCTTATGCTGCCATAACAAAATGTCATAGACATGGGGGCTTAAGCAGCAGACATTTATTTCTTATAGCTCTGGAGGCTAGGAAGTCCAAGATTGGGCTGCCACCATAGTTGGGTTCTGGTGAGAGTTCCTTCCTGTGTTGCAGATGGCGGCCTCCTGGCTGTGCCACACATGGCCCAAGAGAAGGAGAGCAAGCTCTCTGGTGTCTTCTTATAAGAACATTAATCCCATTACGAGGACCACACCCCCACACCCCCTACCCAACCCATGACCTCATGTAAACCTAATTACCTCCAGAGGCCTCATTTCCAAATACCTTCACATTAGGGATCAGGGGCATCAACATATGAATCTGGGGAGAAGACAAACATTCAGTCCATAACAGAAACCTTCTGCCATTTTCCACTTGTACTTGGGACGCTATATGATTGGGAATACGGATACTTGGCTTCTGGTCTACCTGTGACTCTGGGAACTAGAATCTCTGGTCATGTGGCTTCTTGATGCTTCTGGTTCCTCAAATATTTACCTTTACATCTCTTAAAATAATGAATATGAAGGAAATGTATGGAAAGAGGTAGTGATTATTGTGCCACAGTCAGAGAAAGAGATGACGTGTGTCCATCTTATTTCACATACATTTTGAGCACTAAGTGTGAAAGATTTTCCTAGAAACTAGAGATATAGTGGTGACCAATAAATTCACTTGCTGCACAAATTCTCATGATGGTTTGTTTGTTTGTTTGTTTTGGTCTAGTCAGGGATGTATATATTATTTTTATGATAATTTGAGTCACACCTAATTATGGATTATAATTAGTGCTATGAAGGAAAGGTACCCAGTCACATGAATGGGCCTTATTGGGACATCCAGTCTAACCTGGGGGACATAAAATCTTCCTGAGCAAGTAATGTTTGATAGCAGATCTGAAGATTAATTTGGAAGTAATCATTAATGATGATGATTACATTTATCAAGATCATGGGGTGCCTGGCTGGGTCATTCAGAGGAGCATGTGGCTCTTGACCTCGGAGTTGTGAGTTTGAGCCCCACAAGTGTAAAGATTATGCAAACAAACGAACAAACAAGATGGTACTATGGGCCAGGAGCTGTTTTATGTGTCTTAAGTGTACTACCTTAATTATATTATTATCGCAATGATTCTTCACAACCACGCTGTGACCTAGGTCCAAATATTAGTTCATTTTTGCAGAATTAGTTGGAGAAAAGAGGGATGCATCTTCCAGTGAAAGGGAGCGGCAAACAGGAAAGTCCTGTGGTTGGGGAGAACATGCCCAAGACACATTTGAGGAAGTGAGAGAAAGATGAAGTATTTGAAATCATACCGTGTAACATACTCTAAGGAAAAAGACTTTCTCCCTCCTCATCAAAGTGTGACTGTGTTGGGGGACAGAGGAGAGAAGCAAATGTGGACACTTGTGGTTGAGTATCAAATTCAACTGTCTATAAAATACACTTACCATGTAAACAAACTTATGTTGAATTTGATTTAAAAGTTTTGTGTCTGTATTCCTCATAATGTTACCACAAGAGCTCAGAGAAATCGAGACTTTGGGGAGATGCATTAAAACCCAAGACCAGGAGGAGGGGATGGAGGGTTTGCTAGCACTTTCCTTCTCTTGCAACTGTAAATCCGGTGTAGGATCTGCCCAGGTGTTGCTGGAAACAGAGTTCAAGAGAGAATACGACTTGCACTTGACCTTATTTAAATCTGCAGCGTGGATTGGGGAAGAGGACAATTTTGTATACTACAGCGATAGCTTATCTAGTCTGGTTCAGAGTGTTTTCGCAGCAGGTTAATAGGAAAAACTTTTTTCTTCTCTTCTTAGAAAATGATGAGCTTTTTTTGAAGTTAGAGTTTGATTTTCTACGCTAGGCAGCATTTTGTTTTCATTGAATTGACTTTGATGTGAAATTTCCTGGCATTTCTTAATTCTGTAGAGGAGGTTTCTCCCTTTGAAACCGAGATGTATACGTGTATAATTACATGTGTTACTGTGTCTGACTGATCTACGCGCTCATGTGTTCATTAGCAAGTATTTATCTGGCACTGACGATAGGAGAGATTCTGGGGATGCTGCACTGAGCACATCAAACAAGACTCCTGCCTTCACAGCCATGGGACTCAGTATTCGAAGTTGCTTATCGACAGCCAGCAAAAAGATACAAGAGTGAACGTTTTATTGAATACTAAGAAGAAAAAGAGCAGGTTGCTAGGAGGTGGGATGACAGGAGGGTCTACCTGAGAATGGTGGGTGCGCTGGGTCGCTTCTGTCATCCTTCTTCCCATCCTTCTCCACCCTTCTGGGAGACTGACCTGGCTGGGCTGCCTTCAAGGGCTCCTCTGCTCCCAGTAGGGGGTTGGCCTTTGGGGCAGTGGGAGAAGCAGGAGGCTGCGGTATTTACTTCCTTAGTCCGATTCTGTAGATCTTACTGCTCAGTTCTGAGCCTCTAGTGAAGTCAGGTAGCCTTCTTCTTGCACCTACTGTCTCCAGGTTCTGGTACATGTTCCCTCCCCTCGTGCTTCAGGCACCTGCTGGTGCCGGCCGTGGTGTACTGGGCTATCTCTTGTTGGTGTCCCTCAACCCTGGCCATACCTTTGTAGATAGGTTCTTTATTAAAATATTACCCCCATTGGTAGGTGACATTTGTTTCCTGCCAGGCTCCTGACTGAAATATACTCAAGAGGGTCTTTTTGAGGATGTGGCTTTTAGGTTGAAACCTGAAATGTCGGAAATTATGGACTAGAAAATTAATGGGAGGAAGCAGGTTTTAGAAAGAGAGAAGGGCATGCATGAAGGGCCCCAGGCCAGCAAGAATTGTATGTGTTCAAGAGACATATGGGGGAGAGACACCAGGTAGCCTATTGAAAGAGTTAGGATATGGGTATATGGAATGTTAATATAAGACATGATAGTCAGTAGCATAAGAGGGAGTGCCAATGACGGACTGTTTTCGGTGGAGATGAGTAGGGAAGACTTCCTGGAGGTGGCAGCATATGAGTAGGGGTTTAAAGGATAGATAGATCTTACCTTTGATGGTGGAAGGCATTCCAGGGAAAGACAACTGTATTAGGCAGTGCTATTCAAAATAGCTGGTCTGTGTACTGATGAGATAAGAAACTTGTGCTTGAATGTATCTCAGTGCATTGCTCCCTTCATCAAGATGGTCTTGCGCTGGGCTACCTGGCATTCATAGGTAGGAGACGGAGTTGCAGAGAGAGAAAGAGAAGTTTGGTGAAGTGGAATGCAGCCAGGAGGATGCAGATATCAGGGTAAGGAGTTGAGATTTTAGGCTGTGGGCAGTGATGGGACATTGGACATTTTTGAGAAGAATGGCAAAGTTAGAGATGTGGGGTTTTTTATGATTATTTATTTTAGAGAGTGAGAGAGCATGAGCAAGCAGGGGCAGGGGCAGAGAGAGAGAGAGGGAGAGAATCTCAAGCAGACTCCCCACCAAGTACAGAGCTGATGTGGGGCTCCATCTCATGAGGCTGAGATCATGACCTGAACCAAAACCAAAGGTTGGACACTTACGTGGACACAGCCCCGTGAGCTGTGTTTAAAAACATCATCTAGCAGGACAGGGCTGGACAATCCGAGCGGGAAAGTGTGAGACAGGGATGAGAATGTCACTGTGGGAGCCACTGTGGGGATCCAGTTCTCTCTTTTGTGGTTTCATCAGTTTAACAGGAGCTGTTTTATTTTTGAAATGATGGCTGTGGTCTAAATCTGCTGCTATTCACCTGTCCCCTTTCCATGCTAATTCTCGGTATGCTGGAATAAAGCCAGGAGGCTTCAATGAACTAAGACAGAAGTCTTGAGAACAAAAGTGAATTGCAGCGTGCTGATTGTCAGCTTGCTGACGGGTTGGGGAGAGGAGTAGGGCTCAGGATGGGCTCTGTGACCCGTGGGAACTGCGGCACATCACGGAGTCTCACTAGGTACCGCCCTTCACCGTCAGAGTGATGTCCAAGAATTATGCAGAGAAACTTGGCGAATTATCAGCAAGCTCTTTGTTTGTGGGCAAAAGAGATCGGTCATTTTAATCAACAAAGGTCCCAAATGAGAGGTACAGAAGAAAAAACGGCAAGGGTGGGGGGAGGGAAACCAAACCCGAACCACAGCGGGGGGGGGGGGGCGCGTCTGGGAAAAGGGGCTCTTGTGCACATTTTCTGGGTAAACGGGTTGGCTGGTATCAAGTAGATGGTTCAGGATGGAGTCTTTCCTTGAGGAGACTGGGTAGGCGTGTCAAGGAAGACCTTTCTAGCTGTTGATGGATTCTCTGGAAAACCTGGAGAGCTTTGCCTTCAGGAAAATGCTGGAGGAAGCAGGAGCCCGGCATAACTGAGGATCTGTAAGATGGCTCTTGTAGCTAGAACACGGAAAGGGAGGGAGGCTGTGGCTTCTGCACTGAAGCCCCTCTGCGGGGCCTTGAGTCAGCCAGCTGTGCCAACCTTGAGGGGTTGCTCCATCCCCCTTCCCATGATCCACAGCATCATGGCTGACATTTGTGGAGCCCTCCCTCGGCATCAGGCACAGCGCTGGGTACTTGCCATGCATCACCCCGTAGGAACTTCCCAGCCCCCTGGGAACTGTCATCCCCATTTTACCGACAGAGATACTGAGGCTCACAGTAAGTGACAGAAAGGAACTGGAAACCTGTTCCGTTTCAGTGCACAACGTCAGTCCTGAGACCAAACCCATCACTTCTTGCCATAGTCCTCTTCGCCCTCAACTCCGGCGCTCAGCGAAGGGCACGTTGATATTTGCTCAGCTGACTAGTGTTAGGATTACTGTTTTGCTCAGCAGAGTCCAGGTGTAGGGGATTGCCTTCCCCTCAAAAGTGGCATAAACGAGAAAATAGGAGGCACCAAAATAAGATACCCGGCTTCCTTAAATAGGCATCTACACATCACACAGATGACATAGAAATTGGGATAAGCTATTGAATGAGTGAATGATGGGTCCAAACGAATTGACCACAATAGATACTCAAGAACTACTTACTAAGGTAAGTCCATCGCCTTTGAGTGCCATCACTTTGGCCACTGGGTGTCCACCCAAAGGGTCCCACAGACCCTGAATCATGGCTTAGGCATCCAGATATTTAAAAAACAAATTCACCGATGTCTTTACTAACAAACACGTTCTTATGTGTAGTGGGATATATACCTATCTCCTCCCTGATTGGTTGGGAAGATTTAGTGAAACCCGTCATGTAAAAACACAAATGTTTGAATAAATAAGTATATTTTGTTTTTGTTTTTAAATTAAACCAGCAGTTCTTAAAATGTGGTCCAGGGACCCCTGAGGATCCCTGGCACCTTTTTAGGGTGTCCACGAAATGAGGTCAAAGCTATTTTTGCAACAATACCAAGATGTTTTTGGCTTTTTTCAAGCTCATTCGCTTGTGAGTGTAAGTGGAGTTTTCCAGGGGCTGCATGATGTGGGATATCTGCCAATGACTGAATGAAGAAGCAGATGTAATTTTCTAGATGTTTCTTACTAAGCCAGGCATGAAAGAGATTTGCAAAAATGTAAAATCAATGCCACTCTTTTTTTTTTTTAAGATTTTATTTATTTATTTGAGAGAGAGATGGTGAGAGAGAACATGAGAGGGGAGAAGGTCAGAGGGAGAAGCAGACTCCCTGTGGAGCTGGGAGCCCGATGCGGGACTCGATTCCGGGACTCCGGGATCATGACCTGAGCCGAAGGCAGTCGCTTAACCAACTGAGGCACCCAGGCGCCCAATGCCACACTTCTGTTTTTTGAAAATATAGTGTTTTTTAAAAATAAAAATATTATTTATGTCAACATGTAATTTATTATTGATATTTTTAAATGAATGAATAATTCAGGTTTCTCAGTTTTTGTTTCAAGTGATATTTATTGATAAATACATACAAACACAAATTTTGGGGTCCTCAATTTCTAAAAGACTAAAGATTTTTGAAACCGAAGTGACTGAGACTCACTGACTAAATTAATGTTTAGGAGACATTATTAATTCAGTGCTGCCTCATTCCACCACAATAAAAATAATTTGTAATTGATTCTTAGGAATTCCTACAAGAAAATGTCAGCAACAGTAACATGGAGGCTTTCTGCTACTTCTAAAGGAAGTAGGAGTTAATATTCAGAGTCTTAACTGCTATTTCACAAAAATAATTACATCTGGGTACACCTTAACATGAATTGTAAAATGTAACTGGAACACATTTCCCCAAATATTAATTGCTATTTCTTTAATAGACGAAAAATTCTCTGTTATAGAGGGGGAAAAAGAGGAAATTCACCTTTGAGAATTTCCCAATCTCAGGTTCTTGCCTACTGGTGTGCAGGAGCGTTTTTCCCTGAAGTCTTTCCTTTTCTTTTTTTTTAAATTTAAATTCAAATTAATTAACATATAGTGTATTATTAGTTTCAGAGGTGGAATTTAGTGATTCATCAGTTGCATGCAACACCCAGTGCTCCCTCCATCACGTGCCCTCCTTCATGCCCATCACCCAGTGACCCCATCCCCCTTTCCCCCTCCCCTGCAGCAACCCTCAGTTTGTGCCCTAGAATTAAGTGTCCCTTATGGTTTGTCTCCCTCTCTATTTTGATCTTATTTTATTTTTCCCTCCCTTCCCCTATGTTCATTGGTTTTGTTTCTTAAATTCCGCATATGAGTGAAATCCCATGATATCGTCTTTCTCTGACTGACTTATTTTGCTTAACATAATACACTCTAGTTCCATATATGTCACTGCAAATGGCAAGATTTCATTCATTTTGATGGTTGAGTAATATTCCATTGTATTATATACACCACATCTTCTTCATCCATTCATCTGTTGATGGACATCTGGACTCTTCCCATCGTTTGGCTATTGTGGTCATTGCTGCTATAAACATTGGGGTGCATGTGCCCCTTTGGATCACTATGTTCATATCCTTTGGATAGATACCTAGTAGTGCAATTGCTGGGTCATAGGGTAGCTCTATTTTTAACTTTTTGAGGAACCTCTCTAATGTCTTCCTGAAGTCTTGAAGGGAGGCCCTCACAAACCAAAAGTGATGCAATCTGTATTGTGATCCTGATTCTGCCCTCGATTTGCTGCCTGACGTTGGGGAAAATCATTTCTTTCCCTGGGGTCCATTTTCCTCACGAAGATAGGGAGAGAGCATCTCTTGGGTCCTTCCTTGAAAGATCCAAGTCTGTTTTGAGACATCTGGAACAGACTGATAAGGGAGTGGAGAACAGAGCACTTAGGTAGTCAAGTGATGGCAAAGACCAAGATTTTGGATTTGGTGGAAGAGTGGCAAGTTGGAGCTCAAGAAGAGACTGAAGGGAATTCTGCCTCTGGAATGCTAACAAAGATTAAGCGGATAGAGTAGGCAGGTGTGGGAGCAAGAGTTTACTTGAGAAAGTCAGGTCACTTCCAATGCTGGCAGGGACATTGGGAGGTCCCCTTGATGGTTTTAGAAGAATATGACATAGTGTCTTGAAGGAAAGAGATACCATCTGGCTCAACTTTCTGATTGTTCAGTAACTTCTTTTGTTAAGTCATGGATTTGAATCTGTTTCTTCTGCAAAAATCTACTTTATGAAAGGAAGAAATGTGCTCCAAATATTGATCACAGTCTTGTGAATCCATTGATGATATTATCAGCCAGTGATTGAGCAATGCCTTTGAGATGCTTCGTGGTGACATCGTGGTTTCTTTCTTGCTGTCTTGGCTAGTTTGGTTCTTAACCTTTCCATATCCACATTCTCCCCATCAGCCAGTCCCATCCAGTTCCAGTCCTTTTAATCATCATGCTTGATGTTACCCCTGGCCCTTTACACATGCTAGTCCGTCTGTCTGGGAAGTCCTTTCATCTAAACTGGCTAGCTGACTAGCTTTCAACCTACTGTCTTTTGTAATTTTTGAAGTCGTGTATTTTTGAAAAATTGTTACTTCATCAAATAATATGTATACACAGTTAAAAAAAAAAAAAAGCTTTTGGAAGATTTATGCTGAAAACAGTAGTGCCTGCCTACCTATCCCTACCGCATTTGGTCCTGCTCACCAGACAAACTACTTTTAACTCTTTCATTATTTCTTATGGCATAAGCCTCTGTATTTCCAGCAAATATGCCTACACTGTTAAACTCTTGATTTACGAATGTCAGTCTTCTGTTGACTTCCTGCTATAGGAGATGACAATTTAGGCCGTTTGTACATCTCATTTCTCCTCTCCTTTTTCCTTAATGTTTATATCATAATTTTTGGATGAATCAGAATCAGTGTGTATGTTTTTATGATTATGCAAATATCATTCACTACAGGGTCCAAGTAGCATCCTAAGATCATTTCTTTCCTAAGATCATTTCTTTTCTCTTACATCTTTGATTTCCTGAGTTTACAATGTCCTCTTTACCCCCAGTGTTTGTGGGGTTTTTTTTCTTTCTATACCTACCCTTTTTATTTTTCTACTCTTCTTTTTTTTTTAAGATTTTATTTACTTATTTACTTGAGAGAGAGAGAGCATGAGAGAGGGGAAGGCCAGACAGAGAAGTAGACTCCCTTCTGATCAGGGAGTCGGATGAAGGACTCGATCCTAGGACTCCAGGATCATGACCTGAGCCGAAGGCAGTTGCTTAACCAACTGAGCCACCCAGGTGCTCTCTATTCCTACTCTTAGCTTTTTTTTTTTTACCCATTCTATCAGATCAGTACTCCCCCCCCCCCCCTTTTAAACAGAGGTTGACAAAATCTTTCTGTAAAGGATCACATAGTAAAAATTTTATACTTTTCAGTCTAGACAGTCTGTTGCAACCACTCAGTTCAGCTGTTGCAGAGGGAACTCGGTCAAGGACACTATGTAGCTCCTGACAGGACTTAAATGAATGGGCGTGGCCATGCTCCAATAACATCTTATGGAGGAAAGCAAGTGGCAAGCAGAATTTGGTCCACAGGTGGGAGTTTGCAGATCCCGGTTCTCAATGATAAAATGTGTGAGATACTAATGTGTGCTATTTTTATTCTCCTGCATCTCTTGTCCTGCAGTCCTCCACCCCGAGGCTGTCTGTCCTGCTTGTTCTGTTTGTGTCCTGTCTGCTAGCATCCTGGAATTCCCCTTCACTGCTTTCCTGTTTTGGACCCCTTAAGTCTTGGGTTTCTGCATCTTCCTCTTTCTGGCTTTATTCCTTTGCTTCGCTGGAGGACATTCTCAAATAACTTCCTGAAAAGGAGGGTATGTATGGGAGGTAAATTTTCTGAGTCTTCTATGTCTGAAAATGTCTATATGCATGCCCTGTTTGTTGGTAGTGTCGTGAAGTCATGGATTCAAGATTAAAAAAAATTTCCCCAGAACTTGGGAGGCTTTCTCCAGTTATTTTCCAGCTTCTAGAATTTCTGGTAGATGCCTGATTGCAATTCTGTTTCTTTGTATCTGTGTGCATGTGATCTTCTCTCTCCTGGCGCTGCATCTAGGAACTTTTAGGATTATCTTTTTATCAGGCAGTCCTGAAATGTCATGGTGATGCCCCTCAGCATGATCATTTTCAGTCCCATGCCTCATCTCTGTTCTGCTCTGGGCTTGATGTGCATGAGTCTGGAGCTTCTTCTGATAATTTCTCCAGACGCTAGCCCTTCTGTCTTCTCCCCGAATGGTGGCCATCAGGCTCTGTGGGACCAAGGGGACGATCTAAGGGTTTTACACTTCCTGTGTCCAGATAGGCAGCCTCACGTCTTACCCCTTGTTTCTGTGGGACGTCACGTCTCTGAGAGCCTTGCCTTCCAGGTTTTCAGCAAGATGCATGACGGAATTGGGTCAGCATACATGTCTCTAGGCCTTTACGTTGAAGTTTTCCCCATTCTGCTAAGTTGATCATTGCTCATCTGTCTATATCCTGTCTTCCAAAATTTCATTATAATTTGTTGTCTACTTATATCTTACACTTGTTTTTTTTTGTTTTTCCATTTCATAGGGGGAAGGAAAACATGTAAATGCTGTGGTCAGTCTATCGAGTTGAACCAGGAGTTCACAATTTGTCATTTGTCTGTCTGCTCCACTACAAAGGGCCCATGTCTGCTTATTCACCCCCTGTGTTCCTAATGCCTGGCTCAAAGTGGGCATTCTGCAGATACTTAGTGAATGGAGTGAATGCGTGCATATTGAGTGAGTGGTCCGATGGGAAAGGAAGCCTTAGGTGGGGGAGCACTGGGAGATGATGCTGGAAAAAAAGCTGAGCCCAGATTATAAAGAGCCTTGAGTGCCAGGCCAACGAGTGTACACTGTTTTCTTGGTTGGAAGGCCATTGACGGTTTTCCAGTAGTGGTGGGGTTGGTGGTGGAAGGGTGTTCTGGTCGATGTGATTTTTCTGGCTGTGGTTTAAGGGCTCACTTGAAAGGAGTGCACAGGCAGGGGAATAAAATGCTATGACCTGATGAGGACCCGTGAGGAAGGAAGGGGTGCCTTGCAGAGCCTGGGGGAAGAACCAGCAGGATTTATGTTCTTATTCAACATGACTGGGGCTTCCATGGGCCGAGAGAAAGAACAGTACAAAGGGTACTGCGGGCGGGGGGAAAGTAGATCATGGTTTTGTCTGTTCATATTTGAGACATGAAGGAAACTCCAAGTGGATGTGTTTAGTGGGCAGTTGGCTATATTAGAAAATGAAGACATAGATCAGGGAGTCATTCTCACAGAGAAATCAAAGGAGAGAGAGCCATGAAGGAAGACTGGTTTGCACAAAGGCACATGGATGGTGGTAGATGTAGAATTTGAAGTCGGATCTAAGTCCATAGTCCATCTTCAACCACAGACTGTACTCACTCTAAAACTTTGTCAAGAAGCAGGAGATTAAAAAAAAAAAAAAAGAAGCAGGAGATTACAAGCTTAGTTTTGGCCTGGGGCAAGACTCACATTTAATGGGAGATGTGACTTCTTAAGAATGAAGGTGCAAAATGCAATCGGAAACTAACGGGGTGTGAGAGAAGAACGCTGATACTGCGAGGCTCCCCACCGTCTGGGCGGGAGGAAGGCCTGGCAGCTTCAGTCAATTTGGCCTTGCCCAGAGCCGAGGTCTCCCGCAGACCCTACCTGCTTTCACTCTGATGGCTTCCCCGAGAACACTTTCTTCTCTAACACTTTCTACCCTTCCTGCTGCTTTGGTTCAAAGCAGAGAAAACTATGGTCAAGTAGCAATTCTCAGAACCCAAGCGGGGCTAACATCCTGCCTGGTTTCCTCCTTGCTTGCTCAGCACAGAGCGGCCTGAGAGAATCACGGGAAGGTCGCCTCTGGAGATTTTCAGGAGTGCCCTGTGCAGGGAAGGAGTCCTGGGCTCCTCCGCACTGAGCCCCCTCCCATAGCATGCCTCCAGGTTCACCGCATGGGCCGAGGGAGGAAGAGGAAGCAGACGCCGTGAGAGTGGGGGTGTGGGGCATGTAGGTTGTGAAACAGCATGAGAAACGTCCAGAGGCAGCAAAGAAAGTATTGTTTCTGGAATTCGGAATTTGATGTTTTTCATACTCAACGTTTCTGTGACTAGAAGGTGAGATAAAAATCGATGTCATTCCATTGGTTTTCACCTTCGTTTTAAATTATCAGATTTTAAACAGAAATTATTATCAGTCCGATATTGTTTCCTTTTCTAAAATGCGGTTTAATTTCGCAAAGAGCTGAGTAAAACGGCAGAGCTGAATCATAGGAAATGTCAGCAAGCAAGTGCTACACCCGTTCTTACAAAACTGTGGCCAAGGATTTGCTACTCTCCTTGAAAAAAGTGTTCCTTAATCCTAGGTTTTTGTTTTTAGCTGGGGGGCATTTCCTCTTCCTTTCCTTTAACAGTACGGTCTCTTTGCATGTGAGAGAATGTTTAATCCAGTCAGAAAGCATGGGCCTTGAGTTGGAATCCCACCTGCTCCTCTTCCTTAATGGGTAATATTTTGACAGTCGCTTAACCTCTCTGAGTCTCAGTTGTCTCCCTATAAATGGAAGTAAGAAGATGGAGAATACATATTATATAAGAATATACCTGTATCAATTGCATATTATAATACATTATACATATAAATATATAATTAATGATTTATATGTTATATCTATGATTAATTTTCATATGTATATGAGTAACACATTGCTGGTAATTCGTTGGTACTGAAATCATGTAAATTCCTACTATTGAACAGCGTTGGATAATTTTTTTCCTATTGATAGTCACTGACTCACCAAAAAAAAAAGGAAAGAAAGAAATAATCAATTTAGTGTATGTTCTTAATTCGAGGGAGGGAGTTGTGGGTGTTTGTGTTTTGGATCTTATTTTTAGACATTACAAAAATGTTCCATCCACTGGATTTTGAAATTAAGAATGGGGAACATTATTTATATCTGAATCATATATTACAACAAATGAAAATATTACATGTATGGTTTCCATTCTGTATTGCAAGCATTTAAAGGGAAGAGGGAGAGAAAGAGAGTGAGGATGGGGGAGAGAAGGAGAAGGAAGAGAAGGGGGGAGATAGGCAATAGGCAGAAATGGCAGAGATAAAAAAGACACAGCAAAGACAAGATTCACTGGGCTTAGGCACCAGTATTTGCAGATAAATAGCTTTGGTTTTGCCCTAATTAACACTTGAGCTATTGATACTAGAGTCATATATTTGCTGCTATCACTTTCCTTTGAAACCCACCCACCATCCACCCATCCATTCATTCTGTTTTGAAGCAACAAACTACTAACCATATCCTACGTGTTTAGCCCTGTCCTGGGTGCTAGCAAGGCAAGCCATGAGGTCAGTCCTGCCTCCCAAGAGCTCACAGTTTCATGGACGAGGCAGACAGGTAACCAAATAACAGTGGAATAAAATAAGTGACTGCTTCAGAGTTGGAGTGTGCTGGGAAAGACTTCACAGAGGAGGTGACCCTGTACGGGGGTCTCAAAGGACATGCAATAATGTGTTAGGTAGACAAGATTGTTGGGTGGGAGATTAGGAGTGTGTTTCAGGCACCCCAAAATTCAGACGAGCTTTTGGAGTGACCCCGTCCTGTCTGAGCTGGGAGCTGGTTTATTTGAAACCTAGTTTATGTGGTCGTGGAGCCAGTGTGGCAGCTGATTAAGATCATAGATATGGTTAATCCTGACTTACTAGCTGTGTGGCATTGGTCAACTGTCTATCCTTTCCGAGCCCTAGCTTCTTTATATTTAAAAGGAGGTTAAAACTCGGGAAGGTTGTACATTTTAAGTGAATAGACATAATACATGTAAAAGCTTTGCGCACTGCTGGGCATAGTAGCGAGACCATTCTCATTTCAGTATTTGGATCTTTGGAACCGTAGAATCTTAATGGCAATCTGAACAAGTTGGGTTAAGGGTGAGAAGCAATGCCCTGTGGTGGGGGGGTGGGGGGAGAAACAGATTATATTTTATTTATGACTTTTCACCTATTCTTCTGAAATGTCTCCGAAACTTTTCTGAATCATGGCAACTCAGATATCAATGTCAGATTTTCCCCCTGTGCTCCATCCCCCTCTGTATTTTCTAAGGCTAGAACGAAGTCAAACCAGAGGTGAGAGATTCACTGTCTTCGTTGTAGATGACCTCTTGGTGAAAAATCTCAGCTTCAGCTCCTGAGAGCAAAGCTCTTTGGAAGGCTACCAGCCACACCTTCAGCACAAAGCCTGTAATTACGAGTAGCACCAAGGATACCCCGTGGAGAGGATGGCGAACATCTGGGTCATCCGCCTTGGGATAGATGCCCAAGTACAGGATATAGCTAGAGCTAGTAAAACCATAAGACAAAAGTGTGAATGGAGGGGGGGAGCCATTTTTAACACAGACTGATTTGAGGTCAGCTGTCTCTTCCATAGGAGTGCTATTAAGTACGGGGAGTTTGGAGTGTGAGACCAATTGAACAGGCCTTCGGTTCTTATCATTCTTTCTCAGGTAATAGGGTGGACTACAACCCGGTGGTCAGATTTGTTCTTTATCCCTCTGTGTCCTTGTCCATAGCTGATTCTAGGGCAGTTGTCCCCAAACTTGAGTGTGTATCAGAATCTCCTCGCTAAAACAGGCATTGCTGGGTCCTGTCCCCAGAGTTTCTGATCCAGTAGGTCTAGGGTGGGGCTTGAGAATTTGCTTTCCAGAAAGTTCCAAGGTCTCCTGATGCTGCTGGCCTGGGAGCCTACGTTGAAAACCACCCACCTAGGAATAGTCAACTGAGCTATCTCTGAATTCTTTCTTCCAGTGCACCCATCTACCCTCAACTTTTTTGTGTGTGTTTGCTGGATATAGTTTCCATTGCTCACAAATAAAATGATTTAATGAATACTGTGGGGGGGGCGCTCCTTGTCTTTATCTTGGAGAAGAGAGGAATCAAAGGGGGAAATCAAGGTTTTCTCTAACATCTTAAGATCTGTTGTGTCAAGATAAGAATGGGAAGTGACTCTTACCAATTATCCCATTTCATCTCAAACTAAGCAAGACTTTTAATAACCATTTAAATTATGTAAAAACGGGCAGCTTTTGGTTAATGATGATAGATTGAACATATTTATTCCTGTTCTCACCTGAAGCACCAATAAAATGACAGTGACTGGGCTTTTAGCATAATGTATGGCATCAACTCTCAAAGACAAAAAGAAGGGAAGAAGGAATGGTAAGAACACTGGGAGCTGAAAAGCAGATGGACAGCTGGTCCCAACTGATTTTAGCAGACCCAAGAAGTCTGATTCGTAAGCGAGCAAATGCAGAAGAGCAAAGAGATTTACACTCTAAAGCCCTGAAAAGATTCTGGATTCTGAGACTTCCAAATAGGGTGAAGTTGAGCCTTAAAACAGGCAAAGTGGCTGAAAATCTGTAAAAGCAAAGGGACCTCTAGATCGCCCCCACCAACCACATCGGCCAAGGTGTGCTCCTAGGGCCTGGCCCATAGTGGGAGGTTTACTTCTGAAGGAAGCCAATCAGGGGGACTCTGGACAAGTGGGTACCAGGTGCAGTTGGAAGAAGGGGTACCTTATAGAAATTGGGTGGGGGATGAAATGAAAATCAACATATGGAACTTTCATACCTCCAGTCCTCTTCCCACACTGAGATCCCAGACTCATGACCCTCAGTTGTGTGCCTTCCAGACAGCAGTCTGGCGTTGGGATTTAGAAGGAACTCAACAACCTGGAGCTATTACACAAAAAGCCTGGGAAGGGATGCAGGGGGTTTGAGATGCAGGGCAGTCCTGATGGGGGCGTCCAAACTGAGTTCAAGTGAGCACTGTTTACTGAGCAGCTCCACCTGCCCCAAGTAGCAAGCTCTGAGTTCTAATGATTCAATAGTGTGATTCAGGGTGCCCATCCCCCAGTGGACTAGGGGAGAAGGGTGGGGGAAGGAACAGCATGCACAAAGGCTAAGCCAGTAGTGAAATAGCGTGCTGAGTTGGTGGAACGACAAGCATTCAGTATTGTTGGCGTGGAAAGTATAGACACACAGGGAGTGTGGGGGAGGGGCCGCCGAAAAGATGCTCTTAAAGTTTATGACCCTCTCTTTCTTGCTATGTGTTCTCTCAAAATAAATGTGCATATTTTGAATCTCCATAAATGTATCCATTCTGGTTTTCCTTTCTTTTTGCCCATCAAGGGCAATGTTTTTATTTTATTTGTTTTAAAAAATTTTTATTCCAGTTAGTTAAGGGCAATGTTTTTAAGATCTATCTATGTTGCTATGACAATAATCTAAGCCATTCCTTTGAACGCCTGCCTGATACCTAGTGGTATTTTATGGCCTGTAGTTACCTACTTTTACGTACCCTTTGTCCCAGTGAAGGACATCAGATTTATTTTCCATTCCCTCCTCTTTGTTGCTTTCCTCCCCAAAACAAACAAAACAAAACTAAAAAACCCAGAAATAAACATCCCTAGGCATGTTCTCTGATGAACCTGTGTGAGAATTTCTTGTGCTTTACCTTGGAGAGAAAGATTGCTGGCTATGTGTGTATATAATGTGGTGAAATAGTAATACTTTGCCCTCCAGGATGGCCCATCACTGGGACATTAGTATTTTCACATTCCTGCTAATCCAGTTTTTTTTTTTCTTTCTTTCTTTACTTCTCTTTCTTTTTTCTTTCTTTTTTTTTTCTAACTCCAAAAGTTTTCTTGTGCCTCTTTGGGTTATTCTTACTATTATTTTATAAGAACACTTACAATGAAATGAGGCAGATTTTCTAAGTGCACAATACAGTATTGTTAACCATAGGCACTGTGTTTTACAGAACTCTAGGACTTACTCATCTTGCAGAACTGAAACTCCATCCCCCATTTCCCCTCCTTCCAACCTCTGGCAACCATCATCCTATTCTCTGTCTCAGTATGAGTTTGACTATTTTAGATATCTCATATACGTAGAATTATGCAGTATTTACCCTTCTGTGACTGGCTTATTTCACTTAGCATAATGTCCTCCAAATTAATCTATGTTGTTGCATATGGCAGGATTTCTTTCTTTTTAAGGCTGGATAATATTCCATTGTGTACACACACACACACACACACACACACACACACGCATGCACGCACACACACACACACACACACACACACACCACTTTTTTTTATCCATTCACCCATCGATGGACATTTAGATTGTTTCCATTTCTTAGATATTGTGAATATTGCTGCTGTGAACACAGGAGGGCAGAGATTTCTTCGAGATCCCGATTTCAATTCTTTCGGATATATCCCCAGAAGTGGAATTGCTGGGTCAGATGGTCATTCTGTTTTCAGTGTTTTGAGGAACTCGCATACTGTTTTCCATAATGGCGCCACCATCTTGTAATCCCACCAACAGTGTCTAGGATTCTAATTTCTCCACCTGTTTTGCCAACAACGTTTTTAAAACACAGTTTTATAGTCGTTGCTAGTGTGAAATGTGTATCATTTTCCCTGGGTGCAAAATGTCATTTGTGTTTCTTGCATTGCTGATGATTTTGAACACCTTTTTATCAGTTTCTCAACTTTTGAGGCTTCCCCTTCTGAAATTGACTGTTCACATCCTGTTGCCATATTTCTCTTGGGGCAGCTGTCTGTTTCTTGTTGATTTGCATGCTTTTCTAATAGATTTTAGATATTAATGTCTCGTTAGCTACTTAATGAATCTATCTGTTAGCTGGGGAATGCCCTTCCACTGTGAGCCCTGTCTTAAGATTGAGTCATAGCATCTCAGAAACAGACAAATGACCTCGAGACTTGAGACAAAATAAACTGCCAGTGATTCGCTGTGCGACATACACTTGCTTATATCCCAAAGGGCCACTGGGGTCATTCAGCCTCCTAGTGTCTGACTTCACTCACCAACTTTCCCTTCATCACTTCCTTCACCAGCCTCATCTTTAGCTAGGCACACCATACTACTAATTGTTATCATTTTACCTTTATTACACAGGCGAAAAATGTTTTGCTGTTGAAAAATTGGAAAATATTTAGCGTAATGTATGGCATTATGATAACAAATTATTAAAAACCACCTACAACTCTGCCACCGAGTGATGATGCCCGTTAACTCTTTTAGGACACATCCCGCTCCCTGGAGAGAATGGCTGAGAAGACATAGCATCATTATGATCAACGAGCCTCCTCTTCACCCCGTGTTGTATATAAATCTCTCTTGTAGAAGTTCCTCTGTTTTACTATAATTATTTGTTCAAGAACTATTTGTAAATAACTCTTATAGCTCTTCGTTCAGAGATTCTTGGGACAGGAGTCCGTGGATTTTGTTCTAGTTCCATCTTTGATTTTGCCAAAGCTCTTCTTCTTCTTCTTCTTCTTCTTTTTTTTTTTTCTTTAAGGAGGAGAGCGTGAAAATCATACTGAGTGGTTTTCACTTTCTTCTGGAAGTGACTAGGAGCCACCGAAAGATTTGAAGTGGTTAAATTAGCCAGATTAATTTTGGTAGAGGAAGTTCTCCCTGGAAGCGATGATACATAAGTGTAAGTGAATGAAAATGACATTAATCAGGTACCAGCTGCATATTATCTATGGTATTTCTGTGGATCCCTTTAGTCCCGCAGTTTAGGGGTAATCATCCACAAGTTAGAGATAGCAGCTTGTAACTCAGTGAGGCTCAGCAGTGTTCTCAAGGACACACAGCTGGTAAGTGTTAGGGACTTAAATCCAGCACGATCTCCTTCTCTCCAGCATGATTTCTTTCCAGGCACAGAGGCTGGTTCAAAAGGTCCTTCAGTAGTTTAGGCGGCATCAGTTCCCACTTAAGAATGGAGTTCAAGTGCCTAGTGAGCTACGTTTTTGTAGCTGCAGCATTAGTTGGTGACTGTCCCCAGGGGTTTTTCCCTGTGACTCATACACAGCAGGGGAATCCTGAGGGAAGCTCAGCTTTTACTTCTTGAATTTCAGCCTTGACAGATGCTGTAGTGACTTCAGATGGCCATCTGAGTCCTTGCCAGCAAAGAGATTGGAGGAGGGACCTTGGGTAAGTCCCTTCCTCTCTGGACCTCAGTTCTCTTAACCACAAAAGATGAACGATCGCTGAAGTTTACTTTAATTAGAAAGAATCTCTCATAGTGTGATGCTGAGTTCTTGTGGAGCTTAATAATGATATTGGTGACTTGTAGGGATTAGACCAACAGCATATCAGTACACCCAGAAGTGACTGAAAATAGGCTGTAGGAAGGGCGTAGAAGATACACGTTTACTTAGTTACTCAACTTGCATATATTCACTCGACTGTACGATTCACGTGGGAGGGACGTGCCTAGAATGGTATGCTTGTTCATCCCACATCTTAGAATCTGTCACTGGTGCCTTATATATAAGTGGCTACACTATTTTGTTGAAGGAAAGAATGAGAGGCAGAAAGGCTACTTGTCTCCTAAGGCCCATCCTCCCCTTCTCCCTCAATAATGCGGTACGTAAAAGTTACTGGAAAAAGTAGCCCAGGACAAAACCTCAATCCCCAGACCTCCTCGTAAGTTGGATGTGGCCGCGTTATTAAATTCTTACTGATGGAACGTACGTGGAATTGGTGCTGACATTTTTTTCAAGAAATAGTCTTAAAGAGAGAGACATGATTTTCTCCTTCCCACTTGTCCTTCTGGCTAAGATAAAATAGGTACCTGGCAAAAGGTTTGGATCTTGGATCACAAGCCGAAACCTCGGTGTCGAGAATAGCAGAGCAGTAAAAAGGATGGAGACTGGGTATCTGATGATATTCAAGCCTCTGTAGAATCCTTGAAGTGCTCTGTTCACAGAAGCACGAGAGAGAAATATATTTCTCTATTTCTGAGCTATTTGCTGCCGCTGAGCCAAATATAAGGGAACATTAAAATGACACACGATCTGCATAATTTTTCTTTCAAAGAGCAACTGGTAAAAAAATATTTTGAGCCTGGTTGCCATAAACTTCATGATTATATGGGGGGGATGGCTGGAGGATGCCTACCCAGTTGGCCAATAGTTAATTTTTAACAGGGCCCGTAATTTTGGTATGAATACACACAAGTTTTCCTAAGGCAATAACTTGAATATTTTATACTCAGTTTCTAAACTGATCCTTTTACTTTCACTGAAAAATTTTCTGCGTCTGTTCTTTACATGAGGTTGTTAATATAAAAGCAACTCGTTTGCTGTGAGTGGAGTGGGGTTGAGGAGACATAAAAAGATAGCCAGTGTTCCAAACCATTTACTTCACAGGGTGTGTATATATATATATATATATATATATATATATTCCATGTATGCCATGGATTTGAAAAACACAATTGTCATATATTAAATTTCTACATATTGGTAAACATTAGAAGAATAATGGCTGGGAATTTTATAAAGTTGATAAAATGTAAATCCAGAAATCTAAGATGGTCAACACACCTTAAGCTGGAAAAACGAAAAGAAAATCACACAATGAAACATAGTAATTAAATTTCTAAAAACAAGTGATAAAGAGAAAAATCTTAAAAACCGCTGAGAAATATGCATAGTGGAACAAATATATAAATCCAATTTCTCGTCAGCAGCTATGCATGCCAGAAGAAGGGAAAGTGCTGGAAGAAAACCAAGTAAACCTATACTTCTCTATGTGACAAGAATATCTTTCAAAAGTGGTGGGTCCGGATAATAAGAAATGTTAAAAAAATAAGTTCTTCAGATTGAAGGAAAATGATAACTGGTGGAATTTGGATCCACAGAAAGGAATGAAAAGCTCTGTGAATGGTAAATATAAAATATATTTTTATTTGCAAGGTTCATCACATTTCTGTGAAAATCCTCAATGAGTGAAAGCAAAATCATACTAAATGCATACTCTAGCTTGGTGAGCTTTATATGTTACTGTGTCTTCAGAGGTAGAATATATGGAATAGTAACCCAAGCAGTAGCCATGGGAATTTCTTTGCCTGGAGAATTTAGACACATGTTGTGGCAAACCTGAATTCTGAGTGTTTAAGGGTCTTGGTTTTCAAAGGAGAATACTTTCAAGGGAACACAGGGAGAGACCCATCAAACTATCCTACAACTGTTTCCAGGGCACTTCGGGTTCCTTGTGCCAAGGGACCATCAGGCAAGAAGAGGAGTCACCATGATAGGGAAAATTATTTCTCATCACAGGAGGAGGAATTGCTCAATGGGGGTGAGAAGGAATGTTTGGTCTCCACATGATCTACTTTGGCATTCCCTTCATGTTCCTTTGCCCCATCTAGTTAGTAAGTGGACAACTGCAGCAGTCACAGTAAGAAGAGCATGGTGGCCATGGCCTCAGACCCTTCCAGAACAAATGTATCATGCCATTAGCTAAGCCACCAAGAGTAGTAGAGGTCCTAGCTGAGAGTGAGGGGAATCTAAAATGCATAGAAGAGCAGGGAATGATGAGTATCACTTGAAGTCCCCGACAAACGGCGGTATGTAGGGACTGTAGTTTTCCCATAAACTTTTTAGAATCCTGTAGTCCTCAGAACTTACACGAAGAAGTGGATCCGAGCAGCACAAGCAGTAGAATCTAATGAATACCCCGATACGCCTGCCACCCAGATCTGTCGGGACGGAAGGACTCTTTCCTCCCAAGTGAGGAATCTTGCTAGGTGACGGAACTCAGCTGTCAGCCGTCGCCTGCGATTTCCCTCCACAAGAAAAAGCTGCCTCGCCCAAGATCGGGCTTCCTTCCCAGGGGCAGACTGCATCCATAGTGCTTGGTAGGAGCTCAAGCAAATATAAAGCAAGGCTAAGCTGTGCAGACTGGAAATATAAGAGGAGTTCAGGAGGCTGTCTCTATTTCTGTATCAGTGAGGAAGAGGCGAGATTGGGTATAAAAAGGAGTGGAGGAGGAAGAACTGGAGTGATGGTCTGTGGCTGAGGACTCTGGCGGGTGGGAGGCGGGGGGGACACCAGGGCTGTTAGCTGCAGGTTCTGTGGGGTGCCATTGTTGACGCTGGCTGGCTGAGGCGGCAGGTTGGGGCTGCAGTGAATGGTGCTTTGTTCTCCAACTCATGCTCCCTTGGTCTATGACACATGGAGGGGGTGCCTCTATGGCCCAGTTGGTGACCCTGGGAAAAGCATCCCAAGGGAATTCTCTTGGGGCACCTTGGGGCACAGCGGACATAAGAAAGTTTCCCAAGGGACATGTCTCATGTTCGATCTGAAGTTGTTGGTATGAAACTCTTTGCTTATCTCCTAGGTAAATCTTTTTTTTTTTAAGATTTTTATTTATTTGAGAGAGAGAGCAAGCAAGCATAAGCAGGAGGAGGGGGAGCAGCAGAGGGAGAGGGAGAAGCAGGTTCCTCACTGAGCAGGGAGCCTGATGGGGTGCTCAATCCCATGACCCTTGGGATCATGACCTAAGCCGAAGGCAGACGATTAGCAGACTGAGCCACCCAGGCGCCCCTCTCCTAGGTAAATCTTCAAGTAAGTGTGTCATACTTACCAGCTCTGTGCAAGACGCCCTGTGTGTGTGTGTGTGTGTGTGTGTGTGTGTGTGTGTGTGTGTAGAAATTGAGAAAAAGTTGCATTTCTTGTCTGGGTTGTAACAATGTAGAATAAACAGCCCTTGCAGAATCAGGAGCCCAGACCTGGAGCCATCAGAATACAATCCCCCTCTCCCCCTGCCTACCCCTTCTTCCCCAGGAAATCTACAGAAATGGTAGCCTTCACTTTTCCATGGAAATAATGATTCGAGCCACTTTATCTGGATTTTAAAGGGCAGGGAGGAAGCAAGTGACATCAAGATTATATTTCATTGTTTTGGTGCCTTCGGCAAGATGCCATTGATAAGTGATAAGATTATTTTATGGCTGTCTCTTGCTCAAGTAAGCTGCTAGGGCATTGCTGGTACTTTATACAAATCATTGAGGTGGTAAGGAAGCAGTTTAAAACAGTAATTATATGAGCAAATGGAGATTCTTATCTCTGGATACAATAGTAAATAGTTCATTTATGTACTGTATCTTCTGGAATGCATTTTTATGGACCGTAGTTGGATGAACTAGCTGAGTGCAATGCATGGTATGGAAAGGTAAACAATTAGAAGCCATGGGTTCAAGACCCAGCTCTCATGCTAAGTTGCTGTGTGAATTTAGATCCTCTAACCCTCTCTGATATGTAGTTGTCCTGTGATATAGATGTGTTAAAGAAAAATGGCCTTCAGGATCTGTATTAATTAAGACTAAATCAGTTGAATGAAACAGTGATAGAAATTCCTCACGTAGAGGTCTCAAGACCCTTGGTTGCCAACCCATATATTCTGCCTTTGAAGACGCAATAATATGTAAAGTCACTGACTTTGAGTATGCCTTCCATATGTACTGCAAAGTGTCTTTACTCAAGAAATCCTCAAGGGCCCAGGAGCCTTTTGTTTTTCCGGAAAGAGGAAAAACAAAGAGCCAAGGACATACGACCTCTCATGATTAAATATCCAAGCTGGAGGCTGCACAAACCATCTGAGCTCACATCCTGTTGCCTGGACCTTTGTCATACGGCCTCATTCAGCTGCAAAGTTGACTGGGGAATAGTTTTTATTGTTACCTGCTACAGTGCCAGCTAGAACTGAACATAATAAAAAAAAATAGATAAATTTAAAAAAATAAAAAATAAAGTAAAAATGCTCGAGAAAATGTAAAAAAAAGAAAAAGCACTTGCAAATTTGGTAGGTGAAAAAAAATACTAAAAACCTGGGATTCTCTCACTCTGAGAGAAGAGGAGAATGGATATTGCAGACCAATTAGAAGTCTCTGCGAAGAGATCCTTCCAGAGCTCATAATCTAGGATTCTAGGTGTTATGTATAGATTGGAGGATCAAAAATCAAATCATCCTCCATAAGGGCCTTCCTCACTGACCGATAGAGTCAAGATGCCTTGATCACAGAATTAGCGAGTAGTATATAACCAGGGTTACCCCAGAGGAACAGAACATGAGCCACACAGACATTTTTTAAAAAATTTTATTTATTTATTTGACAGAGAGAGAGAGAGATCACAAGTAGGCAGAGAGGCAGGCAGAGAGAGAGGGGGAAGCAGGCTTCCCGCTGAGCAGAGAGCCCGATGCGGGGCTCGATCCCAGGACCCTGAGATCATGACCTGAGCTGAAGGCAGAGGCTTTAACCCACTGAGCCACCCAGGCACCCCCACACAGACATTTTTTTAAATTTCTTGTGACTAAATTCAACAAAAGCAACAGGTGAAATTAATTCTAACAATATATTGCATGTAACCCAATTGCACAATCAATGGGAAAAGTTATTCATGAGATATTTTACATTCTTGCTTTCACACCAAGTCTTCCAGTTTGTAGTTTACACTTAGAGCATCTCAGTTTGTGAACCAGACACATTTCCGGTGCTCCAGGACCACAGGTGGCCATGGCCGCCATGCAAGACAATAGAGTTGTAGATTGCTGCTGCTAGAACAATAGCACCATTGTATACACACATAAACCACTGTTAGAAAAAGACATGCTAATTAATTCATGCAGATTTAACACAGTATTACAGTCTATATGAATACGAAAGAGAACATTATCTCTGCCCCCCACCCCACCCCCCAGCCCCTGAGGATCTCTATGCATAAGTGACGGTAGCTACTGGCTTTCTGGAGCATCAGAAGTCTCAAAAATGACTGTACCAACTACCTAAGTCAGGTCAAACTGGCTGGAATCTGGCTTTGCCACTTACCAGATATGTCACCAAGATTAAGATGTTGAATTCCTCTGAGCCCAAGTGCCCTACCTATAAAAATGTTGAGGTGTCTTTTTTTTTCTCTCCTTCCTTCCTTCCTTCCTTCCTTCCTTCCTTCCTTCCTTCCTTCCTTCCCTCCCTCCCTCCCTCCCTCCCTCCCTCCCTCCCTCCTTCCTTCCTTCCTTCCTTCCTTCCTTCCTTCCTTCCTTCCTTCCTTCCTTCCTTCCTTCCTTCCTTTAGTTATCTCTTGGAAGCTGGACTCAGCAGAAATAGTACTGGACCAAGAAATCAGAGTTTGGATTGCAGCTTCACCTTTCCTCTGACTCTGAGACTATCCATCTTGTCCTTCCTCTGGATCTTACCTTTCCCATTTTGGAAGCTAGAGGTGGGGAAGTGGTATTTTAGATGCTTACCAATTTGTCTTTTTTCTTCTCAGATGAATCACTTCAATTTAAAATAAAACTAAAATAATCTCATATTTCTAGGATACAACTAGGGAGATGATGGCTTTCTTAACTTGTGATGACTTCCAACAATTTCGTAAAAGAGAGAATTGAAATTTGGAAGGTTGAGACATCCATAGTGGTCTGATGTTTGTAAACAGACAAATTCTTTGGGAAAAGAAGGGGGAGGCGTCAGGTAGAAGTATCTCTATGGTAGTGATGGAGGCTTTAGTGTAAGGGTTGCAAAGAAACTCTGGGCGCTCTCAATCATTGCTGGTGAAAGTGTATATTAAGGAATCTTTCTGGAAGCCAGTTTGACAACACGTATCAAAACCACATAAAATGGTGTACATCCCTTCACATAACAATTTTGTGTTTCAGCTTTTAAGGAAACAATCTAATTGTCACAAAGATATGTGTATTCAAGTGTTCTTTGCTCTCTATTACTGACATTTCCATAAAATGGAAATACTCTGACTGTAAAAAAGAAAGGAAATAGTCAAAAAGGTATATGTGTGGATATTATTAATGAGAAGGCATGTTTTCAAAGAATATTTAGTGATGTAGGGAAATGCTTCACTACAATGTTGAACCAAAGAAGATCACTAACAATTGTATACGATATGGTTCTAACCCCCTTTGAAAGTTGACTTCTTCCCAGAGGGTCCCCCAGACACCCTGTCCTTGTTTCCCTGTCTTCTGACCCTTTCTTCTCCCCTCCTTCCTATACCCTCAGTGTGAATCTTTTTTTTTTTAATGGCTCAAGCTTTCTTAACCTTGACACTGCTGCTATGGTGGGTTGGATGACCCTTTGCTACAGGTGGGGACAGAGCTGTCCTATGCTCTGTGGGGTGCTGAGCAGGGTCCCTGGTGTCTCCTCACTAGATGCCAATGGCACCCTTCTTCCAGATGAGACGACCAAAAATGTCTCTAGACACTGCCAGCTGTCCCCCTGGGGACTAAACCACACATCTCCTCCTTCAGTTTTGTGGTTAGCCAAGTTTGGCGATTATTCAGCTCTTCTTGCCAGTGAGAGGTGGAAATTGAAGGTACTTCCTGATTACCACCGCCCTCCGCCAGCTGTGTCCTTGTCTCTCTCTCTCTGTCACACACACACACACACTCACATGCACCCTCTCTCTCACACACGCCCCACTCTAGCACATCCCTCTACTCTCATATTAACACAAATATTAATTCACTAAGACAGCTCCGTCTGTGTGCGCCCTTGGCATTTCCCTCCATGGCAGCTTCCCAGCATGATCTCTTTCCACCACCGGAGGAGAACTCTCCTGGAGCAGCCCTTCCTCTCTTGGTTCAGCCTCTGGTTTCCAGAGTGAATGGAGATATTTGCACTCCTAGAGCTCAGTGATCTCAGCGAAGCCGAGGCCCAAGGTGACTTTACCATTTGTCCCAGTAAATTCTGGTCTGAGCAGATAAAGCTGTAAACCAATAAATGACTTCATCATTAACCTCAGGCACCTCATTAAACCCACTGATCCTGTTCTGGACAATTGGATGCTCATCTGGACAAACATCGTCCTTCTCAGGACAATAGGTCGCTCAGCTGGGCCAAGCTTCTTGCTTATCAAACAGCTGTCTACTCATCAACATTCTCCCCAGGATACTAGACTTTCTATGGCCTCTAATCCTAAACTATTAGGACAATCTGCCTGAAACACTCAAATCTGGATCCCTAGACACTATAAATGTCACCTTGACCTCCCCTTTCAAGACACACAAATATTCCCTCAAGATGGCCTCAAAACTGATCCCTTATTGTGACCAGTAAATACTCAGCTTTGCCCAATAAACGGAAGTCTCTTCGGGGGGGAAAAAGCAGTCCTCTGGGGCCTGTCCATTTTCAAAGAAGGGGGCGCCACCACAAAGCATGGACCCAATGATGCTTACAAAAAGCCCAGGGGGAAATTGTGACCTAGAAGCTTCCCTGCAGCTCTGGTCAGATAAGATTCCTAAGCGATGGTGTTGTACTGCGCTCCACGGGTAGAGAGAAGCCAACCGGAAGTTTATGGTCTTCCTGCCCACAGCATGTGAGTGCCAGTGGAACAGAGTGAGGGCCACAGGTTTCAGAAGCAGAAAAAAAAAAAAAAAGAAAGCACAGAAACACACACACACATACCGTGGAATTGTGGCTCATTTCATTTTTGTACTTTTCCATATTTAAAATTATTATCTTAATGAAGAGGTCTTCCTGTTCATGAAAGTAATTACTCTTCTGATTTTAGATAAAATAATAGATTAATAGGATTTTCTCCTAGAATGTAATGGAAGATACAGGATATTGGTTTCAAGGACGGGCCAAAGAAGTCAGAGACTTAGTTCTGCAGATTTCCCTTTTTCTGCATGGTTTAGAAGAGCACTAGCAAAGATGACTATAGGCTTTGGGGGTATGTCATTTGGACCAAGAATTACTTTGAAGTATGAATGAAAAGGATTGCAATTCTCTTCCATTTTTCTTTAATCATCTCCTTGCTATCAGGAGATGCTCTCAGCAGTGAGTTGGGATGGGTAAGCCATGGGCATATGACAATATACAATGACTAGGCACTAAAATTAATCATACGGCCGAGACCCAGGGACGTGGATGGATGTATAAACTGAGAATGCCCTTGACCCAGTAAGTCCCTATAAAGAAGAAGCCTTTGGATTTGGCTTCAATCCTACTACTTAGTATTTTGTGACCATGAGCAAAATGCTTCACCTTTTGACAACAGTTTCTGCACCTGCAAAGGTGAGATGCCTAGATCTTGTCCAGGGAATCTCATGAGTTCGTTATAGAGCTCAAGAGCGAGAATGGATATTTACATGTTTAGGAGACAGTTCAAATGCAGGGCATTCTGAGAACATCTCTCCATTTTTAAATGTCTCGTTGACTGATATTAACACAAATTGAGATATTCAGCCCACACTCAATGTAAATGCCAGAGCTACCTAGCTCTATGGGACCGCTTGAGGCAGAGATAGAGGCATTTGGGGATCTCTGCCTTATCTCAGAGCACCCTGGCCTGGCATAGTACCAGGGACCTGGTGAGAGGCCCCCAACTTGGAGCCTGGTTCCCACAGGGCTGTGTGGGGGCTGGGTATGCTGGTCAAGAGCATACCTAGAGGAAGGCTTAAGTTCTTAGGAATGCTGGCCACAGCTGCCCACCATCCATCATTAACATTTCGTGCCTAGCGTGTAATCCACAAATCAGACTTTCCAGGGTGGAGTCAGAGAAATGAGAGGAATGAGGAGCTAGGGAGGCACATTCCCTTCATCCGCCATTTATTTCTTGTGTGTCCGCCAAGGTCGAGTCCATGTTATCTCATGGACTATCCAGAGCCAACACGACGATGAAGTCCCCGTGGTGACTGCATCCATCGCAAGCTTCAAGGGGTTAAGCACTTTGCCCCAGGTCGCAGAGCTCACCAATAGCAGAGCAAGAACTCTCACCCAGCCGCATAGATCCCGTTCTGCCTAACTCCAGCCAAGCCGACAGCCGACGTAGGGTAGGACACCATCAGCACTAGGTTTCCTACTGTAAATCCTCTCCATCACCTGCGCCTGGCCAGAGGGCAGAAGAAGGCATGAAGAAATGAGACCTTTAATGTTGAGCGCTCTTATTTCTCCCACACAAGCAGAATTTATGCCTAACTATGCAAATCATCCCAGAAGTGGGTTAGGTTTTTATCGGGCAAGTCATGGGGCTAGATACTTTGACTTTTTTTCCTCTGCCCCCTCCACATTTTGATTTTAAGAATTGAATAATCCAGGAATGTCACAGTCCAATGTTAACTGAATGACACACGCATGAAATTTCACAAAAATGACTAAATATTCTTTTTCAGAAAAAACTTAATTTGGCGTGGGATGACTTGAGGCAGTGACTTCCCCTTTTTCTTTGGCTTTTGAAATACAAAGTGGGGAAAGTCTGTCAAAACAGAGTTTTGCTCGGGATATGAATGCTCGGGATATGAATGCTCAGGATATGAATACGGTCACAGTCGTTATTGCTTGTGAACCCACATGCCCACTAAAAGGAAATGTAGTCTTTCTT
>CM052892.1:16059239-16084836 GCA_028534135.1 Potos flavus | reverse complement strand
GCAGCCCCTGCTTCTCCCCATCTCAGCGGTGGCGCTGCGGTCGCTCAGGCCTGCAGAGCTGGTGGCGGCTTTCCCTGTCCCCTCGAGGTGCTTGCTGGTCCAGCTCCTGGTCCAGGCTGCAAATCACGTGTTCTTCAGACGGAATCGTTCTCTTCCATGGCATCCACAAGCCTAGGCATTTTTGTCCACATCGCTATGGTTTTCCCCAAGTGCTATACCTGAACTAGCTTTCCCTGTGTTAACGGTGAATGTGGGCTAGCTTGTGTCTCACTTTTCTAAAGATAGCTTGATTTCTGGTGCCTGTAGCTTGTCTCTGAACCTCTGATGAGGTATGGGCTTTCCTGTCCTTACCTTCCACCTCTTAGCGTTCTTCCCCAGTTTGGATCTCGGTGAGCAGCAATGCGGTCCTCTTAGCCCTCCGCTCCCAGGAGACCTGCCCTCTGCTCCTCGGGTGAACTGACCCCTCTGGTTCTGAGCGACGTGCCCTGTGGACAATTAGTCCCCATGAGTGGCAGTTCTGATGCAATATACAAGATCCCGGTCCCGATTCCCCTTGCCCCACATTTGTGTCGTCTACATTTATGAGACTCAGGGAGCCCAGAACGCATTTCTTCTAAGAGATTTCTTTCTCCATCTCCAAATAGAAGAGTGACTAAATTCTAAATCCATCCCTTCTGTTGGATTCGATCTACCTGGTACCCTGTTTGATGTCCTGACAGCACTGTATTGGTGATGTATTCCATGACATTGTGAAGAAGCGTAGCATTTGTCGTCCGAGTGGTTGGCCTTTGAAGGCCGAGTCACTGTTACCTCACCTTACTGTTATCTCAAGGATTCTCCCCTCCTCTCTTGTTTCCGCGGCAGTCGGATTGATTTATCTAAATGGCTGCTCTGTGTGACAGACTTAAAAAAAAAACAACCCTTTCCTATATTTCGAGTTTTCTGCGCTGATCATGCATTCTTTTGTGCTTTAGAAAATAAAGCAGGGAATGCATAAGTAAACCACAAGGGCATTCCTATGGCAGTTAAAATGGAATGAACTAGATGTAAATGCAACATCAAGGATAACCCTCCAGATCTTTCGGATGAGCAAAAAAAGCACGGAGCAGAGACGTTCTGAATGGTCTGTGTCTGTTCAGTGGTAGATACACAGAGAGTAAAAGGAGTTGAGATTTGAAGGGCCCAGGAAATCGTACTTCCCTTCCCTGCCAGAGTTCAAAACCATCCCACCGCAGGGGCCACAGGTCAAGTTCTCTGGGTCGCCTTTTGAAGGGCTCTTCTTTGGGGCTGAGGTGGAGGAAGGGACGTCCTTGCCCCTTCCCTGTGATGGGAGAGGGGCGAAGAAGAGTGGAGCTCCCTGGCAAAGTCTTTCTCTAAAGAGGCCCTGATTCTTTGATTTCTTTTTCCCTTAGACGGATCAACGATAAACTTCTATAAAGCCCGCAAGTGAGCCATGGGTACTCTTGGCCAACTGTCCTCCAGTCTTAACCTAGACTTGCTAGGCTTCAGAACACCGGGCGTTTGGCAGGTTTGATCGGTATTGCGTTATAGGTGGTTAGAGGTAGTAGGAGACAGCGTCGATAACATTATACACCGCATTAAGGCCCGACGTTTTCCCAGTCAGGACCCACTGGCGTTCATTCAGTCCCCGGCTCGTCAGCCTCTGGCCCTGTGCTGGGTGCTCAGACATGAACAAGTCAGAGTCCCAGCTTAGGGGGCGTCAGAGCTGGTTGCAATGACCTCCCCGGTCGGTTCTCTGCAACCGGCCTCTACACGCAAGCTAAGCCTCCCAGGTGAGACGGCACCTGTGTGGATGGCACCGCGTATGTCCCCACCTCCAGGCCTTTGCTAGGTGTTTTCCTCTGCTAACAGTGACCTTTCTTCCCCCAGCGAACATAGACTCACCCCAAAGGCCAGGGAACCTTTGCCAATGCCTGGTGCACGGCATCTCTCCCATCCTGACTCAGATCTCTCCTCTGAGCATGGTGAACCCTTCTTCCAGTCGGCCAGGAGTCGTCCTTGTCTCCCCCGTCGGACTAGGAGCTCCGTGGTGGCACAGCCCTGGGCTTTTTATTTCCCTGTTTTCTAAGATGCCAGATGCAGTGACGGGCCCCCGTCAGCTGGATGTGTGTCTGCTTGGCCCTGAGTGCACACAGCTGCCTCCCCTCCTTCCCGAGGCTGTCCCTTACCCAGAAGGCCCTGGATTCTCGAGGGGTCTCAGGAAGAGTGGCTGTCCAGATGTGTGGAAAGAGCACTGGGCAAAGTGTGAGGAGGCTTGGATGTTCATCCCTGCCCTGTGAATGAGCTTCCTGCTCCAGGGACAATCACTTTCGATGTCGGGGCCTCGGTCTCTGCCTGTGGGGCCCCTGTGGCTTAGAGCTCTGAACATTTCTCTTGCTCTGTGCTGTGCTGCTTTCGGATCAAAGCTGCCCTGTGTCTCTGTCTCTCTTTCCCCTCTGTCCTTCCTCTTAGATGCGTAATAAACCAAGAGTTTACAGTAAAAGCACAGGAAGAGCCGAATGATGTGTTCTGTTTAGGAAAGTACCTGGTCTCCCAGAGAGCCAGAGCTGCCTCAGGAGCCCCAGGCCTCCCAGGCTGTGGCTCCCGAGGGCTTTCAGTGTAGACCCAGCAACCCAACTCCAGCCTTTGATGTGGCTTTGACTGCGCATGATACACCAGCTGGCCTGATTCAGGGCTGCGGAAAGGCGTGCTGCTTTCTGCCACCGACCCCAGGGATCGAGGGGTGGCGGTGGGGGAGGGGGAGGGTGGAGACAGGAGGGCCATCGGGGAATCAGCAGAGAGAATGACCCTCAGCAATCACACCTCACCTGGCCCCCAGACTCCAGGCAGGACCAACCTCTTGTCCACCGAAGACATGCTCTTAGAATGTCCTTGCCCTTTGAGAAGCCAGGCGGGGCTCAGAGGAAATCCCTGGAGACACAATGCATTGAATAGTCAGCCTCCGAATCTTCAGAGGTGTCTGTGCTCTTATGAAGAACTGAGGAATCCCCAGTTTGTTTACTCATGTCTTGTTCTTTGTAGAAATGAAGGCCGTGGAGGAGCCTGAAGATAGGGTTTCGACTCATGGCTTTCATTCAACCCATTCATTCATTCACTTACTTAGGAAAGATTTGTGGACCTATGTTATACATGGCACCGCGCTCGGTATTGGGGGTTTTAGATAGATGATAGATAGAGAGATAGATGGATGAATATGGATGCAGATATAGGTATAATGTAGATCTATAGATACGGATATAACTGGGCCCTTGCAAAGCTCAGAATCTGGCAAAGGACGCGGCATTCTACAAACAGGCACAAATAATTGTGGTAATTGCCCAGAGAGAACAGACCGGTGAACTACAAACCTATAAAATGGAGGAATTGTGATTTATTCCGGGGGTCAGGCAAGGCTTCCTGCGTCATCATTTGCTCGCTGAGCTCCAAGGAGACGAGGCGGCCAGCCCCCCACCCTCTACCACAAACACCTGTCAAACTAATTGTCACGTGGGTTCTGAAGTCAGCCCGCTTGCGTCTCTCATTCTGCCTCCACTCCAAAGTAAGTAGTTTAGCAGAGTCCTGGGCCCGGGCTCCTTCCTTCTCTCGTCCCAGCTGCAGCCCTCGAGTGCTGTTTTGTTTCAGGAGATGGGCATGCTGCTTCTCCAGGTATCAAGACTATTTTGGGGTGCAAAGAAAGGATGGAAGGACCAGATCCGAAAGGGAGCATTTCCTTTCCAAGAGGTTACCCAGGGGGTCCCACCCCTGGATTCTGCCTACCTCTCATTGGCCAGACCTGGATCTCACCACTACTCCCGGTGGAAGGGATGCCCAGGGGGAGGCAGGAGGAGTTGACGATGGGCGCTCCGCCTCTCTGAGCCGAATCAGAGGAGACTGGCTGGGACACCAGTTGTGTCTGCCTGAGCTCGGACTTCTTTTTGGTAATCTGTATCTTTTCCGCTCTTTGGGCAACTCTGACCAGATTTTCTTTCTGGAAATGAACCTGCTCGCAGGATGAAAGTTCCCGATGTTCCGCCTTCTGGAAACCAAAGAAGGGAACTTCAGGACTTGGAATCCTGAGCAAAAGAGACCAAGATGGAAAAAGAGTTGTACTAAGGCCTGGTCAAAACGACTGGTTATTTCCTGCTACCAGACCCCTGGAACTGCCCAATTTCTGTTCTTTTTATGTTGGGTTTTCTAGTCTTCTTTGAGATTCAGTGAGCCAAAGCCTCTGCTCCCTCTTCCTAGAGCAGAAGTGCCCTTTTCCCCCACCCCTACCTCTAGTCAGAAGTGCCCTTTCTCCCATCCCCACCACCCCGCCTCCCCCGACCTGCACCCCCAGCACCCACCATCCCCCCACCTCCACCCCCAGCACCCAGCTCTCTAGCTCTTTACTTGCAGTCAAGTTGGCCGGCTTTTCTGCTTTGGGTCATTGCCTATATGTCTGTGCCCTCCCCTGCCCCCGTTCTTTTGACTGTAAGCTCCTTGAGGCCAGGGATGGTCGAATCCACTCTCCGTCTCTAACACCTGGCACCTAGCGTGTGGGGTCTCCTGATATGTGTTGATTACAGCCGCAGCAAGGCGCTGGGAACTATTAGAGAACAAAGCAGAAGACAAGTGTCTTGGCCCTGGAGGGATCCCTGACCATGTCTCCAGAACTTTTCCAGCATCCTACTAGCTGCAGACTTAGTGACTCCTTATTCTTCAGTAAGTTTTGACCCCTGGAGTCACCCTCCCTGCTCTATTACAACAAATTCCCCTCCCCCACCTTCTCTTCCTTTGTTGTCACCTTTACCTTCACCATCATCATCATCATTATTGACGTATGCTAAGCACGTACCATGTGCCAGGCCTGTTCTAAGTGTTAGCTAAGAGGAGGAGCCTCTTGCCCAAGACTACAGCTAATTCATGGCAGGGTTAGGACTCAAACTCAAGTCAGTTTGACCCAAAGTCTGAGTTCTCGTCCCCTCCCTCCCTCAGCCGCAAAGGCTCTGGGGATGGCGGCTAACTTCTCTAGCCACGCTCCACCTTAAAATCCTCCCGTGAGTTCTGCGGTGCCAGCTATGGTGCCCACAGACCCCTGAGCCCGAGGACCCGGGCTTCTGTCTGTCTGCACGGAGCCATCCTTCACCCCACCCCCCTGTTTCGAGTCACTCACCTGACATTCCAACCCAACCACCGGCCTGTGCACCAGGCGTGGGCCCTACATTCTCACTACCCCAAATGCCCTCCTCCGATCCACTTGTGGAAAGCACACCCTTCACTTAAGACCTCTGTCAAGTGACAGGCACGTGAAATCCTCCCGGATTCACGCTTCCTTTCAAAGCTGGGCTTCTCTTTTTTCAAACCCCGCACAGAACCTCTTGCTTTCCTCTTGGGTCTAAGAAAGCCGTGCAGGGAACGGACAGGGGCCTGGGGAACAGACACGCTGTCGGAACCCCTTACTAGCTTGATGAATTTGGGCAAGTTACTTGGCCTGAGTCTCTTGGTATCTGTAATAAAAAAAAAGGGGATAATGGTATATATTTGGAGAATAGGAGACAATTCTCGTAAAAGGGCTCATGCCCTTGCCCACCTCGCCGCTTCTGCTGCCTCTGCCACCCACCCTCTCTCTGAGGCCAACTTGCTAAGCAGCTCACAGACCTGATTTTCTATTATCTTCCAGAGAATAGATCATCTTGGTGAGAATGGCATTAAGAAATGACACCATCGGCTGCTAATCACTTCTGTGTCCTCTGCGAGGGCACTCGTTGACCTCAGAGTCATTTCCTGGCCTCCTGATGTCTTGGTGAGAAGCACCCTGGACATGAATGTCTGCCCCACCGGAGCTGGAAATCCTATCTTGGTGGCCTCTGCACTGGTTTATCGGTAAGTCAGATAGAGGGCATCACAGACCCTATGTGGAGAGGGAATATGCGGACCTGCGAATGGGCGAATGACCTGGGTTGGGTTATGGGACTGCCTCCGATTCACTGTGTGCTTCTGTCAAGGTTCTGCCCCTCTCTGGCCTCAGTTTCCCGTCTGTACAAGGGGGTGGAGGGACTCAATTCCTAAGCAGTGTCTACCTGGATCGGCTCCTTGGGGATCGCACGTCCATTTCAGGGGAGAAGGCCTGGCTTTGGAGGCCCTGTGGTTTTGGAGGAGGGATGATGATTGGTGGTGGAGAGATGACGAACTAGGGAGTCCAGGATGTGTGGGGGGGTGGCTGGGGGGACCAAGACCAATTTGGGGGTCTGCTAAGGGACATCTACCTAGGGACGGGCACTGGGAATTCAGCACCACTTTGACTGCTTGAAGACACTCTAGTTAGCCCTTGCAGATCACCTGAAGGGCAAGCAGTTGATATTCACTGAGTATCTACTGTATACCTACGTGACGCTGGTAGGAACTTTACATTTTTATTTAGATTTTTTATAGGGATAGTTGTGTTACTCAAATACTTTATCTCAGGGCACAGTGTGATCTTTGGTCCAAACAGCCTTTCTTGTTTTAATTTTTATTTTATCAATATTATTTTTCTTCCTGCACCCTCACTCCCCTCTCCGATCCTCCCCATACCCATCCTGAAAATGTATATTTTTGAGCATGTGTAGTGTTCATAGTGAATGGGTAAGCTTTTAATTTATCTATGTGATGCTGTGTTCGGTATCTCATCCAGTGTCTTCTTCCTTCACTCAACATTTTAAGACTCTACCCAAGTCATTGGATGTCCTTCTAAGTTGACATCTCTCTATGCTACGTGGTATCTCGGTGTGGACCCCTACTTCGTGGTCTTCCTTCCCCTAGGGACCACGAGTGTGTCACCCCTAACTCCCAGAAGCAGTGATGCACGTCTTCCCTGCTTGGCTACTCAGCCTCTGCCCAGTGCTTTCTGAAGTCGGACACTTGTCGCTGATGGACATAGGTTTAGGGGCTGCGGAGTGAGCCTGTTCATCACATGGGATTATGTACTACATTGTATCATGAAGATCCTACCGGTTTGGTGCTAGTAAGGTTTTTTTTGTTTTTGATTTTTGTTGTTGTTGTTGTTGTTTTTGGTGCTAATAAGTTATTGGTGACCCTCTTTGCTTGCAAAATTTCCCTTTTCTTAATAGAACAGGAGCAGCCCTCAGGCTACCATATTTGCCGGTAGCACACTCTAGCTGAAATTTAATTAAAATGTAATTTAAAAAATGTATTTATTTAAATGGCTCCTTCTATTTTTAATAAGCAACTCTGGGTTTCTACTTAAAGAAAAGACATTCCAGATTTAGTAGAATCTAAAATGTGGCTGATGATAAAAACGACATTATTACAGATTCTATTAAGAAAGGAAAAATAATCTACTAATTAAACCGTCATACATCACGCCGGGTAAGAAACACGCCTGCTTTCAAAGATGTTAAAATGTGAACAGACATGCATCCGCTTTTGTTTCCTTTAGCAAATAAGGTTATTTAAGCAGAGAAGAGACTCGACTGAGTGAAAAAATGGTACGTTAATGACCATAGCCATGGTAAGTGATTTTGGTAGAAATGCGATGCATTTGCGGGAGGGAGTGACTGGAGTTTGGGAAACACTGACCAACGTCATGGAGGTGGTCCTCATACCAGCTTTGTCACTGACGTGGGCTCATGCCTGATGAGCAGACAGGGAGGAGTGGTGACCTTCCCAAGACCACAGGGTTAAGAGTAAATCTTACTCAGGCAGGTAGGTCAAAAGTCCCCACTCCTAGGTACCAGAAGTTCCTAAGTCTTGTGACCTGACTCCAGTGTGGCTGCTCTCCTGCCCCTCCCCTCTGAGTGGCCTTGGGGAGGGCCCAGCTGTTGCCCTTTTCCCTCCCATCTCGAGTCCGTCAAAGCACCTGGATGCTTCCGTGTCAGGAACACCTTCGCTTCTGCCTGAGTATGAAGGAGTGGTTTCCGGCACTTTTCTCACAGTAGCTGCCTTATCCACGACGAAGTCAAATGATGAGGAGTGGACATTTCTGACACTGAGGTGCCCACTAAGGGAAGTAGGTTGATGTCAGAGAATGTTCTAGTAATAGTGGTAGAAGCAGCAATTACTTTGTGAGCTATAAGTTCTTTCACTTTTCTTTTTATTTGACCCTTATGACAATCGTGAGTAGATATTCTCCCTCTTTTTCAGATGGGAAAAGTGACAATGTTAACTTCCCCCGAATTAATAATTGGTAGAACTGTCAGTAGAGCCACAAAGACCCTACCTCTCTATTTATTATTTATTTACTTTAAAGATTTATTTATTTATTTATTTGAGAGAGAGAGAGAGAGGTGGGAGGAGCACAGGCAGAAGGAGAGAGAGAATCCTCAAGCAGACTCTGTGTTGAGCATAAGGCCCTTCACGGGGCTCGATCCCAGGACCCCGAGATCATGACCTGAACTGATATCAAGAGTCGGCCACTTAAGCAATTGAGGCACCCAGGCACCCCTCTTTTTCTCTCTCCTTTTTTAAAATTAAACTTCTATCTCAAGATAATTTTAAATTCACTATTGTAGGAAATGCTGATGTAGAGAGAGTCAGATGTGCTGCCTTATTGGATTTCCTACTTCCTCCCATTAGTAACACCCTGTGAAATTGCAGTCCCGAGCCACCACCAGGACGCTGACATTGGTATAATCAAGAAGCAGAACATTTCCATAGATCTGTCACCCACCCATGTTGCCCTTTAATAGACACCCCCGCCTCCTTCTCCTGCCCGCCCCCCATCTCATCCCCGACTCCTGGCAACTCCTGGCAAAACTTCCTACAACTGTGTTGTTTCAAAAATGTTACATAAGTGGAATCGTACAGTATGTAACGTTTGAGTTTTGTTTTTTGTTTTCACTCAGCTTAATTCTCTGCAGATTCATGCAAGTTGTTCAATGTATCAGTAGCCTTTCCCTCTCTGTTACTGAGGGTGGTGGTCAGGATGGACCACGGTTTAACCATTCACCTACTGAAGGATATCTGAGTTCTTCCTAGCTTCTGGCTGTGACTAAGCTTCCATGAACGACCTTGCAGGTTTCTGTGTGAACATAGTCTTCATTTTTTAAAAAAAGATTTTATTTATTTTGAGAGAGTGTATGTGCAAGCAGGAGCGGGGGGAAGGGCAGAGGGAGAGGGAGAGGGAGAGAAGCAGACTCCCCGCTGAGCCCAACTTGGGGCTCAATCTCAAGACCCTGAGATTATGACCTGAGCTGAAATCAAGAGTCAGATGTTTAATCCACTGAGCCACCCAGGCGCCCCCATAAGTCTTCATTTTTGAGGGATAAATGCTCAGGAGTGCAATTACTGGGTTGTATGGCAGTTGCATCTCCCTTTCTTTTCTTTCTTTCTTTCTTCCTTTCTTTCTTTTTCTTTCTTTCTTTCTTTCTTTCTTTCTTTCTTTCTTTCTTTCTTTCTTTCTTTCTTTCTTTCTTTCTTTCTTCTTTCTTCTTTCTTCTTTCTTCTTTCTTTCTTTCAAGATTTTATTTATTTGACACAGAGAGCGAGAGAGCACAAGCAGGGGGAGCCGTAGAAGGAGAGGGAGAAGTGCAGGGAACGCGACGCGGGGCTTGATCCCAGGACGCTGGGATCATGACCTGAGTCGAGGGCAGATGCTTAACCATCTGAACCACCCAGGTGCAGGCACCCCATGCATGTTTATTTCTTAAAAGAAACTGCCAGACTGTTTTCCAGGGTGGCTGTGGTGTTTTATATCCCTTATCAGCAATATGCAAGTGACCCAAATTCTCTACATCCTCACTAACATTTGGTTTTGTCACTAATTTTTATTTTGACCAATTTGATAGATGTGTAGATATATCTCACTGTGGTTTTAATTTACTTTTCCCTAATGGCTAATGATGTTGAGCATCCTTTTCATATGCTTGGTTGTTGTCTGTATACCCTCTCTGGTGAAATTCTGCCTTTTTTTTTTTTTTTAATTCTTGAATTGCTTTTTATTCTTCCCCAATATGCTTTCTTTTAAAAAAAACCCAAAATCGTCCTGAGATAATTATAGATTCATGTGCAATTGCAAGAACCGATACAGAGCTCAGTAATAAAAAGATGAATAATGCAAGCAGTGGGCAAAAGATTTGAATAGGCATTTCTCCTAAGAGAATACACAGATAGGCAAGGTGCACGTGAAAAGATGTGCAACTTCATTAGCCATCAGGGAAATACAAATTAAAACCGCAATGAAATAGCACTTCATACGTCCTAGGAGGGTTATAATAAAGAAAACGATACAAAATAGCAAGTCTTGGTGAGGACGTGGAGGAATCGAAACCCTCGTTCACTGCTGGTGGGAATGTAAAATGGGGCAGCTGTTTTGGAAAACGGTCTGGCAGTTTGTTGAAAGGTTAAACATCGAGTTACCGTATGATTCAGCAATTCCGTTCCTAAGTATGTACTCAAGAGAATCGAAAACATTTGTCCACACAAAAAGCTGTATATGAATATTCCCAGTAGCATTATCCTTACTAGCCCCCAAACGGAAACAACCTAAATGTCCATCAATGGATGAACAGATAAATAAAATGTGGTCTAACCATGCAATGGAATCTTATTTGTCAAAAAAAGGAAATGAAATATTGAGGCACGCCACCATAAATGCTTAGGCAAAGAAGCCAGTCACAAAGGACCACCTATAGTATGATTTCAATTACAAGAAACCTCCAGAACAGGCAGATCTATGGAGAAAAGAAACTAGATGAGTAGTTGCCTAGGGCTTGGGTCATGGGGGTATTAAGAGATGACAGATAAAGGGAGCAGAGTTTCTTGTTGGGGTAATTAAAATGTTTTAAAATTATGGTGACGAATGGACAAGTTTGTGAATGTACTAAAAGCCACTGAACCGTACACTTTGTACAAAGAAATTGTATGATCTGTGAATCGTATCTCAGTAAACCTGTTCTTATCCTTTCTTTTTTAAAGATTTTATTTATTTGAGAGGGAGAGAGAGAGAGAGAGCACAGGCAGGAGGAGGGGCAGAGGGAGACTCAGGCTCCCCACTTAGCGGGAAGCCAGAAGCGGGGCTCGATCTCAGGACCCTGATATCATGATCTGAGCCCAAGTCAGACACTTAAACTGACTGAACCACCCAGGCGCCCCAACCTGTTTTTGTTCTTAAAACAAATAATACAAAGGTTCTGTGTACTCTTCACCCAGTTTCTCCCAGTGGTACTATTTTGTGAAGCTACGTAGTACGAGACCAGGGTGTTGAGATTGATACAATCCATGGATGTTAGATTTCCCCAATGTTACTTGTGCTCATCTGTGTGTGCGTGTGTGTGTGTGTGTTTAGTTCTACACATTTTATCACACGTGTACCTTTGTGTATCCACCGTCATGGTCAAGACACTGAAGGGAATATTGCCCTTTAAAGCCCGGCTCACCCTAGATTCTGTCTGAAGCCGAGCTCCAAAGACCTTTAGTCTTCCCTCTCTGTTACTAACCCAAACCGAGGAAGCTTGCCTCTGAGCATCTCCTCCTTGTTGTCAAAGGGCAAGAGTCACAGAAGGCCATGAATTCCCACCCACACCGGAAGAACCGAAGGTTGGGATCATGGGCGCCATTCATCTAGATTCTAGAATCACCCACACTTCTGAAAGAGTAGGAAATGATCTTACCAAAAGGAAGAATGTGAATTCTGGAAGGGGGGGGTACGCCTCCGTGTCTTCGCTCCCCGCTTTCTCCTCCCACCAATTTCAAAAGCCATCTACCTCCCAGGCCTGGTGGGTAACTCGTCAGCGCTTTCGGAGATCCGGTATTTATTGGCTCGCCCCTCGCAGACACCGTCAGGGAGAGGACTGGCAATGATTCATCTGTACTGATCCCTGGGTTTTCGTCAGCCTTGCTGCTGTTCGAGGGGACAGCCCCGGCCGTTCTTCCACATCATCGTCACTTTGGTTTCTCTCAAAATGTTTGCTCAGAAAAAGCCCAGAGTTTGGCCTCGGTTCTTTCTGGGCTTCCAGGGGAATTTCCCGTCCTTCTCGGACTCCAAGGGTGAAGTTGCTAGAAGGTTTGCTTCTTACCTGGCAGGGCAGAAGGTGAAGTCTGGCTTCTGCACGGATTGTTGTTGTTTTTAATCAAAGACAAGCTTGTCATGATCACACCATTTGGGACAAAGAGCTGTGGGACAAAGTAGCCGATAACTACTCTCTGTCTCTCAGCTGTGATCCCACTGCCCCCAAATCACTGGGCTTGTCATAGCTGACCACGTGCTAGTCCCAGCTCTGTCCTCCACCTGGATTTTATGACCCAACCATGATTTGACCGTCAAAAACTTAGCTTAAGCAGATGCGCTCCATATGACCTTGACTGTGGCCCGCAAGCACTGACTTCATTATCTGACCTCCGCCCTTGCAAAACCTCAACTCTGACACTCAGAATCTCCGTAAACTTCACACTGTAACTGGAAGAATCTCCAAAACTGAGTACTACTACTAATGATAATAATAATAGCTTGATTAGTTGAGCAACTCTGTGAGACAGAAGCTCAGAGATGCTGAAAGACTTGTCCAAGATCACACACTGTAATAACAAATGTAAATTTTCCCCTTTAGCCATGGTTTCCTTGCAGCCTCCTACCTCCTTCAAATTCATTATCCCAGAGGACAGATACTTGACAGACACTTGACCTCCACAGCCTTGCAAACTGGACCTTATAGAGAAGGAAAGGATGACCAGGAGGCTGGAGATTCAAGGAAGAGTGACACTGAAGCTTGAGACTGAAGGCAGTCTGCTGGCAAAATTCCCTCTTCCCCAAGGGAGGTCAGTCTTTGCTTTAAGACCTTCAACTGATTAGATGCAGCCCACCCACATTATGGAGAACATTCTGCTTTAATGAAAGTCTAAATGTTAACCTTATCTAAAAAGTACCCTCACAGCAACATCTGGATGTCTTTGATCAAATATCTGAGTACTGTGGTCAAGCCACATTGACCCATACAATTAACTATCACACCAGCTGAGGGTTTTATGGAAAGAAGACTGGGAGGGAAAAGAGAGGGGACTGAAACATCCTATGGGGGCATTCGGCCAAGAAAAGAAAAGCACTTTAGATAAGTGAAAGAAACATCCAGAACACAGGATGGTTCTTGCTTCCACTCTCTGCTTGGGGAGCCACCTGGGAGAGCCACCTCACAGGACATGGTACCATCAGGGCAGTCATCTCAAAATAACCATGGCAGCGTCATGTTTGTGAGGCCCAGGGAGGCTTAGAGGGTTAGCCCTCTCCAGCTGCCTTTGGTTCCTGTGTGCTGCAGACCACTGCGTGCCGGTTAGAAGGTCCACCATAGCAGGACCAAGATGGTTTAGTACAGAAGGCTGCAGAGATAGCAAACCATTTGGGCTGAAGCTGAGTGGATTCACTGCCAAGCCTCATAGAGGTCTAGAGGAGGTGGCCCTGAATCAGCCCGGGAGCACCCAGACTTCATCCAAGCAGAGAGAGAGAGACACGCACAGCAGACCTCAAGTTTCACTGGTTGCAGAGTTCAGATGCCAGCTCTAGTAGGTCAGTCTGCAATTAGGTGGATCACGGATGTTGCTTCTGACACCAGCATTGGACTGGCTTTGTGCCCATGGGCCCCGGGGTGGCCCTTCCATTGTGAGGTTGCATAAACCATGCCCGGGCGCCATCTTGGAGAGGCGTTGGGGATGGCAGGCAGAAAACCGTGACTTAGAGATCGAATCTTTTTCTCCCAGAGAGACTGAGAAGTTCTTAAGAGCCTGTTTAAACTATTGGCTGAAATGGAGTATAAATTATATAAAATTTAAAGTCCACCTTTTATCTGTTAACTAGCATGAGGAACTAGCTTCATGAGAAGCTACTACTGGCCTTGATCTTGTCTTCTGGCCACCCCCTTCCAGCGTGGACTTACTCTGAGGTCAGCTTAGACTAACTGAGGGAAAGACATTTTCATCATTTTTTGTACGACCCACTTCTATATTCTGATTACTTTTATTTTGATAAATTTAAAAAATACAGAAAGGTATAAAGAATAATATCACACATATTAACACTAACCAAAGCAACAAATAAATGCTAAAGTTTATCATATTTGTTTCTGGTTTTTTTAAACATGAGCAAAACATTACAGATAAAATTATTGTCCCCTTTGACCTTTACCCCAGACCCATTTCCTTCCTACCTTCCCCAGAAGGTACCAGGTTCATGAGTTTGACGTGGATTCTGCTAGTCCATTTTAATAAATAATTTTAGGGCTGCCTGGGTGGCTCATTGGGTTAAGGCCTCTGCCTTCGGCTCAGGTCATGATCTCAGGATCTCAGGGTCCTGGGATTGAGCCCCACATCCGGCTCTCTGCTTGGTGGGGAGCCTGCTTCCCCCTCTCCCTCTGCCTGCCTCTCTGCCTCCTTATGATCTCTCTCTCTCTGTCAAATAAATAAATAAAATCTTAAAAAATAAAAATAAAAAATACTTTTATACACACAATTGCACACATCTGTGAAAAATACAAAGTATTTGGTGTGTGGTTTTAAAATCCAGCCAAAGGATACCCACATGTATATATAATCTGAAAACTACATTTTCCACTCAATCTTAGTGAGACTGCATGTTAATGATTTATGTGCTGCATTTTATTTGCTCTCGTATTGAAGGACCTTTAATTTTTTTTCTGCTTCTTAAATTTGTAACCAAAATCTCAGCGGGCATCTCTGTCGTCCATGGGCATTCATGGATGTCTCTCTAGGGCATGTTCTAGAAGGCATGGTGCTGGCTTCCTTATACATGTATGAGGCGGTTATCACACTAGGGCATCAGTAGCTTGTGTATGCATCTGTCTTTCCGCCCAGACATTGAATTTCTTGAGGTCAAGCGCTGTATTTTATTCATCTCAGCGCCCGACACATCGTGTTGAGATAAATGATTTGATGCATGAATGAAAGAAATGTCTCCATCCCTCCCCCTGTTTTCCCAAACCAGCTTCCCCCTCACCCTAGCCTGATGACAATAAAGGGAACTGCCTGCCACAGCTTACAGTGTGTGTGGCTTGCATTGTCTCATTTAATTACCACAACTTCGTGAGAGATGCCGCTTTGCCGGTGATCACATAGAGGCTTGGAGAGGCGAGTTCCTGCCAACACACAGTCATTAGGGGTAAAGGCAAGATTTGAACGAGGTCTTTCCAGATCAGAGCCTGTGGCCTCCCCACTCCTTTCGGCTACCTCGCAAACAATGGGATGGGCTCATAATGGAAACAGTCTGCTCTTTTGCCTTCACAACGTGACATCTGCCTCAACAAAATCTTTGTTCCCTTAGAGTCTGGGGAAACCACTGTCATTAATTATCCCATAGCTCTGAGTAATTAACCCCTGTCTTGCTCTCTTGGGCCTTGAACGTACATGTGAGAATCCTAAAGTGTGAGCGGCTGCTTTGGTGTCCCTGAGGGCAACCCCATAGTTCTCGAGATAGGAAAGGGTGACCGGAAATTGAGGAAAAGTGCTCCAGCTGAGGTCAGTACCAGGTCTTCTGAGACTGGGTCTGGTGCCCTTCGATCTGGCTTTTGGATTATCTGATGAGGCTGGCTCTTCTCCACCAGAGAGGAGAGCTAGGCGGCGCCGGGCTTTGCGTCCTCGCTGATTTCAAGGGCAGTGGGCAAGGACTGGGGCCAGAACAGACGTCTCAGACTCCAAAGAACGTGCTGTCAGTGAAGTCCAGCTTGGAAAGCTCCGAATGATGCTGAATCCACCGGACTGAGGTCAGAGGAGAAAACCACCTTGACCGCACAGGGACTCTAGGAGCCAAGGTTAGCTGCTGTAATAAACAAGTCCACGAGCTCCCTGGCAGAATACTATAAAAATGCATTGCTTGCTCACGTCACGGAACACTGCCACTGGTGGATTTGACCTCTGTTCTGTAGGCTTGTTCAGGGAATCAGGCTCCTTCCTCCTTTGCACTCTTTCCTCTCCGACTCCCAGCCTGCAAAGTCAGGGTCTGAGGGGAAGAGGGAACCAGTGGGGAGGCAAGGCCAGTTGGGGGGCGGATCTCGGTCTAGAGCAGGCATTCCCGACTCCGAGGCGGGGGCTGGTATTTCTACTGCATCATCCTGCCTCTCAACACCGCTGATCCTGTTTGCTCCTCTCTGGAACGCGAGTCATACGGCCGGCTCTCCCCAGCCTCGGTATCGTGATTTTGAGGACTAGAATATGTTTTATAAATAGGAGCGTGGCCCGCAGAGATAAGCATGGCTGTACGTTCCTTTCTAAATGACAAAAAACCAAGTATCCTGCCCACCCCAGCCTGGAGTCCTTTCCCTTTGGGCCCTGAAAGTAGGTGACATGTCTGAGAAACACCGTACACGAATGGAAGGACAGTTGCCATGTGACCACAGAGAACATGGTCATTGTCGCTGTGAGTCAGGCACAGGCGGCATCTGTCCCCAGGCAATGCTGGTGAACCCAGGCTATGCAGGCCTTCTGACGCCTCTCCCAGCTCCTCCCGCCTGCAGTCCTCAAGCTTACACCTTCAAGGTCACTTGTTGACCTTGAGCCTGGACTGCAGCCCCACTGGATCTCGGCAGGGTAGCTGGTTGGCCGGGGCCTGCAATTCGGAATCCAGGAACTCTGGATTCAAGTCTTGGCTCGAGGGCCTAATGAGCTCACTTTCCTCATCTATAAAATGGGGAGAATGACTTATATGGTTGTTTTAAGAATGAAATGAGCTCATTATGAAAACTGCTTAGCAGGTTGAAAAGAGGCAGCACTCAGGAAAGCTGCGGTTATTTTCATGCCAAATCCAATGTGCTAGTTCTGGGCCCTGGCAGAAGGGTGAGTCAGACCTTCACCTTGTGGCTTCCCTGGTGGCCCCATTTTGGTGAGCGGCCCTTTGTGTCAATGTCCCTGCCCATCCCGATCCTTTCCCTGAATCTTCACCGGCTTAGCAGAGGCCCCAAGCCTCCATCTAGCCCTGGTGAGGCCAGACCCCCGGCCACCATCGCCACCCGCAGGCCCGTTGGCAGGATTCCCAGGCCAGTCTCCATCACCTTGACCGCCCAGGCAAGGGAGTCTGAAATCTGAAGCTTTTCCGTGGCCTGTTCACCCTCTGGCTCATATTAACCTCCCTGCCGTGATCTTACGCAGCACTCCTGATTCTCACTATAACTGTGACGAGTGTTCGCCTCAGCCCATCAGGCCTAAGGCAGAGCCCGAGGCAGGAGCCTGGGAGACGACCCCCTGCATGCGGGAGTGAGGGCGAGGGCAGGGTGAGCCAGGGAGGAGGGACGGCCAACGTGGGCTTTGCTGTTCTGTTCTTGCTGTGGATGACTGTGGCTTAGTCCCACTGGGGCCCCGTGAGGCCTGTGGAATGTGCCTCCTTCTGTGAAAGGAGAGGGACCCGGGGCATTCGTCCAGTCATTCGTGCCTGTCCTTCCTCGGTGGAGGGTCCCCAGGCCTGGCCCACCTCCCACTTGGAAAATGTCCTTGTGTGAGATGGGAGTGGCTTCCCAGGCTCTGAGGAAAGGCCCGAGGCAGAGAAGGGGAGAGCCCGAGAGACGAGCTTGCAGGAGAGCCCGTGACCCTGCAGTTGCGCGGACGGCAGGGACCAGGGAAGGCCCTGGAATATCCCTCAGCAAGCTGTTTCCCACTCCCGGCCTTTTTGCACTGCCAGTCGTCCTGTGCCATCCCAAAGGGCGAGGTGCCGATGTCACCTTCCTACCTGAAGGAGCCTCCCTGTGTCACTCCTTCCCATGATCCCGTGATATGTTTCTTTCCACGCACCCTCTCTGGCGGCCTGGCCAGGGTAGCTTAAGGGCTCCCAGCTCGTGCCTGTGTCCCGGTGTTGGGATCTGTTCAGACAAGACCCAAGCTGGATCTGGGCTGGGCTCGCTGCCGAGGGAGAGGGTCAAACGTCGACGCCAGTCCAGGAAGCGGGCGCGGACGGCGGGCTGAAGCTTGGGTTGCCTTTCAGGTGTCGGGTAGAAGGTGGCAGAGGCAGACACAGCAGGGAAGGCAGGCAACGAGCCGAGTGAACCAGGCGGCGGGACGTGGGCGCTCAGGGGGATGCAGCCGGTCCCCTTCCATCTCCGAAAAGAGCGTCGGGCTGGCGGGACGCTCTCCCAGGAACGGTCTCCCGGTCCCGCTTGCCCATTTCAAGGGCACTGCCGTATATGGGGGTTCCACTCCCACGGTGGCCACACCGATGATGTCATTAAGGTTTGGGAGAAGGGGTGACTTCCACGCACACCCCCACGAAGACGCGTTTCCACCGGCTGTTGCTCATTCCGAAACCCTGACGGCGACGGGATTCTGGGACGGGGAAGGAGGCTGTTTTGGGGTTTTGGTGCGCAGGCAGCGCAGCCTGCCGTGGCCCCGGGATTCTGGAGATTCTGGAATGCAGAATAGTTGGGCCGTCCCTTCTGCAGACCAGGTTTTCCAAGCCACAGGTGAGAGCGGCCACTTCCCTATGAGACCCGCTCAGCGGGACCTACTGGGCTGCACACAGCGTGAGTCGCCCTCCAGCCTGTGGGCAGGGGCTGGGGCTGCAGGTTTTCCCTCCTCCCGATCCCGTCTCCCTTCTCCACGCTGCGGGAGAGGCACTGGGTCAGAGGGGGCTGGTGGGGTGATGTGTCTGCCTTGCAGGCAGAGAAAACATTAGGGTGTGTGCCCTTTTACCTTAATGCGTCTTTTCTCCTTCCCATCCAGTTAGGACAATAAATAACCTCTTGGCTTACATTGTTGCCACCGTCGGGTTCTGCTGTTCCTGAGAGCGGAATGTGAAAGGGGGAAGGAACACGGAATTTACTCCTGATCACGGCAGTCGCTGCCTGTGTGGGTGGGCTGACTTCATCACCGGCATCTGTAGTGCATTCATTATATTCAGTCGTCTTCCTGGGTCCCGGATGACGAGGTTCTAAGTTATACATTCCATTTTCATTCTGATCACCTTAAATAGAGCACAACAGTGTGGTTTTGACATTCTCTAACCTTCCCATGCCTCAGTTTCCTCCTCTGTGTAACGGGTACAGCGATATCACTTACCTCGCAGGATTTCAGGTACTGTTTTCAGCCTGGGAAAGTCCAAGCTGGGAATCTGTGAGCCATTTTATATCTTTGATATTCTTCTTGCTTACCTTTTTTTTTTTTTCTCCCCCAGAAAGACTTGTGGATTAAGCAGACGGCAAAATCAGACCGTTGGGGTGAAAAAGAGAACAGAAACCAGTGGAAGAAACTAGAAAGAATAGATTCGCCACAGACCTGAGCCACGATGATTGGAGTCAGTGGGCAGTGAGTTTGCCCTTACTGTCCTTGCAGCTAAGGCAATGAGGGGACACATTGGGTGACATGCATTTCACTTCCCGATTGCAGCATCAAATACACATTCATTTGCAGAAATAAATTCTTGGGTACGGAAAGGGGGAAGTGAATGCAGTAAGAATTTATTATGTGGGTCCTTTAAGGATAAATGGCTTAGAGTACAGTTTATCGTGTCTGGATGCCCAGCCTTACTAATGAGAAGCTACTAAAGGTGTGAATTCCTCTGTGAATCCTCCAGAAGATCCGTGGACTTTGCCTTTAGCAGCTGAATGTCTAAGAGGAAATCGCGGTGTAAATGAAAGACAAATGCGTGTGTTAGCTGTCTTTCCCAATTAGCAGAGATACACTGAAATTCTGGATTTCCTTCTCTCCTTCTGCCCCAAACTCTTTCCTGGAGCAGCCACGTGACCCAAGGCACATGATCTCACCTGTCTCTGCTTCCTCCTCAATTAGCTGAGTTCATTCATACCCGTTCTAAGTATTGATGAGCCAGGCGAATGTTTACTGATTATTTCCTTTGTGTGAAGGGTGGTCCTAGGGAGTAGAGGGGCTGTGCTATTTGCTGAGCACCTACTATATGCCAGACGCTTTCTGGGACACTTAATTTTTTTTATTTCATTTTACCTTTTATGATTTTTTAAATTTAAATTCCATTAGCCAACATAGAGGACATCATTAGTTTCTGGTGTAGTGCTCAAGGATTCATCCGTTGCGTGTAACACCCAGCGCTCATCGCATCACGTGCCCTCCTTAATGCCCTTCACTCGGTTACCCCACCCCACACCCACCTCCCCTTCTGCAACCCTCAGTTTTCTGGGACACTTCATTTATTTATTTATTTTAAAAGATTTTATTTATTTATTTGAGAGAGAGAGAGAGACAGAGATAGCGAGAGAGCACAAGAGGGGAGGAGAAGGAGAAGCAGACTCCTCGCTGAGCAAGGAGCCTGATGCGGGACTCGATCCCAGGACCCTAGGATCATGACCTGAGCCGAAGGAAGATGCTTCACCGACTGAGCCAGGCGCCCCTTCTGGGACACTTTATACACATCATGGCATTTATTGAAATCATCCAAGGTAGTTACCATCATTTCTGATTTATAGATGAAAACATTTCAAGCTCCTAGAAGTTCAACAACTCCGCCAAGGTCATGCCTCTAGTTCCTAGCAGAGTCAAAGCTTGAAACCATCCATGGATCGATTGAGTCATTCATTGATTTGGCATAGAGCTATCCTCCTCGCCAGGGGCTGCAGATCCAGAGTTTGCTCAGAACTGATTCCTGCCTTCAGCACACCCAGAGTCTGGTCGGGGAGCACTCTCCCGCCCCCGTGTCTAGCGGTCTTGTTAGAACCATCAAGCATGTGTCGGACGATGTACATGAAGTCACTCACATTCCCCTGGAACGCTCTCGGCATTTAGATTGGTGGGAAGAAAGGGTTAAGGGGTGAGTGAGATCGGGGGCCAAATGGTAACATGGTATCTCTGTTTACACTTAAAACCTCCTTTCCAGACTGCTGCTTTGTGCAAACCTACTGGAATTCCCGAGTGAAATTAGGACGGGGACTCTGACCCCGAGTACTTTCTCGCAGCCAATATCCCGGCCCAGGAGGCAGTGAGATTCTCTGGCAGTGGGTCATGGTTGGGGCTGCAGATTTCTTTTTCTGTAAGGAGCTGGCTTCCAAGAAACTCATTAAACCTAGAATTTTTAGGAGATTTAGGGTTTTGCCAACGTGCAGGCGTGGCTCCTCCCCGGAACCTTCCCCGGAGGAAGGGCTCTGAGGAGAACAGAAAGCTGTGTTTATCTCCTGTCTCCCCGAGGGGCTGCCTTCTTTCAGTACATCTGTGTTTAGTGCTCTCTTAACTCTGTCAGGATGGGCTTTTCTTTGCTGCATTTGAGACTCGGGCTGGAAGCTGAAAACCCAGAGCAGAAGCTTTTCAACACCTTGGATGAGACGACTAACTGAGCGAGAGGGGAGAATAAGTCCATTCGGGGGCTGGAACGGACATGACAACGCTGCCTTACTGAATGTGTGAACCTCAAGCCCTAGGACCCCTGAGGGCCGGGGGCTCTCTGCTTCTCCGACGGCTCGTCTGTTTCCTGGAGGGTTTGGTTGCGACAAGCTCTTTCCTTACTTGGGTGCCATGTGTCCCCGTGTAGATTTTACCAGGGGACTCTAGTTCTTCCTTCGGTCACCCAACAGGACGAGCCTGCTTTCTCTCGTCCAGGACGTGCCTGCAGAGATTCTGAGACCCAGGTGATGTCCCTGCTCGTTATCTCATCTTTTTCTCCTGAAAGACACGGTGTTTTCAGTCTCTTCGCTCTCTGACTGTCTAAGTGAGCCCCATTCGGAGGATGACAACTTAATGAACACGACCTCTCTAAAGTGAGGACAACTCTCTTTCATGTGCCCCGAGAGCCCTTCCTGAGAACACGCCGGCAGTTACCGCAGATTGATGCCGTAATACGGAGACCTTCGTGGTGCGGCGACGGTGCTCCCGTGCTCCGGGCTGTGGCTGTGGTGGGGACACAGCCACAGGCCAGGCTCCCCAGCAGCTTGGTGCCTGCTCCGGAACTAGCCATGTGCTGCACTCGGAGGACAGTTCTCTGCTGCCTTGGGACTGGGCTTCTGGGTGGAGAGGGATGCTTTTTCAAGCCCAACTCTGATGCTCCCCTGAACGGTGTCCGGGAGCAGGGCTGTCCCCAGCCTCTGCTGGTTCTGCCGTGTAGGCCAAACCTCTGTCACCCAGCTGGGGCCTGTCTGCCCTCGCCTGTGCTCACTGCTTAGAAGGCCTTGGTCGTCAGGAGATAGATACACTTCTTTTTGGAGAAGCTCTTGTACCCACGACTAGGTGCATTTCGTTTATGATGCTTCTACCCTCCCTGGAAAATTCTCTCTGCGTCTCTGCCTCTGTTTCTGCCTCTGTCTCTCTCTGTGTCCATCTCTTTCTTTGTCTTTCTCTCTGTCTCTTTCTGTGTCCCTCTCTCTCTCTTTTTCTCTGTTTTTGTCTCATTATTTCAGTAAATGTTTAAAGTTAGTTCATGTACATAAAAGGGTTGACAGGTCACTAATTTTACTCATTCCCATCAACTCTTGCAAAATGATGGTTCTCAGTGTGTGTGGTGGGGGGGGGGCGCAGAACCTCTGTCCAAAATTGGGAGGATATTCTTGGATAGTATGTGTGGACTTCATGTGTGGAAAGTCGCTGGACAAGCGACTTCGGTTGGATACGCATCATGCTTGCCTTTCGAATGCCTGATATTTATGGTGTTTTCCATTGAAATATCCTGCTGGATTTTTCCCTCCTTGGCTGTGAGACCATCTCGGGCCCCTAACCCGTCCCTCCCTAGGAGCGGCTGCTGCCTGGGGCTTTCGATAGAGCAATTCTCCTGCTGTTTCTTTAAAGCCACAGTCAGGTTCTGGCCCACTGCGGTAAGGGTGCGGGTGCGCAGGAACTGGATTGGAATCCATACTGGTGGCACGACAACTTGGAGAGAAAATCGCTTCTCTGAGTTTGTTTCTGCTTTAAATGATGATCTGGGGACAGAGTGGACACTCCGTGAATTAAACAGAAAATAAGGTGAGGCAGATAGGGCCTGCTTGCCTGTCTTCCTAGGTCCGGTCATGTATCCAGTCCACACGTGAGGACGGGGAGACCACGGAACGGGCCCCATGCAAGGTGCTGGGGGGACAGCAGGAGGCAAACACGTATAAAGTCCCTATTGTCCCGGAGCTTAATTTCTAGAAATCATACACGTAAGTAAGTAAAGCAGCAGAGAGTCAAGTGGAAATAGGAGCCCTAGAGAAAGAGAAGAGTATGGGGGCTGGGGGGCTGCTGTGCGCGTGCACAGGTTTGCACGTGGGGAGTGCACGTGTGATGAGGTGGGGCGGTGGGGGAAGAGTCTCATGGAGCAGACGACTTGGGAGGTTGCCTGAAGGAAGTGAGAAAGCGTCTGTGTGCGTGTGTGTGTGTGCACGTGTGCAAGTGGTGGGAGGGCAAGAACCTTCCAGGGGAAGGCTCTGCCGTGGGAGTACTGGGTTTGAAGAGCGGCAGACAGGCCGGTGCACCGGGATCCTCATGAGACAGCCGCTGGCGTTCCGAGCGCTATCGACGCACGGATCGCTCCGGGCTTCCAAGGCCACTGTCGGGTCTCGGGCTTTGCCCTAAGCCAGAAGGCAAGCTTGGAGGGTTTGGAGCAGTGGAATGAGATGACGTGACTCAGCATTTTGAGAGGATCGCTCTACACTTCTTTGGGGGTATAGACCGACTCAAGGAGCCAAGCGTCGGGCACGCAGGGCCCTTGGCTACATTTCCGATGCCCGAGCTGCTCAGGGCGATCCAGAGAGATCACCATCTAAGTCAGGTTTTGAGGAGAGAAAGTCAAGCAGTAGCAATGATAATAGGAACTAGGTCCCATTTCCAGAAGGGTCCCGCTCCGTGCTGGAACGTTGCGCCGTAGCGAAGGAGTCCTGAGGCTGAAGGGCCAGGGGCCGGCCGGAGGAGCCAGCGCGGGACGGCAGAAACTGGGGGGGGCTTGCCCCTCACTCCCAGCAATAAGGGACTCCGCAGTGGAAAGTAAGTCAGTGAGGAGACAGCGTTACAGTGGAGCTGTTGAGCATTCTGGACACGCGGGCCAGAAGCCTTCTCTCCTTGCCCCCCGCATTCCTATCCCCACCTCCCAGGGTAAGTTTGCAAGAGGTGGTAAGTAAGGTTTTGGGCAGCCGAGCGGGAGACAGAAACAGAAGAGAAAGCCCGCGATGCCCTACTGCCCCTGGGCGGGATTTGAACCTCTTATGGAGCAGCGGATCGGAGTGGAGGTGGGGGCGTTTCCCTGAGGGCGTCTGGGAGCGCGGGTCTCCAGCCCCCTGAACGCATCTGCTAGGAGCGCCTCACTGAGTGCTCGCCTAAAGCCGGGGGAGACTGCCATCTGCTGGCTGACTTGAGTATTTTACCCCGATGCTCAGCTTGGAACCACTGTATCCACTTCAGAGAAGTGTGTGGTTGGCATTTTCTCCAGGCCAGGTAGCGGTCCATTTTTTCTCTTTCGAAGCATCACAACTTCTCATCAGGGTATATCTTGTTCATTCTAATGTTTAGGGATACTCAGAAAAATTAAGCAGCTCGGCCAAGATCTTTCAGTAATTGGAAAATGGGATTCAAGCTCAGCTCTAACTGCAAAGATGATTACTTTAAAGAAGTTACAGTCTCACTGGCTTTGCAAACTGTCAAGTGTTATGAGGGAACCAGCTTATGATGGGTGTTCCTTGTGTACCGAGCGGAAGAATGCAGAAAGGAATAAGTATGCCTGCTTCTCCGGGCACTTGGCCTAAGGGGTGAGAAGAGCTAAGATTTCAGTGCTAGCTCTGGCACTTCAAGGTCAAGTGAACCTCAGAGATGTCATTTCACTGCTCTGAAACTGTTCCTTTACCTGTAGCTGCAAATGTACTGGGCTAATGGGAGCTGCTCATTTTGACTCGTGTGTGTGTGTGTGTGTGTGTGTGTGTGTGTGTGTGTTTCTTTCTGTAACACACTGAAATCTATTCCCCAGTCTCAGTGAGGTTGGAGTGATTCTCAAGAGGAGAGGCTTTTCCAGCTTCCTTCCTGAGCTTTGAACGCACTTGTGGGGCTGGCAGTGGAGGGAGGAGGGCCGGGGAGGGAGCCCTCTGCTGGCCGCAAGGATACCACACCCACCGGAATCCCGGCGGGGGGCGGGGGCAGGATTGTCCAGCGCCCCACTGAGGCCAGAGGACATGGTAGCAGGAGCAAATGCCTTTCTAGCATGAGAGTGAGAGCAACACTGATTTTGTCACTCCTGCCCTAAACACCATCAGCAACCCTCAGCTGCTGCCGCTTCCTGACGGCGCACGGGAGAAGAATGAGGCACAAACAAGTCAGCTGCAAGAGAGATTGGGAGCAGGGGTCGGCAGTTGAGAAGACTGCCGCCCCGAACAACTCCTTAATCACATATTTATTGGATACAAGGTGATAATCAAGAAGAAGATTATACATTGTTTGTAGGTAAACAAGAAGGAATGTGAGTCGCAGTTGATCACGAGTCTTATAGATTAAACAAGAAGAAGAGAAGAGTGTGCCTGGTCAATCAGCATGGAATTCCTTATAGAATAAGTGCGCTTAGCACTTTATCAGCAAGCTCTCCCAGAAGCAGGGGAGATAACGAAAGAGGGAAGCAGGCGGTGTTCCGCCCTGAGCGAGCCGGGCATCCCCAGCTGCTCGGCTTCAAGAACGTATATCTTCCCCTCCACCTGAGGCCTGCTGCGAGTACATGTTTTTCTCAAGGTTATCTTTAAGCATGCTTGCATGACCAGCACAACTCCTCCTGGTTATATTTTCAGGAGTATAT